>JAILYF010000014.1:2537436-3171795 GCA_025491095.1 Brachionus asplanchnoidis
CATAAAGGAAGAATAAGTTTTTGATCTTTATTTAGGGGCATGTTACCCTGAACAATCACTTATTCATCAGCTTGTCAACTGATGCACAAAGAAAAGTAAGAATTATACTTGTCACGTATCTCAGAAGTTAGACGCTTCGAAATGCTGACAGATACATTAAGCACTTAGCTTACATCTTGACTTAATTATAAGCTCGTGTTCTTGACACGAGCTTATAATTAAACTTTAATTGTTATAACAATTAAAGTTGAATTAGCTAGAAAATAACATGAATTTGGGTTATTTTCCAAAAATAAAGCCCAAATTTAACTTTAACACCAACAAAAAAATTGCCTTTACTCTCACAAAAAAAATTAAAAATTAAAAAATTGTAGAGAACATGTTTTACAACTATAATTTACAGAACAAAAAAAAAAAAAAATGAAAGAAAAAATTCAAAATTCGAAATTTCAAAATTTTTAACTAAGATTTGCACTTTTCTAAAAAAAACTTTTAAAACGCTAAGAAAAACTCAAAAGAAAATTTCAAATATACAAAAAATCTTAGAGACTGCAACTAAAATAAAAATGCAAGTTGAGACCCGCGGACAATTAAAAAGAAGATCAGACCCAATCGAAAAAGACCAAGCGAAAAAACAGGTAACCGAACAACAGACTGCTAATACAAACGCGGTGAGGGAAACCAGAAGAGCACCAGGAAGAAAGCCTCAAACAAAAGATCAAGAACTGAAACCGCAGAATCAAACCCAAGCAGATAACAGAAAAAAGCAACTCGAGGAGAAGGCCGAGAATACCAGTAACACCAACCTGCTAGATCAACCACTTTCAAACCTAAATCCCCCTCAAATAGAGATAAAAAATAATGACCTAAATGACCCGACCCAAGAAGACACGAACAACAGACCAAACCAAGAAATGAGAATGAGAATCCTAGACGAACTTGAGAGAAAAGAATCGAAAGATACAAGCGAAACGGAGATTAGAATGATTATTGAAGACATACAAGAAAAAAGCAAAAATGACGCCCTAATCGTAATCGAAGTAGATGAGGTAACAAATGAAGGCAAACAGCCCGAGGAGAAGACCGAGAACACCAACCTGCTAGATCAACCACCTTCAATAAACGGGACAAACACAAATTTCCTTCAAACAGTGAGAAACACAAATTTCCTTCAAACACTGACAAACAAGAATGACGACCACCTCTCAAAAGAAAGTAGGGATCTAAATGAAGAAAAAGAGAAACTATATCAGAGGCAACGATACGAAGTTATAATCACCGGAACAGGGCTCAGAGGTTACAAGGACATATATGCTAGGTTGAGAGAACTACAGAGATGCACAGGGATAGAGAACCCCCTTATGATCCAACCAACTTATGACGAAACAACAAGAGACCAAAAACTTCTAATAGTAGTGGGAAGCTATGACCAGTACAAAACTCTTAGAGATAGCTGGCCTAGTGATGCCTTCGGGTATGGTGTAAACGTAACAGACCGTCCACCCTACTTGCCTATAATAATCCATAACGTAGATAAAAAGGTGAGGATTGACCCAAATGACAAACGACTAAAAGAACTAAAACATAGATACGGCATTGTCGACATCGAACGTATAGTGGGAAATGACAAATCGATCACGAACAAAGTAAAAGCAAATGTACTCACCTTAGTCAACTACATAGAGCTCCTAAAAAACGGCGTTTACCTCGATATTACGTCAATGAGGCACATTGTTAAACCAGTAATTAGCTATACTAGAGTATGTAATTAATGTGGGAGCCTAAACCACGGCCAAAAAGACTGCAAAAGCCATGAAAGATGTCTAAAATGTGGTAGTTCTGATCACCTAATATTCAACTGCAAAAACACCGCCAAGTGTATAAATTGTAACGGTTGTCATCAATGTAACAGCGACGCCTGTGAATTAGTAGTAAATAAAACTCTTGCGACAAATAAATACACACTCGATATACTGGTTAAAGAGGGAATCATCAACTCCGTCGATGAGATCTTTAAGGTCCCGAGACAAAACATAACCCGCTTTTTAGTAGATGATGATAGAAACAAAGTAGAAAAAATGATTAATGATCTCCTAGAAAACCGACTCCTTGAACATGAACAAAGGTTAAAATCCTTAGAAAAAGTGACAAGAGAGCACACTAATGAGTTAATGGAGGTCAAAAGTGAAATCAACCTTGTCAAGGACAGGATAAACGAAATCAAAACGGATGTGACCCACATTAAATCCGATATTCACTCACTCAATGAGACAACGAACAAAAATTGTCATGAATTGGGTGCAATAAAGTCTTCCATCTCAAACAACCACTCTGAAACACAAAACACCCTAGGTATCATACTACAGAGACTTGCCGGTAACACTGTAGATGCCGGCAAACAGAATTTATAGCAACTAAAACCAAAAAAACACCACCAATTGGAAGGTCAGTCTCACACACTCAAAATAGCTTCAATCAACGTTGGTGGTATAAAAAATAATATAGAGTATCTAAATGCACTGACCCTTACTCACAACATAGTTTGTATTCAAGAAACATGGGCGATGAATAAGAGTGCCATCGAGCAGAACCTTTATTGCCTTAATAAAACAGTCTACTTTAAGCCAGCTAGAAAATTTAGTAAAACTGGACGTCCATCCGGTGGGCTCGCATTTGTCGTAGACAACACCTTGAAGTGTAAGGTACGCTTCTGTAGTTACCGTGTCGGCTTTCTCGACTATGGAGAGATAAGCTTGATAAATATCTATTTACCATTCTTTGATGGAAGTCTAGATAACAAATTAGAATTCGACCAGGAGATAGAGATAATACAAGATTTGTTTGATCCAAGAATTGGCCGTAAAATTTACATCATGGGTTACATGAACACTGATATTGCGAAAACAAACCATAACACTTTCAGCCTATTAAGATTTTTAAAAAAGAATAATCTCACCCTGTTAGACGTAAAACAGACTCAAACAACAGATTTCACATATCGAAAAATAATCAATAACAAATGCATAACGAGCTGGATTGACCATGTGATAACTGATCAATCAATGGACGATGAAATAACATGTAGAATCCTCGAAAGCGATCTCAACCTTGGTGACCACCAAGCAATATCAACCACTCTAGAGGAAGTGGAAAAAATAGAGGAAGTGAAACCTGAGCATTTGAAAATCGACCGGCCAAAAATCAAATATCAGAACCATCACCAGAGACGTATGTACCAACAGGAGCTGGAAAAGCTTTTACACAAAGAACCCTTCCTACTCGATGAGCTAAGCTCTGAATGTCCATCTCTCCAAAGAGCCAAAATCAATGAATTTTTGAACAAAATTAGTAGTCTAATGATAAAGGCAGTCACTAAGGTAAAAAATGTAACCCAAGAGAACTCTAAAAAGAAAAAGAAGAAGATAAGACAAATGAAATATAAAAGCTGGTGGGACTCAAGAATACAAGAACTTCACAGATACGTAATCGAATGTTACATAGAATACAAAGAATCTGACTTTAAATCAGAAGTTGCAAAAACAAGGCTAACGGACGCCAAACGTGAATTTAGAAAACAAAAACGACATAATTTATCAATCAAGAGGAGTAGAATCGCACGCCAACTAAACGACCTTTTCAAGTTAGACAAACAAGGATTTTGGTCGCGAATCAAGCAAATGCAACGCTCTAACGAAAAGATAGACGTACCCATAAATGACCTGAGAGACCATTACCAACAAATTTTCACCACTAGAAACAAACCAGAAACGTATAGTGACATGTGTAACGAGAAGTTTGTAAACGACTTTGTCCAGAAGTATAAGAGTGTCAAGTTTAATCACAAGATCGACATCAAAAGGCTCATATCAATAATAAACAACCTACCGAACAACAAGTCGATTGGACTTAGTGACGTAACCTATGAGATGTTAAAGTACGCAAATAATATAAAACTGTACGAGGCTTTTAAGACAACTTTCGAGTTTATTATCAACAACCAGATGATGCCATACCTATTTAACATCTCGGTCATTAAACCCCTCATTAAAGACACCAACAAACCGAACACTGATATCTCAAATTTAAGACCTGTTGCTATATCGGACTGTATCTCAAATCTCTTTGAAGCAGTGATTCTAGACATGCTAGATGAAGAACACACAGATCATCCAAAACAGTTCGGTTTCAAAAAGAACTCGTCATGCCAGCATGCAGTCTGGGTCCTAAAAAGAGCGATAGAGATGTGCAAAAAGAAGGGCAAGAGAGCATACATATGTGCCATTGATGCCAGTAAGGCCTTTGATAAGGTCAACCGCACAACTCTATGGCGAAAACTTATTGAGGATGGAACTAGCCCCCATATTGTCCTAACCATTATTAATTACTACAAGGACTCATTGATGTTGGTAAAAAACGGTTTTGAATACTCATCGTTATCTAAGACTACTATCGGTGTCCGCCAAGGAGGAAAAGCCTCGCCAAAGCTTTTCTCAATTTATACAGAAAAAATTCTCAATCAAGTATCAAGTAGTCCATTTGGAATCAAGTTCGGTTCGATAAAGTTGGATATAATTGCCTATGCAGATGACCTTTTGTTGATAACATCAACCAAACGTGAATTACAAGAACTATTAGACATCGTAGCCAGTAACGGTAGATAACTTGAAATAAAGTTCAACCCATCAAAGACAGTTTACCTGATCATGAACCGGAAGCTAGCCAGAAAAGCGAATGAAGTGAAAGAAGACTGGTGGCAGAACGAATTGACAATAGACGGCGATAAAATTAACAAAGTTACTAGTTTAAAATACCTCGGTTACGAATTAGATCATGATTATAATGACATGACTCATATTGAGAAGAGAAGAAGAGCTGCTCAAGGTGCCTTGGCTAAGACCAGAAACCTAGAAATCCTAAGCCAAGATACGAGTGCCTATTTAAAGGGCCATATATACAAAACGTTCATTATGCCGGTACTCTTTTATGGCATGGAGATTATCGATCTCACAAAAACGAATATGAAAATCATTAAGCGTTTTGCGAGCAACTTAATTAGAACTATCTATGGGATCCCTACACGTTGTAGAACCTCAAATCTAAGACTTGCGATTAACATAATGGATACGATCATGAAGCTTAAACAAATCCAAATTGAGTTCTTTGAGCGCTTAATCGAAAACTCATACACTCGAGAAATCTTAAAGGAACTTCTTAAAATTCCAGACGACAATGACTACATATCATATATAACAAGTATCTTAGACGAGATTGAGCATGAGTCAGAACTAAGTATAACAGAGAAATGTAAGTATTACAAATATGTCATCAGACTTGAGGTCGAAACTAGTAAGATAAACAACAGTGTCCTTGAGGAAATACGCCAGGTTTTCGGAAAATTTAACGGGTGTAGCTCAAAACTCTATGAGATATTGAAGTACAACAGAGAGTATACGATTAGAGTAGAACTAGCTTAAACTTTTATTTTTTAATATTTTTATTTTTATTAATTTTTTATTTTATTATTTTGTTTTTCTTATTTTTATACGAATTTATCAAAAATTGTACATAGTGAAATGGACATGGATTGATCAGACTCTTATTCCTATTTTTTAATTTGATAATTATTTTTTTTCTGTCTCATCTTGTATATTTAAATTTTGAAGGTAGACAACGTCACCTTATTTGACGGGGCGTTGAGCAAGTGGTCGGCAAACGGCCTCAGCATTAGTAAAAATAAATAAATAAATAAAATAAATTTACAGAACATGTTTCGGTCTTTCAGAACTTAAACTTTGGCATTTTTTATATACTTATTTTTGTTTTTTGTACCAGAAATAACAATGCTGTAAAAATAGTGAAATAAGTCCAAAGAAAAAGCTTTTACATGATGAAAATGTAAAAATTATCAGCAGAATAAAAATAAAAATTTCTTTCTTTATTATTCAAAAATTTAAATCCAATTACGGGATTTAATTCAATTGATTTCTGTAAGGTGCCCCAAATGATAAACCGTAGTTTAGCCAAATAAATTTTAAGAATTATTTTAAATTTGAAACATAGAGTAATTTTTTATGCTGAATTCAAATTTCTAGTTAGTTTTTATATAGAACTTTTAGTTTTTTTGCAAAAGACAACATAAATTTACTAATATTCTTATTATTTTTGGTAAGAATTTGAAAACCAAAAATTAATTTGAAAAACTTACAAAAATTATTTTTAAAATCATATTTGAATTAATTTTATAAAATTGAAATGTCTTTTGAACTGAGTTTTTCTAATTGACTCGTAATTTTACGTCAAACTTTTATTAAAAACAGAAAAAACACACTTTTATAAATCCTATTTCTCGCTTGATTCTTTTTAAAATGAAAAAAATAAATTGATATTATAAAATTTAAACTTTTCTCTTCTAAAGTTAGCTTTCTTTTTTTTGATTAAAAATTTTATTTTTTTATCCAGATTTAAGAAAAACTACCAATTTTTTTATTAAAAAAAATGGGAAGAGTTAGTAAAATAAAAATATCTAGTAAGAAAAATGCCAAAAAAACTGAAAAAAATAATAAGAATGAAGTTTTTTATGAAGCAGTTGTTAATGAAGAGTCTTCTGAATACATGAGTATAAAACAACAAGAGGTTACTGACGATTTATATGATTTTGGAATGATTAAATAAGGTGCCCCAAATGATAAACCGTAGCTAGTCAAAAAACTTTAAATATTAAAAAAAAAACTCATTAGGGTTTTTCATGATGAAAAATTTGAATTTTTCAAAAAAAAAACGATAGGTAAGCTTATATTTTTGAGCTATAGGGGGTCCTTTTTTTCAAGGATTTTCGCCAGTTTTTCGGATCGATCTTATTAAAGATGGATTAAGACTTTTTAAAGATAAAAAGTTAAATGTAAAACTTTGGAATAGATTTTGGGTCGCATTATATATGTATAATAATGATTCAAGTTATCAAGAAGTTTTAACGAAATTATTCGGGGCTAAATCTAGTAGTTGCCCTCAAACCCATAAAAAAATAAAGATTTTAATACAAAATTAAATAAAGAAACTTAGTTTTGTATCTTAATTATTTTCTATGAAAAATGTCAAAAATACTTAATAAAAATTTTAAACGTTAAAAATATGGTTTTGTTTAGCGCGTTTTATAACTGAAATTTTAAACAAACAAAAAAAAAGCAAACTTTTGTTTCAAATTGGTCAAAGAATAAAATTTAAAAAAATTTCGGCTTAACATAAGTGTCGCCTAGTTGGAATAGATTTTAAAGACCAAAATTGCAAAATTTCGATTTTTTTTTCTTTTTTCATCAATCAATTACTCAAAAAACTTATTTCTATTAAAGAAAATTATTTTTCTAGTGTAATTTGATGTAAATTTTCAGAAAAAGCTAAAAAAAAAAATTATGGTACATGTCGATCCGAAAAACTGGCGAAAATCCTTGAAAAAAAGGAAGCTCAAAAATATAAGCTTACCCATCGTTTTTTTTTTGAAAAATTCAAATTTTTCATCATGAAAAACCCTTAAATGAGTTTTTTTTTAATATTTAAAGCTTTTTGACTAACTACGGTTTATCATTTGGGGCACCTTATAAAATTTATAAAAATTATACATTTAATTTCTGTATGGTAAGGTTTAAACTCAAATTCCAAAATATTTTATATTTACCTTTAAGCTCACAAAAAATGCTTTTAGAATTACGTTCAATAATAGAAAAAAGCCTAAATTTGACTTAATTTTTATTTGGAAATTAATTCTGCAATTTTTTATTCTTTATTTTATTTTTGAAGTAAGGAAAAATTTTTGTTGAGGTAAAAGTTAAATTTGGGCTTAATTTTTGGAAAATAACCCAAATTCAGGGTTTTTTTAGCTAATTCAATTTTAATTCTTATAACATAGAAACTGTGTATTTTCTGTGTTTGTTTGTAATAAAAAAAATTTATCCTAAATTAACCAATTTTTACATTTTTTCCCAAAAATCATCAAATTTCATTTTAAAAAATCTAATTTTTTTAATATTATTTTTTGAGGGAAAATTTTTAAATTTTTCAAGAAAACATTTTTTCCAATTCAAGAACTTTTTTTCCGTTAATTTTTGTGATTTGACAAAATTTTACCATAATTCTCGTAAATTACCGTAAATTCGTGAATTTTTTCTTTTATTATTTTACGGTAATTTACGTAAATTAACATAAAATATGGTAAAATCAAGTATCAGATCATTACTGTACTTGGCTTTTCTAGCTACGCAATTAGTGATCAGACTTTTTCGTACAAATTCAATAGGCAAGAAAAAAATTTACCAAAAGAACGAAAATTGTGATGGTGAATTTGTCCGAAATCGCAACATAACTATAATCAAAGTATAATTGAAAATTGGCTTGAAGAATCTTAAATAATTTTAATTTAACATTTTTAAAAATTAAAGAAAATTTAAAATTTTTTAAAAAACTTGAATAGCCGAGGTTGACAAAATGGTTGATACTATCAGAATTATGAATGGTCTGAAAGTAAAAATTCTCTTTAGTGAAATCCAAAATGACACTCTTTCTTCCGCATTTTGAGTTTCAGCTGAAGCATTTATTAGTTCTAAATTATTATTTAATAAAATTTCTCAAAAAACTCTTACAAAACAATACCTGGCTTTTCATTTACAAATATTATCAATGGTATGGTGCCAATTAGGAATATCACAGTCATTATAATAGCTATGTATGTATATTTAAATTGTTCCCAGTTATTGCTTGATTCAGAATCTTGATCAGGAATAATTACGCCGGATTCATTCTTCTTCAAACATGAAGAATCGCCAGCCACCAAAGGACCTTGGATCCCAAGTGCAACAAGCAGACCAACCATTTCGCTTGCTGATTAACTTTAAAAGCAAATTTTTGAAAAAAACCCTAAAATTTTTACCCATTCTTAGAATAGTCAGGTTTTCTCTTTCTTTTAGAGAATGACTTAAATACATGGTCATGGCTGTGTGCGGTATTCTGAACCCCTTTTAAATTTTTATATAAGTATATGATCAAATTAAAATTTACTGTAATGAAAGTAAATTGAGCACTGTGCCAGAAAATGAACCATACAAACAATTGGGTTTCTGAAAAAGTTGGAGGTGCATACCACATCATTACGTAGCTAATAGCGCTTAATGGTACTGATACCGCTATCCTTTAAACAAAACGAAATAGAATTATTAAAAATATTTTGGTCTAGTGGAAAATGTGAACAATTGTTCACAAAAAAATGTGATCATGGGTATCAAGTCCAAAATGCGAACATTTTGTTCACATAATCTCTGATCACATATTTGGTGACCAAAATAGATAAATAAAAAAATTTTTCGAGTCCAGTTTTATTTTTTGTGAACATTGATTTTAGAATAAAAGTTTAATTTTAAATGCAAATAAAAAAAAAAGATAAATTCCAATTCTTTTTTATGGTATTAGTAGCATCTTTACTCCTTTTCCGCAATTTTAATTCCATTGTTTGCAGATGTATTTTGCACTTATTATTTTCACATTTACGACTAGCCCGTACCAAACCAATTGCAGAGACTTGTCTAAGAATTTTTAAATCAATATTTTCATCCTTAATTTTAACTTTTCAACTAAATAATTTTTTTTTGAATTTTGAATAGAATGATGAAATCTAAATTGTAATTTTTAGCTTAATCATAGTGTAAAAGGATAAGAGTTAAAATTTATCTAAGCATTATAAAATAGTGTTTTTAAATTTTTGTCTTTTTTAAATTATTTAATTTTTATTTTTTTAATCTAAAATTTGGTGAACATTTTTTTTTATGTGACCAGCTTATGGTCACCAAATATGGAGATTATGTGAACAAAATGTTCACATTTTGGACTTGATACCCATGATCACATTTTTTTGTGAACAATTGTTCACATTTTCCACTAGACCCAAATATTTATTTAATTATTTAATTAATCTTCAAAATTACCAAGGTTTCATTTTTCCAAATCGAGTAACCCTACTTTTCTCAACTAAATATCCATAAATTGGATCAGTAATCGCATCGATTATTCTACTAGTGAACAAGATGTATCTAAATAAAATAGATAGATTAAATGTGTAAACCGCAAATTTTTAGAAATTACGTTGTTTTCTCTGGTGGTAGACCAGCTTTGTTCAGCAAATAAACAGTGGTAAAAACGCCAATAGCGCAGAAATAGGCTTGAAAAGGAAGACCTGCTAGTCCAAAAAAAAATCTCTGATAAAATTTCATTTCGTTATGGTCACTATAAATTTGTTTTGCGCTTGATTCCAAGTTCATTCCAGCTTCAGATGGTATGACAAATTCAACATCATTTTTTTTGTAACTGGCTTGTAAATCACTTTTTTTCGAGCTATTAATTTTGGTCATTTTTTATTTTATTTTTTAATTTAACAAAACTTAAGTAAGATTTCAAAAAGTTTAGATAATCATTGAACTTATAATCATAGTGGCTAAACCATTTAATTATGAATACTTATCTTAACAGTTTTTTATCGCAAAATATTTTTTTTATCGAGTCTTTAATTAAAAAACAATATTATATTTGCTTTAAGAATTAAATAAATTTTGAATTCAATGCTTAAATTTTCTTAATAATTGATAATAGGATTTTAATTCGTATTGTTTCTTTTGCAAAAAAATAGAAAAAAATTTAAATTATTTTTGTGATAATGTCATTTGGCTGATCTTATAGAAATAAAATGATAAGACTGATAAGTATTATCATTTTATAATAAAACCCGCTTCCAATTTTAATAAAATACCAAAATTTTTAATGAACAAATTTATTTTAAAAAAACTCATAAAAATGATAGAAGCCTATTATTTATATGGCAAATTGAAGTTTAAGATCAAGATCAAAAAATCAAAATATAAATTGTAATTTTTTTATTAATAATAGAGAAAAAATGAATTTTTTCCAAAACAATTACTTGACAATTAATGTCAAGTTTATTTTCATATTTAAAATTTTAAAATGTCTCTTTTTATTGAACTTTAATAAATTTAAATATTTCAATTTGATTTAATGAAAATTTACTTTTAAAGACAAAAAATTTAGTGTTTTAAAATTTTTAAGTGGAAAAATAAAATTATTTGAAAAATGAATGAATATAAAAGTTATAAATTTGAATATGAATTTGTGAATTAACTTAACCTAAATTATTTAAATTATGGCTAAATGTAATTTATTGTACATTTATATATTTTTACATTTTTACTTTTTTTGAGAGAAAAAATAAAACTCTTAAAATAATAAAGCTTAAAGAAATTTTCATTTAGAAAAGTAATAATAAATTCGCAATTAATTAAAAGAGATTTTCAAAAAATTATCCTTTGTTTTTACATTTAAATTTTTCTAAAACTCCTCCTTTTTTAGTAATGTTTAGTATTTATTTTTTAAAAATTATCAAAATCATTAGATTAATTAAGTTTTAAAATTTTAAATGATCGTTTTGATCTTAAAATTTGATCTGAAACTTCAATTTGCCATTTATATATCCCATTTTAAAAAAGAATATTAACGTTTAATCATTTGACTTGCACGGTATTTCGTGGTGCTGTTGATTAAGTTTAAATGAATGGATTTTTATATTTTTGAAATAAATTCATGTTGCCCAAAAATATATTGAATTTTTAGAAAAATAAAATATTTTTGGTAAAATATGATTTTTTTTAAAAAAATTTTTAATTAAATTTTTTTTTGAGGTAAAAAAACATAATTGAATATTAAAAAGGGATTTTTTATCTAAAAATTTTTCGGTACTCAAACGGAATTCGCACTTTAAGAAAAAAATTAATATTATTTATTTTTATTAATCTGAGAAATAATTTTAAAAGCATATTATACATAATATAAAAATTAAAAATATTAAATCATCATAACAATTTTTCTCTTTTGCTGTTTTTTTTTAATCTTATTAAAAAAATTAATATTTTTATCAAGTTAAAAATTCGCTAAATAAATAACTCATTTATTCAATTTACCAACGCTTTGTCATAACTTCATTTTAACTTAAAAATAATTTTCATCTTGATCTATTACCAACTCAGATTTAGACTCGACTGTATAAATTTCAGATTGAGTACTTTCTCTATTAAAAAAAAGGTTTAAAAAAAGTTTAAAAAAAAATAAAAAAAATAAAATAGAAAGCTTGCCTGTTTATGGTTCTTATCAACCTTGAGTTTTCCTCTGCTTTTTTCGAATCAATCGGATAGAAATAAATGCATACAGAACTAAGAACTAAGAAAACCAATGGCAAAGGTGCAATCAAGTATTTGATTGACTCCTGGACTTCTTCATTCTGATATTCGCTGCAAACACTTGTTTTATATCCAACAATGCTAGACATAAATTTAGATATTTTACAGTTAGAAATATCTTTAAATATACGCAAGAACTTCTTGTGAAATACCAAGGTATATGGCAATTAAAATTTTAGTACCAATTGTGAAAAAAGTGTAAAATAAAGCATCGGGTCTTGTACGATATTTTAAAAAGTATGAATCTAATGCTTCTGGGATCAATGCTGGTGGTATTAGAAATGCTGCGGTGAAGCAATTTGCACCAATTATCGAAAGCCCAAAAAATGTGATCAATTCTCCAATATGATCTGTTTTGAAAAAGAAAACTCCAATTAGCAAAGGAATCATTGTCTTTAAAAAAAATTTTTATGTATAAGGAAAATGAATTTATAAAAAATTATTGTGAATTTATTTTACCAAATTGCCTATTATAAGTGCTGTAGTTTTTTCAATTTTCATCATCAGTTTTTTCCAAAATGGTACAAATAAGATAGCACAGCCCTTTAGTAAATTATTTAAATAAAACACTGTGGTACTTTGCTCTTTGATTCTTCAAAACCTAAAATTTTAGAATATAATACCTCAAAATCGAAATGCTTTGGACATATAGAACCATTTCTTTATTTAAAGTTAAGTAATAAAAATGCTTCGTCTAATTTTATTGTCAAAAATTGAAAATTGAAAATTTTTTAAGCAGAAAGTTTTATTAATTAAGACATAAACTGCTGCTTCATAAAATTAAATAATTATAAATCTGGTTTAATTTTTTGTGTTTGATTTACAAAATGTATCCAATGTTGAAATAATGATTCAATATAAAAATGTACTGAGCGGAAAAATATCCGCTGAAAAATATACTGAGCAAAAATATCCTGAAATCTTAAATAAGGAAAAATATACTTTTTTAATTTTAAGTAAAATATACTTTTTCTTAATTTTGGAAAAATATACAAAAGTAGAAAAAGCCTGAACGGAAAAATATCCGGTAATAAAAAAAAAGAAAAATATACCGCCGAAAAATATACCTTTATCAAAAATGTTTTCTTTTTGACACAAAACTGTTTTGAAAAAATTTTAAACTTCCTGAAAATCGCACAACTTTTATCTGATAAATTAAACTTACCTGCTAATTGATTTAAAAATTAAATTATATTAGAGTCATGTTGTTTGCCGAAAGACAGGCTAAACGAGTTGAAAAAGAAAATGCAATATCTGCTAGAGTCAATGCTATAACAAATGAAGAAATTGAAGCGGAAGTTAAAAAAATGTGGTCTGTCGGAGGTGACTCAAATAAACGCAAACGAATAAGCAAAAACGATCGCGAGAAAGCCAAATTGAAAATTATAAAACGGATCAAGCAGGATGAAGAAATCAATCTGCATCTTAGATATTTGGAGCAAAATAGAAATTTTCTAGATGAAGAAGATTAATTTTTTTTGTTTTTTTTTTACCATTTTTTGTGTATAATTTGTTTTTTTTTTTAATAAAAATTTAAACACTTAATTCCTTTTTATTTATTTATTTATTTCATTTTGTGCCAATTCTGGCGATGTATTAAAATTAAAAATGAAAAAAATGAAAAATGTAAAAAGTAAAATGTAAATTAATTCCTTTTTATATAACACCTGATTTTTTTCATTTCAGTATATTTTTCCTCTAATTATTAAAAATTAATAAAAAAATAATACAGTATATTATTACGAACAAACATATTTCCTTCAGTACAAAAATCTAACAGTATATTTTTCTTTTCAGTATATTTTTATTCAGTATATTTTTGCTCAGGATATTTTTCTCCGGATATTTTTCCTTTCAGTATATTTTTGTCAAATACCAAATAACATAGAAAAATTGCGATGTTTCAAATATTTTTTCAGTCTCAAATTAAAGAATTATTTTAAGTAAATATTGCAAGCATGAAAAACTTGTTTTTTTTTTATAAATTTTGACTTTGAGTTTGTGATAAGATGATGCTTAAAATAACATTTGTAGTTTAAAAATCTATTTATTCTGTTTTCCATTTTTTATAGATTGAATTTTTGTTAAAATTCATCAAACGAACGTAAATTGTCACCGTGATAATTTACGAGTGAAGGCTGTAGTCAAAATGTATAAAGAAAAAAAAGATTTTCGGGTCTAGTCGGTAAGATGAAATATGGTTCACCAATTGCTGGAACAATTCTTGTTCTCAGTTTTTGTGAACTATTAGTTCACCTTATCTAAAGATCGTTCACCTATTTTGATATTTTTTCATCTATTTAGAAAAAATAATAAAGAATCAGGTAATAAAAAATCTAGATTGATAAAAAAATAAAAAGTTGTTGGTAAAATTTGGAAATAAATGAATCTATGTTCCCCATAATCAAATACTTGAAGGGTGAAAAATTAATTTAAATTTTTTTTAATCTTAGTAGTAGTAGTAGTTTTGACTGTAGCTGGCTAGCCAGCGAGTGTGCTGATAAGGCACACTAAGACAGCTGATGTGATTGATTGCTGCTCATCCAGCAATCAATGCCTGCTTTAAAGCTGTTAACATTGGGGGCTTCAACTAATTCATTTGGCAGCGAGTTCCATAAGTTAGCGGTTCTGTTGAAAAAAAATTTATCTCTATGTTGGAGCCTCGATATTTCTTTGTGATATTTGAAGCAGTGACCTCTTCCTTGGTTTTTTGTGACATTAAAATTGTTGCTTTTTTCAACCGATTCTATTCCATGCATGAACTTGTATAATTGAATTAGATCACCTCTTTTTCTTCTTTCCACCAGATTTGGAATGTTCAAAGCCTTCAATCTGCTTTCATACGGTTTGTTTCTAATTGACGAAACAAATTTCGTAGCTCTGCGTTGAATCCTTTCAACATTCTCACAGTCAGACTTAAGAATTGGAGACCATACAGGAACCACAAATTCCAAAAGAGGACGAACAAAAGTTAAATACAAAGATCTTAATAACTTACAATCAAAACGAGCGAATGACTTCCTGATGCGACCTAACATTTGATTTGCTTTGTTTGTAGCCTCTATCACTTGATTTTTCCATTTAAGATTTGTATTGAAAATAACTCCAAGATCTCTTTCGGTTTCTGACGTTGCTAACTGCTTACCATTAATAAAATAAGGAAATTCTTTGTTTTTATGACCATAATGCATAACCACACATTTTGATGTGTTGAAGAGAAGTAGCCAATCTTGAGTCCACTTTAAAATTAAATCTAAATCTGATTGTAGTTTCGCGGCGCTTATTTCTAATACCGTTTGCGAGAAAATTTTAGTATCATCTGCATACAATTTCACAACATTCTCTATTCCTTTAGGTAGATCATTGATATACAAAACGAACAATAGTGGACCAATCACTGACCCTTGTGGTACACCGCTAAAAATCTCAACCCAATCCGACAAAATTTCACCTTGAATAACTCGTTGTCTTCTATTTTTTAAGAAAGCTTCAATCCATTTTAGTATCAGACCATCAAAGCCATACGCTTTCAATTTAGCTATTAGTCGTCTGTGCGGAACAGTATCAAATGCTTTCGCAAAATCTAGCAGAATCACATCAACAGGAATACTTTTGTCTAGACTCATTGAGATGAAATCTAGTGTTTCCAGAAGATTAGATGTACATGACTTTTTCTTAACAAATCCATGCTGTTCTTTAAATATAATATTATTCTTATAAAGATAGTCTTTCATTTTGGTTCTTATTATGCTTTCCATAATTTTGCAAGGAATTGAAGTATTATCTTATTAAAGTTAAAAGGCGAATATCTAAGAAGAGAGTGCATTTGGGTATTTGGGATTGTTAAAAAGATAAAACCAGACCAACTAAATCAGATTAAATGCTATTTCTAAAGATCCTTTAAATTAAAAAAAAAAACAAAAAAAGTATTTCATTCAATTCTTTATTTTTATATCAGTTTCGAGAATTAGGCACTCTATTAAATAGCTTTATTCAATTTGTTCACATAAACTAAAAAATTATTCACCCAATTTGAGATTTGTTCACTAAATTCTATTTAGGTTCAGCTTTTTGTGAACAAAAAAAATTAGGTAAACAAATAGTTCACAAAACAAGAGAACAAGAATTGTTCGTGAACTATGGTTTACCTAACCGACTCGATCCAATTTTTCAACGATTTAATATTAATTTAAATCAAAATGAATTATTTAATATTTTTTCCTTTGTTATATATTATTTAACTTTACTTTATTTTTTTTATTTTCATATATTTTTATTCTGAAGAAGCATTAGCTCAGTACAGATAAATAAATAAACAAATAAATTATTTAAAAGTTAAAAAAAGAATTTTCAATTTCTTTTTTAAATTTTCAAATAAAAATTAAACCCATTCAATTTCACTAAAGAGTTTAATTTAAAATAAGAAAATGTTTGCAATTTTAACTTAAAGTTATATTTTTATTTGAATCTGAAAAAAATATTTGAAACATCGCACTTTTTCAATGTTATTTCAACATTGGATACATTTTGTAATTCAAACACAAAATATTAAACCATATTTTAAACAACATTTTTTTTCAATAAAAATAAAGAATTTTTGTAAAATTTTTAAAATAATTTCAAAATAAAACTTTTCAATTATTATATTTACACGTAACATTATTTGTTCTTTAAAATAATTAATTAACTGAAAAAAAAATTAATTATCTTAATCAATTCCACTGCTACCGAAGCTACCGAAGCAATTTAAAATAAATTTAGAAAATTTTTTCTCTGCAATAATTTAAAAAGTGAATAAAATTTGTGATTACTCAATAAACTTTTTAAAAATAATATTTAAGACCTTAATTTCGAATTTTATTTTAAGAAATTAGTAAATTCTGTGTGACTAGCATTTACTTTAAATTTTTGAAGCTCAAGTTTTCGTGAAATATTATTTATGTTGATATTTAGATTTAAAAAATGGAGAAAAAAATTAAAATATCTAAACAAATATAATACTCACTAAAATTATCAAAATAGAGTAAATAAATAAACTTCTGATAGCCGTGTATCCGTATTCAAAATACAATTGAAGATTACTTTGAATAATCTTTGAAAAAAAAATTAAAATTATGAATTCGATATAAATTTAAATTTTTTACTTGAATTGATGATGTTGTCATAATTGTTGAGCCAATTATTAGTAAATATGGTTTGAATGTAAACATTCTTGTTAGTTCTTTAAAAGTAGAAATTTTCTTTTTTTTGTCTACTTTTTTGTCCACCACTTTTATCAACTCTAATCAAATTAATTAAAAAAGTTTGATTTTTTTCAGATAGTTTTGTGCACAAACCTGACTTTTCATTGACAAAAAGCACTATTGGTAAACTACCAGCCAGAAAAACCACTGTCATTACAATCGCAATATAAGTATATTTATACTGATCCCAATTAGATAATATATCAATATTTGTTTGATTGGTTTTATTATCAAAATCGAATTGTGTTTCATTTAGTTTAATACAATTTGAATCTCCAGAAACAAATGGTCCTTGAATTACCAAAGCCAAAAGCAATCCAATCATTTCAAAACCTTAAGTAAATATATCAATTATTCATTTGCTTGAAAATAAAGTAAAAAAAAAATTAAATGGTATTAGAAAAAGTAAATTTTTTTCTACTTGGAAAAAAATATAAATAAGTAGTACAAAATAATAAAAAGAAATTTTAAAAAAGTTGGATTAATAAATAATAAGACATTTTAGAATTTACCCATTCTATAAACAGTAATTGCTTCTCTTTCTTGCTTTGAATGACTTAGGTACATTGTCATAGCAGTATGTGGTATTCTAATACCCTTGAAAAAAAATAATTTGTTCAAAATCTAATGCATTTTCAATCAGACTTGTTTTTAAGTCACAAAAATTTAAGTCATAGTTATGACTTGACTTAATTTTTTTTTAAGTCAAGTCAATGACTTAAAATTTTTATTTTTTTTTGACAAATTAATCAAATAAATTATCCTGTATTTCCATTTATGTACAGTAATTGCTCTAGGAAAATTATATTTAATGGAAGATCACAACAATTTCTACCTAATTCTCAACTACTGTAAAAATATTTTTTTTGCATTAGCCAACCATAAAGTACATAAATTTTATGATATAAAGCCTGATTTATCAAATTAAAATAAAAATTTAATCTAATTTCTTCATAATTTTCTTAAAAAAAAAATTTAAGTCATTTACTTTACTTAAAAAAAATAAATTTAAGTAATTTACTTTACTTTAAAAAAAAATAAATTTAAGTAATTTACTTTACTTTAAAAAAAATAAATTTAAGTAATTTACTTTACTTAAAAAAAATAAATTTAAGTAATTTACTTTACTTTAAAAAAAATAAATTTAAGTAATTTACTTTACTTTAAAAAAGAATAAATTTAAGTAATTTACTTTACTTTTAAAAAAAAATAAATTTAAGTAATTTACTTTACTTTTAAAAAAAAATTTTAAGTCATTGACTTGACTTGACTTAAGACTTGTGACTTAAAAACAAATCTCCTTTCAATTCAATTTCTCACCGTAATAACTGTAAATTGAAAGCTATGCCAAAAAGTATACCACACGAACAGCTGATTCTTGGAAAATCCCGTCGGGGCATACCACATCATGATATACGCTATGGAGCACAAAGGAATGGCAACAGCAATCCATGGCTTCATTTTACCAAATCTTGTTAATTTAGTTTTATTAACCAAGAGACCATATATTGGATCAGTTAAAGCATCTATTATTCTGCTGATGAACAAAATGTATCTAAAGAAATTGTTATATTTTCATTTTAAAAAAAAATTCTTTAAAAAAAAATACGTGGTCTTTTCTGGAGGTAGGCCAGCATTATTCAGCAGGTAGACGGTGGTGAAAACACCAATAGCGCAAAAATAAGCCTGATATGGAAGACCAGCCAGACCAAAGCAAACTTTTTGAAAACGTGTCAGATCATTTTCATTATTAGTCTCTTTATTATCTTTAAATGGTGGTTTAATGTTGATTATATTAATATCATTGTCTTGGAGACTAAATTGGACATCAGATACTGATTTAACCTTATCGATGTCTTTCATGTTGGATTTGCAAATTAAACTAGGGTATTTGTGAATTAAAGAAAGTTTTTAAATTATTAAATAATTGAAATTTGACAAATGATATCTTTTGAATGATTTATCTATTCTCAATTAGCTAACTTAAATTATTATCTGAAATTTGAATCATCTGACAATTTATTTTAAAAAATTATCTTGAATAAACAATTTACTAAATTTATACTTTTTTTTTATCTGAATAGCTGTTTTATTCAGACTTTTTTTAGACCTTCGATACAGATAAAGAAAATGTGAATAGAAAAAAATATTAAAAAAAGCTTAATTCATTATAGTGAATTATTCAAGTTTCTTTAAAATCCATTTTTTTTAGTTTTTTAAATTTTAATTAAAAAATCTAAATCAATCAAAAAGAATATAAAATTTGAAAATATGAACAAAATAATTCACATCCATGATATTTTTCTCTCACTATTATTTTTTATATCATCTGCTGATTTTTTGTTTTCGCTTCATTCGAATTTTTGATTTAAGCTTATGAAATTAATTTTGTTGAATTAAAGAAAAAACTTTTTTGATTTAACTTATCTAAATTTAACCACAAAGTTTATTTTTCGGACATTGATAAAGTCTGTTGTAAATGGTCCAAGGACTGATCAAGACTGGACAAGTTTAATGCTGAAAGGTGTTAGGGGTTAAACTTTGGCTGCTTCAGCACAAAAATTGCCAAGCAAGGCAAAATGCATAAGAGAATTAGGTATTTTAATCCAGAGAAACTTATAATTTTTTAAGGATTATTATTAACCGGGTATGTAAAAATAATATAAGATTAAATAAATTTTTTTTAAATGAGCATATATTAAATATAATGTTTATTACAAAAATAAAATAAAATCGAGTATAAAATTATTGAATTCAAGTACAAAATTAATAAATTAAAAAAAATGTAAGTAAAAATTACGTCTTGAATTAAACAAATTAAAATATTAAGAACATAAAAAATTAAATTTGGAAAAAAATTTATAGGCTTTAGTACAAGCTTTCTTAGGAATAGGAATTGAATTGGCTTGTTTATTTGTTTTTCAATAAAATAATTTTATGGTCAAAATTTAATTTTTCAATGCTTTAAAACATTATTTAATAATTGTTTAATTTAATTAAGTGATCATTACTGTAATAAATAATTTAATAAATGCGCATTTTAATTATTTTATACTTATCACATATATTAAGACATCGCTTAAATTTATAACTTCACACTTGGTTTATGGTATGTCAAAATAAATAATGACATGCACAATATGATTTTTTTTATATACTCATATATTAATTTTATATGCTCGGTTAATTAGGAGAAATTTTTTTTTTATTTATTTCAATTAAACGCCATGAAGGTGAACAAAAGTAAAATTAGAAAAAAATGTAATTATTTAAAGATTTAAAATTGGGATCAATTAAAGTCTCAACAAAATGCATGTCACTAGAAGCCATTACTTAAGAAGAAATAGAGAATCTAATCAGTCTTTCTAGGATAAATGTTATCATCGAGTTTTGAATGAATGGAATTGTCAGAAGAGAAGTAATATATTTTTTAGTTGAATTAGTTTATTTTGTCAGTTCAAAATTATTAAATAGTCAGTTCAATAAATAGAATTGTCGTTTGAATAACAAATTTTTTCACTATTTTTTTTTCATTGAAAATTAGATTTATTTTTTTCAAATTTAAATCAAAAATTCTTATTCTGCATGTATCGAAATCTTGAGAAGTGAATTTTTTGGGGGGGCTAAAAAGTTAGTTTTTTGCTTATCCCCTCTCAAAGATTAGCACCAAAATTATTAGTTGTATCCAGATTTGTTTAAAAGTCATAGGTCTCAAGTCAAGTCCAAGTCCTGACTTTTTTTTTTTAAAGTGCAAAAACTTTTCAATTTTTTTTTCAAAGTTGAATATCATAACTAGAAAATTCTCAAAGTATTTTAAAATAATAAACTATCTTAATCTTGATGACTCGAAGTTCCGAGATCCTAAAGTCAAGCAAGTGTTGGACTTAAAAAAAAATTTTAAAGTCCGGACTTGAACTTTATTTAGGGACTTTTAAACAACTCTGGTTATTTAAAAAAAAATTTTCCAATTTTAAAATTGACCTGAGTCGAAAAAATTTTAGAGTTTTTCACTATTAGGTCACGTCCTTACACACTAATCCCAATTTTGTTTTAAAGAATCAGATGCCGGAAAAAATTCTGAACAAATTGCTTGGCTCACTTTTTTAAATTTGTTACTTTTAAGTCAATAAATTTTGTCCCAGAAGTGTTAAACTTATAAAAAAAATTTAATTAAAAATTTTCACTAATTTATTAAGAAAAAATAAAGTCACATGTTAGAAGTAATTAAATTATATTTTTTTGTTTTCTAGTTTATGAAGTTTTTAAATTTTTAGAAATTTTTGAAATGCAAAAAATCTGAGATCTTTTTTGTTTAATTTAAATTTTTTTGTTACAATATTTTTTAAAATGGAATGAAATCAGTCATTGATTGAGAGAAGCACTAGCTTTTTGATTTACCATAAAATTGATCTATTTTATTACTTAACAAATTTTAATTCAATTAGTTTGCTTCGAGATTATTTTTATTTGATATACCATTTTAGGTATGATTTTTTTTTGAGGTTTCTTATTGAAACTTGGTTACATATAAAAGTTTGAAAACCATTTTTTATTATTATTTTTCTTATCATTATTTAAACATTCTTCATTCTAACAGGACTAAAATTTAAATAATCAAAAATTGAGTTTATATAAAAAATAATTATTAAATGATTTTTTTTAGAATTTAATTATAAGTTCGTAAATTAAACAATATGAACCTTTGGCATAAAATTTATCTTTTTGTGATAATAAATAAATTATCTTTTTTTTAAAATAGGATAAAAAGATTTATTTCGAAAAATATTAATTTCAAAGATAGTTTAGCTCGGCTCAAAATTTATGTGTACAAAAAACAAGTATGAAATTAGGTGTTTTATTCTTGACACTTCTGGCGATTGATTTTTTACCTTCGGGAAGTGCCAAGCCGAAAAAAAGACTAATTGATATCTATGCAAAATATTTGGTGGATTACTTTGACTTGGAGAGACTTTTTCAGATCGAAAAAATAAGCAACTTAAGCCAACATGATCAAAGGCAACCAACACCTAAACCCGAAGCAGATAGTCAGAATATCGGCTGCAATTCATTAGAAGAAATCAAAAGCTACTTTTTTGATGTTTATTCAAGTGAAAAAAAATTTTACAACATGTCTGCAAGCGAACTGGAAAATTTGATAGAATATTTGGTCACACGATATCCTAAAGATGACCATATTCAAAATAGAACTCTATGGCAAAAATGTCGTAGAAAAAAGTGCTTTCAATCCAAAGACATATCCAAGCTTTCAAATCTAGAATACTTTGATTATGAATCATTCTCCGAGATATGTCCTGTACTATTATTCAATTTTGAAATAGATCACTGTGAATACAATCATAATGTTGAGGGTTTGAGTGGTGGACAAAGTAAATTTAAAAAATTAGAATAATTATTGTCTCTAAAAATATTTTAAAGTCTGGGCTTTTGGTCTGCTTCTGTCAGGAATAGTGACTATATGGTCATGGAGTGGAGCGATCGCTTTGACAATTATAGGAAAAAAAATTTACAAGAGATTGCTCACTTTTATGATTAGTCTTGCTTTTGGGTGCCTAATAGCAACCAGCATACTGAAATACATTCCATTAGTAAATAAATTTTTTAAAATTTTCCCTTAAATATTTTTATGCCACGATTTGCCAGAAATATGACCAAAAATATATTCTTTTTCCAAAATAATCCATTTTTGTATTTTCAAATTCAGTAGCACTAACTTCCTGGTCTATTATTATTATTTATTTAATTAAAGTTTAAAGTCCATGCACAAATTGAAATTTTTAAAAAAGACTAGAAAAAGGCACAATTTTTTAAATAAAATTCCACAATTTTTAAGTCACATATAGCGTTGGATTCGGCCAGAGCAAACCGGTCCATTTCACGGACGGTTTTTTGCGGTCATTTGGCCGTTCCACAAAACAGTCTGATTTTTTGACCGCCAAAAAATACGGCCGAAAAAATGGACAACTTTTTGGCGAGCGGTCAATGGCCAAAAATTTTTAAATTATATAAAAATAAGGTCTAAATAACGATAAAATATTTATTTTTTTTTAAATTAGCTTTTTTAAAGGAATACTTCGTCTTTTTTCTAAGAAATTTCATTAAAGTTAAAGATTCTCTGCAAAAAAAAGCTGACCGTATTTTTTGGCGGCCCAAAATTTGGACGGTTTAGGTGGCCGGCCGAGTGAACGCCCGACAGAAGCTGGCCGGTTAATGCGGACACGGTCAGGGTTTTTAAAAGTTTTGGCCGTTTTTGTGCCCCCTTGTACGGATCCCAACACTTTATACCCCAAATTTATTAAAAAAAGCCTTATTGAAAATTTACACAAATATTTAAACAAATTTTTTTTTAAATTCACTTCAAATTTATTACAATAGACATAAATATTAAAAATATACAATTTAAATTTTTATAATTACACAAAATAATAAAAATTAATTAAAGAAATTTAAAAGTAATTTTTTTAAAAAAAATTATAACCAAAGACGATTTAATAAAATTTATTTTAATGAAAATTTACATTTTTACATTTATTTAATATTTGTGGCATAAATTTAAAAAAATTTCGGTATTTTATTAAAAATTTAATAAACAATTAAATTTCGGCAACTTGAAGTTCATGGTCATGATCAAATGATCAAAACTTAATTGATTTTAATTTAAAAAAAAATGATTAAATTTGCCTTTTTCAATTTTTTTTAATTAAACATAAGATGTTTACTATTTTAATTTAACGAAACCAGATTTGTATAAAAGTCACAAGTCTTAAGTCAAGTCCAAGGGTGAGGTTTAAAGTCAAATAAAAATCTGGGAAACTCATACGAAAATATTTTTTCTTTGCCCAACCAAGAAAATCATAAAAACGACTTTTATTTATGGGAAAGTCATACAAAAAATTTATAAATCTGGTAAAGTCATATAAAACTCGGGTAAAGTCAAACAAAAAAAAATTTTTTTTCAAATTTTTTAAGTATTTTGCAAGCTTTTAATTTTAATTTTTCAAATTTATAATTCAAGTTTTTGATATGTTACCAGTGTTGGGTATTTTTGAAAAATGCGTAAAGCTCCATGTTTATTTCCCAAAGTTAGTAAAATGGGTAAAATGTTGTTGAAAGACTGTGAAAGAGTAATTAAATCAAAAAAACTTGAATGGTTCAAATGATTTATATATTTCTAAGTGTAAATATAAAAATAGAGATATTGATAATGTAGAAATAACAAATGAGGACTGTAGTTGTATAGAATCCAATAAATGTTCTTGTTCATCCTATATGGATAAACGTATCTGTAGCCATAATTTGGTTGACTGCGTTATGATAAAAAAAAATACAATGGTTTAAATTTGGAATCAAAATTTGTAAATACAGTCATCTCGCAATTATGTCCTGTCATGATTAGTAGTAGTAGTAGTAGTAAGGGGTAGGCTACAAGTCGCGATTTGCATGCAAAACGCAATGGGTGACGACACCCTGTGTGGTAGCCACTTGCCGTAATTAAGTTGCTGTTTTGTCAAGCTTGCTTTTTGAAGTCGTTGGTACTTTTGGCGGTGATGATGGAGTCGTAAAGATCGTTCCAGTCATTGACAATTTGGTTGCAGAAAAAGTTATGTCGTTGATTACAGTTCTTCACCAATTCTCGTCTCAATCTCGCTCTTCTATTGCCTCTTGGCGCATAAATGGAAGTCGCTGCGGAAAATTCAACATGCTCTATTCCTTTTGCAATTTTAAACTGCTGTATCAAATCACCCCTCATTCGCCTCGCCTTTAGATTGGTCAAACCCAGCTTTTTGCAACGTTCTACATAGTTTAGGTCTCGAAGACGACCAGGAACCTTTGTCGCCCTTCGCATTACGCGCTCGACCACGTTGATATCCCCTTGTTGGTATGGATTCCAGACTGAAATTGCAAATCGACATGTGGTCTTATGTACGTAGTGATTAGCTTCTTCCACACCGATTGGTTTCTTGTTCTAAAGGACTTCTTTAGAATACCAAGCACCTGACTTGCTTTGCTTGCTGAACTAGTAGCTTGTTCATGCTATGTTCATTGATTAAGTCCCAATTTGTTTATATTCCCGAATTTTTTAAGAACTGATTTCCTAAATACATACATAATGTTTTTAATTATATCCCAATTCATTTATGTCCCTATTTTTTTTGTAGAACACATGGGGGGACATAATTGCGAGATGACTGTAAATCAAAAAAGAAAATAGGAAGATGATTAAAGTTTTTTTGTATTCGTTTATTTCTGTGTCACTTTTTTATCCGAAATATAATTAATAATCAATAAATTTTGAATTAAAAAAAAAAATTGTTTGACTTTACCAGATTTAAGAATTTTTTGTAAGACTTTCCGAGAAATGAAAGTCGTTTATTTGACTTTACCCTTTACTCCAAGTCCCAGTCCGGGCTTTTTTTTTTAATTTTCATTCAAAGTCCAAGTCCAGGCTTTAAAATTTTGAATACTGAAGGAAAAATTTATGCTAAAATTGCAAGAAAATTCTGAGAAGGGCAAATCTATTGCATTAGACAACCCAAAAGTGTATAAATTTTTTGGTATTAAGCCTGATCTAGCAAATTTAAAAAAAAAGTTCGGACTTAGACTTTTTTTTGGGGCTCTTTAACAACTCTGAAAGAAACGATACTTTTTTTTCTAATTTATCTTTAATTGATTCTTTTAAAATTTTTAAATGAAAACTTTAAAGACAAATTTAAAATCCATATTCAAATTATGTCTCTAAATGATATTTTAATATTAATTAAAACATATTCCGGCGATACATAGTTAAATTTTGTATTGGAAAATTTCAAAATATAGATTGAGATTTTATTTTTAATAGTCCGGAATGCTTACATTGATCTAAAACTTTAGATCATTATAGACAATATCTGAAAGTTTTAAAGTTTTGTGATATATAACCCAAGATATTTGTCCAGTTGAAACAAAGTTAAGAGTAATGAAATAAGGGTAATTTTCCAATAAATTAAAAAATTTGTACTGATTTTACTAAATGCTTAATCAAAGTTATTGAAGATAACTCTTATAAAATTCTTAACTAACGTCATAACAGTGTAAATGGTATTCAAAACTTGATAAGATCTAAATACATAAAAGTACTTTATATTCTAGTAAAGGCTTCACTAGAATTATTATTTCAAATATTTTGATAAATATTTGTTAATTATTTGATCAATATTTTTTAAATATTTTATTAGTATTTTTTATTATTTTGATCAGTATTTAATATATAATGATAAATAAATTATTTTAAATAAATTAGTTTAATGTCTATTATCATTCTTGCTCGATCTTTCCAAACCTTCAATCAAGTCACTTTTTTTTAATTTAAGGCTGACGGTTTCGAGATAGCATATCTTGATGAGACAAACCATTCTTATTTCTACAAGCATTTAACCATATTGATGGTAATATTCTTTTTTTTTATTTTCGAGAGATCAATGAAAATAATTACAATCTACAAAACAGAGGTAAAAATTTAAAAATCTTGAAACTTTTTTTAACAACGTTTCATTTAGAAAAATAAGAAAAAAATCTTAAAAGAAGCAAAAAATCAATTGAGACGTCAAAGTTCAGAAATTTCGACCATTTCTGAAGATGATTCAGTAGCCAGTGGTCTTAATATGCAGAAAGATTTTGCATCAAAAAATAAGCGAAAAAAGTTGCTGAAAAATCAATCAATTGATATATCGGAAGTTCATGTAAATTTCTATACTTTGATAAATTTTTAAATAAAACACGTCTGTGGCACAGTGAATTTTCACACAAATATTCCAATAAAAAATTTTAATTCCTTAAAAAAGAAAAAAAAAAATTAAATTTTTTTTATTTTATTATCAAATTTAGAATTGAGAGTTGTTGATTAAGATTTCTTTTGGAATTAAATCAGCCTAAAAATTTATGTTGTAATTTTTTACAATTAAAGCCAATTATTTATTTTTTAATTTACGTTTTAATCAGTTTTTTAGCATTAAATATTTTTATGCCACTATTTGTCATAAATATCACTAAAATCAATCAAATCAATCCATTGATAATCGATTTTTATATTTAGATGTATTAACTGATTTTTTGTAAAATTTATTTGAGATTTTTCATTTAAAGTATCTGTATCTAGCATTCAGAATTAAATTTAAAAAAGAAATTCAAATAATAAATTCCAAATAAGTAATAAAATGTAAATAAAACTTTACAAAAAAATCACTTAATTAAATTAAAAATCCATTTTATCAATGGATTTATGGATTTAGAAAATGTTTTTGCAAAAATTTTTTATTTTTTAAATCTACATAACATGCTTATCATGTTACATTAAAATTATTTCAATTGAATAAAAGATCTAAAGATAAACTTTTTGAATTGAAATGATATTTTGAATTGATCATCAACTTCAAGATGCCTGATATGTGGAGTTATTTTTTTATTTAATTTAATATTGAATGTTAAATCCAAAAAGGCATCTATGGATTAATTCTATTACTATTAATTTAATAGTTTGAATAGATATCAAACTTTAAATTTTAAAAACTTCAAATTCTTTTAATATCTATTAAATTTAAAGATTTCAAAGATAGTGACGAAAAATGGATCTTAAAATATTCAATATTTTAAGATCCATTTTTTAAATTTTATTATATCATTTAAAAAATATAATTTTATTTTTTTAATTTATTTAAACATAATTTAACCACCAAAGCTTGAAAAAAGCTCAATTTTATCAAATTCAATTATTTTTTGGAAGCTTAAAATGAAAATTCACAGTGCTCAAAAAAAATGAAAAAATTCAAAACTTTTAGCTGATTTTATTTAATAACAAATAACTGGAGTGAAAACTCTTGGCGTCTACCGAAGCAAATTTTTTTTAGGTTAAAATAAAAAAAATTTCATAAAATCTAAATTTAGTTGAAATATTGAGACAAGTTTTTCACTAGTTCTGAGAACATATTTTGAAAGTACATATTCTAATAGTAGGATTTTAATGTTATGTTGTTTAATGAGGATAATAGCGGACAAAAAATAATAATAACTCTTAATATATTGCTGCTATAAGTGGATTTTTGGTAATTTTACGTAATGTTACATTAATTGACGTAAATTTACTTAAAAATGGAAAACTAAAGAAAAATTAATTGAATTTTCTTTTAATTCTTGACCATGTTTCTTAAAGCTGCTTAAGCAATGCTCTATAAAATGTCATTTTTGTCAAGAAAGTTACTCTTTCTTCTTAAAAAATAAATTTATCTTTTGGGGCTGTGAAGTTCATTTCAATTCAGAAAAATTTGAATAATTTTTTTACAATATGAAATAATTTAGTTGTTTAAAATTAGTAATAAATTTTTTATTTTAAATAACTAAAAAATTATTAATTGAAATTTACAATTTGGCTTAATCCGAAAATATATGTCTGCAAAAACTCTGCAATGTACTTTAATAATTTTTAATACTTTTTAATGGCGTGCAAAATGCAGAAAATTGCAGAGTATTTTGCAGACTTATTTTACTGAATTAAGCAAATTTGCTTAATATTAACACTCAAAGGACGGATTTTTTTTATACCATTAAGGACAGTTTCAAAAATCGGTTATAATAAATAAATTATACCCAAAACCTATATTTTTTTTCAACTAAACTTGATATTAAACACAAATTACAACTTTCTATGATAATATCTTAATCAGGAAAAAAAATTCCAATGTTAAAATGAGAAATAAGTATAGAGCTATCAAAAAAAAAAAAAATTCATAATTTTGGTTATATTTTCGAATACTTGTCTCTTCTCCATTCTTTAACCTAATCCAAACTTTTCCATTTTTACTAGTTTTGTCTAAATTTGGGTTTAAGTTTAAGGGAATAAGTTTCTGGATTATCATTGACTTTTTGAATGGTAGCCTCGATCGCCTCTTCAATGTGCATTTCGACTTCATCCTCTTCGTCCTCCTCTTCAAACTCACCTTCAATTTCATCATTATCATTGAAATCATTATCATCTTGGTCGGAACAAACAGACTGGGTATCATCAGCAGTTTTCATTAGCTCTAAAGCTTTTTGGGCTGAAATTCTCTTAGGCATGATAAATTTTCTAAATTTTAGTATTTAATAATCAAATTTAGATTAAAATTAATATTTTATTGCAAAACTTTAAATTAAAACACATTTTAATGCGTCAATACAAGATATTTTTAAAGTCTGGTTTTATAAACCCGATTGTCCTTAATGTATATATTTTTATTTTGCAGAAAAAATTCAACTTTTTTTTTTGATAATCAAAAAATTTTAATAGTTTTTGGTTTAAAAACAATTATTAAAAAGTTGAGGGCTGCAAGAGAATCGATTATTTAGATATTTTTGAATAATTATGCTAAAAGGGTTTTATAAACCCGACCGTCCTTTGAGCGTTAAGCAATTTATAGAATTAAATTATCTCTTTTAGTAAAATAGTTATTCAAAATTTTCTGAATTGAAAAGATCGAATTGAAACGAACTTCACAACCCCTTATCTTTTATTGAAATTAACACATAATTGAAGATATTTAGTCACTTTTTAGTTTTACGGTGAAATTAGTAATTCTACATCAATTTACGCAAAATTACGTTACATCAGGTTATACAGTAAAATTCCTCAAAATGAACATCCTCAAATGTGAACACCCCCGTAAGTGAACGCAAATTCTTTGCGACCGACCAAAATGAACCTTTTAACATGGGCCAAAATCCCTCTAATGTGAACATCCTCAAATGTGAACATTCGGTATGTGAACACTAAAAAATGGGAAAAAGTGAACAAAAAAAATGAAAACCAAAATTTATTTACTGTCATTTTCAATAATTTTTTTAATAATATTTACATAAAAGTATACAAAATACATATAAAATTAATTTTTAAAAAAATCTACAATTTTAGATTGCTTAATATTTGTTGAATCTAAGAAATTATTTTCGAATGTCATAAATTCTTTACATAAACTAGGGTTATTGTTAACTAAATAAAGCCTTATGTCTCCAATCATTCGATGAATTTCACTTAATTTTGCTTCTTTTTTATTTTCAGTAGAATCAATAACGACATCGTTAAATTGGTCATCATCATCGTGGTCATCATCGCTAATTGTATCGTCCATAACACTATTTAAGATACTTTCTCGACAGTCCTCTTCATCAAAATTAGCCTCAGTAGCCAAATCCTTTGGTATTGAATTGGCTTTGAAGTAGACATTTTTGAAATTTATTTTTGAAATGATTTTTGTTTTATTATTCAATACAATTTTTATTTACATGCATTATCTGTGTGTTTTAATTATTATTATAATTTAAAAATAAACTTAACATTTTTTTGGTTGAATGAAAATCTCGTAAATGTGAACTGTTCACTTTTACGAGATCGTCCTCAAATGTGAACACCCCCGTAAGTGAACAAAATTTAACCGCGACGGCCGGTGTTCACATTTGAGGGATTTTACTGTACCAAAAATGCACTTTGTACGGCAACACTCTACTAATTTATTCAAGATATAATTATTTTTGAATTAAATTTTTTCAAAATTGTTTAGTTTTGTGGAAGTTTTGAATTTTTAACCTGATATATCTTTAGATAGTTGGAATTTCGCATTTGAACGAGTTAACAGATAAATTTGCTGACCGCCTGAAACAAAAGAGTGAAAAACCACAAAAACTATGCTGTACATCATTGACTGAGGGGCTATCACAAGTAAAACCAATTGGATGGATGGTAATTTTACAAAAATTGAGCATTAAAAGAAAATTTAAATAAAATTTATGATTTTCAAAGGCCATTTTTGGAGATGGACTGGGAAATTTCATCGATGGAATGTCAATTGGTGCATCAATAAATCAAAACATACTTTTTGGAGTAGCGACCGCAATAGCCACTTGGTGCGGAAATATACCTCAGGAATTGGGAGATTTTGCCCTTTTAGTTCGAGCTGGAATGAGTCCTTTTCAAGCTTTGTTCTACAACTTTTGTAGCGGAAATTCAGTTTATTTAGGATGTGTTTTAGGAATTGTCTTTGGTGGAAATATCAACGCAGCAAGATGGATTTTTTCAATATCTGGGGCAGCCACTATGTACATAAGCCTTGCTGTTTTAGTAAGAAAATAATATTTAAATAAAACAAGCAGTTGTAAAGGAATTTTTTTTCAGCTGCCTGAAATGAATGAAGAATTTGATGATGGAAAAGAACCATTAAAGGAAAAGTTGAAAATTACATTTATTCAAGTTTTTGGTTTGCTATTTGGCTATTGGGTTATGATTATTTTAAATATGTATGAAGATGACATAACAATCAATTAATCTTACTAATTAAAATAATAAATATGAAATCATCTCCGATATAAATATTTTTTTAATTGATGGACAACTAAGCCAACAGAAGAAAATATCTCATTCCATTTTAATTATTCAAAAAAACATTTTTTATTTTAATTAAAAAATCAATTAAATCAATTAAAAAAATAAATGAACAATATAGATGCAAAAATTAGAGGTTTTAAATAATTATCATTGACTTTTTCCAAGACAATAGAGATTTCATTTAAAAATTTAAATTTAAAATACCGAAAAGGTTCTTTATTCCAGGAGTTTCTTTGTAAATTAAGAAAAAAAAAACAAAAAAATAGGTTAAAATTTAAAAAAAAATTTATTTAGGTGTAAAAATCGTTCTGTAAAATGCGTCAACTTATCTTTAAATTTTACGTCATCCAAATTAAGTCTCTGTAAAAACTCTGCGATTTAATTTAAGCGACTGTAAATACATAGTGGTTTTGAAACTAGCATGTTTCAAAGTTAATCAACAGGCTAGTGCCCCTGTCCATAAAAGACCGATTAACACTTCATTTATTCAAAATCAAATTTTAATTTATGTTTTACTTCTCTCAATAACTACAACACCGACTCTAGACAACTTAAATGTCCATTGTTTTTCAGTGCAATCAGACTTGGGCAAAAATAAGTCATCAAGTCAAAGTCAAGTCAAGTCACTTGACTTGACTTCAATTTTTTTTTTAAAGTCAAGTCTTTTTACTTGAAGTTCCGCTGAGTTAATTAGGCGACCCATAGTTTTAGTTGCCGTTCCTTTTCAAAAAAATTGGCGTTCCCCCTAATATTGGCCGTTCCATCGACAAAATTGCCGTTCCGTCGGCTCAAATAGGCGGCCCGTTGAATAATTAGCCTTTCCATTATAAAATTGGCGGGAAAATTGAAAATTGATCGCCAAATTCAAAATTAATTTAAATATGATGGTCTATAGATAAAAAAAGTCGTTCCAATGAAATAATTGGCGTTCCGTCTGGTGAATTAGGCGGCCCAATGTTATAGTTGCAGTTCCCCCTAATATTTGCCGTTCCATCGACAAAAATTGCCGTTGCCATGGAATATTTGCCGTTCCGCTGAGTTAATTAGGCGTCCCAATGTTTTTGTTGCCGTTCCATAAGAAAAATTTGGCGTTCCAGTGAGTCAACTAGGCGGCCCAGAAAAATAATTTAAGATAGCAAGCAAATATTTTAAGAAAATGTTTTTAAAATTCAAAAAAATGGCGCAAAATTAAAAAAAAAATTTCAAAATACTTTCCAATCGTAAAAGTTTTTGAAAGACAAATTCTAAAAACATTTCCTTGAAATATTTACAGTAGAAATTCGATTATATGTAATTCGGTTATATGTAAATTCGATTATATATAATTTCAAAAATCGCCACTGACACTCTTTTTGTCTTATGTTTCTAGAAATTAAATTAAATTTGTCCCGTTCACGATCTAATTCTTGGAAAGTGCTAATTTTCCTTAATTGATAATTGATAATTGATAGATAAAACCACTCTTTATACTAATTCCGCTACTATACAATGATAATGATTATACTTTCTTATTTTTTGACACCTGGTTTTTCTTGTTTTTCTTATTTCCTGGAATAAGAAAAACAAGAATGGATGCATCAATGCATCAATGGCTTGTGATGATTTGATCAATTTTTGCTTAGATCATGATATTGATACAACACCATTTACTTCTTTAAAAAAATTTGCTTTAAAAAACAAAGAACTAAGTGTAAAACAAAGTTCGCTTAGTCGATTTTTTAAACCTAAGTCACCCGCTAAGACTTCTGGTCCTCAAACAAGCAACCCTCAAACTATTTCTTCAATTTCCATTGTAAAACGTAGCCTAAATTTTTAGAAATTTTTACTTTTATACTTTTTTATTCTATTTCAAAATTTTTTTTTAAATAAAATCTTATGTAAAAACCCTCTTTTTTAATTGTCCAAAACTTTTTCACCAGACAAAATTTGTGTCTACAGGTCTATTCGATTATATGTAAAATTCGATTATATATAAGACCAAAAAGTTTTTATGTAAAAAAAATTACATATAATCGAATTTCTACTGTACTTGCTATCTTAAATTATTTCTCTGGGTCGCCTAGTTGACTCACTGGAACGGCAAATATTCTATGGTAACGGCAATTTTTGTCGATGGAACGGCAAATATTTAATGGGAACGGCAATTTTTGTCGATGGAACGGCAAATTTTAGGGGGGAACGCCAATTTTTTTGAAAAGGAACGGCAACTAAAACTATGGGTCGCCTAATTAACTCAGCGGAACTTCAAGTAAAAAGACTTGACTAAAAAAAAAATTTGAAGTCAAGTCAAATGACTTTTTTTTAACTTTTGCCCAAGTCTGAGTGCAATACCATGATCTCATGCGCTTAGCAAGTCGTTAGTATTTAACACTGTGTAAAATATTAGACATGTGCGATTAGAAGAAAAAACTTACTTTTTAGTTTGTTTTCTTTTCTTTTCTCCTGTTCCAAAAAGTATTAGTATTTGTTCAGGCCATTTGTTAAAACTTAATCTTTAAATTTATTTTATTCAACTTTATTTTTATTTTTCCGAAGGATCTTAAGCTCGGTAAGTAAACAAATAAATAAAAAATAATAATAAATACAAGTAGAAGTAGTGGACATAACACTGATCCTTGCAGTACTCTTAATTGGCTTAGATTTGTCATTTCCAAAACGAACTATTATTGATCTATAGTATAATAGTTCGAAAGGGACCTAAAGAATCGTTATCAAACTCATAATGAAATAACTTTAGTAGTAAAATATTTTAATCAATTAAATCTAATGCTTTTCAAAAATTAAAAAATAATGATAAAGTTGTAATTTTTTTGTCTCTAGCTAAGTTTAAATCACTAAGGTATTCATTAAGTGCTTTTTGACATGAATGTTCAAGTCTAAAACCATTCCTACGTATTTTAATGTGAGCTTGCGTAATTTTCAGCAAAATTAAATATCCTGACCAACTAATATTCACGTAAGATTACAAAAAATAATGTAAAATTACGTAATTTAGCCCATTTTGGACCCCTTCTAAAAGCATTGTATCACATTTTCTTTTAAAAATGGTATTTTAGAATTGGATAGATTTTTGAAATTTTCAAGTTTTTAGGAAATGGCAACTTTAAGACCTAAACTTAATTAATAAAAATCTCAATAATTATGATGAATTAATCTCTTCTTTTTTTATTTAATATTAAAAGTTTAAATATGTAAAGCGAAACATTGCTAAATTTTGTATCAAAAAATTTCAAATTATTGGCTAATTTTTAATTTTTTCCTAGTTAATGATTAAGTAAATTATGATCAGTGGCGGATTCAAGGGGTAGCGAGCTATGGCGGCGCCATACTAGCCAAAAAAATGATATGGCGGCGCCATACCAATTCAAAGAAAAATTTTAAATAAAAAAAATTTGTTTGTTTGTTTTTTTGAGAGTTTTTTCTTTGTATGAAAGTGATCATCTTTTAAAAAAAAAAATAATTCTCTTTCATTTGATGCGAAAAATTAGTTTAATTCAATTCATGTATTATGATCCAAAAAATCACATGTTTATATGATCGCTTGCTTTGAATTAATACAAACTCTTTTGAAATCTTTTTATTTTAATTTTGTGAAAAAATGCTTAAGAATTTTCTTATAAAAAAACCGACGTCTAATAACCCGCCTAATCATTCAATTAACTCAATTGAAAAGTTAATTGAACAAAATCAAATTTCAAATGAACAACAAACTACAGAGATACGTTTAGAACCTAATCAACCTTTAATCGACTTTCCAATCGATAAAGACAACCGCCGATTTTTACCTGTATGGTACAAAAACTTTACATGGCTGGATTATGATGTAACAAAAGACAAGGCTTTTTGTATTTCATGTAGATTATATCCTACATCAAAGACAAATAAAGCATTTACAGCCGATGGGTTTGCAAAATGGAAAAACGCTGTTTCTAATTTTTTAACTCATCAAAAATCAGCCGAACACATCACTTCTATTGATAGATGGCATAATAAAAAATCGAATAAACAAAAATGCATAGATTTAGTGAACAAACACTATTCAAAAAATATTCAAGAAAAAAGAGAAAATTTAAAAAAAATAATCGAAATCATCAAGTTATTAGCTAAGCAAGGTCTGGCTTTCCGAGCCCATGATGAGTCAGAGGGATCAAATAACATTGGAAATTTTAAAGAATTAGTTAAGTGGTATTCGAGTAAAGACAATTCTTTTAATGACTTTATAAATGGTTCAAAAAACTCTAACTACTGTTCAAAAACCATTCAAAATCAGCTAATTAATATATTGTCGTGTCAAGTATTAAAGAGTTTAGTAAATCTAATAAATGAAAATTTATTTTATTCTCTAATAGTAGATGAAACGACTGATATAACAAAAATAGAGCAATTATCTATGTGTATAAGATTTGTTGACTCAGATTTAGAAATTCACGAAAAATTTGTCGGTTTTCATGAAGCACCAAAAACAGACGGAGAATCTATTTTCAACTTAGTAAAACAAGTCATAAACGAATTGGGCTTACCGTTAAGTAACATAGTTGGTCAGTGCTATGATGGCTGTTCAAATATGTCTGGAATTTACAAGGGGCTGGCTTCCAGATTAAAAAATGTCAACAACAAAGCACTTTATGTCCATTGCTATGCACATAAGTTAAATTTGGCTATTAAAGATACTTGTTCACGTACTACAGAAGTTCGAAACTGCATTGGTACAGTAAACTCGATTTATAATTTAGTTGAAGGCTCTGCAAAACGTCATCATATTTTCAAAGAATTACAAAATGAAAATGGTGAAAGTAATTTGACAATTAAAAAACTATCTGATACTCGTTGGTCATCGAGAGACAAAGCATTTAAATCAATAAGAGATAATTTACCAATTATATTTGAAGCTTTAAAAGTATTTTTTTGTTAAACGTTGAGATATAAAATTTAAAGTTTAAAAATTAAGGAGATGGATGAAAATGATCGTAATCAAACCGGTTGCACGGCTAATTCACTTCTAAAATCAATAAGGACATTTGATTTTTACTTTTACATTATCACATTAAGTGAATTGTTCGATTGTATAAACGTTCTATCTGTTTATTTACAAAAACCGAATTTAGATTTAAAAACAGCTAGACAAATTTGCAAAACAGTGATTGAGAATATTGAAAATTCAAAAAACAGTGAGTTTTTTGAAGTAATTTGGTCGCAAGCTTTACTTTTTTGTGAAAAATTTGATATTGAAGAACCTGTGCTTCATCGCAAGCGTCAACCAAACAAGTATAAAAAATTGATAAATACTAAAATTAATCATTTCTTATTCATTTTTTATAAGGCGATACGTCGAATTTTTAAAAGAAATTAAAAACTACCCAGACATTAAAAATCAATTTAAAGCTACATTTTTTAAATTAATTGATGACTTAGTTCACGAACTTAGCGAACGATTTTCAGATGAATTAAAGCCACTATTTTTTATTTACGAATTACTTTTTGACGATGTGTGTGGTTTTGATTATGAAAAAATTAAAAATAATTTAATAATCTATAAAGAAATAGTTGACTTTGAATATTTAGTAAGTGAGGTTAAGGTCTGGCAAAGTTTTAAAAAGTCGAATGATCTTAATTCTAAGTTAAAATCTAATAGTGTCACAAATTTAAAAGAAATATGGTCGCACAAAAACTTGAGATCATTATTGCCAAATCTTACAAAATTAATTCAAATATATCTCACAGTTCCTATATCGTCTGCTTCTTCAGAGAGGTCGTTTTCGTGCTTAAAGCGTATTAAGACATGGCTAAGAAATTCTATGAGTCAAGAGAGACTAAATAGCCTTGCTATTTTAAGCATAGAAAAAGAGGAATTAGATAAAATCGACTTGGATAAAATCATAGATATTTTTTGTTCAGCTAAAAAACGTAGAATATCATTCAATTAACAATATTACAATTCTTGTATTACAATTTTCCAGTTTTTTGTTAAATTTTATAAATTAAAATAGTTTTTCTTAATGTGTTTTTCTAAATATTTTTTTTATAATAGGCATTTTTATAAAAATTTGATAAATAAATCGTTAAAATAAAAATATCTGGGAATCAAAACAGGTTTACCTCCCCCCCACACACACACTCGGGACCCATATTTCGCCATACCAGTCAAGAAATCCTGGATCCGCCACTGATTATGATTATTATTATTTTATACATGACCAGATTGACCGAATCAACCAACACACGATTTTTTTCTGCAAATACACTGAAAAAAAAAAAAGCGTCTTAGCAATAAAAAAAGTGACTTTTTAAAAAAAAAAGCGACTTATAATTTTTTCGAGTAAAAAGCGACTTAATTAAACAAAAGAAAAAGAGACTTAATTTATAACAGTTAAATACAAAATAAGCTCCTCCTTTTAATGACTAATAGGAAGAAAATAAAACTCTCCTGTAATTTTAACTGACAATTTTTATTTTCATAATTATAACAGATGTTTTGCAATTTTATCCCTTAATATAAAATACGCTCTCTGTGTTGATTTGAATGCCCGAATTTTTTGGACCGACTGGAGCGTCGCCTGACCACGGGCGATAGCGCGTTGGATAGATAATCAAAAAAGAGGACTCACACCGTTGGCCTTTTTTCCAATTTTTTGCCAAAACCACCTTTTTTTCCAGAAATAAACTTTTGGCAAAATTTCAAAAAGGTGTTCTTTGGACTTTTTATACATTTTTGGATTCCTCACGCCGAGCTCATTCCGAATGTGTATCCACTTTTTTTTTCCGGAAATTTTTTCGACCAAAAATGACCAAAATACCATTTTGACACTCGGAGGGTTGCTCGACGAAATGACAGCCCGGGGTCTATTTTTGACCCCCCCAACCAAGTATATTTTTGGATAGAGCAACTCTGTGGGACGACCGAAAAAATAGGACGAGACCTGTGCCGGTCACCGTTCGCCCGCAATTCACCAATTACCAAAATTCCTTACCACCCGTCCCACGCCCACCTCCTTTTGCTCACATGGTTCAAAGTAAATTTTTTGGGTTCAAAATGACAAGCTGATTCCAAAAATATGCCATAGAAGATTCTGGGACCAACTTGGCATTAGTTATGCAACTTCCATTATTTTTACCACCAATTTTCGGTGGTATTTGCCAAATTGCCATGGACCCCGACCATACTTTTTTTTGTTCGGCACACCGTTACGTGCGTCCTGATGAGACAAACATTTTAAAAATTCAAGTCACCCTGAATTATTTTCCCAGCGGAAGTTATTCCAAAAATACTGACCCTTTTTTGGTGCAAACTTTTGTTAAGTTTATTTTACAATTCGACCGAAATTGCTTTTGCCCATACATTTCAATGCATATAAGCTTATTCAATGGACTCAATTGATTTACCCATAGTGAATGGACTTTTTCATGGGGGTCTATGGGGAAAATTTCTAATTGCATGGAAACCAATGCAAATTTTTTTTTGCTGCATACCATGCATGGTTCCAATGCAAATATTTTTTTGCTATCAAATTAATTGGTAATTCTTTTTTCCTTGGGGTAAATGGGTTATAATTAATTATTATTAAGTTTAATGTTTTCAAATGATTATAAGTGTAGCTATGGTTTTGAATGGGTTTTAAAATTTCAAAAATTTTAAAAATTTCAAAAAATTTCAAAAATTTAAAAATTCAAAAATTTAAAAATTCAAAAATTCAAAAATTTCAAAATTCAAAAATTTAAAAATTCAAAAATTTAAAAATTCAAAAATTTAAAAATTCAAAAATTCAAAAATTTAAAAATTCAAAAATTTTAAAATTCAAAAATTTAAAAATTCAAAAATTTAAAAATTCAAAAATTTAAAAATTCAAAAATTTAAAAATTCAAAAATTTAAAACTTCAAAAATTTAAAAATTCAAAATTTTAAAAATTCAAAAATTTAAAAATTCAAAAATTTAAAAATTCAAAAATTTAAAAATCAAAAATTTTAAAAATTTCCAAATATTATTCTGAGTGAAATTTTATAAGGATTTCAAAAATTAAGTCAAAAATTTAAAAATATGCTCTATTTAAAAGATTTAATTTTTTTATTCAAAATGGAAAAAAATCATGAAAAATTCTGAAAAAATTATTTGACTTAGAAAAATTTTTCGCAAATTTTTTGTATATTTATTAATTAATTATATTTGTTTGGACCATAAAAAATGGGTAAAAATGCTTAGAAATATTTTTTCCAGATTTTTGAATATCTTGATGAGTATTTTTGTGTAATTGGACCCTAAAAATTGTAAAAAAAATCGTGAAAAATTCTGAAAAAATTACTGAGACAGAGAAGAAATTATTGTATCTTTTTAAGTATTTAAATGGACATTTTAATGTAATTGGACACAAAAAAATGGGAAAAAATTATGAAAAATTTTGAAAAAATTATTTGGTCTTATTAAAATTTAATTTTTAAATATTTTTTAAGGAATTTAAATGTTTGGAGTCTAACAAATTTATTAAAATCATGAAATATTTTTCTTAGTTTTATGGAATATTCTAAGCATATTTTAATGTATTTGGAGCAAAAAAAAGATTAAATTCCAGTAAAAATTATTTTTAATAGAAATATTACTTGAAATAGTTATCATTAAATTATCTTAGTGAGCCCTGAGAATTGGCTATTTCATGGGTGCTTTTTGTGAAATTAATAATTACACTGCGATAAATACAAATTAATTTTTTTGTTTTATCAAAAACATGGTATCAATTCAATTAATTGAATAAAATAAATTGCTTGAAAAATTTGATAATATTCGGATCTATAGGTAAATATTTAATTGTATCTGTTCATATGCTTTTAAATTCTTTCAAATGCCGCTATGGTTTTATTAAGGCTTTGAAATTTTAAATTATATTTAAATTTAAAAATTTTAAAAAAATTTGAGACTATTTTCCTGAGTGAAATTTTATGAGGATTTCAAAAATTGAGTCAAATAATTAAAAATGCGCTTAATTAAGTGTGATTAGATGGAGGAGAGGGTCAAGAAGGGGTACACAAAGGGCTAGGGAGCACTAAAAATCGCCAGATTTTATCTAAAATTTGCTTTTTGACGATGGCACATTTTGTTTACCATGAAAGGATGATGTTTACCTTGACACATTGAGGCCAAACATTTAATTCGATTGGTCTATTGCTGCGACGACCTGTTTTTAATCATGGCCAGTTGTATGTGGCTGCATCAAGGGTGCGCAATTTCGGATCATTGCGAGTACTTGTTGATACACACATGCATGGTACGTTTAGACAAGGACGTCTGCCCGGTTATGTTCCTGATGGCGAAATGTACACCAAGAACATTGTATTTAGAGAGCTTTTGGAATAAACTTTGTGTTTTTTATGTATATATATTTTTTTTTTCAATAAAAAATTTTAAACTATTCAATTCTTTCATTTAATAAGGATAATTTAGGGCTGTTTGTCACTTTAATTAATACTAAAGGGTATTTGTCCACATTAGATGGGTATTTACTTCCTTTAAACCATTTGACTTGAGTTTTAAAATATTTTAGAATAGAATTAAATTAAATAAAGGAAGTGAGAGTCAATGTTGGGGTCGAGGAGGGCTAGGGAGCACTAAAAATCGCCAGATTTTATTGAAAAATTGGCTTTTTGACGATGGCACATTTGACGATGGCACATTAGACGATGACACATTGTGTTTACCGTTATACGATGATGCTAGTATTATTATAATTTCGTTTGAATTCAAAAGTTCAACATTATTTTTCTAAAATTCATATTGTCCTTAATGAATGCTTTTTATTTTGACGAGCCGCAAATGGCTTGGATCATTTTCCTTTTATTAATCTTAAACAATTTAAGCACACAATTGTGTTTTTTACAAAACACTTTCTATTCAGATTACGAAAATTATTATATAAATTGTTCTTTTCAAATCGTTCGAAATTATTGTTATTAAAAAAACTTTTTTTTTTAATTTTTTTCTTTAAATGGCACTTTTTTGGGCTAACAACTAACTTTGGTACCTCGCAGTACTTTTGGACAAAGCGACGATTTTTTATAAATATATTTAATATTAATTTGATAAAAAAGCAGATGGCCCAAAAATTATGGTAATAATCGTTCAGATTCTACACATCTTAAATAGATATTTAGTGAAGTTCAGTCAGAGCTGGTCAAAAGTCAAAGTCAAGTCTGGACTTAGACTTTAATTTTTTTCAATAAAGTCAGAGTCAAAACTTTTTTTTTTAATTTTTTTCTTTAAATGGTGCTTTTATGGGTTTTATTTAGTAGGCCGCTTCAATAGCTATCTGGAATGGCAAAAAATCATATGATTGTGATCTTGACACGGATTGGATTATTATCATAATGGATTATTATCATAATTTTTAGGCCATCTGCTTTTTTATCAAATTAATATTAAATATATTTAAAAAAAATCGTCACTTTGTCCAAAAGTACTGCAAGGTACCAAAGTTAGTCCTTAGGATGAATCCTTTTCTATTAAATTTGATAAGTAAATAGATATTTTTGACCAAAATTAAATTTAATAATTACTTTTTTATTTGTTTCACCATTTTGTAAATAAGTTTCTCTTCTCTTAATTCTAAATACTATTTTAAAAAACAATTTTAATATTTCAAATAAATTTTTGTAAAAAAAATTAACTTTCATTATCAAAGACAATATTTAAAATTAAATCCTTGATTAAATTAAAATATTGTCAAAGAAAAAAGAATCCCTCAAAATCTATCTATAAAAGCTTCTTAAAAAGTGACTTAAAAAAACCAATAGAAGTGACTTTTTATCCAACTTAATATCCGTCTTAAAAAGCGTCTCCAAGACCCTTTTTTTTTTTTCAGTGTACTGGTAAATTAGATAATGAAACAGAACATTTGCGGGCAACCTTTAATTTTGTTACTAAAAATTAAATTAATAACTTGACATATTTTTATAAATTGATTGTAGCAAGCCATAAATTAACTTTAAAAAGGTTGGAATGCGTATAAAAAAGAAAAAAAGAATTTTTCAAAAAGTTAAAATTTCATGTTTTAAATTTTTCAAAAAGTTAAAATTTCATGTTTTAAATTTTTCATATTTTAATTATTTAAAAATTCTAAATAAAAAAGCAAAGGAAAATTTTTGATCAAATTTCAAGCGCTCAATCTTGCTCAAACATTTTTAAATGCGCAATTAAATTTAATTGCATTTTTAGAAATTACAATCCTTTTTCAAAAGTTTACAAATAAAGCTTTGAATTTTTAAAAAAATTAAAAATCTGCGATGAAATTTAATTGCGCATCTAAAAAGTTTTGAGCAAGATTGAGCGCTTGAAATTCGATCAAAATTTTACTTTGCTAATAAAAAAGTAAATATTTATTTTCACTTCTATCTTTCTAATTTAAAAAAGTAAAATTGAAAATACTTCCCATTAATTAGTCATCTAAACCTTAGAGTTAAACCTAAAAATTTATATTTTCTATTGTTAATTGACAATACTTCAAAGTTAAATTTGTTGATAATTTAAAATATTTTTTTATATTGATGAATACAAATTTAAAGTAATTTTTAAGGGTGCAAGTTAACTTTAAAAAAAATTCACATAATTTAGCGTAATATTACTGGAATTTACGTGAATTTCAATAAGGGACAAAAAGTGAACATTTTTTCACCATCATTTTATGCTACAATTTTAAGACAACTTGAAGTTCATGATCATGATCAAATGTTCAAAATTTAATAGATTATAATCTTAATAAAAATTTTCAAATAAACTTTTTTTAATATTTTTTTAATTAAAAATAAGATGTTTATAATTTTAATTAGAAAAAAAAATCTTTTTTTTTCTGATAGATTTTTAATTGATTTTTCTAAAATCTTTATTTGAAAAGTTTAAACACACATTTAAAATCCACATTTGGGTATCCAAATTATGGCTTTAAATGATATTTTAATCCTAATAGAAAATATATTACGGCGAAACAAAGTTAAATTTTGTCTTGCAAAATTTTGTCTCACACAATATTGATTAAGATTTCAATATACTTAAGAATAAAATTTTTATAATTTTCTATCAAAGATTAAACAAATCATGCTTACCAAAGTTAAGTAATTCTCTATTAAAAAATTGAAAAAAAAATACCTTTTTATTTAAATCAAAAACTAAAAATTTTGATTTGAGATTTAAATTTGATCATGAACTTCAATTTGCGCAATTTAACAACTAAACTCAAAATCCTCAAATATTCACTTATTTTTTTCATTCAATTATCTTTCATCACTCCACAAAGCACAATTTTCGACTGCTTTACCTATTTTAAAAATAAAAAAATAATTGATAACAAACCTAAAATAAAGTTTTTTACTTTATTTAAATAAAAAAAAATTACTTCAAAATTTAAAATGACTTATTTTGTCACTAAAGAAAAGCCACATTAGAAATTATTATTTATTAACAAAAAAAACTAATTAAACAAATTATAATTTTATTATAAATTTAAATTAACAATTATAATTTTTTTTCAGAATTAAAAACTAAAAAACTCAATCTAATAAATAAAACTTGATTTTTCGACTAGTTATTCAAATTTCAAGTCATAAAACTTTATCTATTTAAAATTTAAATCCCATGATTTTAATATTTTAGACAAAATGATTCTAAATTTTGCCATATTTGCTGTTCTGGCAACATCAATAATTGCCGATCAAATTCCAGTATTGACATATTTCGGCCAAGAGCCTGTCACTCCATCACCAGTTGGTAAAATAATTGGCCAAGGCGATTTTCTCTCCGAAATCAAAGAGCATTTAAATCAAAATTTGAACCTGATAGTCATTGATCAGCTAAAAACCCAGGATTTAGCTTTTGCGGTCCGAAAAATAGATTTAAAGCCAAATGTTGATTTGAAGCTCCAAGTTGAGTCACCTTTTGAGACCATTCAATCTTATGCCAACAATCACAAATTAACCATAAACATCATTGAATCAGACAGTTTGGAAGAGGCCTTGAACACTTTCAGCAAGTTACACCAGGACTCGAATGTGGTATTGACTGGCAAGAGCTCATTAAGCCGTTTGAGGCGAGATGCTGGAGACCAGCAAATTGAAGGCGGAAATTCCACATCCTATGCATTTGGCGAACAATGTGCAGCTTTTTTTGACTCAATTTATTACATTGACTTGGCCAGACAGCAATCCAGTACTTTCATACCTTTGATTAACACAAACAGTTCATTTTCTTGTAGTGGCACCAGTATTGAGCAAGTCTTGGCAATTGATTTTAAACAAAATAGTGGACTTGATGGCGCATCGATCCAAAGACTAACCCTAAAATTTAGACCAACAAACAATACATATTACTATGTTTTAGACTCCAGCTCGATAGAATTGAACAACAGCAAGACTTTTGACCTTGTGTACATGGGAACTCCGTATGGAATGGAAACACCAGTGAATTATTCCTTTGTTTGCACCAAGACTACCTTCAAAGTTCAGAATAAAACAAAAGATGGAAAATCAAATTCTAAAGTTTGGATCTACATTCAAAAGCTGCAATTGCAGCCAACTGGTGTACAGAACAATAATACCGAGTATACCTTTGGACGTGTGAATTATTGCCAAGGTTTTTTTTCAAGCGGAATTTGGATGGCAATCACATCATCATTGATTTTGGCGTTTATACTAGCTTTTGGTGTTGCACTTCTAATGAATGTCAAGACCATGGACAAATTTGATGACCCCAAGGGAAAACCATTGAATATTGGAGCTGAGAAATAGAATTTTAACAAGCTGATCCATGTTTATTTCTAAACCATTTTTTCCCAAATAGATGTTTTTTTAATAAAAAAGAAAAAAAAATTTAATTTTGATATTTTTTAATAAAATTCGACTATTTATTGACTCTTAATACTTGTGCACAATATTTTTAGTAAAAATTCCACAGAAATAATAAAAAACCCATAAATATATAAAAAAATAATTATATTAATTTTGTGTCAATTTTTTTATTTAAAATAAATATAAATAGTAAGAATACAGAAAAAAAATTAATTTTTCCATTTACTCAATAAAAAAAATATTTTTAGTAAAAAAAAAAAAAAAAAATATTTAAAATTTAAGTTTTTTTCTTAGTACAACCATTTGGGCAATAAAAATCTCTTTTTTTCTTCATTGGAGTATTACAAGTTTTACAAATATTCTCTATTGATAAAGCTGCATCATTCGGCTTGTGTCTTTTAGATGATGTATTTTGTTTAGCTCATACAAAAATGTTGACTATTTTTATAAAGAATTTCAAGTCTTTTACTAATTGGATGAGTACTTTTATTTTATTTATTTGTTTTTCTGTAACGAGCTTGAGCTCCCTCAGAATTAAAAATAAAAAGGAAAATAAAAAATAAAAAATAAAGTTAAATAAAAAATAATAATAAAGTACTTAATTTGATGTCAACTAAATAAATATATTGAGCTTTGATGATTTTAGTTGCAATTTATTTGATAAAAGGTGTACATCTATTAGATGTGTTATATTTTCATTAATTTAATTGTTATATTTATAATAAGTTCGGAAAAAAAGAAAGAAATAAAAATTTATAATTTTTGTTGATTATTTATATAAATAAGTGGTAATTTTTACTAAATTTACTGATAGATGTTTTTTTTTTTTAATTAATAAAAAAAAATTCATTTGATATTTTTTTAAATAAAATTCGACTATTTATTTTGAAATTTATTTTAAATTAATATCAAAAATTTTTGCCAAATTTTATTGAAGATTGCCAAGGCAGCCTGAAACAAGCGGAATTTGGATGGCAATCACATCATCATTGATTTTGGCGTTTATATTAGCTTTTGGTGTTGCACTTCTAATGAATGTCAAGACCATGGACAAATTTGATGACCCCAAGGGAAAACCATTGAATATTGGAGCTGAGAAATAGAATTTTAACAAGCTGATCCATGTTTATTTCTAAACCATTTTTTCCCAAATAGATGTTTTTTTAATAAAAAAGAAAAAAAAATTTAATTTTGATATTTTTTAATAAAATTCGACTATTTATTGTGACTAAAAATTTTTGCCAAATTTTATTGAAGATTGCCAAGGCATCCTGAAACAAATTTTATATTAAATTAAAAAATGAATTTGATATAAACTTGTTTAAATTGTTCACAAAAATGAATTCGTCTTTGAGAAGAATAGATAAAAATAAAGTGAATAATTTGAAGAAATTTTTTGAAAATTTGGTCTGTAGCAGCGAAAAAAGCAGTTCGATCCAAGCAGACAAAAATAACAACAATAGCAACGAGTCAACTTTTACTTCCAAAAGCCTTGGATCAGAAGATGCTTTGGTCAAAACTCAGACATTCTCTGATTCGAAGCAGTTCAAAATTAAAAATGAAATTAAGACAAAATCCACTTTAAAAAGACCTGTTGACAAAGTAGATCTAATTAGTGATCACATTTCTATCAGATCCCTATCAGAATATAGTTTAATATCAAACTTTTTGTCAGACCAAGACCCAAAAGATAATGCGAACACAATTCCGGTCATTTATGAGGCTCATTCACAAATTCAAAATAAAAAAGATCCAGATACACAAAATTCAAAGCTACTTGACCAAAACCAAAAGCAAGCCAACTTTAGCTTCAATTTGTTTAAACTATTAAAGCTTATGTTGACTGCCAAATGCTATTGTGTCCTGTTGACTGAAAAACAAAATTCGAGTGATTTAAAAAAGTTAATTTTTATTTTATACGAAATGAAACAGACAGCTCTAAAAAAATTGTCCAATGTTGACTCTAGTGAAATTGAGAGTGCCAAGCTAAATGACTTTTTGCTTGCTGATTTATTCAATTTGTTATGTGAAGTTCATGTAAATTTTTGGCAACAAAAAATAATAATTTTTTTTAATTGTTGAGCAAAATTTTAGAGTGAAATTATCAAGCTTGATGGTCGCTTCAAAAGAATTATAATTAGTAAATAAATTCTTTTAATTTATCTTTAAATTTAAATTTTTGGCTTGAAAAAAAAGGTAAAAAAAGAATGAGCAAAGAAGTTATTGACGAGCTGTTCACAAGAATCAACTTGATTGTGTATAAAATTTTGTCTATGCAGAAAATTCTTTGTACGAACAAATCGGAAAAGTCGGAACAACCGTCCAGTGAATTTCAAAACCAGTATGAAAGTCAAATAAAGGTGTTTGAGAACGACAATTTCAAGACCCTGAAAGAATTCTATAGAAAAAAAGTAATCAATTTTTATTCACTCAATTTGTCAATTTAATTTATCATTAAAAGATAATGAGTCCAGAGTTTAGGAAATTCATGAAGTGTTCTTACAATTATGAGTGCTCACGAAAAGAGTTGCGCAGTTCATTTATTGACTTTGGTTTGTTAAAGGATGCCAAATCGCTCATCCAAGAAAATTTTGCTCCAAAATATGCTGAAAATTTCAAATTGCCAAAGTTAAGTTTGTCCAAAAGTTCATTTATGCACAAAAAAGAAAAAGATTGGACCCGCGAGCCAAGTCTTGTCACCATTACTTCCTCTAACATTTCCAATCTTACTTTTCAAAATGCCAACTCCGAGTTTGAGAACAATTCAAACAACAATTGCCGCAGAAAGTTTGCCGCTTCGAACAATTCCGAAGCTTCTTTTGTGGCAATGCTCAAGCTGAACAACGATGTGTCAAAGTTTTTGGTTTACAAAAATAAGCCACGGAATCAATTTATTTCATTTAGTAATAATACAAAAATTTGAATAGAAATTAAAACTTTTTTTTTGTCCAATTCAAATTTGTTTGTTATTTTATTTTATTTATTTATTTAATTCAAATTAACCTTCGTAAGAAGAAGTGAAATTAAAATAAAAAATTAAAATTAAAGCTTTGCATAAAAATAAATAGAAAGTAAAATTGAATACCGTATTTCCTTGCGCAATATCCCATGGGCTTTTATACAGGACACGGTTTAATGTCTCTAGGAAATTATGTGAAACTTAAGTATTTTTGCATAAATAATATCCCAGGGACATTAAGTGAATCAACATGGGAAACTAAGTGAAACATGGTAAATTAATAATGAAATTTTTCAAAAATTTATTTATTTTCGTATGCAATTTATCCTTCAACCATTTTAATACTGTAGATTAATTTTAAATTTTTTAGTAAGCTCAAAAAAATTTTTTGGAATTTTCTTAATAATCTTGAACTTGTATAAAGCTTTTTTGAACTTGAACTTGATTTTTTTCTTCTAAAACAAAAAATCCTCTTTTTTTATTAATTTAAAAATTAAAAAATGGCAAGAAACAAAAATTTAAGATATAATTTGGCTTTTAAGCTTAAAGTAATAAAATACGCTGAAGCATATTCTATAAATAAAGCGGATAAAATTCACAAGGTGAGTCATAAGCAAATTAGGTGGTGGATAAGCAACAAACAAAAAATTATGGAATCTCCGAACAAAGTAAACAGGGCTAGGATAAAAAAAAACGGAACGCCACAGTTTCCGAATTTGGAAATAGAACTTAAAGCGTGGATTCTAGAACAAAGGTTGTTGGGGTTTGTGGTCGACGGGAAATCCATTAAACAACAAGCAGCTTAAATAGCTAAGCGGGAATGTTTAGATTTCAAAGCATCTAATGGATGGTTTTCAAGATTTTTGAGGAGATCTAATTTTGTCTTAAGGCGAATAACAACTAGTGGCCGAGACCTTCCAAATAATTCAAGAGAGATTGTTTTAGATTTTATAAATAAGTGTAGATATGAGTTGGTTAATACTCAACGATCATCGGTAATAAATCTAGATGAAACCAGTATCTACCTTGATGCAAAATGCAATTATACCTATGACCAAGTTGGTGCCAAGAGAGTTCCATCGACAAATTCAGGTAATGAAAAAACTAGAATCTCTGTTTGTTTTGCTGCTTCTGCAAGCGGATACAAATTCAAGCCTTTAATAATTGTGCCTAGAGTTAATCCATTGAAAGATTTTGAACCGCCCAACAATGTGGTAGTAATTTATAACAAATCTGGAACTTTCAATGAAGACATGATTTGTGATGGAGTCATAAAGCGATGCCTTGTCCCTAAGATCGCAAGCAAGGATTTAAAAAATCCTGTGTTAATTTTAGATCAAGCACCTTGCCATGCTACAGTAAAAGTCAAAGAGACTTTAGCTCAGAATAATATTAAAACAATTTATGTTCCAAAACGGTTTACTAACCTTCTTCAGCCAGCTGATGTTAGCTGGATGCGTCCGCTTAAAAAAGCGTATTTTGACAGATGGCAAAATTGGCTTATTAATGAAGAAAAGAGCTTTACTGCAGCAGGCAATTTGAAATCCCCTGGATATTCCCAAGTTATCATTTGGATTAGCGAAATATGGGAACAATTGGAGCCAAAAATAATCAGTGAATCTTTTGATCGATGCGGAGTCACTTCAAAGCAAGCTTATGAGTTTCATGTTCAGCTTCAATCGTTCATCGAGAAAAACAAAGTTGACATGATTGATGATTATGATCAATCTGATGACTTTGATGCGTTTAACTGTGAAGAATTTTATAGTGATTTAAATTTTGATGAAATTTCCGAAAATGAATCAGAGTCAGAATAATTTTTTTTGTTAAAATACTGGTCCGTTATTTATATGCTTAATTAAAATAGTTTATTTTTTTATAATAATTAATAAAATTAAAAAATTTGTAATTAAAAAATGTCTCTAATAAAATATTTAAAAATTATAGTGGACAATTTTTATTAATTTTTCTGAACATGTTCTACTTAATATCCCAGGGAAATTAACACTTTTAAAATATGATAAATTTTAGATAAAATACCATGGGATATTAAAGCGTGTTTTCTTTAATTTCAGAGGGATATTACGCGAGGTTTTACGGTACAAATAAAAAGTGGAAAAAGAAAAAGATACAGTTATTGTTGAAGCCTCATCTGGACCAGAAGAAGTTAACCGATTTAATTTGGTTTTATTAATTCATTTAGAAGGTTTTGATAAGATTTGAATTTTAGTATTATTAGTTAATATTATTATTATTTATTTCAGCCACATAGGCAAATTAAAAAAAGAAAAAAAGCGATAAAAAAAATTGAAAAAAATAATTAGCAAATATTATTGACTTTTAGTAAAAGATTTACATAATTGTACAAATAGAAGTAATCTTCATTAATGAACATTGCCAATTAACACTAGAACGCCCGATTTTGTTTATACCGTAAACGCCCGGCAGGGGTCTAAAAAACCCCTTTTTAAATTTAATAAATAACAAGCAAAAAATTAAGCATATTTGCGGAAAATAAGTTTTATTTAAGCTAATTATGCTTTATTTATGTATTAAATTATTGAAAATTATTATTTTATGCTAAGAATTTATTAATTTTAAGCGATAGAAAAGGTAAAATTTTAAAGGGGTTTAAAAAACCCCCTCCGGGCGTTTATGTATATTTTTTTTTTTGACATTAAATTATTATAATTTTTAATTTTCAAAAATAAAATAATAATTAAATTTACATTTTCAATTAGGGCAAAAAAAATTTTGACAAAACTCCTCTTAGAAAAATTTTTATTGACATCCGGGCGTTTATGTATATTTTTTTTTTGACATTAAATTATTATAATTTTTAATTTTCAAAAATAAAATAATAATTAAATTTACATTTTCAATTAGGGCAAAAAAAATTTTGACAAAACTCCTCTTAGAAAAATTTTTATTGACATTTTAAAATCAAAAAGGGGTTTAAAAAACCCTCGGGCGTTCTTGTGTTAAATTGAACGAAAATAAAATTTTTCTGAATCGATTAAACCTTTGTTTATTACTGAATCAAGATTTTTTTTGTTAAAGCTTTCTTTCAAATGATCTTCAAGAAAAAATTAAATAATCATTGAAAATAAAAAATTTAAAGAAAATAATCGCTTTTAATGATGAGTAAAGCATTGTTGTTGTTTTTTTAATCTAATGTTTTTAATCGACCAAAAGAACAGGAAAATATTCAAAAGTCATTTAATCTAAGAACCAAAAACAAATTTTTATATTATAAGACCAGCTACTAATTTTTTTTTTTTTTTTTTAATTGAATTAAATTTTCATAATCTATTCAAAAATTACAAACTTGGACGAATTCGGTTTCAACCACGTTCTACACCTCTCAGACACTGCGAGGATGATCAACCAAGCATACCAAACCTTGGAATATCAACCTGACCACGGTTACATTAGACCAAGTTATGCACAGAAAGGTAGACCGTCACCATATGAAGCTCCAGCAAGAAAGCAAGTCATGTTTCAACAAAACCCACAAAGTTATTCACAAAACTATCACGTTCCATCATTTTATCTAAACCAACCACTAGCGACACTAAACATTCAATCAGTCTCTCAATCGTCTACATCCAATTCACAAATTCAACCAATTCATCAAAACAATCCTGATCTTAATCACATCATTATCTCTCCAATTCATTCAACACAGACAAATCATGCGAATACACTTGAGGAACAAAATCAAAACCAAGAAAAAACTTATACACTTAAATTTAAAAGTAACCAAAAATTTGGTGATAAAATTAAAGATTATTTCGCACTCGAGGACTATTTAAGGTCAATTAAACCAGGAATTCCAATTTCAACAGCATATATAAACAAAAATGATGAACTAGTCATAAAAACTAAAGATACAAATCAGTTAGAGACACTCAGACAATGGCCAAAAGATGCCTTCAAGCATGGAATCAAAGAAATAATTAAACAAAGCAACTTTTACTTGGCGTTACACAATGTCGATATTAATTTTGATATTGAATCAACGCGAACAAATCAATACTTAAAAACGGAATATGGAATTGATAACACACTTAGAATGATCAAAAAAAAAACAAACCAAAAACTAACAATAGTTAAAGCAGTAACTTCTGATATTAATAAATACAACGATTTAATCAAACAAGGCTACATAAAAATTGGATACAGTCGCATTAGACTTACATAATGGCGTTTTGGTATATCACCAGATCAATGCTTCAAATGTCAGAAATTCGGTCATTCGGTCGTAAATTGTCAAGAAAAAGAAGAAATATGTCTTAGATGTTCCAAAAATCACAATTTTAAACAATGTCAAATTACTAATCCAGAAGAGTTTCGTTGCAATAATTGTAACGGACAGCACGCCGCTTGCTCAAAATCATGTCCAGAATTAATCAAAGCCGTAGAAAATAAAAAGCAAAAATTAGACAAAAAAATAAATCCAAATCAAGCCCAAACAAGCACTAGAATCTATTCACAATTCAATCAAAACTCTACCACCCAAAATCAAACATTAGGTTTAATCAAACTAATAATCGAATTATTCAAAAATATCAACCTAGTAGCTGCAGCAGCAAACGAAGATCCAAGTCCGATCTTAAATATGATCAATCAAACTCTCGAACCAGAATTTAGTAAACTAATCGGCGATTCACTTTTTAAAAAGCTCGATCAAGAGGACAATTTCATGAGTAACCGTTTTTTCGAAAATGAGAATGATTAATTCCAACAATTTGAAATTTTTACACATTAACTGTCAATCTTTAAACAATTCATTCAAAGCAACTCAAATACAAAACATAATTACAGAACTAGACGTAGATTTTATCAGCCTAAATGAGACCTATCTCAAAAAAACGAACAAATTTAACTTAAACAATTACATGATTATAAGAGCAGACAGGGTATTAGACAAGAAACAAAAAGGTGGTGGTGCAGCATTCGGTATCAGGAAAAATTTTAAAGGCAAGAGCATTCTTTTTCCAGAATTTGAAGAGATAGCAGGTTTTGAAATTGAATTAATTAAGCAAGATGTATTGTCAGTATTCTCGTACTATTCAAGTCCAGACTCTAAACTCAACAAGAAATTCTTCGACTTTATCGTCGAAAAGTATAAAAATTTCATAATCCTTGGAGATTTAAACGCCAAAAGTAAACTATGGTATTGTAAAGATTCTAATAAAAAAGGAGAGGATTTAGAAAATTTAATCGAAAATAACAATTTTTTCATTGTGAACAAAAACATACCAACATTTAAACGAAGTGGAAACGTCTTAGATTTATCAATCTGCTCATCAAATATGATCAAACATTTTTTCGAATTTCAAGTACTCGATAATGAAATTAGCGACCATCAACCAACTTTAACTACATTCAATAATATTGTGACAGTAAAAAAAGTAGATTATGCAACAAAAATCAATTGGAGTAAATTCCATCAATCTCTCAGTCTGCTCAAACCGATTCGTAATCAAATAATAACCGAGTCAGACTTTAACGAACAAGCCGATAAAATCACTTCAGACATACAAAATGCGATCAACACCGCCACTATTAAATTCCGAGTTAGCAACAATAACAACCCAATCATATCTGTTCCAAAAAATATTCTTAATTTAATCAAAGAAAAAAGAAAAATACGTAGAATCTTTCAAAAGAGCCAACTATCCGATCACAAAAAAGTCTTAAACGCAATTAACAATCGCCTTAAAAAAGCCCTCAAGATCTTCAAAAATATCAAAACAAAGACTGAATTTAAAGAGCTGTCCAGTTTCAATCAATCAAGTAGTAAACACTGGGCTTTAGTTAAAAGACTCGAAAACGCACAAGAAAAGGACTCAAAAAAGCTTGTATTAAATTATAACAATCAAACACTACAAGAAGACCAAGATATAGCTGAAGCATTTGCAGAAAGTTTAGCCGAAACGTTTTCTCAAACCAACACCAATAATCTTGATACAACACATCAGCCCGAGACAGAAATATTTGGCAATTTTGAATATATTTCAACAACAGATCTTGTGGATGCAATTAGCAAATTGAATCAGAAAGCCTCAACTGGTTTTGACAAAATTTCTAACAAAGCAATAAAAAATCTACCATTTAACACATTAAAATCGATTCATACTTTATTCAACTACTCCGTTAAAATAGGTCACATTCCGACAAGTTGGAAAAAGGCGAAAATTGTCATGATCGCAAAGAAAAACAAACCACCAAATCTTGTCTCGTCATATAGACCAATTTCTCTTCTTAGCTGTCTAGCTAAGCTTCTAGAAAAAATAATTAATACAAAACTTCAAAATTGGGCAGAAAATAACAACGTATTTCCAGACTGTCAAACAGGTTTTCGTCAAAAACGATCGACGCAAGAGCATATATTAAGATTAACACAGTCAATAGTTCATGGTTTTAACGAAAAGAAACTTACAGGAGCTGTATTCTTTGACCTCGAGAAAGCTTTTGATAAAACGTCTCACTCAGGAATTATCAAGAAACTAAATGAGTTAAATCTTAGTCCAGTGATTTTAAAATGGATCGTTAGTTTCTTATCTGAACGCTCATTCCAGGTATGTCATAACGATTCAATCTCACTACATAAATCAATCAAATGCGGAGTTCCTCAAGGTAGTTGTCTGTCTCCAACAATTTTTATCATTTATTTTAGCGACATATCCAAGCAGATTCCTAAGAACATAAAAATTGCCCTCTTTGCTGATGACTTATGCATTTGGATTTCTTGTACCTCAACAAAAGAACTCGAACTTCTTCTTCAAGTAGCAATTAACAAGATAATTGAGTTCTGTAAAACCTGGGGTTTTTATATCAACACATCCAAAACATGCTACACAACATTTACAATGGCTGGAGAGAGAAAAAACTACACCACCAAATATAAACTAAATCTAAAAATTGAAAATAATGCAATACCAATGGAACCGAATCCGACCTTCCTGGGCATTAAGTTAGATCCAAAATTATGTTTTAAACCACATCTACTACAACTCGGAAATAGAATCATATCGAAAATAAATTTGTTAAGGAGAATCAAGAATTTCAAATGGGCTAATTCTATATCATTAAATTTAAAGCTATACAAGTCCTTGATAAGATCACTCTTTGATTATTGTTTTATAATTTTAAACGTTGGCACCGAAACGATTAAATCCTCCTTACAGAAAATTCAAAACAAAATTCTAAAATTAATCAAATATTTTCCAATCAAGACTTCGATAAAACACATTCATAAAGTACTTAATCTCGAAACAATCGAGGAAAGAGCAAACAATCTTTTCGTCAAGTTCCTAACAAACAAATCTAAAATTGAGACCAAAGCCAAAGAAATTCAAGAATATAAATTATCTAAAGATATCAATGCCCAACGCTTTATAACTCTGTTCGATCATTTAGTCAGTAATAATTCCTAATGTTATTAAATTAAATTGTAAATCGCTTTATTCGAATCATTTCAGTTAAAAATTTTAATATTTTTTTTTTTTTTTTTTTTTTTAACATTTTTCTACAAAATAGCGCTAAGATTTTTTTACATTGTATCGTGACAATAGGGTTTAAACGAAGGCTAAAGCTATTCGGAAAAACCCTGGTGAAACCCAAAATTATTTAATTAATAAAAAAAAAAAAAAAAAAAACAAATTTTTATCAAATTTCCTTTTTAGCTCAATTTCTAAGGTAAATTGAAGTTAATGAAATTTTATTTATCATTTTTTTCTTAATAATCATAATCATATTCCATATTACAAGTTTATTATTATTACAGTATCTCAAAAATTGTGGTCAAATATGAAAATAGTCTTAGTGAAGTCTTTGAAATTAGTGAAGGTGTTAAACAGGGAGGTATTCTCTCACCATGTTTTTTTGATTACTTTATAAATGACTTATTAGTCGAATGCTGTGATTTAAATATTGGTGCGTCAATAAATGGAATTAACCTTTCTATAATTTCCTATTGTGATGATATAGTTATACTAGCTCTCTCGTTTGGTCACTGTCAAAGACTTTTAGATTTATGAAACTTTTCAATAATGTAGAAAATCGACTTCAATCCTTCCAAGCCGGTGGCGTTAATATTTCAAAAAAACAAGAAAACTGAAACACAATGCCTTACGCTCAATGAACGTGAAATATCCTATAAAAGTAGTGTAGAGTACCTAGGCTTGCCCATTGGTGATAGTGAATATGTTAATAACGGAAAAATGGAAAAAAGCTGAAAAGAGTTTTTACTCTCTTTACGGAATTGGTTCGAAGATTACCCCTTGGCCGAGAGGTTTGAGACCTAATCAATATTTCTATTGTATAATTTGTAAACAGTTTAGTCTTAACGAATCGTTCAAATATTTTTTTACCCGGGCAAAGCTTTTTTAGACAATAATAGTAATAATATTAAATATAAAACTAATCTAATTTTAATAATTTCTTTTATTATTGGTCTTACAAGAATTTACATAGAATAAAAACCTTATATTTTCTTGTTTTGTGACATGTCACTATTACGGTTACTATTTTTAAGTAAAAATTTATTTTTAGGGGTATTTTCGAGTTTTATGACATGTCATAAATCGAAATTTTCAACCAATGTTCGATATATAAAGACATGTCACTATTTTATTTAAGACATGTCATAAAACTCGAGTAATTACGTTATTTAAAGCACAAGATATATTTTCTCAAACAATTAGAAAATAGCAAGATGTGTTATGACTAATTGATTTACTTAAGAGAAAAATATGTTATTTTTGGGCAAAAGAATAACTCACTGTGTAAACAACTAGCAAGTTTGGAAAAAAAAATACATATGAATGTTACCGACTATAAATCGGGGACGCCTATTTTGATTAGTGAGCACATACACTGAAAGAAATAAAAGCGTCTTGAAGACGCTTTTTAAGACGGATATTAAGTCGGATAAAATGTCACTTCTATTGGTTTTTTTAAGTCACTTTTTAAGACGTTATTTAAAATAGTCGGTTAATAAGTCACTTTTTAATAAGCTTTTATAGATAGATTTTTAGGGATTCTTTTTTCTTTGACAATATTTTAATTTAATCAAGGATTTAATTTTAAATATTGACTTTGATAATGAAAGTTAAATAAAAAAAATTTATTTGAAATATTAAAATTGTTTTTAAAAATAGTATTTAGAATTAAGAGAAGAGAAACTTATTTACAAAATGGTGAAACAAATAAAAAAGTAATTATTAAATTTAATTTTGGTCAAAAATATCTATTTACTTATCAAATTTAATAGAAAAGGATTCATCCTAAGGACTAACTTTGGTCCCTTGCAGTACTTTTGGACAAAGTGACGATTTTTTTTAAATATATTTAATATTAATTTGATAAAAAAGCAGATGGCCTAAAAATTATGATAATAATCCATTATGATAATAATCCAATCCGTGTCAAGATCACAATCATATGATTTTTTGCCATTCCAGATAGCTATTGAAGCGGCCTACTAAATAAAACCCATAAAAGCACTATTTAAAGAAAAAAATTAAAAAAAAAAGTTTTGACTCTGACTTTATTGAAAAAAATTAAAGTCTAAGTCCAGACTTGACTTTGACTTTTGACCAGCTCTGACTGAACTTCACTAAATATCTATTTAAGATGTGTAGAATCTGAACGATTATTACCATAATTTTTGGGCCATCTGCTTTTTTATCAAATTAATATTAAATATATTTTTAAAAAATCGTCGCTTTGTCCAAAAGTACTGCGAGGTACCAAAGTTAGTTGTTAGCCCAAAAAAGTGCCATTTAAAGAAAAAAATTAAAAAAAAAAAGTTTTTTTAATAACAATAATTTCGAACGATTTGAAAAGAACAATTTATATAATAATTTTCGTAATCTAAAAAGAAAGTGTTTTGTAAAAAACACAATTGTGTGCCTAAACTGTTTAAGATTAATAAAAGGGAAATGATCCAAGCCATTTGCGGCTCGTCAAAATAAAAAACATTCATTAAGGACAATATGAATTTTAGAAAAATAATGTTGAACTTTTGAATTCAAACGAAATTATAATAATATAAAATTGCAAAACATCTGTTATAATTATGAAAATAAAAATTGTCAGTTAAAATTACAGGAGAGTTTTATTTTCTTCCTATTAGTCATTAAAAGGAGGAGCTTATTTTGTATTTAACTGTTATAAATTAAGTCTCTTTTTTCTTTTGTTTAAGTAAGTCGCTTTTTACTCGAAAAAATTATAAGTCGCTTTTTTTTTAAAAAGTCACTTTTTTTATTGCTAAGACGCTTTTTTTTTTTCAGTGTACTTGGTCGTTTTTTAAAACAGAATTTGACCAAAGGTGGGCTAGAATAGAACTGAAAAGAATTTAGAAAATATAAAGACCTTTAATGATCTCTCGATCCTCGATCCATTTGACAGATAAAATCAAAATTTAAAAATTTTGGTTTTTTAGCGTAATCAGAACAAATTTTTGTGAAATCATGCTTATCTTTTATTATTAAATTTGAGTTTAATATATGGCCAATTTCATAATCTATCATTTGAAAAAAAAAATTTGGTGCTCCCTTTAAATGTGAACTGATGTACACAAAATACTTGAACTAAAAAATAAAACTTTTTCAGATCACAAATTTAAAAAAAATGAAAATTCGTGATCTATTTTTACGGAGAAAAAATATCAATTAATTATCAAATATAATTTAAAAACATGTTAATTAATAATCGTTAATTATTTTTTTTTTGTACATTTTGCTTCCCAGTCAAGCAAAAAACGATGACTTCATGTATGTTTCATCTATCTCATTTTTTTTAGATGAAAGATTATTTTGGATTAAAACCAGAAAATTTTCATTGATTTTCTTCAAAACATTTAGAAATGACCCAATCATGAAAAACTTAACATTTTCATCAGATTTCATTAGATGAAAATGTTGACGTTAAATAATTTTTATCCACAAATTTAATAAAAACTACCACAAATATAATAAACGATGAATAAAAACAATAAAAAAAGATATAAGTTATTGAATATTAATTATTTTATTTATTTCATAACAAATATACGAAAAAAAGAAAAATAATAATAAAAAAAAAACTAATTTTTATTAATTAACACAAAATTGATAATTATTTAAAAAAGAAAAAAATTAATCTTGAGTATATTTGTTAATGCAATAATAGTACCTACGTTTTTTCATCGGCTCGTTGCATTTTTTGCAATTAACATTGGCATTCTCACTGTTAGCTTCAACTTCTACAGTCTTAGCTCTTTTATTTGGTCTTGATGTGTCGTCAAAAGTTTCATTGTTTTCAACTATAACCCCTTCGTCTAATTGTACTACATCAGAAGGCTGTTTATTGTAGCATGATAAATTTTTTCTTGACGCACCAATTTTTCTCAACAAATTCATTATAATTGTCGTAGCTGCAAAAGAATTCGTATTCGATGTTTGCTCCTCTTTTTTTCGTATCACTTTGCTTTAACACGACCACGTTTTCCGCATCGACCAAGGTGTCGTCGTCAGGGTTCATCAAGACACTCTCATTTGAAACAGTTTTTGGATCGTTTTCCATTTTTTTTAGATAAAATTAGAATTTAAATTTGGTAAAATACCAGAAGTTTAAAGTTTATAAATAGTCAACTACGAAGTTTTATCATCATTAAGGTGTAGTTAATTAATTTGTTAATTAGTTATCACAAAAAAATTAAGGGTATTCTCAAAATGTATTATTTTTTTAAGTTAATTAATTAGTTAATTAGTAATCACAAAAAAATTAAGAGTATTTTCAAAATGTATTATTTATTTATTATTAATGTGCGGAATTTATTGATTTTATTATCAGATATTAAAATAAGTGTTAAAATACAAATATCAATTTTTATTTAATTATATTTGACAATTTTTTTTATGTTTGTTACTTTTTTATTTGTTTTATTCGAAAAAAGATAAATTTGTGGATATTTTTATTAAATTTGTGGATGCATGTTATTACACGCCTTTATTTCATTCTTGAATTATCTCATCAAATATGAATGATTTTTTTTGGATACAAACCAAGAAAAAGTTTATGAACTATTTGAATTTATTGTGATTTATTATTGGTTCTTTGTAAAATTTTTTGCTAAATAGATGTATCTATTTTGACCTAACTTTTTCTTTAATTTGCTTGTATCAACAACAGACCATTCCTTCTTCTCTTGTTATTTAAATTTGATCATGAGAAAACTTAGTTTTTTTAACAGCAATTAACTTTTATCAGTCCAAAATTAAAAAAATGCGTTAACGACCAAGACGGGTCATTTTTGATCCAAACAAAATAATCAAAATATAAGAAAATTAGCAGTTATTTTTTTTCATTTTATTTTAAAAATAAATAATTGTTTATTTCATTTTAAGTTTCAAAATCAAAAAACTAATTTTTAATTTTTTTAGATAAACCTTAAAAAAAATCAATTTTGATTTTTAAGAGAATATATCGTAAAATACAGTACGAAAACATTAAGAAAATTATAAATTCAGTCAATATAGAAGAATTACATACTCTCCTAGCTGAAAGATATGAAGCTTAAATATCTGATACAACTGGAAATTTAACTTCACATAAAGCCGATAATTAGTGTAAATTCTTAATCAATTGTGTATCTAGTGGATCTGCTCTTAAGGAAGGATTTTAAATCTAGTTGGATTGCTAGCAATGTTCTTTGATTCAAAAATTTACTCAAGCTTCCTTTAGTCTAATTAAAAGACAATAAAGCAATTCTAAAGCAATTTATTTACGTAATAATAGTTTTAATTAATAATAATTTACTTTATAGTAGAGAATAAAGTTTTTTCTACTGATACAAATTGAATTGATGTTTTTCTTGAATCAAATGTGTTGATAAACTTTCAAAAAATTTGGAAAAAAAAATAATGTTTTTAAAATTTCTGCTTATTATTATGCTTATTCTTAAAAATAGTTTGAAAAATTTAAAAAAATTATATTTAAAAATTAAATAAATTACGATGTATTAGTATATTTTTTCATCGATTATTTTCGATGAAATATTCTAATTATCATTGATGAATTTCGATGAAATGGTTCCTAACTCATTAATAATTCATCTATCAATTTTCATCGATTAATCATCGTTTTTTTGTGACTAGGTTGTATGTTGTTTTAAACCACATTTTAAGTCAAAGATTTTTGAAATACCATTTGTATCAAATTTATTCAATGATCACGAATAAAGATTTTTTAAATAACGAAAAAAAAGAATTTTGGCAATACTTTCCCAGTCAAAACCTCAATAATGTTTCATCGAGGAAAAATTGAGGATCATCGAAGAATCATCAAATTAACCAATGAATTTAAGCTGAGATGATCAAAACTTACAAGTATTTTTTGTTGCAACAAAAATAGGAGGAGTCACTATTTGAACTTTTCATGAACTTTGATTCTGTGCTTGAGTAATATTAAGAAAGCATATATGTATTAAAAAACAGTCTTTAATTTTTCTATTTCGTTAAAATGCAATTTGAAAAGATCTTGATCGAAAAGACTTTTAAATAATGTTTGAAATTTTTTTAAACGAGTCGACTAAATTATTTCTTAAATATACTTATTCTTATTTCTTAAGCATGCACCTAAGCATGTATGCTTAGGTGTATGCGTGAAAAATTTATATAAGCATTTGACCCTTAAATCAAGTCTTGTTTGTTAACTGCTTTTATTATTTAATGACAAAGCCAGATATTTCTCAGTCGACTAAAAAAATAAATAAGTCGTGAATCAGTAGTAAAATAAATTTAATCTTTGATCATAACAAGGTTTGTTTATTTAATTCATTAAAAAAATTTAAAATTAAGCTAATAATGAGGAGACTTTTTTTTTAGATTAATCTGGATTAATATGGAATGAGCTTTTAAGAATCGGTATCGCACTTTGTAACATTAGCAAGATGATAATTATTTCGGTTTTGTGAAATTTAGTTCAATAGAACAGACAAAGAGTAAAATGAAACTATTCCTTTTTTCTAAATGTTAGAAATTAATTCTGAAAATTCATTATAGTGCAACATTTAAAGTTGCATAATAGACAACATTCTATTAAAACTCTCCAATATTAGCAAAATTAAATTTCAATGTATTTGAACGTATTGCATTCTGTAAAGAGTTTGCGCATCATTAACACTCAAAGGCCCAATTTTTTTTATTACGTTAAGGACCAAACGGGTCCAAAAAACCCCTAAAATAAGATTTGCTTTTTAGATAAAATAAACTTAATTATTTATTCAAATTATGTTAAAAAATGTTACAGATTGCAAAAATAAATGTCTTTTATAATTTTTGTTATACTTTCATAAAAAAGTATGTCTAGATTTAAGTAAAAACCTAAAAGTATTTATAAAAAAAAAATTTGATAAAAATTCAAGAAAAAAATTTTTTTATCAACAAAATTAAAATTTTATTTAAATTCTCAGTCCTTGATCGTAACAATTTTTAAAAATCGATTTGAAAACCTTCTCCCCTAGACAAGGACCACATGTAAATTGTTTGCATTTGTCACAATTAAAGATTAAAATAAACCAAGTCCAATCCTATTTGAACTATTAGACCAAGGCTTCAGAAATCCACTACTCCTAGCTGCAAAAAAATTGAGATTAAATGAGCATCATCAAAAATTTTACATAAGTCCTGACTTAACAGAGGCAGAAAGAAAATTGGACTTTGAACTTTGTCAAGAAAGAAACAAACTAAATAAGGAACTTGATGAAAATTCGCCCTTTCGATATTGCATCCGTGGAAATCAAGTGCAACGATCTAATAAAAGAAAATAATGGTAATGAAAGAGAAATAAGAATTGTGAATTTTAATTGTAAAAATGTAAATAGCAACTATCTTTATATATTTGAATTATTGAGCTCGAATGATATTATCTTCTTATGTGAAACTTGGCATTATGGGAACGAAACGGTCATTAAAGAATTTGAGTCTAATTGTGACATTTATTTCAAATCAGCAATGGAAAGTAAAAAAAAAATGGACAGGCCGTTTCGAGGAATAGGATGGTTAATAAACAAATCTCTATTGAAGAATTATGAAGTTGTTTTTATAAACGAGAGAATAAGCTATATTGAACTATTAAATGTTATCATTATTGGTGTATATTTAACCTCAAATAACTCTAGCAAAAGTTCTCTAAACGAGCACATTTATGACATAGTGACTCTTGAAAACCTTATTTTAAATTCAGACAGCAGAGACAAAGAGCTATTGATAATTGGAGATTTTAACTCAGATCCAATTCGTAGCAAGAAATTTGATTTACAACTTATAGACCTAATGGTAGATCAAAATCTTGAGGCTTTAGACCTAAAATTTAAACAAAATGTAGATTATACCTTTCATAATGTAAAAAATAGATCATTGATTGACCATGTCATTGCAAAGAAAACTAATTGTTTGAAGATAGATGAAGTAAGAATTATAGAACCACGTGAGCTTAACCTCAGCGATCATCTTCCGATTCGTTCAAAGATGAGGGTACCTAAAATTTTGCTTAAAAACGTTAACATATTAGAAAAAGAATATCCAAAATCTAAAATACCAAAAATAAAATGGAATAATGCTAATACACAAATTGAAAACCAAACCTGCCTAGAGAATAGACTATTAAAACTGAAACTGATTGATGAGCTATAATTGCTAAACGAAACAAACACGGAATTTCAACTTACGAAAATTCTGAATACTGTACACAGTGAGATGACCGAAAGTTCAAGTGAAATTCAAAAAAAATTGGAGCTGAAGTCCAAAAAAAGAAAAAAATTTTGGTGGGACAAAGAGATGGAAGAACTTCATGTCAAAATGAAATACTTTTTGAAAATCTATAAAAATAGTGACTTCAAAGATCAGAACTCAAACCTTCACTATAGAATTTACAAAAGACGTTTTAGAAATGAGCAAAGTAAAAGAATAAAACTTAAAGATGAAAAAAAAGCTTGGATGTTGAACTTATGTTGGAAAGAAAGTGATAAATTTTGGAAGACTGTGAAAAAACGCCGTAAAAAGAAGAAAAAAATTGTATTATCAGGTGAAATTCTCGAAGAAACATTCGAAAACCACTTTAATGAGAAAACAATCAAAGAAACAGAAAAACAACATGAGTATCTCACATAATTAAAACCTGAGGTCCTTGAATATGAAGATAAAATTAAAGATTATCGACAGCCCAATGAAATATCTGAAGCTGAAATAAAAAGCATACTGAAAAGCTAAAAAAATGGCAAAGGCATTGGTTTCAGTGATATTAGTAATGAAATGTACAAATATGGAATGAGTGACACTTTGGTTACGATAATCAAGCTAAAAATGGAGAAAATAATACAATTCGGACAAATTCTAAAGTGTTTTAACATAGGAAAAATAATTCCGGTAATCAAAGATGAGACGAAATCTTGTAACGATTTGAACAACATGCGACCTATTTCAATATCAGACGCTGTTTCCAATATTTTCGAGAAAATAAAGCTAAATGAAATTATGAAATCTCACGATGATCCTGAAAGACAACTTGGATTTAAGAAAAATAGCTTGTGCTCTCATGCTATCTTTGCGGTAAAAGAGACAATAAGCTATTACAATAAGAAAAATAAAAAAGTTTATGGATGTGCAATTGATGCGAGCAAAGCATTTGACAAAATTAACAGAGAAATATTATTCAAAAAGCTAAAGGACAAAGTTCACCCCAAATCTGGAGATGTTTAAGAAATTACTATCAGAACTCAATGGCACTAGTTTTGAGAGAAAATGAAATAAGTAAATTATTCAAAACAAGTATTGGTGTAAAGCAAGGAGGTCCATTATCTCCAAAATTGTTCTCTATTTATACAGAAGACCTAATTAAAGAATTAGAGTGGAAAAAAATAGGTACAAAAATACATCAGCATTTTCCTGGAGTTGTAATGTATGCTGATGATATCTTAATTCTAACACAAAGTTTAAAGGAGCTACAAGAAGCAATCAATGTTTGTGAAAAATATGGAATTCAACTAGAAATAAAATTCAATCCTGAAAAAACTCAATATATTGTGTTTGGCGGGAAATTGAAAGATAATGAAGAAAAGCCGAGAATGTATAATCAAAAATAAAATGCTTTGAAAAATAAGATATCTTGGAGTGATCCTGAATAGAAAAAACAACAACAAAGATCAGGTTGAATCTAGAATAAGAACAGCTTATAGATCGTTTTCTAGTCTAAGGAATTTGCAAATAGACAATTACTTCCTTGAAAAAAAAATCAAAACACATCTTTAAGTTTTTGTTAGACCAACGCTTACATATGGATTTGAAAATTTTGCCTTAAGTAGAGAGCAAATAAGGAAATTACAAACAACAGAGGCAACAATGATAAAAAATATGTTAAATTTAAAAAAATCTTCACGAACGACGAATTTATTAATGCATTTGGGTTAGAAAAGATGGAAACCAAACTACTGAAAGGAAAATTAGCATTCTTTAAAAGACTTCTGCCTAATAATTTTACATCGGCTATCTTAGGAGAATTTGAAAAAAATGATATTAAAAAAGAAGACCTAAGCAAAATATCGATTATTAAAGAGGTTCTCGACTGTTTTGAAGAAGAAAAGGTAGATGTTAACAGCATGTTGATACTAACACAAATGAAAATGAAAGACTAAAAAAAAAAGAATCAAATGGTTTAAGTGACTCCATAGAAGTATGTTTAAATATATGGGAAATGAAACATATAGAAAAATGCTAATAGAGCTAACAAAATCATATTGGCGGTGATAAAAGAAAAAAAAAGGAAAAAGGAAAAAAGAAGAGATCAAAAAGAAATGTAAAAAATGTGTACCTTGAGGAAAGTCTCAATCGATGATTGCTAGTCTAATCTTCTCCTAAATCGCTTAGTTGTTGACGAATTTTCATTTTTTTTTTTATTTTTAAAGAAACACAAAATTTCGATAAAATGAATAATAATTATTGAAATATAAAAAAAATTAACATTTTAAATTTGAAATCTTTTTCAAATCTTTACTCAAACACTTATTTTTGTCTTATTTTATCTTTATACTTATTTTTAATTTTAAATTTTTTTTACATCGCCTTAAAGACGTTCATTGAAATAAATAAAATAAATTAATAAAAATCTGTCTTAATTTTTAATTATTATTAAAAAATATTAGTGAAAAGAAAAATAAAAAAATAATCACCTTTTTAAATTAGAGGATATTAAAAATTTTTGAGGGGAACTGTTCTATTTGTTTAAAGATGAAGACAACTAAAGCTTTTACTAGGGATTCTAATAGGTGAAAATCTAAAGGGGTCTTTCTTAAATTTTTAAATATTCACAAATCACTATAACTTTTAAAGTAGGAATCATATTCAGTAATGAAAAATTTCGAACAGTTAAAAGAGAACCACGGAAAAACAAGATTTGGATTAAAAAAATCTGAAAAATTTCAATAAAAAGCGAATGTAGAAATGCAACTAAAATGGAGCGGAACTAGCAAGAACAGCATGAAATTTTGAAGAAACAAACTAATAAAGAATTTGTATATTCTAGCCTTCATACTTTTTAATTTTTATATTTTGTATTAAATAGTTAAATGAATAATAAAGAAAACTCCCTTCTCAAGGCATTGTGAATTTTCATACAAAAATTCCAATACAAAATTTGAATTCATAATAAATAAATGGATTTTGTACTAAAGATTTTTCTGTAAGTTTTAAAAGATGAAAAAAAAATGTTTAATTTAACAGTTTTTTTAAAGAAAAGATTTAAAAAAATTATTTGGTGATAAATTGATGATTTTTAATCGATTTAAAAAATTGTATGTTATTTAAGAATTGAAAATTAAATTTTTTGCTTTACTTAATTTTTAATTACTTGAAAAATAAATCATTATAAATATGTAAGTTGTATTTATTTACAATTATAACCACCAAATTCAAAATTATTTAAATAGCAATGAAAGAATTTTAAAATTTAAATTAAATAAATTTACAAATATCAAAAAAAAAATCAATTTAAAAAAGATCATGGATAAAAAATTAAAATCTCAAAATATCGATATTTTTTTTTTGACCATTAAATATTTTCAGTGTTAGTTAAAAATAATTTTTTTGTTGAATTTAGTGAAACATATTTTTTTTTCATCATCAAAGTTTAAAAAGCTTAATTTTTTCAATTTAAATGGACAAAAAAGAATTTTATTTTTGTAATTTTTGGAAATTTTGTATGAAAATTCACTTGCCCCTTCTCAACTTCTTCATCCGAGACGTAATAATGGAATATTTGATTCAAAATATAAAATTCATTAAGTCAAAAATAAAATTTATATAATATAGAAACATTATAAGCATAGCAACCATAACTAATATTTCATTTTAAAAAATAAATTCCAGTCAAAAATCAAATTGAATCAAATGTTGTCAAAAAATTGCTTGGTGAAAATGTGCTGCTTATTATTTGCTTGGACCATAAGCGTCGTGATTATCAGAGATATTATTATCAAGATTTTTGGAACAATGCCTATCATCTAATTTATAAATTTGTTATCAATCAAAGACAAGTTATGAATAAATGAGGAATGCATTGGAACACCTTTAATAATTAAAAAATACTGATCAAATAATGTATGTCCTTATAAAAAAATATCCTAAAATAAAATGTTTACCTGTAAAAAACAATTATTTCTAAAAATGCAAACTAATTAATGACTTTGTATCAATATTTATATTTCAATGTAAAAAATACTAACTTTGATGAAAAAAAAATATGAAAATAACAAAATTTAAATTTATTTAAAAATTTATTTTAACAATGTTATTGCTCTACTGATTTTTGGAGGCACCGGCAAAAGGCCAGGTCAAGCATTTGGTTCGATTGATTTTCTTTTGTACCTACTTGGGTTTCGAACCAATTTTACCACTACGGCTAATACTGTCAAATTTTTAAAAAGAAGTTTAAAAAATAAGATATTCTAAATTTTATTAAATTAACTTTATATTTAATTTTTTTTCAATTAACTTAGTATTATTGAGTATCTTCGTAAATTATTTAAATAAATTTTTTCAACTTAATAAAAAATAAATGATTAAAAATTATGAACAAATTTTTTTTATATTAGACCTTTTATTTTTTTTGTCAAAAGAAAAATATTTTTTAAAAATTAATTTTGAATAATTTGCTTTTCTGAAAAGTTAAAAAATTTTAATTACAGTCCTTTTTTAAGTTAGAACTCAATGCATCAATAAAAAATGCCAAATAAATAAATGGATCAAATTTAGCAAATTTATGGATTTATTTTAAAAAAAGAATCAAATAAGCCAAAATTTTTAATTTCTAAGGTGTTTTTTAACTTGTCAAAGAACAAAAAGAGTTTTCGGAGAATAAATTTGGTAATTAACTTTTTCATGTTTACTTTTCTTTATGTTAAAATTAAAGTTTAAACTTTATGTATAAAAATTATCAGGAGAACATTTTGTTCAATTGGTTTGGTCATATTAAGTGAACAAACTTTCTTTTAATCGAGTATATTCATATTTTAATTTATACTTATTTTTATAAACAAGAAATGTAAATTTAATTATTATATTATTCTATCACATGACTTACAGACGCAAAAAAAATGTTGAGTAACAAATTATGATGATTTCGCTATGATAGATATTAGTAGTGAGTGGAAAATTGTTGTTCTAAATTTTTTTTTAAGAATCCTTGTCAAAAGATTCATTTAACTTGACTACAAATATAAATTAAATTTTTATTTTAATTACTCTTCCAGAACTATTGCGTAATAGTATTTTTGAATTTTTATTTAAAAATCTAAAATTTAAATTATTTTAAAATAAAAAATTAATTCACATGAATATTTTTAATCAAAAATTTAAATAAAAAAATAAATAAATTCATTTATTTGATTTTTTTCCAATTTTGAGATCTAAAATTTATCACAAAAAAAATGATCAATTCTATAATTTTTTTATCTTCAAAACTATACAAACTCTTAAATACCTCTCACTTGTTTGATGCTATTTGAAAACGATTATATATGGTTATAGTGTTCAAAGCAGTTGGAGTTTGGTTTAAAAATTAAACTAATCATTATATTTTGGTTCTAATTTTTTAAGATTGTATGGGCTTTTTTTATAACAATCAAAAAAAATTCTATTTAAAAAATCTTATTAAAAATTTTGATTATAAAAAATAATTCAATATATAATTATTTATGAAGAGTTTGAAATTTCAATCGATCATTTTTACATCTCTGATAGAAAAAATGGCTTCATGTACTGAAAAACCGATTTCTACAATCTGTTTTATTAAAAGTGGGCTTCTAAATAAATAATTAATTTATTATTAAAATTAAATTTTCAAAAATATTTCAATTGTAAATTCCGAAAATTTACATTTTTTTAGATTATTTTTTGAAAAAAAAAAAAAAAAAAGAAGCCTTTTAAAATAAATAATTTAATTTCTTTAACAATCCTACATAACATATTATTATTATCTAATTATAAAATAAAATTTTGATTAAATTTTACACCATTAATCGTGAAAGTCTAGAAATAATTTTAGAGGCAAAAAAGCTAAAAATGTTCTAGTTTACTTTTGGAAGAAAAAAAATAATTCTAAATAAAAAAAATTTTATTTTCAAATTTGAAAAGCTTGATGTTGTTCTTGCTGTTGTTGCTGGAATTTTACCTCGAACAAACTTTTGTAATCAGGCAGTCTTTCACTTTTTTGTGAGCCTTTAAGCATTTCTTGAGTGTACATTGGCGGGGGTTCATTTTCTGGATAACTTGTTTCATATGATGAATTGGAGCTGACCGCTTGCTGGTCCAAATTGGCAATCTCTGAACATGCTCTCTTAAAACAGCAGCGTCTTTTTGGTGAGCAGAAGCAAGTGCAAACCATGCCGAAGACAACGATTAAAATTAAAATGAAAATAATCATACATGAAAAAATTAAGTGAAGTGGAACAGAACCGCCTTCATTGCTTTTGTCTGTGCCGAATTTATCAAAACTGCTATTCTGAAATTCCATTCTTCGGTTGGTTAAAAATTCAAAATTTGCCAAATAGCATGGACAAACTTTTCGATCAACACAATTACATATTGAGATGCTTCGATTAAAGATTTCTATTTTACAATTTGAAATGACATTTTGTGCGCAGGAAAACTTTGGAACTGAAGGTACACTCTCCAGCCCGGTAAGCATAGGGAATAGACAAAAAAAAATCAACATCATAAAACTAACTGCGCCAAAATTTACACATAATTTAAATGTTCTTTATTTTTTATAAAATAACTTTTTTTTTATAATTATTAAATAAAATCTATAAAAAAAAATGCTTTTTAAATTTACATAATCAGTAATGCTGTGATACCATACCTTTGAAATCTAAGATTCCATTTAAGGTGAAAGAATTATGTTTTTTTTGTAAAACTTTAAAATCAAAATATCTGCTGAGGACTACAAAGACGCGACTTTAAAAGTTAAAAGTGTCTAGTTTTAGTTGGAGAAAATTACTTACTATTCTATTTGGTTAAAGTCGAAGTTAGGCCTAAATTTACTCTCAAATTTAAAAAAAGTGATCAAAATTATCTTTATTTGCTAAATGACTCAAATATTTGCGTAACAAAAAAATTGTCATGTGAGCCAATTTTTCAGCAATTTTTGAATGATAAAAAAATTCCAAAAAATTTAATTCTGAATATTGAGAAGGTGTTGGTTTTAAAAAACTAAAGAAGCTGGAAAAAAACTGACTTATGCAATTTTTAAATAAAAAATTCCGATAGAATAATTATTAATTATTTTAGTTACGAAACTAAAGTTTCTTTATTATTCTAAATAGGTAAATTGAATGACTTTGGTTTGAATTTGAAATTTATATTGGTTTAGCTAAACTTTACCAACAATGAAAAAAAAAACAAATAAATATTTTTCAAGAATTTGATTACTTTCAAACAGAAATGCGGAAAACACTTTAAGCGCTGAGATTTTACTTTTTAAAGAGATAATTATTTAACAATTAGCACTTGAAAATAAACTTTAAAATTTTTCGAATAGATTCAAACTTTTTGCTTTCCAAATGCTGCATAATAGTTATTAATTTAATTAAAAGACTTCTCAGCTCATAATTTAATATTACTTTAAAATTTTGTTTGCAACAAAAAAATATCATTTCTCCACAAGACATCAGAATTATTTAATTAAGAGCAAAGTTGTTTCTAAGATTTTTGTCAAGGGCTTCCTGTCAAAGAATCATTATTTAAAAAATAAATATTTTTCAGCTGAAACCAAGAAAATTAATAAAGGTATGAAAATTTAGACCGGATAAAAATTTATTTACAATTTGAAAACTCTAATTAATATTCGTGTATGGAGGTAAAAAGTCACTTGAGTTGGGATTTTTGGAATCAAGCTTGATATTGTTGTAATCAGGAGGTCTTGACTCTGAATTTTCCGTAAACCAAACTCTGCTCGAATTGAAATCTCCTGTTCGACTAAAAACAGAATTGCTGGCAACACATCGAGCGCGGCGTCTTTTGTTCAAATGAGACTTGATGAAAAAAATGATGCACACCATAAAAATAATAAATATAATAAGCAGACATATCAAGACAATTGCTGATAACCAATAAGCCTGGGTACTTGGTCTAGAATCACGAAAATTTCTTGATATCTGTGAGCTCAGAAGATGGTAAGGAGATAGCTTACATGGGCAGTTATTGGATTCACATTGGAAACAAATGTAAGAATCTGAATTGTTTACAAATTTGTATTTGAGACAGGCATTCAAAGCCAATGGACATGGTTTCAAGCTTTGGTGGCATTTTATAATATTCAAAATTAAAATAAAAAGAAAACTTTTCTGTAACATATTAAATAATAAAAATTAATAATTTTGCTAAATGAATATTTTGCTTTGATTTATGATCTTGGTCTTCATGTCATTCAAGCGTGCAATTAAAATTTTTTATAATTGTTTAAATTTCATAAAATATTCTTGGAAAATCAAGTATTAAATAACAAACATAATATAGATTTGATACTATTGAATATTAGAATAATTTTTGGATGAAAAGAGTCTACCAATTTAAAAAAAGAAAAATTTTTAAGACAATTTTTAATTTTTATTTTGTTGCTCAGAGTTTGAACAAAAATATTAGGAATTATTTTTTATTTTTTTTTAATAAATCATATGTTTAAATTTTAAAATTTTTTTAAGCTCAGGACTGCAATCAATTTTCTAAAAATTTTTAGTTAAAGAATCAGTAAAATAAATTAGAAGTTATTGAGCTGATTAATATCAGGTATCAAACTCTTAAAAAAGTCTTCAAATTATAGAAGACTAAAAATTAAGATATTAAATTTTGCATAACCTTTTTACGGATTAATAAAATAGCCAGTCAATAAATTTATTTTGAAATGGTTGTTTTGTCAGCACAATAAGTTTATTTTGTCAGTCCAAAATGGATTTAATAGTTCACTCAAAATGGTTTTTTTTGTCACCCCCAAAAAAAATAAATTTGTCACACCCAAAAAATTAACCCCCCCCCCCTTTTACTGAGTATAATAAAGGCTCCCTCCTAACACGAATCTGCTCAGCACATATGAATTTTTACGATAAAAATTTTGTGGCCAACAAAATATAGAATTTATGAAATAAAAAGTCAGACTTTGACCATATTATGTCATATTTATTTTCATATATAAAATTTTAAAATATCACTTTTTAATGAATTTTAATAGTTTTAAATTTTTTAATTGATTTTAATAAAAAATTTTAAAGACAAAAAAATTTATTTTTTAAAATTTACAATTTGTATAAGTGGAAGAATAAAACTATTTTAGTTTGAATGAATAAATGAATATAAAAGTTATGGATTTGAATTTCTGAACTAACTAAACCTGAATTATTTAAATTATTGATTGTTTTAGTTAAATAAAATAGAAGTCATTAATTTCGATGTTAGTTTGATAATGAACAATTTTTAGGCATAGTATGTCTAGTAATGTTTAGTATTTATTTTTAAAAATTATCAAAAAAATTAGATTAATTGATTAAAAAAATTAGATTAAATTTAATTAATAAATTAATAATCTTAAAATTTGATCTTAAACTTCAACTCGCCAAAGTTTTGACGTTACTTGAAATAAATAAAATTTAAAGGCAACGTTCAGATTTGACTTTTACTTCATGACTTTGACTTTTGACCAACTTTGATTAAATTAGAGTAAATTTATTTGATTAATAAAAATAAATAGTTGTGATTGAGGTTTTTTCAAATTCCATTGAGAAAACTTAATAAAAGTTTAAAAATTTAAAAGCTTCAATTAATACAAACAAAAAATATAAACAACATCTTTTTAAATATAAATTATGATGTAGAGGAAAAAAACTTTCAAATTAGTTTAAAGTTTTATGTGGGGAAAAGTAACTTGATTGTGAGAAATCGATAGATATATTTAAAAAACCCTGAGCAATTTGAAATTTTAATAAAAATAAGAAAAATTTTGTAATTTTTTTCTAATTGTATAAACATGGTTATACAAACAGTAAAATATTATAAAAACATCAAAAAAACATTGACTAAAATATGCAATAAATAGTAGAATTTTTGCAGAGCCTAGAATTCTTTTGTACAAACTTGTACAATATTTTAATACTTGAAGAACCATTTTTATATAATTAGAAAAAAAAATTTTTTCTATTTGTATTAAAATTTCACTTTACCTTATTCTTAGCATCTTAAAGTTTAAATAATGGGGCAAAATCAATGTCTTACATAAGCCCTAGACAATTTTTCACTACAACAATATAAAATTAATATTTCGTTTTCCTATTAACTTGAATTGAAAATTTTTTTGCAATGTTAAAAGATGGGTATACGAGAAGTTTAGATTTCATTAACATTTTTTTTTATCATTTTTCTTTTTTTTTTTAAATGCGCTCAATTTAAAAAGACGTTTCTACTTTCTAATAAATTTGATCATTTGCGCACCATTTTTTTTTTACTTGATTGTTTTTTTTTAAATAAATGGCTACATCTGAAAAAACAAATAATAATTTCGGAAAATTTACTAAAAATGCCCCAAATAGGTTATACACTCATTAACAACAATGAACTACATGAATTTATGATGCGTACTAAAAGCTTTTTCGAAACCGAAGAAAAAATTTTAAAAAACCTCTCAGAAGAGCGATCTAGAATTAACGAAATTAGGGCCAAGTTAGCTGATTATGCCTTTGAAAATTTTCAAAACAGAAGGGTATTCACTTTTACATGTTTTTTTTTTATTATTAAACTCTATTTTCATTTACAGTAGGATGAGCTTATTAGTTTGGACACTCGAAAATTCAGAAACTATCTAAATTTTCTGAGTCATTACAATGAGTTGCTGAAAAGGGTAGATCCGCTGCGTGTTGAAAGAATGCATAAGGCAAATGAAAAAAGACTAAATTATTGAAAGATTATGCTTTCAATAAATTTAAAATTCCATTCACAGAGTTTTATCAATTTGTACAAGATTATGAGGATGACATGATTTTAAGCCAAATGGATTTAAATTCAGTTCCGAAACTAAATGAAGCTTCAACAATTAAGGATTTAAACGACGAAGATGAAAACCAGCTAAGTCAAATCGATCTGAATCCATTTAAGGATCGACTTTCAAAAGAAGTTAGTTCGCAAAACAATTGTGTTCAAAACGATACAGTAAATGGCATTTTAGACGAGACAATAAATGAAATTTTACCAGAAAATTTACTGAAAAAAATAAAAAGAAAAACAGCAGCAAAAGATAAATTTAGCAAAAAATTGTTCAAATAAATTATTCAATTATTTCTAATTATTCTTTTTTAATTAAAAAAAAAACTGATTCAAATTTTCTTTTTTATTATTCTTTTTTCTTATTTTTGTATTATATGTATTTTTCTATTTTTTTTAATAAAAGTATTTAAAAATTGAAACCTAATTTTAATAATTATTGATTAGTCTGAAAAACAAAACAAAATATATCTATGTTGTGGGGGGAATATTTTTATCTAAAAAATAAAAATATTTATTTCAAAATCTTGGTAAAAAATTAAAGAAAATGTTTTTAAAATTTTAAAAGTCAAAACATTAAATTTTTACTTTTAAATTCCTTAATTAATGGACAACAATTAATTAATGGTTGGGTGTATTTAAGTAAAATTGCAGCTTCAAGCGAGAAATGGTGATTATATAATGTTCAATAGTTTTGAGAGTGCTGAATCATCTATTTAAAAAAGAAATGTTTGAAATTAATGACTAATTTTATTTGTTTCAATATTTACAAAATATAATTTCCAAAATAAAAAAAAAAATTAAAGAGAATTTGATGTTAAAAAACTCTTCTTTTTTTGCTTTATAATTTCTATGCTTTCATCGCGCTTACGCTTGTTCAGTGGATTGCGTGGATCGTATATATCGTAGCGCTCATGATCTGCAATATTGGCATCAATGACTTTTCGCTTTATCTCTTCATCAACATCTAAACGATGAGTCAAAATTTCAACCTCAGCTTTTTCCGGCTCTTTATCCCCTGATTTTTCACTATTTAATTCTTCATTTTCCGAATCTTTATTTTCTTGTTTTGCCTTAAACATTCTTTCTTTAAAAGCCTTTAAAAGTTCGATTGTTTTGTCCTCTTTTCCAATTTTTAATTTTTTCTTCTTTAAATGCTCGTATTTTCGAACATCTTCTTTGTACTGTTTGAACACTTCGGTCTCGGTTTCTTTCTCTTTCAGATGCTCTTGTTTGACATTTTTTTCTTCCATAGACTTTTTTTTATTCTCCAAAAGTTCTCTTTCCAATTTTTTTATCTCTTCTTGCGTCACTTTCCTGATCAAAAATTCAAAATTTAAATCTTAAGGCATTGTGAATTTTGGTACAAAAAACAAAAGCAAATATCAAAAGTGCCAAAGCATAAGTTCTGAAGGACCGAAACATGTTCTGTAAATTGTAGCAACTGATACTTCCTTTAGACCACCAATATACTTATATATACAATTCTGCAAAACTCTGCAAAATTCAGAAAATTGCAAATTTGGGATATTATATTATACAGTGCTGCTACGATACCTTGAATTCACCATATTTTAAGTAAATTATGGAAAATTCACGGTATTATACCATATTTACACTAAAATATGGTAATCTAAAAAAGGTTATTTTTCGTAAAATAACGATGATTATCGTAAATTATCGATAATTATTGTAAAATTCAGTAAAAAAAAAATTCCAAAATTTCTCGAAAAAAAAAACGATTTTCATGAAACAAAATTTTTTTTTAAAATTTTTGAAAATGTAAAAAAATTAAAATTTGATTGAATATTTTGATCAAAATTGACGTAAATTTCCGTAAATTTTTGTAAAAAAAGGTGAAAAATGGCAAAAATTCAGCAAAAAAGAAAAAATGTATATTTTATTATTCTATTTATGACAAATTTTTAACAAATTATGAAAATTAATATTTTAAATATAAATTTATCCACAAATTTAATAAAATTTAGGACAAAATCAATTCAAACACACATTAATATGATAAAATCAATAATATTTTTATTTTTTAGTAACAAATTTATTGATTTTATCATATTAATGTGTGTTTGAATTGATTTTGTCCTAAATTTTATCAAATTTGTGGATAAATTTATATTTAAAATATTAATTTTCATAATTTGTTAAAAATTTGTCATAAATAGAATAATAAAATATACATTTTTCTTTTTTGCTGAATTTTTGCCATTTTTCACCTTTTTTTACAAAAATTTACGGAAATTTACGTCAATTTTGATCAAAATATTCAATCAAATTTTAATTTTTTTACATTTTCAAAAATTTAAAAAAAAAATTTTGTTTCATGAAAATCGTTTTTTTTTTCGAGAAATTTTGGAATTTTTTATTTTCACTGAATTTTACTCGATAATTTACGACAATTATCGTTATTTTACGAAAAATAACCTTTTTTAGATTACCATATTTTAGTGTAAATATGGTATAATACCGTGAATTTTCCATAATTTACTTAAAATATGGTGAATTCAAGGTATCGTAGCAGCACTGTATAATATAATATCCCAAATTTGCAATTTTCTGAATTTTGCAGAGTTTTGCAGAATTAGTATATTGGTGGTACAAAGGATGTATCAGTTGCTACAATTTACAGAACATGCTTTGGTCCTTCAGAACTTAAGCTTTGGCACTTTTGATATTTGCTTTTGTTTTTTGTTCCAAAATTCATAAAGCTAATTTTAAAATTTTTTTTTTTACTTTTTTTGCTCTTTTTCATTTTTCTCTGCTGAGTCAATCAAATTTTTTTCAACTTTTTCATCTTTTTTCTTCAATTTTGACTTTATGTCATCAATATTTACATATTTTTTATTTTCTTCTTTGGGTATTTCTTTTTCCTGTGACGATTCTTTAGCTGTCTTGGCCATTTCTTCTTCAACAATTGCTTTTTTTGCTACCAAAAGTGGATCGCCGATGTCATGAGCACTCTTTTTGACTTTCAGATCTTTACAAACACTTTCAAGCTCTTCTTCTTCTTCTTCTGCCTCTTCGCCAAAAGAAAGCAAGCCAAAATTCCTACCAGTTCAAAAGAAATTTAATTTTTTTTTTAATTTTAACCATTTTATACCGACTTGACACCTTTCTTGGCATTTTTTTCCTCTACGGCTTGAACAGGCTCAGCTATTCTATTTCTGGGAACAATATCATCAAATGGATTAAAAACAACTTTGGTCGAGATTATCTTCTCAGGACGAAGTGGCTGATCATCATCACACTCTGATTCATTCAAACTGATCATATTGTAAATTGTCTGACCACCTACTTTACCAAAGATGGTATGCTTGCCCTGGAGTTCATAACAAGGACCAAGAGTGAAAAAAAATTGGCTTCCATTATCATTTTTTTGAGAGTTGGCCATAGCTACAAGGCCACGGCGATTAAATCTCAGTCTAGAGTGAACTTCATCTTTGAACGGCTCGCCGTATATTGACTCACCACCGTGGCCAGTTCCGGTCGGATCACCTCCCTGGGCAATAAAGTCTTTAACTACTCGGTGAAATATGGTTTTGTCATAATAGCCTTCCATGCATAGTTGGACAAAATTTCGACATGCTTTGGGAGCTTCTTTGGACCACAGTTCTATTTCTATATCGCCAATTGTTGTTTTTAAAACTACCTAATTATAAAATTAAATTTTTTTTTGAATAAATTAATAAAAAATTATATTTTAAAAGTTTTATTAAAATTTAATAATTTAATAATGTATTTTTGAAATGCTACCTTTCCATCTGTGGGAGGTTCCTGGATGTAAATATTACTCATGATAAAATGCCGGGATAAAAAGAAAACTTTTTGTTAAATTCTTTTAAAATTGCAAAATTTAAATCCAAAATTTCAAATAAAATATAGTATTTGTATACCAAGGAGAATAATTGAATAAAAAATTTTATAATAATAAATATGAAAAATTTATAATTTTAGCGATCATGTGTTTTAGTTTTTTCAATGAGGATAATTTCTAGCTTTTATATTTTTTATTTGAAATTACATTTCAATTTTAGTTTGAAATCAATAATTTGTTTGTTTCCGATTTTGAAAATCTCTTTTGATTGAATCAAAATTTTCGATTAGCTTTCCAAAATTAATATGAAAATTTTTTTTAATACTTATTATATTTGGTTATTGTCGGATTTTTTTTTTGAATTCTAGCTATTTTAATTATCTAATTTCCGCAAATTTTCCAATTTAGAAATGGTTTCTCTTTTTGAGCAGTACGAAACAGAGACACAAAAAACGGAAGACTATTCTGACGATGTAAACTTGGTAAAATTGATCTAAAATATCCAGAGAATTATCTCTAAATTGTGACTGAAGTATCGAACGAACTTTTTGGGAGCTTCTTTGAATCCCGTGGATAATGAGGATATCTTCAAGAGTCAAAAAATTCAAATCAAGTACGTAGTTTGAAGTAAGAAAGAATCTTGGGAATAAAGTTTTTTTTTCCTTTCAAAAAAATGGTTCATGGAAAATGGCACTATTAAAAAAGTCTTATTCAGATCAGCAGAGAAATAATAAATAATTAATAAATCACTTGCATTTGATAATTCAAATTATCATGATGATAAACATTTAAATTTTGCCAAGATATTCAAAATTCAGTATAAGGAAGCTCTTAGGGAAGTTTTTCAGAAAATTTTTTGATGCAAAAATGAGGGAAATTATTTGAAAATTATTGACAATTTATCATTAAGAAAATTTTTTTATTTCATGTTGAATTTTTTTATTTTTTTTTTCATTTAAATTTATTTTTTTTATTTAGTATCCAGGAAAAAAAAATAGATCAATTCGAACAATGTAGTGGACAGATCGTAATTTTGTTTAGACCAAATGTCATACGTCTTCTAAATTCAGAGCAAAAAACCGATGAAAGTTGCCAAAAAAAAAAAAAAAAATTAATTTTTTAAATTTTTTTTTAGCTCTTGAATATCCCGATGTTATCAATAAATTTTTTCTGGACAAATCAGGCAAACATTTGCTTGTGTCAACTGAAAAAAATGAGCTCTATTATTATTCCAAATTAACAAAGAAAATAAAGTCAATCAGCAAATTAAAAGTAATTGACAAAAAAAAAATTTTATTATTTTTTTCAAAATTTAATTTTAATTTTCTAAAAGGGAAATTTGGTAACTGCAGTTGGGTGGAACAAAAATTCAACAGATAAAACAACAGATTCAATTATTGTTGGCACAAGTAAAGGCCTGCTCTATGAGCTAATAATAAATTCTAACAACGAAGGATTACTGAGTGTTTTCGGTGAATTTTACTGTAAACAGGTAAAATTGATTATTTTCACATTAATTTGGGTTCTAAGAGTCTCTTTTGTAAGATATACAATCTTAATTCTGACCATTCAATACAATCAATTGAGATTGTAAGCTTAAGGAAAGAGAATAATTATTCAGGACCCAGTGTTGAGAATATTTATGACATTTTTGTTGCTACGTCAAAGTAAAATAATATTTTAAAAAATAAAAATTTTTATTAAAATAATTTTTTTGTAAAATTCAAGACGGTTGTATGAATTTATTGGCAGTGATGCAAAAAGCATCAATACTTCTTCAGGTTCTTCGGCATCAACTTTAGTCTCTAGTTTAAGTACAACGCCAATATTCACTTCAATTTTTTCATATTATGAAACAAAGACTCCAAGTGAGCTGGCAAACTATCACGAAATGCCAGGGGATCTGGGCTATAGTCAGCTGCAAATCCGTGATAACAATAAAACTAGGAAAAAAACTCTTGCTTGGATGGCTGGCGCTGGTGTCCTTATTTTTGAACTAGATCCGTTCGGTTTGGCAAAATTTTCCGCAGCCAATTTTCACAATGAAACTCTGAAGCGTCTTATCAGCGAATCTAATCATGTAATAATTAAGTGAGTTGAAAATAAAAAAATAAAATAGCAAAAAATAAATTTATTTTATTCAGTTATCCGAATGCAAGAGAAGACAAACATGACGAGATGGGAGAAAACAGTCCCATTGGAATTAGTTTAACTGAGTTTCATTTGGCCGTCTTCTACAGGACCCAAGTCAAAGTTTTGTGTTTGCTCAACCAGGAAGTTGTCTTGAATCAAAAATTGGATGCTAAAGAAATAGGTGGTAAAATAAAGGGAGTCTGGCGCGATTCTGTCTCTAGTCATATTGGGTGCTTTACTCCACGGTGCATCATCAAATATGTTCCTATTAAGGAGTCAAGAAAAATCTGGAAGATATACTTGAAAAAAAATGAATTTGAGCTTGCCAAACAATTTTGTCGAGTAACAAAAATTTTTTTTATACTTAATAGGTTAAGTTTTAAAATTATTAATCAATTATAGATGCTTTTTAATTTTGTTGGTATTCAACTATGAATCAAGATGTCAATTTTTGTCAAAATTTTACTACTAAATATTTTCATAAATTAAAAATTTTGTTTTTAACCACAGTCTACAATTTTAGTTTTAAATACTTAAAAATTGTGACAAAAATTAAATTACAGTGGTGATTTGATAACAATATTTTTTACAATTTTTATTTTTCAAGCAATTTTTCAAGAAAATTTAATTTAATTAACTCAAAATTATTCAATTTTTTTGTATAACATTTACTTTTTGCTCTAATTTGTGTGTTTTTTCAATTTTTTAAAAAATCAAAAATAACGTTTACAAATCTCAAAATTAACGCTAACGTGGCTGAAAGGGAGAATTAATATTCATTCCAAACAGCCAGGGGATTTTGTCCCAAATTATTTTTTAAATAAAATAAAAATAAATGATAACAGTATTTTACGAAATATTACGTAAAATACCGTAAATTAACCAAATTTTACCACATTTTACGTAAATTAACGTAAAATCCGAAAAGTGAATAAGAGGTATTTTACGATAATTTTGGTAAAATTTGGGTAGAATTTAAAACGCCGGAAAATTTTTGAAAAATGTCTTATTTTTCAAAAAATCGAAAATTAAGTTTTTTTTTGTATAGCGATTTTAAAAATAACTATTTTAATATAAGAGAATTTGAAAAATCACTAACAGCTGAAAAATGTAGTAAATATATAAATCATCTGAAAAATGTTGAAATTTAAATTAAAGTTTTTGACTTTTTAAAATATTAACTTTGATAAATTAGGTAATTGAAATTGCAATTGAAAAAAATGGCGACTGGTCAAATCACTAAAATATATGTATCTAATAATTTGAATATTAAAAAAACTAAATTTAAATTTTTCTTTTTTATTTAACTTTTTTTCACTTTTTTTTCACATTTATCAAAGTTAATATTTTAAAAAGTCAAAAACTTTAATTTAAATTTCAACATTTTTCAGATGATTTATATATTTACTACATTTTTCAGCTGTTAGTGATTTTTCAAATTCTCTTATAGCCCTATTTACATAATTTCTTTTTATCATTTCAAAAAAAAAAAGTGAAAAAATTGCAAAAATTTGGATTTTTTTTGGACTTTTGGTTTTTACTAAATTTTACGTAAAATCCGTTAAATTCTGGTAAATTTACGGGAATTCCGGTAAATTTGCTGTTTTTCACTTTTGCGATTTTACGTAAAATTATCGGAATTCCCGTAAATTTACTAAAATTTTGGTAAATTCGCGTAAATTTTGGTAAAACCATAGGAACAAATCAGTACTGTAAGAAGAAAGAATAAAAAAAAATTCTTTTACGTAAATCAGGGCTGTTTTCAAGTCAAAAGTAATGGAATTTATTTTTTATTTTTCTAGTTAGTCATACAATTCTTGTGGATTTTTGACTTTTAACTAAATTAAATTTAACTGTGCTTTGACTAGAACTTGTGAATTAAAAACAATTCTGACGTAATTTTAAACTGAAAATTAAGCAGAAATTTGATAAAATCAGTACCTCGTCTAGAAAGATGTGCTTAAAATGTTCCTTTAAAAAATTTACTTAAAAATACTCTTTAAGTAACTTTCAGTTTTTAAAAATTAAATTACTTTAAAATTTATTTTTAAATTAAAATCAACATATGTTTTTTTCCTAAAATCTTGACAAAAAAATTAAAAAAATCATCGAAATTCTCATAATACTAGATGTATTTTGCATTTTTATTTTTTACCAAAATTTTGACAGATTAACATTTTTTAATTTAATAATTTTATAGAAGTTTACGTAAAATTATCAGAAATGTTGTAAAATTTAGTAAATACAGAATATTTTTGCAATAATTTTAAAAATGACACTGATTTTTATTTTTTTCTAAATAAATTTTTTTACCTAAGGTTCAAATTTTTTAAATATATTATTTATTATTGAGTCAGAAAATTTTTTTTTTTAGAAATTTTTGTATCTTTTTCATTTTAAAATAAAATAAAATTTTTTTTTTAAATTTGAAGGATAATCCAAGCAATTTGAACATAGTTTTGACCAAACAAGCCGAAAATTTGTTTGACAATAAAAAGTATATTGAAAGTGCTGTGGTCTATGCTCAGAGCCAGCATTCATTTGAGGAAATCTGCTTGAAGTATTTGGAACTGGGAAATTTCTATGCACTACGAACTTTTCTGACTCACAAATTGGACACTTTAGATGTCGAAAAAGAAATTACCCAAACCACCATTGTTATTGCATACATAATTGAAATTTTTCTAAATCAATTGTCTGATCTAATCCAAGAGCGCCATTTTGATGCATTTGACAGCTTACAAAAAGAGTTTCACAAATTTCTCAACTACAAAAAAGTTAAGGTAAAAGTAAATTGTGTATAAATTAGCAAAATTTAAATCTGACCTTGTTAGGATTGTTTAAAAGAAAGCAAAAAAGCAATTTATAGAATATTTGCCAATCACGGAAATACCACTGACATGGTATTTTTTGCCGAAGTCATGAAAGACTATCCTCAGATAATACTGCACTATATTCAAGAAGGAAATTACAGAAAAGCTTTGGAAGCCTTGGCCAAAGAAGTAAAAAGAATAGAATAAAGTGAATATAAAAAAAACTTAATTCTATAAAATTTCAAGAATGACAAAGAAACATTTTATAAATACTCACCATTATTTTTTGAAATTTTGCCCAAAGAGATTGTCGATGTATGGATCAAAAATAGCGACCTCAAGCCAGCAAAACTATTGCCAGCTTTGGCAAGTTGCTCTCTAAACGAAGATCAAGTACAGGGATAAAAATTTAGGGTTCTATAAAAGTACTAAAAAAAGTCCAAGTCCGTTTTTTTTTCTTTTTTTTCCAAGGTCAAGTCTGGACTTTTTTTTCTTATTTTTCCAAAGTCCAAGGCCGGACCGGCAACTTGAAGTTCATGATCAAGATCAAATGATCAAAATTTAATAGATTAAAATCCTAATAAAAATGTTCTAATAATTTATTTTTAATATTTTTTAAATTAAGCATAAGATGTTTATTATTTTAATTGAATTCATATAATTTTTTATCTAAGCATATATTAAACAAATCATGTTTAATAAAGTTATTTTTTATTAAAAAATTTAAAAAACAAAACCTTTTTATTTAAATCAAAAACTAAAAATTTTGATTTGAAATTTACATTTGATCATGAACTTCAATTAGCCGGCCGGACCTTTAAATTTAACTACTAATTAAACGTTCAGTAAATGAATAAAAATTTTCAGTATTTTTTTTAAATATTTTGTCAGTATAATTTTTTTATTTAAATCAGTTAAAAATTAAAAAATGGTCAGTATTTTAAATATATTGTCAGCATAAAATTCTAAAGTAGTGAGTAAAATAATTGTTTTTTGTCGGTAAAAACTCAAAACAGTCAATAAATAAATAATTTTCTTTCAGTTTAAAGTTGTCAGTAAAACTTAACTCAATAAAAAAAGAAAACAAAAGCAAAATTAAAACAATTTATTTAGCAAGACAATACAAAGTAAATTTAAGTAATTTAAATTGTTCAAATGTATTCCATTTATGATTAATATTGGTTGCTATCATTTCCTGTGTAATGCTCATTTCTTTCCCATTAGGACAATAATATTCAATAATATCTCCACTATCAGACGAAGTCACTTGTTTTTTACTTTTTGTCCAATGATATGCAGCAGTCCAAAGAAGACTTGCAGTTACTGACCAAAAAAATGTTTAATTGAACGAAATCCAATATATCACTTATCTTTTAATTTTTTAGCAAACGATTTAATTTTTTTACTGGCAAATTGATTTATATAATGTTAATTTATTTAAAATACTAACAGTTCATTTAAAATAAAATACAGACACTATTTGTACTTATTGTAAAAATACTGATCAATATATATTAATTACTGAAAATTTAAATTTATTTACTGACAATTCGAGATAATTACTGATAAAATCTAATTATTTTTACTGACAAATTAAATTAAAATACTCCCCAATTAAATACAAGCCTTTAAATTTTCTATTTTTAAAAAAAGTCCAACACTTGCTTGGTCGCCATAATAACTACCTGGGACGACAAAAATGTCATTCTGTGTTTTGATTCATTCAGCAAAAATAACTGGGAATGAATCAAAACATAGAATCATACCTAATAGAAAAAATTAAACATAGAATTAAAATAATTCATTGCATGTACTTAGAAAAATAGAAATTGTAGCTTATTTTGAAAATTGTTCTTTTAAATTATTTGAATTAAATATGAATCATCTAGCTTTAGAAAATAGTAGGATAGTATCACCTTTTTTAAGCTTAAGAAATAGAGAAATAAATAAAAAAAATCTTAAATATTAAATTATTTTTGTCGATGGTTATAGCGGAAGATTCTTGAATACCTTAATAGAATTGCACACAATTGTATTAAATTAAAAAAATATTAATATTTAAAATTTTTTATTAAAACTATTATATTGTAAACTAATTATCAAAATAAAAAACTTTTCAACGTTAATTGATTTTCTATGTTTTATTATATTTATTTATTTTATTTAAAATATAGTTCGGCAAAGCCTTGGCCGGTTGGAATGGAAGTCATTCCTTTCAGCCACATGAAAATGTTTTAATTCTACGTTAATTGATTTTCTTTTTTTTTATTCTGTGTTAATTAATTATCTTTTTAGGAAAAAAAAATCTACATAATTTTCTATTCTATGTTTTGATACACAGCCAAATAACTATCTGGAACGGAAGAAATTTGATTTGTCCTTGATTGTGAAAAACAGGAAAATTTATTTGATTATTTTGTAAAACTGGAGAAAAAATTGACTTTGGGATCTCGAAACTTCGAGTCATCAAGATTAAGACAATTTATTATTTTAAAATACTTTGGGAATTTTTTAGTCAAGATTTTCAACTTTGAAAAAAAATTGAAAAAATTTTTTAACTTTTTTTTAAAAAAAATAAATAAAAGTCTTTGGCTCAGACTTTTGAAAAAAAAACTAAAAAAAAAGTCCGGAATTGGACTTGACTTGAGACTTTTACACAACTCTGTACAAAATATTTTTTTTAAAAAATTTTTTCAAAATAATAATTTAGGTGGGGGAGGCAATCCGATACTTGGAATACTGTGTGAACAAATTAAAATCAGAAGAGCAATCAGTGCACAATAATTTGCTCATACTTTACATTAGATACCACCCTGAAGAGCTTCTGGAATATGTCCGAAGTCGCAAGGATGACAAAGAGATCTTTTTTGATGAACTAATGATAGCCAGGTTGTGTACAGAAAGAAGCAATAAATGGCTCAATGAAGCTTGTGTTTACTTGTACACTCGAATGAGATGGTACGAAGAAGCAGTTGATTTGGCACTTAATGTAAATGTGGACTTGGCGCGCGATGTCGCCAATTCGGTCCAAATGGATTTTAATGACAACATTTACTCTGATGAGCTTAAGAAGATTCTATGGCTGAGAATAGCAAGACATGTTATTGAAAAAGAAAATGATGTGAACAAAGCTATGAATTTTTTGCAAGATTTGAATGAGACCATAGCAATTGAGGACGTGCTGCCTTATTTTCCTGAATTTGTCACCATAGACCAATTTAAAGACGCTATTAGGACCTCTTTGGCCACCTACACTGACAAGATTAACTCTTTGAAAGAAAACATTGACCAGGCTGCCAACAGTGCTCAGCTTATTCGGCGAGAAATTCAATCAATCAGACAAAAAAGCTGCAGTGTGAACACCAATGACACTTGTGCCAAATGCAAGTATCGCTTGATGACAAGACGATTTTATGTCTTTCCCTGCAGGCACAAATTCCACTCGGACTGTCTACACAAACTTTCTCTTCCATATTTGATTCCTTCGAAACAAAAGAGAATAGAGGAAATACTAAAACTGCTGCATGACATTCAAACTGTTCCTGTCAATACTGGACTCTCTGGAGCGCTAAGTCACTTTACCAAGTCAAAAGCTAATCAAATTCAGAGCTATAGCAATGAAGAAATTTGGTCTTTGAAGTCCGAATTGGATGATCTTTTGGCTAATGAGTGTCCGTGGTGCGGAGAAAAAATTCTTCGCTCAATTGATGAACCATTTATTGATCCACTTGATTACGAGAGTGTATTCAACAGTTGGCTTTAAATTTTGAAACAAAAAAAATTTTACAAATCCTTTTTTACTTTATTTTAGCCAAAAATCAATTATTCAAAGCAAAAAAAAATATTTTTCTACCAAATTTTCTCCGTTTAATACCGGGTGATTTTAAATAATTTAAAAAAAAATTTTATCAAGTCTAAATTAGAATTTTTTTGAAATAGTCTAGAGCAAAATTTTGATTAAAATATTTTCCTTTTTTACTTTATTTTAGCCAAAAATCAATTATTCAAAGCAAAAAAAAATATTTTTCTACCAAATTTTCTCCGTTTAATACCGGGTGATTTTAAATAATTTAAAAAAAAATTTTATCAAGTCTAAATTAGAATTTTTTTGAAATAGTCTAGAGCAAAATTTCGATTAAAATATTTTCCTTTTTTACTTTATTTTAGCCAAAAATTAATTATTCAAAGCAAAAAAAAAATATTTTTTTACCAAATTTTCTCCGTTTAATACCGGGTGATTTTAAATAAATTAAAAAAAAATTTTATCAAGTCTACATTTGAATTTTTTTGAAATAGTCTAGAGCAAAATTTCGATTAAAATATTTTCCTTTTTTACTTTATTTTAGCCAAAAATTAATTATTCAAAGCAAAAAAAAAATATTTTTTTACCAAATTTTCTCCGTTTAATACCGGGTGATTTTAAATAATTTAAAAAAAAAATTTATCAAGTCTAAATTAGAATTTTTTTGAAATAGTCTAGAGCAAAATTTTGATTAAAATATTTTCCTTTTTTACTTTATTTTAGCCAAAAATTAATTATTCAAAGCAAAAAAAAAATTTTTTTTTAACAAATTTTCTCCGTTTAATACCGGGTGATTTTAAATAATTTAAAAAAAAATTTTATCAAGTCTAAATTAGAATTTTTTTGAAATAGTCTAGAGCAAAATTTCGATTAAAATATTTTCCTTTTTTACTTTATTTTAGCCAAAAATCAATTATTCAAAGCAAAAAAAAATATTTTTCTACCAAATTTTCTCCGTTTAATACCGGGTGATTTTAAATAATTTAAAAAAAAATTTTATCAAGTCTAAATTAGAATTTTTTTGAAATAGTCTAGAGCAAAATTTTGATTAAAATATTTTCCTTTTTTACTTTATTTTAGCCAAAAATCAATTATTCAAAGCAAAAAAAAATATTTTTCTACCAAATTTTCTCCGTTTAATACCGGGTGATTTTAAATAATTTAAAAAAAAATTTTATCAAGTCTAAATTAGAATTTTTTTGAAATAGTCTAGAGCAAAATTTCGATTAAAATATTTTCCTTTTTTACTTTATTTTAGCCAAAAATTAATTATTCAAAGCAAAAAAAAAATATTTTTTTACCAAATTTTCTCCGTTTAATACCGGGTGATTTTAAATAAATTAAAAAAAAATTTTATCAAGTCTACATTTGAATTTTTTTGAAATAGTCTAGAGCAAAATTTTGATTAAAATATTTTCCTTTTTTACTTTATTTTAGCCAAAAATTAATTATTCAAAGCAAAAAAAAAATATTTTTTTACCAAATTTTCTCCGTTTAATACCGGGTGATTTTAAATAATTTAAAAAAAAATTTTATCAAGTCTAAATTAGAATTTTTTTGAAATAGTCTAGAGCAAAATTTCGATTAAAAAATTTTTTTTAAAGCAATGGAAGATAACATCGAATCTTCTGGAAAGAGTGAAGAATTTCAAAGTTCATTAGGACAAGAAGAAGTGCAAAATGGCTCAGCGAATTCAAATAACAGGCCTCGGTATAAGCCAAAAAAGACTAAAAATCATGTGAATCGTACCCAGAATAGTGAACTTGTTGATTTGACCACTCTATCATATGATGATTTGTTGATTGAGGCTGAACGATTACAAAAGCACTGTTTTCAACTAAAAAATTTGTTAAATAAAGCCACACAATTGAATTCCAGAGTGGGCCAATCTTCGGACATGAATGGGCTTTATGTGAACAAAAAGAAAAAAAAGAAAAATCGAGATAATCGAGAGTTTGATCACTCAAAGTTTAATCGAAGACATGTCTTACTGAAATTTGCCTATCTTGGATGGAATTATCAAGGATACATTCTTCAAGAAGGAATCTATAACACTGTTGAAAATCTGCTCTTTGATGCCTTGATTCGTACGAAGCTCATTGAAAGTAGAGAGACCTCCAATTATCATAGATGTGGACGCACAGACAAAGGTACACAAACATTTTTTATCTAATTCTATCAGTAAATGTTGGCTTTTAAAAAAAAAAAAATAAAATTTAATATACAAATTTAAAAAAAAAGTGCTATCCAAATAAGCTAGATTCACCAAATTTTGTACCATTATAAGTTCAATCTTAAAAAATTTATAATAAAAAAAAATAAATAAACAAAAGTCTATTCCTTTGGACAAAAAGAGCTAATAGATTAACTTAATTCTAGGCAAATTTGCTTAATTCAGTAAAATAACTCTGCCAAAAACAATTTTCTGAATTTTGTGCGCCATTAAAAAGTATTCGGTTGGTATTTTTATGTCATCAAATATCTAAAATTTAATATTAAAAAAATTGAATAAATAACATCAAAATTTTATCATCAAAAATATAAAATTTATATTGATAACTTTAATAAATCTATCACCAAATTTATTAAAATTTCATAAGAAAAAAAAAAATATTTTGTCTCATGATTGTGACCTCCATATCCTACCAAACAATACCTTTGAGGAATCCATTGAAGGGCTCTTTTTGGGTATCCTTGTTTCTAAGTACATGTCTAAGAAAATGCAGGCTTTGTAAATTTTAGAAGAAAAATTTTCAAAATGTTTTTAATTTCTTTTTTATTATATAATTTTTTTAAATTGATCCAGAAAATAAATATTGATGTAAAAAAACATTATTTTGTTTAGTTTTTTTTTATTTGTTGCAAAATAAAATTTTTGATGATAACTATTTAATTTTAATGAAAAATTTTATTTTGATGATAAATTTGAATAAAATTTTTTGGGAATATTATTTCAGCACAATCAATTTCTGATTAGTACAATGAAAAAAACATTCAACAAAATTCGATTTCTTCTCAGCACAAAAAATTATATTTAAAAAAAAAACATTTAAAACAAAAAAATTGTGTTTGAAAATATTTCTTAAAGGAAATTTTTTTTCAACACAAAAATATTTTTTAATAAATTAATTTTTTTTATTTTAAATAATATTTAATGATATTTATAAGTGGAATTTAGATAAATAAAGTAAATTTCGAAGCTTAAAGAAAAGAATTAAAAAAAAATTAGTCTCTAGAAAACCATTTTCCGCATTTTTTGATCAACCTCTTTTTTTCATATTTTAATTTTTGTGTTGAATGCATTTTTTTATTCTTAATTTTTGTGCTAAAAGTATTTTTTCAAATTTTAATTATTGCGTTGAGAAAAAAACATTTTGTGCTGAGCGTTTTGAAATTGTGTTGAATGTTTTTTTTTTGTGTTGAAAAAGGAGACCCAAATTTTTTTGCCAATTATGATTTATTTTATGATAAAAATATTTATACTCAAAATATTCTAATCAATTGAACAATTACTCTGCAAATTTTTTATTAAAATAAACTTTGGGATTTAGTAAAGTAGCTTAAACATAAAGCACTCTACAGAATAATTAAGGTCGTAGATAAAATTTTAGATTCTTAAAGAAAATGATCGAAATTAATTTTGAACCAAAAATTTGATTAATTTTTTAATAATCATGGATTACTTTAGATTAAAGTAAAACACGGTTTGCTTAGCATGAAAATGTGTCTCTATATTTAAATATATTAAAAATTTATTTAAATATTTCCTTTCAGACATATTTCTAAAAATAAAATGATTTTTGGTCAAAGTTGGTTCATTTTAATCATGGACTTAATTTTTTCTAACTTTTAAATCTTTAAAAAAACTAGCTTATAACTCTACTGCGCATTGTTAAAAGTAAGTGTGCACTACTGTCAGTTTTTTTTTTTAAATTTTTTTGCTATTTTAGTTCTCTCAATGATTACATTGGCAACTTCACTAAATTTATGTCTTTATTAATTTTCAATTTGTTTAATTTTGAGACAAACTATGCATTTTTAAATTTTTTTCTGAAAATTTAATTGCATGGTTCAATTATTTAGTTTTACATTGAATGAATTTTGAACTATAAAAATTCAGAGTTTGTCTGAAGATTTGTAACTTTTTTCCATGCAGGAATCAAGGAGTGAAAAATTAAATGGTTTAGAAATTATATTTTAATAAAAAAATAAAAATTTTATTTTAAATAATTTGATTAGGTTAAAATAATGCTCAAAATATTTGGATTTTTTATTCCAATTTGAAAAAAAATTTGTTAATTTTTACAATCTGACTCGTAGAATCTTGATTTCAGCCATTTTTCTATAATCAGTTTGATTCTTTAGTAAGAATTTTAGATTTGAAAGATATTTTTTAATTAATTAAATTGAATCTAGAGTAAGCCTTAACATTATTTTAATTTAATCTTGAAGAATGCATATTTTCTTAAAATTAAAGAAGCTTAAATGAAGTGATACTAATTTAATAAACATTTCGTTTAATCTGATTACTAAATTTTACATGATTTTGATATTGCCGTTTAGGTTTAAGAAAATTTTTGCATTGTGATTTTTGAAAAATTATGAAACAACTTAAAAAACTTTAAAAAGAGGACCTAAAATTGATCCTGGAAATTGTATATAATCAATGCATCACAGCTAAAAAAATCTATGTGAAATTCTGGAAAATTATATTGTTGAATAGTGGATTTGAATAAAATTTTGAATGTATCATCTGATAGAATTTAATTTTGAGTTCTAAGAAAATAATAGAAATAAAATTTTTTTCATTTTTGTTCTATTTTTTTTGTAATTCAGTATGTCGAAAATTGTTAGTTTGAGTTTTAATTTAAAAATCATCTTCTCAGAAAAAATATTACCGAAATTATTAACTCAATGAACCATAATATTTAAATTTTTAAAATATAATTAAAGGTTTTAGCAAAACGAGCAAATGCTAAATTAAAACAATTTATTTAGCAAGACAATATAAAGTAAATAAAGTAATTTAAATTGTTCAAATGTATTCCATTTATGATTAATATTGGTTGCTATCATTTCATGTGTAATGCTCATTTCTTTCCCATTAAACTTTCAGTAAATCTTATAGATATTAAAGGATATTTAAAAAATTCAATATAAATTAGATTGATTACTGGAAAATTTTAATTTTAATTGTCACAATCAAAAATTATTATTGATATAAAAGAGCTAATTTTTAATTTTATAATTTAATAAAAAAATATATTTCAGGTTAAGAAGACCGTGCTAGATAAGAAAAGTGTTATGCAGAATTTACATATATAGAAAATTTGCAGTTAAATATTTATAAATTTATATTGTATCTAAAAATAGCTTTTTAAGAATAAAAAATATTAGTTAAGTTTATTAAATTAAAAGCTCAAATAAAATATGTTAAATGCATTAAAATTTTTAATTAAAAAAAATTATAACTCTTTTAATGATTTTTAATTATGTTCATTAAATTTTGATCAACAACCTTTTTTGTCTAATTACGACCAATTTTAATTGAAATTACCGCTCTTTTATTAAATTTTAGAAATTTAATTGTGAAAAGTGATGATAATTTTCAGTTTATTTTTCAATATTGAATTCAGAATTAAAGCTGATGTAATAGAAACCAATTAATTATATATATATATACTAAATATGCTTCGTATTCAGCTTTTCATTATATCGTAATATAATGCTAATTAATTTCGCCAAATTGTTAGATAAATAAACATAAGAAATTCTATTTTTTTAAATGGTACCTGAGAATAAATGAAAATTTCTGATAATTTTGATAGAGGAAATAAATTCTCATTCTAAAATTTTCAAAATAATGAGAGAAAAAATTTTTATAATAAAATAAGATGTAGACAAATTTAATGAAAATATTAAGAAAACAAAATTTTTGAAGGTGATCTATAAAAATTCTAATTAAGTTTTTGGGATCATATTAGAATATTTTGATTTCAAGTCTAAAGTATGAGCTCAAAAACATCATAAAAAATATCATTTACTTTACTTAAAAGCAGAGTTGTTTAAAAGTCTCAAGTCTCAAGTCAAGTCCATGTCAAGACTTTTTTTTTTAATTTTCATTCAAAAGTCCAAGCCCAGGCTTTAAAATTTTGAATACTGAAGAAGAAATTTATGCTAAAATTGCAAGAAAATTCTGTGAATGGCGAATCTATTGCATTTTACAACCCAAAAGTATATAAATTTTTTGATATTAAGCCTGATCTAGAAAATTAAAAAAAAAGTCTTGACTTGGACTTTTTTTTTTTAATTTAAAGTCTTTGGTCTGACTTTTGAAAAAAAAAGTCTTGACTTGGATTTTTTTGGGACTTTTAAACAACTCTGCTTAAAAGTTTCGGGACACTTTATTAAAATTTTCACAAATTATTTTCAAATAAGTTTATTTAAATTTTTCTTTAAAAAATATAAAAAATTTAAAATTTAAAAAATTTATTTAACTTTTAATTTAGGTGTTAGTGCATTCAGTCAGGTTATTAGCATTGATTTCAGATCAAATTGTGCTTCTGGAACAGGAGTTATCGTAAATCCAAATTCTACAGTAACAAATGAAGAGTAATTTAAAAAATAATAAAAAATAAATTTTTTTTTTAATTTTATTTTAGTATAAATAATGAAATAAATTATATAAAATTACTAAATGGAGCATTACCACCTGATATACGGGCAATCTGCTGGTCACCAGTTGACAACGAGTACAGTTCCCGATTTGACTGCATTGAAAGAGTTTATCGGTACTATTTTCCCAAAGGTGACCTAGACATTGATCTAATGCGTGACGCTGGCAAAAGACTCTGTGGTGAAAAAGATTATAGGAATTTTTGTAAAATGGACGTATCCAACGGCGTGGTCACTTTTTTCAGACGAATTGATGACATAAAACTTATTATTTTAGACAAAGAACCTAGTGAGTATTCAACAGTTGAATTAATTGTTGAAGGAAGTAGTTTTTTATGGCATCAAATTCGGTGTATTGTGGCAGTTTTATTTCTGGTGGGTCAAAAAAAAGAAGAGCCAAGCATAATTGATGAACTTTTGGATATTGAGCAATCTCCATGTAAACCTCAGTATTCTATGTCATCTGAATCTCCTTTAGTTCTTTTCGACTGCCAATATGAAAATGTTGATTGGGTTTATAACCGGGTTGAAATAGAAAAAATTATTAGACATTTACAAGATCAATGGTTAACTCCTCAAATACAAGCCACTGTGGTAAGACGAATGATAGATTCATTGCATCAAACTCTGGACGAAAAGACCATTGGTGAACAAAATATTATTGACAAAACTGGGGGTAGCAATCATAGAACCATTAGACAGCCTTATTCGCTATTGCAGGGAAAATCTCAAAGCCATGATTATATCAAGTTTGCTGATCGGCCTAAATCACTCAGCTTGGAGCATAGAGTCAATCATTTTGTAAAAAAAAGAAGGTTAGATGCCGAAGTTTATGAGAAAATAAACGAAGCAAACAATCTAGCTCAATCTCTGAATATTTACAAGCCAAATAATACCAAAATGGATTCCCAAAATTTAGAAAATACCTGACATCAATAAAATATTTGAATAGGATTTGAGAAATTATTGAAAAAAGTCGATAACTAACGAGTAGTATCGTTAGATTAATTGAAGCTTAAAAAAAAAAAAACATTCAAATTATTTAACTAATATCTTTTTTGTCACGGTTTTTCAAAATTAATGTAAAATTACCTGAAATTTTCGAGATGTGGGTGAAAATAAAATTTCCAAAAAATACATGGCAAGATTTTTGTTAAAATTATTTCCTAAAGTAGATTTTGTAGGGAGCTGAAGCTTTGTTAAATCATGATTAAACAAGAAAAAATTCGATTTTAAGCATCTTTCAGCTAATTTTTAATCGATAAAAATTATAAAATATGATTTTCTTTCTATTTTATTTAAGAATTTAAAGTTTAAAATATTCATAATAACATGAATTATGTGATCAAAAAAACTTTTTTTCAATTTTTAATAACTCGAAAACATGTAATATTCAATATTTTATTAACAAATTGTGTTAAGTTCAGAAGATTTTAAAAAAACCCATTTAGCAAAAATTTTTAAAGCTTTTATTGAGTAAATCAGAAAAAATAAACAAAAATTTTGGCCATAAGTTATTTAAAAAGGATTTATGGGTAGCGGAACCTTGACAGGCATGGAAAAAAGTTTCCTTTCATTTAAATAATCGTGGGAATGTTTATTCTGTTGTTTCATGGATAATATTTTCGATTTAGACACATTTGATTTTTAAAAAGTAAGAATAAGTAAAAAAAATTTAGAAATTTAAAAATTTTAAATTTTATGATTATTTTTATTTAAATTATAATTTAACACTCAAAGGACGGATTTTTTTATACCATTAAGGACAGTCGGGTTTATAAAACCCGACTTTCAAAAATCGGTTATAATAAATAAATTATACCTAAAACCTATATTTTTTTTCAACTAAACTTAATATTAAACACAAATTACAACTTTCTATGATAATATCTTAATCAGAGAAAAAAAATTCCAATGTAAAAATGAGAAATAAGTATAGAGCTATCAAAAAAAAAATAAATATCAGACTTGTACAAAAGTCACGAAAAAAAGTCTCAAAAAGCCATAAAAAAGTCAATGTCAAGACTTTGAATTTAAAAATTTAAAAAGTACAAGTCTTGACTTTGTAACTTTAAAGTTTTTATAAATTTATTTAAAGAAATTAATTATTGATTAAGAAATATTATTAAATAAAAAATATTTTCATTTCATATACTTATTTCATTTCATATTTTTTATTAAAATAAAGTAATTAAGAATTTTAGGAATTTTTTATTTAACTTAAAGATAACTTTTATTTAAAAAATATTTAGTTTTAACTTAAATCTTTAAAAGATTAAAATTACACCGCAAAAGTGTTGTATTTTCTTAATTTTTTACTGTCATTCTTGATATATGTGGTCTGTTTATATAGCCAGCATATGATTATGTTCGCTCAATTGGACCTGATGATGCTGGAATTGATAAATATTTTAAAACCAAAATATATAAATCGGGGAAAATTGATTTGTTTCATTGCCAAAACGTCTTTAAATTAACATCTGGATCATATTCAATATTTAAATACTCATCAATCCGACGTCTGAAGAATTTTTCATCGTAAGATTGCACACTTTCAGTACTAGGGTTTTTTTTTGCGAAACTAAAAAATTTCCGTCTTTTTAATGGTGATTTTAGGACGCTTGAATCGGATTCATTGCTGATTGTACTTAAAGGCCGTCTATTTGAACTTGAAGAAGTGTGCTGTCTAGCCTGAGATTCATTAACGTTTAAATTGAAATCATCATTGGTCGACGCTACATTTTTCTCATTAGGTCTCATTTATGAGAATTCTTCCATGAGTTGGTTTTTTAATTTATTTAAAATTTTTAATTTTTTTACCTCGTCTATATCAAGACTCAATATCCACTCATTTTTGAAATATGGGTCTAAAAAGGATGATATATAGGGTGAAAAATCTGTTCCGTTTTCATCTAAAGTAGATGGATTTTCGATATTTACAAATATTGACTTAATACGAAATCTCAATTGAGATTCTAATTCTTGTCTAAAGGCTAAAAGATTCTTGTTTTTAGGTTCATATTGTTTGAGGTCATTAATAAGCTGAAACAAACTAGGGACAACTAAGCTAATTGTACAATAGTTTTCACCTTTTAAAATTTAAATTAATATAAAAAAAGAATATGATTTTAAATATTTATTACCTTGTATCTCATTTGAAACATATTCGAAAGGCTCTAGGATATTCACAATGTCTATTAGTCGTAAATTGTCATTTTGAGTCAAAGAAAGATTCCAGGATTCAATTTTTTCGAGACCTTCATTTGAATCGTTCAACTTTATTCTACAAATTGATTTCATTCTACAAATTGATTTCAAACATTCGATTTCACTGTTCCATCGAACTTTTATTGGTTTGGTGATGGCATTGTAATTCTTTTCTTCCAAAAAATTTGCAAAAACCTTTTTTTGCCGATATTTTGCTGATATTTTGTAACATTTAGAGAGGAGCTTCCGAATATTATTAATTTTTTTCAAGCTATTTTTTACCTCAAGTTGAATTGAATGAGCGAAACAGCGTGAATGAGTTTTTTCGTTTGGGATAAATTCGAAAAAAGTATCGATTAAATTTGAATTTGTTTCCTCTTCATCTGAACTTGTTAATTCATCATCATCATCTTCTTCTGAGGAACTGTAATTATTTTGGCTTGATTCAATCTCTTCTAGACTGAATTCATTGTCACCAACTAAATTATAAAAAATTATAAATTTCAATTTTTTAGAATTATTAACTAAATTTAATAAACTAAAGTTCGAGTTAGTCAAAAGGTATTTATTTATTACCTAAATCATATAGTTTTCCAAATTTTACCATATTAGAGCCATAATCTGTAACAGTTTTAACAATTTTTTCTCTATTTAATCAAGTAAATTAATTTATTTTCTATGTTTTAACAGCTAAAATACTTTATATTAAATTGGTCTAGAATTTTATCTAACTCTATTTTAATATCAAAGCCAGTGCAATCTTTGATATTTTTACATGCAATTACTAACGTCTTGAATTTAAATTCGCTATCAATAAAATGAGCAGTCACTCCCAGAAAAGATCTTAATCTTCTATCAGACCAAATATCTACTGTAAGCTATATAAATCTTGCACATTCTAAATTTCGCTTCAAAACGGAACATAAGGTTTTGTAAATAAAACGACATTAATTTGTTTTTATAAGCACTTAATATTTGAATCGTTATTAAAATTTCTTTAAAGATTTTGAATATTTGTATAATTTCAGTTCTGACCAACATAGATTATTATATATATTCTGATATAAGCTAAATAAATTGAATCAAAATAAAAATTAAAAATGAGTGAAAATTGCAACCTAAAAACCATGAAAATATTTTTTAATCAATAATTAACTTCTTTAAATAAATAAATTAATAACAACTTTAAGTTACAAAGTAAAGACTTTGACTTGACTTAAGACTTGTGACTTTTAAACAACTCTGGAAAATATTCATAATTTTTGTTTTATTTTCGAATACTTGTCTCTTCTCCATTCTTTAACCTAATCCAAATTTTTCAACTTTTACTAATTTTGTCTAAATTTGGGTCAGTTTCTAGATTATGATTGACTTTTTGAATGGTAGCCTCGATCGCCTCTTCAATGTGCATTTCGACTTCATCCTCCTCTTCAAACTCACCTTCAATTTCATCATTATCATTGAAATCATTATCATCTTGGTCGGAACAAACAGACTGGGTATCATCAGCAGTTTTCATTAGCTCTAAAGCTTTTTGGGCTTCTATTAGGTATGATAAATTTTCTAAATTTTAGTATTTAATAATCAAATTTAGATTAAAATTAATATTTTATTGCAAAACTTTAAATTAAAACACATTTTAATGCGTCAATACAAGATATTTTTAAAGTCTGGTTTTATAAACCCGATTGTCCTTAATGTATATATTTTTATTTTGCAGAAAAAATTCAACTTTTTTTTTGATAATCAAAAAATTTTAATAGTTTTTGGTTTAAAAACAATTATTAAAAAGTTGAGGGCTGCAAGAGAATCGATTATTTAGATATTTTTGAATAATTATGCTAAAAGGGTTTTATAAACCCGACCGTCCTTTGAGTGTTAAGATCCTTGGGAAGTTCAAAATTATCTATAAACCTTTTTTTCATTTTTCATGCAATTAATACAGTTAAAAAAAATACAGCTAAAGATTTAGAATTTCCTACTGAATAACCATAAGTGATTATAATGTGACAGATTAGCTTATATAAAGAATTTATATTATTACATTATTATGAAAAAATTAACTAATTTGCGAAGTCAAAAATTTTTTTTAATTATTTTAACAAAAGAAATTTAAATCATAAAGGTTTGTTTTAAAAAAAAATAATTTTTGAAAAAACAAACGCTAACGGAGAACGCGTTCTTTGAGCGTTCTTTAAGCGTTTATTAAGCGTTCTTTTTTTCCGGGTATACATAAATTTACCCAAAGTGTGATAGTAGTACTGTATGTATTTTAATCGGTCTTTATTTATTTTTAATCCTCACCTCCTTCCTTCTTTTCCTTGCTCCTACTAAATGTAAAGTCTTTATTTTTGAAATGTTTCAAAGGCCAATAAAATAAATTCGACTTTATTTAAAAGCAATAATTTGATCTTTAGATATTAATTGACAATGAGAAAAATTCTCAAGCTTTGTTTCAATACTACGGCATGGAGCCCTTGCCGGTCCGAATGGCTGATTTTGTTGTCATCTTTGCCCAAAGAAGAACGTGAGCGCATCACTAGCTACATGTTCAAGCGGGACTCAAAGCAGACCCTAATTGGCCAAGTTCTAATTCGATATTGTATCAAATGTTTCCTGAACACAGACTGGCAAAACATATGCATTGGCCGCAATTCCAAAAATCGTCCATTTCTAAAACTCAAAGAAACACTTTGTCTTTCGCAGGTAAAATCTGTCGATTTTGCTATTGACTTCAATGTTTCTCACTCGGGTGATTATACCATAATAATTGCGGGCATGTTTCCGACCAAAAAAAAGCTTGATGATTTGGAAGAATGTCCTAAGTTGGGCTCGGACGTCATGAAAATAGACATCACTCGGAGCAAAATAAGACATCCAAATGAGAGCGACGAGTTTTTGTTTCAGCATCAGCTCGAATTGTTTGAAAGAGTTGTTGAGAGTAAATTTTCGAATGTGGAAAAGGCTTATATCTACAACAGACCTAATCCGGTGGAGAGACTCACTGCTTTCTATCGTCTCTGGTCGCTGAAAGAGAGCTATGTAAAAGCGCAAGGAGATGGCATCGGCTTTGACATCAGACGAATTGAATGCATACCTCGCAGTGACTTGTTGTTTGACTTGAATGGCAAAAAAGGTCTTGTCATCGAGGACACTCAGATTTTGGTTGACTCCAAATTGGTCAAAAATTGTAGATTTTATGAACAATATTTTATGTACTCGTCCCACTCGGTACCTAATCAATATCCTAGTCAAAGGCCACATTTGCATATTATGACCCATTGCATAATAGAGAATGACAAGTCGACCAAGGATCGAAAGGATGCAGATCAAATTGGTGAATTTGTGGAAATTGGTCTGAGTGACATACTCAAAAATCTCAACTCTGTAGATACTATTGAGGAATTTAGCGAATTTGAAGAGATGTGGAAAGTGTTTAGTCAGAAAGATGAGAAACCAGCCGATTTTTGAACATCTTTTTTTAATTGTGTCTAGATTTTTTATGTAAATTTTGGTAATAAATTTTAGTAGGATATTTTTATGTCTTCCAGTTGATCATTCTTATTTGCAATCCATGTCATTGACGAATTGTTAAGATATCGACAAACTTAAATTTTAAATTCATTTTCTCATTATTTCAAAGAGAAATATTTTTTTGTCAGCTAAGACATAGACTCGCTTAGCCATTGGGCTAATGATTGGCTAATGGAATTCAACGAGGAATAGTGTAAGGCTATGGTTATAAACAATTAACATTTTAGTGTTAGCCTGTCAATGAATGATAACAAATATATTATTTTGATTACATTTTAATATCTATGATAACATCCGTTTATTAATGATAACAAAACAAAATTAAAAAAAATTTCTGATAGCATTCATGATGCTGATGATATTACAAATGAAGTTGAAAATTCCAGCGATACAACATATGACAATACAAATTCTGTTGATATAATAAATGATGCTGTAAAAGAGCCGGAATTAAATCGTGAGGATCTAATCGATTAATTAAATACAAGAATTTCAAACGTAAATTTATTTATTTATTTATAATTAACCTCCTTCAGGAGAAGAAAAGTAAAGATAAAAAAAATTAGAATTTAAATTAATGTAAAAAATTCAATTAAGTTCTTATACTCGTGAAATAGCTCATGCTTGATACAAATATACAAATAGATAAAATAAGTAGTCAAGAAAAAAAATAGAAAAAGAAAGAAAAAAGAATTTACAGTTTAAGTTTAGTAAAGTTTAATTAACCAAGAAAGGTGAGTCTCAATTAGGTTCAATAAGTTGGTTTAATAAGATTCTATAGTTTTTAAATCTTAAGTTGCTCAAACACAGTTCAATAGAGTCAGAGACACCATCACGGAGGTAGAAATTCCGCTTCATCTCCATTTTAAGCCCATTCACTCTTTCAAGTAGGGAAGATAAGTTTAAATTAAAAAATGAACATATTCTTTTAATGTCTGTTTCAAAGGAGACAGAAGAACATGGGGTATTAATTGAGACATTATAACAGAGTGAACTAAAGATAGAGGAGGCGATTCCATTGAATTTTAGTGTAGTAATAAATGATAATTTTGAGTAAAAATATAATTGTTCGAATTTGAAGATTTTGAGTACTTTCAGTATGCCAGACATGTGTCAATTCCATTTTAAATTTAACATTTGTCTCAGTAAATTGTTTTGATTTATATTTAAGGATTTAATACATTTCGAGTCAAGAGTAATATTCTCTAGACCATAGGTAAATTCTGATAAGCAGAAGGTTTTATAAATGAAGCTCTTTAAGAAAGGTGATAAAGTACTGATCTTTCCAAGTAAAAAGGAGGCTGAATAAAAAGATTTTTGAAATCGCTTGAATTTGTCGTTCCCAACGGAGTTAAAATCTAAGTTAGAGTTAAGTGTAAAACCAAAGTATTGGATACTTTTAAGCTCATTGAGTTTTGTTTGGTTCAAATAAAAACTATTCGAAAATAAAAGGGAACCAAAGGTAATGATGCTTGATTTAGAGGTATTGAATTTGATTCGCCATTTTAGACCAAAATCTCCACAAAGGTCGAGTAGAATTTGAAGGTGCTTATCGACAGGGCTAATTAGTAATATATCATCAGCATAAACAATTATTGATACATTAATGTTTTTGAATTGAGCTCCGATTTTTTTTTAAACAATTTTCTATTAGGTCATTGATGAATATGTTAAACATGAATGAGGAAAAGATACCACCTTGTTTAACACCACATTCGATTTTGAATTGACTCGAGGAGATCCCATTTGAGATAATGATTGCTGAGGAGGTGTCATAATATTTTTTTAAGAGTACCCAAAGGTTTCTATACATTCTAGTGTCAAGTTTAAAAAATAATCCATCTCGCCAAACTTTGTCGAATGCTTTTTCAGCATCGAGAGAGGCGATTCTGATTGCGGATCCTTTAAAAACATATTCGTTTATTGTTTCTTTAACAACAAAGAATGCATGATTGCAGGAAGTTTTTTTTCTAAAACCAAATTGATTTTTACTTATTTTATAAAGGTCAGGAGAACTATATAAAATTAATTTTTCAAGAATTTGTGCTTAACTGTTAGAAATCGAAATGGGTCTTACGTTATTGATATCGAAGTTACTTTTGTTATGATCTTTTAGAATAGGAGTGATTTTTGAAGTGATTAAATTTTGAGGTACTGAACTGAAAAAGGCCATTTGGTTAAAGAATTCTATAAGTACAAAGTGTAGGAATGGAGAATCGGCAGTTTTGATAAGAGCATAGGATAGGTAGTCACACCCAACTACATGAGAGGCTTTACATTCATTTATTATATTTTCCAAGTCACTGATTTTGAAAGATAGCTTTGATTCTGGGGGTATTGGGGCATTTATAAGGGTTGAGACTTGGTTTTTGATCTTTATTTGTTCATCGGATTAGTAAGTTTCAGAGTCGTTAAAAATGTTCTTAAAATGAGAGAGAAGTAAGTCAGGCTTGACCTCCACTTTTTTTTCAACTGACCGTTTTTTATTAGATCTCCTAATAAAACGTCAGAATTTGTTTTTATTTTTTAAATTAAAAGACTTTTGGATATTTTCTTGTTCTTTTAGCTCATTCAAATAAATGTTATGACGATGAAGTCGTCTGAGTTCTTTTTTTAGTGATTTTCGCTGCTCAATCAGAGCAGGCGATTTTTTGTATTTTATTTGGTCTCTAAGTTGGATCATTTTATATTTTATTAGCTTCATCTGATCAGAAAATTTAGCCTTTTTTCTGTTTGTAGAGTAGATTTTGTCTTTATATAGTTAATTTTGTAAGTAAATAGTATCATTTAATGCCTTAGAGAAGGAAGTGGTGATAGAGGTGTAAAAAGAGTCAATTGTAAGTTGCGGATCAAATATCTTTGTTTTGTCAAGGTTTAAGAATTTAGAACACTTTTCTGAGAGATATTGGTTAACTTTACTAGCAAAAAATTGAGATAAGTATGGGTCTTGTAGGTTAATATTAGTTTGATTAGAGGCAGGAAGGGTATTATCTTTAGTTTGTGTATGAACTTGGATTGATAATTCACAGCTAAGGGCTCTATGATCACTAAGATTAGCTATATCGTCTAGGATATTAAGGTTTATTTTAAGTAAGAAGTTGTTTGGATCTAATAATAGGACATGGTCTAAGTTGGCAAAGTAATCACAATTCTTGCCAGGTTTAGTATATGTAAATGAGTTCATTTGAGTATTTAGCAGGTCAGCTATGATAAAATTAGATTTAGATATGAAATCCTTTAGAAGATAATCGGCTTTATTCGATCTATAAAGGTCAGCATTAAAATCTCCAATTACAAAAATTGGAATTCCTTTTGTTTTAGAAATGTTAGATAACGAGTAAATTTTTGAGAGAGTAAGCTCATACATGGAGGAAGAGTGAATAGGGTTCTTAGGGTCATAAAACGGCATATGAACACCCAGTAATAGTATCTCCGAACCTAAAAGCTCTAAATGAACATAACTTATATGTTTATTGATAAACTCATGGTCAATCAATCTACACGATTCATCTAAAATCCAACATTGGCCTCCAAAGGGGATCCCTTTGATAGGATAGGCTGGCATGTCAGATTGATAAATGGAAGTTTATTTTTTATTCGGGGGTGTAAGATCTTTTATTAGATTGAGCTCATTTTTCTTGGTCCATAGTTCATTAAGGTAAGTAATAGAAGAAATTTGAACTAGGTATTTACAATAAGCATAATTTGCTTTAAGATTATGACAGTTGAGAAAGGATATAGAAAAATTATTTACAGGCATTTTAATTGTTTGTTTGATTTGTTGAGTTTAAGGCTTGTTGGTTTACTGTCGATTGAAACATTTGGCGTTCATTAAATGGTTTCCTGAATTTGTAAATAACAACACCCTTAGGCCAAGCGTCTTTATTTTTGACTATATCCAAGTCGAAAACACTGATCGAGAATTTAAACGATTTGAAATGTTTATGAGCAGTTACTATAGGTTAAAAACTGTAGGTTTTAACGATCGAGTTGACGCATTCTTTGATTTTTTGGTCATTTTCTTCGAGGTCAAGCGGCCTATATAAATATCGACTTTCCGTTCACATGACTTGAAGCCAACATTTTCACCTTTACCCGAGTTTTTGAGATACTTTTCCTTAGACGAAAGATTTTTTTTCTTTTTTTTAGCTCCGGCTATTCTATAACCATCATTATCACTCTTTTGAAGTGGAATAGATGGTGCTGAAGGGTTTGTTGAGTCGAAGTTTCTAACTTCAAGTTGACCAGTTGGGCGAGATATTGGACGTGGAAGGAAATAGGGAGTTGTGCTATTCGAAGTAGGCACCTGGACTGGATTATCTTGTCTGTAGGCTCTTTTACTCGCCGTTGAACCATCTGGTTCTTGACTAGGCGGGTCACCAGCAGATCTCTTACCATAGGAACGACTAGGAGTAGGAGCGGGTGTTTCTTTCGCGCTCACCGATTGAGCATAACTTGTTTGCTGGTTTGAATTGAGCGAAAAGTTCATATATGTGTTTGTAAGATTGGTTGCTTCGTTACCCAGGACTTAACGAAGCTAAGAGTCCATATTTTTGATGAGTGCAGCGTTTGTATGTCTGAGATCTCTGTTTTCCTTTATCAAGTTATTCATTTGTAAATTTTGTGAGTTAACTATTTTAGTAAGTTCATCAATTTTAGTGTTAAAAGTTCGAACGTCAATATGGACATCTTCAATTGCGGTAGAGATATCCTCTAAATCTTCAATTTCAGGTTGATTGACGATTGAGGATTTTTTGTTAAATACTTTGGAAGTTATCGATTCGTCGCATGATTTATTGCATAAAAGATGAATTAGGTAATATACATCCTCAGCAAGCGATTTCGGGCTTGATTTACGTTTGAGCGAGTATAGCGTAGTTGTTTGATAGTGGAAAAGCAAGTTGTCTGCTTAATGTTCACGAACACTTTTGATTGTTTGTACACCGAGTGACAGAAGACTAGTGGTTAGATCTTTGAAGGGGATTTGACCAAGCGAATTAAGATTCAAATCAAATAATGAATGAAGTTAAGACCTGATTTCATCGCTCCATTGAATCGAGGTAAAATTGTTGAGCTGTGAGAGGCATTCAGGTTGAGATAGTAACACAACTTCCGGTTGATTGTGAGTTTCTTCCATGTTGAAATCCATGGTAAGACGTTCGAGATACCAAAATAATTAATTTATGAATAAATTTTGAAAATTTTCAAAAAGTTTCAATTTCAAATCAAAATATATGTCTGGGACACGTTTCTCTATAATAAAGTATTAAATTTATCAATTTATGTGGTTAAAAAAAGCATTATTGTGTGAAATGAAATCGTTTGAAGTTATTTCGAACCCATCAACTTTAGAAGTAATCCATGAAGTATTAAGTAACAAAAAAATAATACGCAATGCCCAGAATGTGGGCAATACATAGAAGGTTTGCGAGGAGTTAATTTAAGCAAAGCACGTTAGCACAAAAAAAAAATATTCAACTTTAAAAATTCAGCTTAAACTCTAAAGATTATAATTTTGGAAAAGGTTTGTTTACTTATTTGAATAAATTTAAGATTAAAAAATTTAATACTTATTAAAATGATAAGATATTCGTCTAAATGATAACATTAGCAAAGGAATGATAACATTTTAATGTTATCGATAACAATATTGTGATTATGAAAACATTTAATAATATATTAAAAATTTTTTTGAAAACGAAAAACAGGACTGCAACTAAAAACTGTTTTTACGTAATTTTACGTAAAAAGTAAAAATTCCAAAAAATACTACTTTTCTTGAGAATTTTGAATTTTTTGTCCTGAATTCGAAAAAAAAAAATACTTTTTTTCACATATTTTTACGTGAAATTTTATTTAATAGTGGTAAAATTTTGTAATTTTTAGTAAAAGAAAGTAAAATTTTTAAATCTTAGGAAAAATTCCAACAAATCTTCCAAAATAAAAACAATTAAAAATTAAAGCTGTTTTTTTTTCATTAAATACTTATTTTTATATATATATATTTTTTATTTTCTCCATTTCATTATGATATTTTTTCATAAAACCCCAGAGTCCCTTGTCATTAATAAATCTCTTCATTATTTCACTTCTCAAGCTTAAAAATAGTCAACTAAAAGTGGGTTGTCAAGTAAGTTTTCATATTTTTCAGACTGTGATTGTGCTTTTGATCCATGCACTAATCGGTAAAGGTCCTCCCAGTGATGATCTTGATAGCTAAAAGGGAAAAAAACCGTTGCTGTTCTTTTTTGTTCAAAAGTAGTGTGCAAGGCAGCATGAATACAAATCCTTTTTGAAAATAATGTAAGTAAAGGACAAATGTTTTATGCTATATGTTATTTGATCTCAGCTTTTATTTGAAAAAAAAAATTAGTCCAACCTGTAAGCCGCCTCATTGTCCCCCAGGACCCCCCATCATAGGGGTCAATTTCGATATTTTGGACGATGAATTTTCCAAAAGATAATTTTAATCTTTTCTGGGTAATCGAGGACGCTCAATAAGAATATCTGCAAAATTCCAAGCGTCTGTGTTGCGTTTTTCACGAGATATTGTTAAAAAAACATTTTTTTCTCTTTCTTAAGTTTAAAACGTTATAACTCCTGAACCGAACTATCAGATGGTTTGATTAAAAGATCATTTTGTAGAGAATTTAATTTAGAAGAAATTGTTCGAGACACTTTTTTAATATTGAGTTTAATTTTTAATTAAGATTCAGTTAAAAAAAAAACGAATTTTTAAATAATGATTTATTTCTTCGTGTACATTATGCTTTAAAATATTTTACACTTTTCTATACTCCGATGTCTTCGTAATCTATCGTAAGCCCAAAATTTAAACCTTTGATGTTTCGCCCATGCGTAATAAAATTTGTCATTTATATAACTTTTTGCAGCTGACTTCATTAGATGTTTAAAACCTAAAGTCTTTGAAACGTCTTTCATTCTAGCTCTTCTTGTTGGGTCACCAGCACCGTAAGGGAACAATTTTGGAAATGCTAGGGAGCATAAAGCATTTGTTTGAAATTCGTTTAACGAATTTTGTGACGCTTGTGGAAAGTTTATAGCTTTCTTTATTTAAAAGAATTTGATTTTCATCATCTTCAACATAAGTGCTATGAAAGTATCCGTCAACATCAAATATTTCATTTTCTTTATTGATTTCGGGTTCCTTATCTAAATCTTAATTGTCCTCTATACATTCTACTTCTCTTAGATTGTCTGGAATTGAATTTTCTGGTAATTGATTTTTAGCATTTTCATTGATAGTTATATTATAAGCTATGAACTGAGGATTATTTTTACATAAATAATTAAGACCTGTCAAAACATGATGCTAATTTAAAATAAAATATGTTTTGTTATTCTTTTGATCTTTCTTCTTTAGAATAATTAAAGGAATGTCTTTTGGTAGTCGAGGCAATAAGGTAACAATCGGCTGAATATCCTGTGAAAATTTGGCACAGAATCCTCTACTTTTTAGTGCGCCGCCTGGTAGTCTAAATACACTCATTTGAACAAGTATGGGTTATATTAAAATTTCTTCAAAAGCCTTTTTAGTCTCTAGGTCAAGATCGTCAATTCTCGGTTCCATGTCATTTAACTTAGAATATTTAACATTATTTGCTACATTGTAAACAATAATTAATTTTCGAAGGCCAAAGCTCATGACAATTTTCACAGTAGTACTGTTTTAAAACATCCATTTCGGCGTGAAATTTTTTTAGTTTTTCAATTACCCATGATTGTTGATGAACGGGACCATTTTTTACCGAATCAAAGTCATTGAGATAATATTCTTGATATTGCTTTTATCATGAGATCAATCAGTTTTAAATTAATTAATAGTTAAGTTAACCTTGAATCAATAAATTTAAGTTTAGACTACCAATTAATATAATTTTATATCGATTTAGGTAGAAACAACCAATCACTTTTTTTTTGTCGATTCAAAATTATAAACAAAAAAAATTGATTACTATTAAACTAATTTCTTTTTTTTTATTTTGATAGAGTTTTTTTGATTTTTTGCGGTTATTGATTTTTTGCTCAGGTGTTCTAATTCGAGTAATGGTTTCAAGTGCTGTCGGAGATATAATTACGTTATTTGGACTGAGTGCTTGTGAAGTTAGGGTATTGATTGAGTATTAAAAGTGTATTCAAGCATTTCACTGTCATTTGAGGTGGATTGTTTTTGTGGAATTGGGGTCCAATGCAATTTGAAATTTTGGTTTTTTGGATTTTTCAGACAATTAATGGAAGAAATTTTAACATGATCAGTTCCAAAATAGTGGTTACATCTTGTAATCTTTTTTTTGGTTTATTTCTTTTAGGGACTAATTGGAATAAAAAATTAAAAAAGGTGTGAAAAAAAACAATCTGTCAATTACCGCTAAAGGTTTTGCCATTTCTAGTGAGTCATTAGATCTTAAGCGTTTATTTTGTTGACCAATTTCTTAATCAACCTAATTATATTTAATCAATTTATTTAAAATTATCTAATTTTTTAAACTTCTAAAGGACGTTTTGTGGTTTAGGAAATGATTTTTGGTTCATTGTTTCTTATAATTACAATTGATGATGGTGTGGATACTATAGCAGGAGAGGTGATATTTGGAATGTTTATACGGGGAGTTGGTGGGAAAATTATTTTTTAAGACATACTCTTCTTCACTCTTCTTCTTCACTCTTCTTTACTCTTCTTCTTAATTAAAGTAAAAGACCAAATCATAATAAAAGATTTAGGTCACCTATATCTTTTATTATTTTGTTTCAAGTTGAAACAAAATTGATTTAAATTATTTTTTAAAAAAATTTATTTTATACAATAAAACATAAGAAATAATTCGATTTAATTTAGATAATTAGTTAAAAAATAAAAAGTTCGATTTACAAAAGTGAAATAAAAAATTAAGTTTTATTTTGCTTTTTGACTTTTTACTAATTTTTCTTGATTATATAATAATTCATCATAGTCTTCTTCAGTTGAATTTAATCTCTTGAGTGGTCTTCTATTGCTCAACAAAGAATTTATGGAATTATTGATAAGTGGTGAAGCTTGAGGGGTTTGAATTGATGGGTTTAAATTATTTTGAGTAGATGGTGTAATAGGATCAGATCCGACTAATTGTAATGGTGGTGCAATATAAGGTCCATAAGTGTAAAAGCTATCGTCGTTAATGAAGTCCTTTCTAATTCAAAATTAGGGTAATTTAACCCATAATTATTTAACGCATACGGTCTATGACATTCACCTTTTTTCTTTTAAATCCGTGTGCGTTGTTGGATCATTTGAATGTTTGAGTTTTTAATGGCAATTTATCTATTGATTTCAATTGATTCTGTTGATAGTTAATTTAAGTCAATTGTAAATTTGTTGAAATCAGTAATGGCCTAAGCAGAGTTTAGTTGGATAATGTTTGCGTTTTGACTCATTATTAGTAGAAACCAAATATAAAAATATTTTTGTAAAATGATTTAGTAAGAGAGTTTTTAGAAAAAGAGTTTTAATTGAATGTTTTTATGCTTTATTTGAGTTAAGTGTGTATTTATCCTTATTAGAATGTCATTTAGCGAGAATATTCAAAATTTGAAGCAAAGTGAAATGTTAAGTTTTTTTTTGAATATCTTTTATTTTTGTCTGTCAAAAATTTTTATTGAGAAAACACATGAATGTTTTTTTTATGTGTATAGTTTATTGACGATTTACGTCCAGAATTTTTTAATAACTATTCATTATTTGTTTTTTATTCACGTGTGTATGTGCTTTAGATGCTCGTCACGCACCGCTCGTTCCTCGCAAATAATACGAAGCCGAATAACCAAAACAAAAGTGCAAAATTAATTGGGACAACATGCTCAAATTATCTTGCTCTTCTTTAGTATCTTATTTAGAAAGGATAACAACAGTTAAGAGAATTAAAATCTTTAAAAAGAGAAGTAGTTGTACTTGTAAATTCTGACAAAAAAACTTCTTTTGTTAACATATCATTGTGGTGTCCAATAGGCTAAATCTCTGCCAATTATCACTATAATTGAATTTTTTTCCCAATAGTTGAAAAACGTAAATAAAGAATAATTTCTGTTTAAAATTTAATAAATAATTTTTCTGTTAACAAAAAAAAATAGCTGAAAAAAATTTCTGTTTGAAATAATGAGAAAATGAATTTAAAATTTAAGTTTGTCGATATCTTAACAATTCGTCAATGTCATAATAATAATAATATTAATAATATGAGCTACAATAGGCATTAGCCTATAGAGCAAGACTAAAAGTCCCACTATGATAGCTCAACCGAGTTACAAAACATAAGTTAATTGAACTAAAAGGATTAAGTTTTGTTGAATTGTAGTTGATCCGACGCTAAAAAATCATCTAGTTTCTTTTAAAAATTGTATTTTGATGTTGCTGCCAATGCGTCAGGTAATCTTTTCCAGTTATCAACTCCTGGGTTTACCAGCAGGGTTACCGTTCAAAATCAATAATCTTTTTAGTTTATTCGGATTATGCCAGTCCACTTTGCTATATTCTCTACTAATCTTGAAATATTCGATAAAATCAACTCTCTCTTTCCTCACTTTTAGGGTCGTTAGTCCTAGTTTTTGAAGCCTTTCTTCATAGGTGAGGTAACAGATGGGTCTGACAAACTTCGTTGCCCTCGCCTGAACTTTTTCATAATGTAAATGTCCTTCTTTGTATAGGGACTCCAGGCTGCGATCGTGTATTACTGGTGAGGTCTAACAAACGCAACATAAAGTTTCTTAAAAATGCTTACTTTCCAACAAATAAAAGTTTTACTCAACTGTCCCAATACCATTGTGGCTTTATTAGCTGCTAAATATGCTTGGAGATTCCATTTTAGATTCGAGCATAGCACAATTTCAAGATCGCGTTTTTTATCAGTCATTTGGAGCGTCCTACTGTTCATTGACAGGCTAACACTAAAATGTTTATTGTTTATAACCATAGCCTTACATAATTCCTCGTCGAATTCCATTAGCCCAATGGCTAAGCTAGTCTATGTCTGAATGTACTTTTTTATTCGATTTTTACAGAAATTTTAAAAACTTTAGCATTGTATCAATAATTGTCTTTCTAGTTACACAAGAGAGACAATTATTATAAATTGATGAATCTAAAAAATTTATTTTTATTTATTACAACCATTTTTTTTGACAAAAAAGGATACACAAACACTCTACATGCTCACCTGCACTTTTTTGAGCAAGTAAAATATCATGGACCACTAACTGTTTGTATATTGGGTATTAAATTGTCTGAAAAATCTTTTAATTATAAGAAAATAAGTCTCAAATTATGTCACCCTAAGAAATTTTTATTGTATATTTTTATTGTATGTGTAATTCATGGTTGAACCGTTAATGGGGTAAAACCGTGAATTCTTCTTTGAATTATTAAATAAAAAAAAGAATATAAAAAACGTCTTTGTAAAAAAAATTTACCAATAAAAAGAATTTTTTATTTTTTTTATTTCATTTAAACGACTAATCTTCGCTACTTAAAAGAAAATGCCGATCCTCAAAAAAAAACTTTCTTGATAATTGCTATAAATTTGAACAAAGAACACTATTTTATGTATTTTTTGATGCTGATTACGAATTTCTTATTGAAAAATTCAAAAACTTAACCGATTTTCTGTTATTTCAAAATAAAATATGTTTAAGTAAAAAATGGGATTGTTGTTAAACCGTTAATTTCATTTATTGCAATAAATAGTGTGAATTTTCTATTTGATTGATATTTAAAAAAAAAAAACTTTTTAAAAATGTCGAGAAGTAACTTGGTTCAATCTATTCTTTAACATCTACAATCAGCAAATAAAGAGAAAACGTCAAATAAAAAAAACGAGGATTAAAAGAAAGTACAGTGAAGTTTTGACTGAGAATCAAGTTTTGAAATAATTAGAAGATGAATAGGCAAAAAAGTTTAACAAAAAGAGGAAAAAAGTGACAATAATCAGTGATGAAGAAGATGGAGAAGAGTCTGAAATTGAAATATCTTCACTGAACGACCAAAAAAGTTGTTTCAAATGTAAAACAGTATTTGGAAAATTCAAAACAAATCAAAACAAATTGATTTCTTGTGCGATATGTAACAATTGGTCTTGTGGAGAATGCCTTCTAAGAGGCTTTGATTTAACTATGGAATTTTTTTGTTCAAAAAAGTGTTCTAAATAGATAAATTTTGTTTTAAAATAGGATACATATATTTTCTTATACTTTTTTTGTTTTTTAATTGCTTGAATTTATGTAATTCACGGATATACCCCAATGTAAGCGTTGAAACGTTAATGAAAGATCTTATTTTATTTTAACTATAACTTTTGAACCATTCTTTAATTTTAAATAAAGTTTTTTTAAAATTAAAGACAACATTTTTTTTTATTATTTTTTATTTTTTTCGAAAACAAAAAAAATAAATCTCACAACCAATTAGCGATCAAATAAAAGAATTCACGGTTTTACCCCGTTTGACTATATGCGTTGAATATTAAAATTAAGACTAATAAATTTACAACTTTATTTGGTAAAAAAAATTCTAGAACTTTTTAACTTTTTGTATGACTATATTGGTTTGAAGAAAAAGCTAAACATTATTTGAGTTGTATATATTAATCTAATTTTAATTAATTTTGAAGTTTGCTACATTTTCAACATGACTAATCTATTAAAATAAACTAATTTAATATTTAACATTTTTAAGGGCGACCTGTATTATTTTAAAAATTAAATAAAAGGAAGCCGTGGTTATCTTCATCAAGTCTCAAGGAACACTAAAACTTTTTCTAGATGTACAATGGCAAAAATCTCCTAGAGCTTCAAATCAAACATCCTTTTTATCTATGATAATGGACATTCTTTTAACTCAAAATGAACAAAAAACCGGACTTGTTACTAAGGCTAAATCAACAGCCTAAAGAACTCAGCTTCATTCGTTTCGAGTGCAAATATTAAAAGGTAAATTAAAATAATTGTTCTAAAATAAGTAATTATTTTTCAAAATATAGAAGCATTTATGTGTAAATTCCAGATACCTGATTATAAAATAGAAGACACATGGTATTCGGTTCGAAAAATTTTCCAACCAAAGATGATGCTGTAAAACGTCAACATGGGAATTTTCAAAATTTATGATTGATAAAAGTTGTATATTTTTTTGTGTTTTCTATTAAGTTATTTAAAATTTGTTAGAAATCATATTTAAATATGTGATAGTTATAAGTTTTTTTTATTTGAAAAATTAAAGTGTTTTATCAAAATTTTATAACTAAATTTTTAGGATGTAAATTCACTTTATTTTATTTGTGTTTTGATATTAGAAATCTATAATTGTAAGACTCATATTAATTTTTTATCATAATTTTAATTGATCCATTATTGTAAAATAAACCTAAATTAATTAAAAAACTTCAATAAAATTATAAACAAATTAAAATTTCCAACTAAATTTTATCAAAAAATATTAAATTAAGAACTTACTCATTACATAACCCAATAAAATTTCTTTATTTGAATATTTTTTTCTTTTTGAGATCCAGATTAGACAATATGAGAAAAGTAATGAGGAAAAAGACCAGAAGCTCTTGAGATACTCACGCGAATCTTCATTCATTTTTCTAATGAGATTCCACATGAATCTCAAATTTTTCTTCATGTAATCAACTTAAAATCTAAGTTAGATCTTTTTGAGATTTTAATGAGAACGAGACCTTGGTAAGAAAGTCATAATAAAAAAAAAGGATCGCATCATTTAAGTTTTTAAGGTTTTCTATTTGTTTAAGCATTGTAGAAATTGATATTTTTTATTTTATCCAGGTCTATAAAAGATCATAGTCTTAAAAACCTCAATAGAGTGCACAATAATTGATCCCATGCATTCTTTCTTATATGGTATGGTAAAATCTCTTTTCAAGTTTTGCTTTGAGTATGCGTCGTGTAATTCATATTCTCTTAGACGAAATATTGAAGAAATCATTCGAAGATATGTCAGCAATATTCTTCCATGTCATTTTAACTATTTAACTTGAGATATTAACAATTAAAAGTTACGGAGTGCTCATAAATTAATGATTTTATATTTTTCCGTTCAATGACATTGTTTTGAAATTATTTTATTATTTTTTTTGAATAATCCTAGATAATTATTATTGATAAGAATGATAGCAAAGGTTATACAGAATTCATAAATGAAAATTTTGAATTAGTTTATTTTATTAAAAAAGGTAAAAATTAAAATAAATTTTCTTGGTTAACTGATTTAACATAAAGGAACAAAATTTGACAGAGCCTGGTTCTCAATCAAAACAATAGAATTGCATTAGCAATGTGATACCGAATAAGAATAAGATACCGACAGAAAATAACAAGAACCTCTGGAAATCATTGGAGAACTATGACAGACTTTCTTAGAGGATAATGCATATGGAAACGATAAAAAGGGTGTATGAACGCACATGTGGATTTATTTAAGGTAGTTACAAAAAAAAATAATTAAGACGGACCTGGTTTGAAGACCGAAGAAAAGGCTGCAAAGGCTCTCTGCCTAAACGATGAAATTCCACGATCAAGCAAAAAACAACAAAAAAACTGTTGAACGTTGAACAAGACGAATTGAATGAACTTCCAAAACCTGCAAACAAACACCTACAAATCGATATAAGCCATTTTACAAGGCCTGACGAAGCACGGAACCCACAGTTTATCTCAAAATACAGAGACTAATGTCAATCACAGTTATAAATTACAGTCAAATAATTTTTAACCGAATCATTCCAGTGGTGGATGAAGAGCTGGTTTTCTCAAAGAAAAAAGCTGCGCTCAACAGATTCACTTTCTAAGTTACCAAATTGAATTACCAATTGCGATTACCAATTTTTACAACGTTCATCGATTAAGAGAAAGCATTCATCTCTTTTTCAAGAATGATGATGTTTGTATTACTAAGACACCATAGTATCCCGGTAAAGGAAGTTAAAGCAATCGAGGTTACTTTTTAAGGACTCTCAATGATGTAATTTTGTAGACTGAGCACTTAGAGAAGAAATTAAAAAATTCTGATTTCAAAAACAATATTTCAAGCCTCCTGCTTAACTCCTCTACTTTATTGGGGCGAGACATAGGTTTTGAATCAAAAACATCTCAGTGAACTAGCTATAACATTCTTAGAATAAGAAGACTAGATAACATATATAAGGTATCGTGGGTAAATTGTGTATGTAGTTATTTGAGTGCGAAATTTGTTCTTGTATAAATGCGTGAGAACCATTAAACATTTAATAAACATTGATATTTAGTAATGTAGATAAGAGACCAAGGAACACAAAAAATTGATTTTTGAAACTGTCGCACTACATCTTCAAGGAGATATTCTACTCAAATCGAATAATGGGTTAAAAACAGTAAAATTAGTAATTTCGAAATTTTTCCATAAATTGCGTTTTAGATAAAATTTTTAAAAACTCACTTTAGATAATGATTATAAAAAATAAAGTTAATTTAAAATTAGCTTTGATTTAAAAAAGAAATTTTTTTTCGGTCGGATATTAAAAAATGTTTTTTTGTTCGGGGTAAAAGAGTTAATAATTCTGCCTAAATTACCCCGAAATTTCACTAAATATATCAGATTTTTAACTATGCATCCCTTTTACCGCAAAACTTAACATATTCAATAAAAATTCATTAGCAAATTTAACACATTTACCCTTAAAATATAAATCTATTTTTTGAGCATTATTTACATCTCTAAATCGTTTGATGATCAAAATTGTATGATTGTGTTTATTTTGTTTATTTCAAATTCAAAGCGTCACTTTTATGTATTAAAAAAGATGAGTTTCATTTTAATAAAATTTTTCAAAAAAAAATACCAAGTCATTTTCAAGCAATACCTAAGAGTTATACACCAGAAGTATTTGAGTCTGTTATACAGAAAGTTAAAAATAACAAGCAAACAAGAAAAATTTAAAACTTGAAACTGTCAAAGAGAATATTTTTGTTACGAATGCGCGGAGCCATTCAATTTGACTAAACACGATTTAAAAAATTGAAAACCTTATGAACAATGCTCAAACTGGTGTTGTTTCACTTGTTTGCTTAGTAATTTAAAAAAAAACAAAGAGTTTATTTTTACCATGTGTTAATTTTTTTAAGACCAACTAAATTTCTATATTTTCTATTCAATACGTTACTTTAAGAACATTTATTTTTTCGTTTCGTTTAATCCTTTCCATATATTTCAAAAAAACTCCAATTTTAAACGTTTTTTAATCAAAAGTCTAATTGGGTGACAAAACATGGTAATTGAATGCGATTTTGTGTAAATTTGGTTAAAAATAGGGGTAATTTTGTTAAATTTCAGGGTAATTGTTTTAACCAGTTTAACCAGATTAGCACTATCCCAGATAACTCATCTTGGTAATTCGGTGACTAAAAACTTTAGGGTAAATTGGGGAAACAGATTCGTGATCCTCATAAAAAATTTTTCCGTAAATCCAAAAAAAAAATCGGTCACTCAATATGGCAAGTTTACCTTAAAGAATAAGTGTACAAAATAGTTGATTAAATACCAATTTCATTTAAAGATTCAAAGATACATCTGATTTGGGTCGATCTGATTCCGATTTGGTTTTATATCTAGCTGACGCTGCAGATGAAATTATTGTGACTAAAGAAAACTAATATCCAGACCCATGTAAATACGATCACGGTAAAAAAACGTAAAATTACGATTTTTATTGAAAAAGTGTGAAAAAATTCAACTACCAAAAACATGAATAATTAATAATTTATTGAAGGCTTCTATTAGATATTTTAAGTCTCATAAACATGCGTTTATTTTTTTAAAGAAAACTATGGCTCCTATATCATTGTAAACGGTGCTTTAGTTGTAAGGAATTTAGTCTTGTTATATATTATTTTTATATTTGCCTTTTGTTGGCAAATTTTATCATAGATTTTTTTTTAAAATAATTGACAATAAAAATTCTAAAAATTAGCGTTTTTTTATGTTGTCCTTATCCTGAAAAAAATTCAAAAATTTTCTCACGCAAAAAAAACATGATTTCTTAAGCTAAGTATTCTTATTTTCAACGTTATAAAAAATTCGTGAAGTTTCTTTTTTATTCACGTTTAAAAACTCCCTGGGGATGCACAAAGACTAGTTTGTTGGGCACATGTTGAACGTTTGATCGCAGCCAAATCGGTGCACGTAAATAAAGATCTTTTCAAAGATATCAGTGCAATTCATCTCTCGTATTCTCTTGCGAATTTTGATGCGAATAAAAAACTCATTTTTGATAAGTGGGGATAAGATGCTAGTGTAGACCTGGAACCATGCGAGCATGACGACAAAATGACCGCTTTTTTTAAGCATTTTAAAAAAGAGTGGGTGATTTCTAAACATGATAAATGGTATATAGAAGTTGCTTTAACGTATCCGAGTATAAATAATTCAATTGAATCAACAAACAAAGTAATAAAAGAAACCCATAAACTCAGAGAATGAGAACATTTATCTCGTTTTATGAAAACAATCAGCAATATTGTAGAGACATGGTCATTTGAAAAATCGCCATGTATTGATAACTTGAAAATATTTTATTATCAGCCTTCATAGCCAGTGACATTGGAACGAAGCGGATGATTATTTGGAATCAAAGCCCGAAATAAAATTATTCAGAGATTATGATCTCTATTCAGTTCATAGTTGTTTAAAAGTCACAAGTCTCAAGTCAAGTCCAAGTCAAGACTTTTTTTTTTCAAAAGTCCGACCAAAGACTTTGAATTTTTTTTTCAAAATAAAAGTTCAAGTCCGGACTCTAAAATTTTGAATACTGAAGAAGAAATTTATGTTAAATTGCAAGAAAATTCTGTGAATGGCAAATCTTTTGCATTAGACAACCCAAAAGTATAAAAATTTTTTGATATTAAGCCTGATCTACCATGGATCGACCATGTGGCAGGTTGTAAAAATAGTAGAACGATTAATGAATCGTTAATACTCAAGAATGAAACAAATAAAAGTGATCACAATGCGATCCAATTCGTTGTCAGTCAAAATAAACCAGACATATTTAGAAAAAAAAATGTAAAACCGCCACCTCGTATTCAAATAGACTGGCTAAACTAACAAGAAAGGGTTTGTTATCAGGAAAGAGTAAAAAAAGGGATAGAAAAACTTGAGCCAAGATTAACCGACTTTGCCCTCGAAACAAACAGAGACGAATTGAAAATGAAGGCCACGATTCTGATAAATGAAATCACATTCTTACTCATTGATGTTACGAGAAAGACATCCAACGAAACACGCACAATGTCGAAAAAAACAAAATTTCGTAAAAAAAAATCCTGGTGGAATACGATTATACAAGACATTCATAATCAAATGAAACTGAAATACATTGAATATATAAATGCTAATTTTACCCACAAACTTGTTGCCGAATACAAAAGTCTGCATAAACAGTTTCGGTTACAGAAACGTTTGAACATACGACTAAAGAGAGACGGACAACTAAGAAAACTTAACAAATTATTCAAGTCTAACAAAAATGAATTCTGGAAGCTACTCAACAGAATGCAAGGTCAAAAAACATTTGCTGATGTAGAAATCGATAAATTGCGAACTGAGTTCCAACGCACTTTCACAGAGCCAAATAATGTTGGAAATGGAAACCTAAATGATTATGAGACAAAAATCGATGAAATTATAAAAAAAATGAGAATATCACGTTTTCATACAAAATCAAAAGTGAGAGTTTGTTTAAAATGGTAAATGATCTCCCAAACAATAAATCCAATGGTTTTTCAATGATTAGCAATGAAATGTTGAAATATGCTGGAAATAGCTCAGTGATAGAGTCAATCAAAATCATTTTTGAAAAAATGATTAACCACAAGTTCATGCCGTATATATTTAATCTTTCGATAATTAAGCCACTCATAAAATGTAAAAGTAAAGGAAACAATGACATTACAAACATCAGACCGATTGCGGTTTCGGAGACACTCTCAAATCTTTTTGAAAATGTTCTTCTGGACATGATATAATCTGACTCACCAGACAATCAAAAGCAATTTGGATTTAAATCAAAATCGTCATGCGCTCATGCAATCTTCTGTCTAAAACAAATAATACGAGTAGCCAAAAAAGTAAAAAAAAGGCTATACGTCTGTACAATTGATGCTTCAAAGGCATTTGACAAAGTTATCCGTTCAAAACTATGGTTGGAACTGGAAGCACACAATGTTAAGCACCATACAATTATTGCACTCATAAACTACTATGGGGACTCTAAAATGTTAGTATTAAATAATAATGAATATTCAAGTTTATTCAAACGCTTGTAGGAGTAAGACAAGGCGGAGTAGCGTCCCCAAAACTCTTCTCAATATATTTAAATAAGTTCATTGGAAACATAACAAACAGTTCAGAAGGAATCAAGTTAGGTAGATCAAAATACGACACACTATTTTACGGAGACGTAATTCTCGTAATGAACGAGAGTAAACAAGGGCTTCAAAATCAATTGAACATCATTGAAGAGTACGGTATCGAATTCGACATAAAGTACAATCCAAACAAGACTGTCTTTATGGTATTCAATAAAGATGTTAATAGGTGTTTGACATCAAGAAAAAACGACATATGGCAAGAGGATCTCGTGTTATGCGATAAGGTTATACAGTAAGTTACAACGATGCGATATCTAGGATATGAATTTAATTCTGACAACAAAGACGAACACCACTTAAAAAAACGTAAACAAAAAGCCAACACAGCACTTGCTAAACTCAATCTTCTAGAGATTAACACAGACCGTCTAAACCCTCACATGAAAGGACAACTATTCAAAGTATTTATTAGACCAGTATTATACTACGGGCTAGAAAAAGTCTTTATTCAAAAAATTACACTCAACCATATCAAAAGAATTGATGGTAACCTTTTAAAACGAATTTTTGCTTTGCCAACAAGATGTCATTATACAGACCTACAAATTTCCATGGATATTAAACCTGTCTCAGAAGTTGTCAAAAAAATGAAACCAGAATTCTATCTAAGATTAACCGGAAATACGTAAGCTAGAGATCTTTTACTCGAGACATCAGATGAACTATGTCGTGATGACCTCTTGTCAGAAATAATAAATCATATCGATGAGGTTGATGACCCAATTGTTCAATGTCAGACAACAACCTTTGAAAAATTAAAGCAATTAATTAAACTAAAATACAAGAAAACTAGGCAATGAAAGTGTTGCCATCATAAAAAAAAATATTTTTGCAAATAATAACAGATGTAACATTACAAATGAACTCTTCAACATACTGAAATTTAAAGTAGCCGAATATCTCATCTCACGATGCCTTTTTTAAAAACAAATTTTCAATTTTCTTTGTACTTTTTTTTATCTTTACTTTTTTTTAAAAAAAACAAAAAAAAAATTTTTTAAACTCTTGTTCCTGGACTTTTTTTTTCTTTTAATTGGTTTTTTTTTATACTAATTTTATTGGTAAATAATACGCTCTATTTATGGGTGTATTATAAAATTTTTTTTGATCGCCAAGCGGTCTTTAGACAATTAAATAAACAAATTAAGCCTGATCTAAAAAAAAAAGCAAATAAAAAAAAAAAAGTCTTGACTTGGACTTTTTTATGAGACATTTAAACAACTCTGATTTAGTTTCATAGAAGGAAACTGATGATAATTTATTTGAGTTGTACTATGAAATACTCGAATGTGAACTTGCAAAATTTCAATGCTTTTGGGCTCGCTAAGATTTTGACCAATTTGTTTTGGTCAATAGATTCATCAAAAGATCAGGATTAAACAAAGATGAATGGCAAATAAGAAAAAAATATTAAAAAAACTAATTATGAAAGCACATTATAGTAGTGGCGGTGAGGACCAAGTTTACTGAAATCGATTTTAGCTTTAGGGATATTGGAATGAAAAAGAAACGGTGAAGAAAGGCTTAAGCTAAATAATGGTTTGTAAAAAATACAAATTAAATTGAGACTAGACTTTTTATTTTTTTATTTAATAATTATTAGGCTTAATAAAAAAATAATATATTGATAATTGGTTTAAAAATATTAATAATGATATTTTTATGTAAACAAAAATTTTGATTTACTGAATTTGTAATTAAAGTAAAAATTTTGAACCATTAAATATATTAAAACAAATTTAATAATAATGTCACTAGTAGTTTTGTTGTTAAAACTGTTTATTGAATTATATCCAAAATGTGAATAGTTTCTATTATTTATAGTGACAATGTTTGGCTCAAGAAAGGAACGCTTTAAAATGCGTGAATGAATCATTCAGAGAACGCATGCGTGAGTGCTGGATTAAGTTATATAATTCTTAAGCTCAAATCTCAAATCTAATTTAATTCTTAAAAATCTAATAAGTCATGTGGTTTAGTCACATGACATGTCTACATCCCTCGGGCCTTGAAAGAATGTCAACTATAAATAATATAAACACAAATCATAAATAAATAATTAAAAATAAACAAATTAACATAAAATAAAATTAAATGATAAATAAAATAAAATGTTTTTGTTTTAGAGAAGTATTCTAGTCGTTGAGGCGGCACAGACTTTCTTTCAGTCTTGGTCACTTGTTCTTTCTGTTTAAAATTCCCACTGTTTTTGCTTCCCGGCTTCCTTCTCTTCTTTGAAAAACGCTGCTCATTTCCTTCTTGAACATTCGCCAACTCTCCCACTTCGACTCTAGTTTCGCCATTTTCTTCTTCCACCACCTCACCTTCACTCGATTTTTCGAATTCTTCGTCGTCCCTCTTTGGATCTGCATTGCTAATTCTGTTTTCAGTTTGGGCCACAGCTTCATCACTCGAGTGCAGCAAGAATTTGGCCCTATTCCATTCGATATCGCTCTCATTTGAAAGTTTATTTGGCAAGATGTACTTCTTGACACGATTTATGTGTACAACAAAACTTTTAATTCGATCAAGTGTGGTTATCTTAACCGACACTTCATTTATAATTTTTAAGAAAATAAACGGACCTATAAATTTTTTAAGAAAACATTTTGACTGCTTGAGAGCAGGCTTAAAATTCTTCAGTAAAACGAAGTCATATGGTTTCAAATTTTCCAAAGGTTTGGCTTTTTGGTCGTAATATTTTTGTTGTTTTGTTCTAGCTAAAGCCAAATTGCTATTTACAAGCTTGTGTATTTTATCTTTTACTTGAACAATTTTTGATACGTATCTGTCTGCATCTAGTTTCAGATTTTTTTTCACTAGCCACTCCAACTAATTGGTCCATAACCTTCACAGGCTTCGTACCATAAATCACTTCATACGGCGAAAACCCAGTAGATGTATGTGTTGAAAAGTTGTAGGCACATATAACTTGCTTTAAGTGAATGTCCCAGTCCATTTGAGCATCATGAACATAGACCCATAAGATTTGTTTTATGGTTCTGTTCGTCCTCTCAATCAAACCATTACACTCTGGATGGTATGCCGATGTACGCCTTTTCGAAATTCCATATGCATCGCAGAGTTGTTTCAACACCGCACTTTCAAAATTCGGTCCTTGATCTCTAAGTAATAACTCAAATGATCCATACCGACACACCAACTCTTCAAATACAAACTTAGCCGTTTCTTCTGCACTAAAAGAAGCCAACGCTTTTCCTTCTAAAATTTTTGAAAATTAGTCAATTACTAAAGCAATATACAGGTTTCACTTTGATGTTTGGACCAGTGGACCCATGAAATCAATACCAATCATTTGCCACGGTCGTGAAATGATAATTTGTTTCAAAGGAGCACGAAAACTTGGCCCACCAATCTTGAATCTTTGGCAAATGTCACAACTTTTACAATACTCAATCGTTTGCTTTCGCATACCAAACCAAAAAAAATTTGACTCGATTGGCTCATAAGTCTTCTCAAAACTTCGATGCCCTGAAAGTTCATAGTCATGATAAATTCTAAAAAGAAATTGGACTGCATGATTAGGTACTACTACTCGATCACTACGACCATTCGATCTCACCACCAAAACTCCATCTATCAGTCTCAAACACTCTTTAATTATTAACCATTTATGTCCATCTTTCACCTTTAGCCACTCGATCTTTTTGCTCTTTTTGCAAACCAATTCAACCACTTTACTAATACATGTGTCTTTCTGTTGTTCAAAATTCCAAATCACACCATTATTTACTTTTATCAAGTAAATGTTTGCAACTGTTCTGGACAGAAGGTCTGGCAAAACATTTGCCGGACCAGGCTTATAAACAATCTCATAATCTAACTCGTGAAGTTTTGAAAACAATCTACCAAGACGTCCTGTCGGATCTTTCAGCTTTTTGAGCGTTGCCAGTGGTCGATGATCAGTCACAAACAAAATTTTACGGCCAATCACATATGCTCTGAAATGCCTAGAACCCCATACTATTGCTAGTAGTTCTTTTTCACTCACCGTATAATTTCTCTCTGTTTTTGTCAAGTGACGACTAGCATATGCAATCGGATGGTCTTTACCATCTATGGTCTGGATAAGTACTGCTCCAAGGCTCTGTATTGTTTTAGCAAATATAAAATTAGCAAAATTAATTTAGCAAATTGATGTTAGCAAGTTTGATTTAGCATTATAATAAAAATAGCAATATTTGCAATAAATTTAGCAAAGTCAAATTAGCTCTAGTGCTAAGTAATAATTAGCAAGTCTATTTGAACAACAATAAATACTAACATTAAAAACTTTAGCTTGAGTGTTTTATATGTAAACTCATTTGTATAATGCAAAAATTTTAAAATTTGCTTAAGTTCTGGTTTTCGTTCCTCCAGAGGATGTCATTGGTTTTTTTTAACAAAATAAAAGAATGGAAAAATGCATGAAAAAAGTGCATGATTAAGACTACCGATATTTTTATTAAGCCAAGGTATGCTATCGATCTATGGGATATTTTTGGTAGAATTAAAGAATGCTTGCAGAACAAACAATTTTACCGAAACTTGGCATAATGCCTTTAGTAAAATGTATTCAAAAGAGAATTTTGCATAATATAGCAAAAATTTGTCAGCAATTTTAGATTCTTAGAGAAAAACTTGCTGAACTAAACTAGCAAAAATTTTTTTTTTAATTGCTAAATTTAATTGATTAATTGCTAAAATAGACTTGCTAATTTAATTAGTTTTTTTTTTATCTCTTGCTAATTTGAATATGCTAATTTAAGCATTGCTCAAAAAAATTCGCCCCCTGCGCCAATTGCCGTGTCAGATGCATCACATTCAATTTTAAATGGTTTTTTAAAGTCCGGTAACGCCAACACAGGTGCTGATGCCAATTTTTGTTTTAGCTCATTAAACACCATTTCTGCTTGCTCATTCCATTTGAACTTGCTTTTGGACTCGCTTAATTTGTACAAACACGTGGCAATATTACTAAATTTCTTTAAAAATTTTCTAAAATGAGATACTGCACCCAAAAATCTCTTAAGCTCTCTAGCCGTTTTTGGTACCTCCATTTGTAAAATCTCGGCCTAAAATGCATTCCTCAGATGACAAATCCCTTGACACAACAAACAACTTCTCTCCTATCCACTTATCAATCTTAATCAAAAATCGTCCAATAAAACATGAAATTGTTCTTGTCTACGTTGCCATTTCCAATAAGTACTCTCGTTTAACGACATCCAGACCACTTGAGCCATTTTCAATCTGTTCAACTATTTGTTGAGGTAACACATTCATGTTGATAAATGAATGCGATGCACCCCCATCAACCAACATACTTAATGTGCAACCATTTTTTGTGCCAGTCAGTTTTGCCAAACCATTCACCCTTATCAAATTGACCCGTTGCTCCAAAACAGATGTCTTTAGCTCGAGCATATTAAATTGCTCAAGCTTATCAAGTTCTTTTTGCGTGTTGTTAAGTTGGACTGTATATGTAGGCTTTGGCATTAAAGCTTTCAACTTTATCGCTATGTTTTCGGGAAAATGTTTTACTTCGATCATTATTGTAATTATTAAAGTTAAAATATGGAGTCATTATTGTTAGTTAAACTCATTCTTCCACGCTTTTTCCGACACTCAAATTCTTTATGACCATATATACCACAAAAGTTACAAATGCCATTGAATTTACCACGTCTTTTACTATCATTGACATTAATCCTATTTAACTCGCCCTCAACCTCGATTTTGGTTTCTAGTTCCACACCTTGACCATTTGGTATATAATCTTTAAACACTTGATCAGCCAATGACACCACTTCAGACCAATCCAACTTACTCATACCACCTCGCACAACTGACCTCACATGGACAGGTAAACATTTAAGGAAATGATGCTGCATGGTTACTTGCTGACTGGTTTTGTCCAACTTTGGATAAGCTCTCTTCAAAAGCTTTTCTAACTCAATTGCCAATTGCACAGGTGATTCATCAGCTTTCATAATGCGCTCTTGAAATTCTTTGATACAAATATCAGTAGGCTTAGAACACTTTTCTATCAAATGCTTTGAAATTTTTGAAAATCCTTTTTATCCTCGTCTGTGAGCATATTGAATGCTTGCTTTGCAACACCAGTTAAACAGAATTCGATCACTTTGCACTTCTTTGCATCGTTCCAATCTTTCTTCACTGCTTCCAATTCGTAATATTGGATAAAATTCTCAGCGTCACCTTCTCCATTGAAAAATGGTACACTCTCAAAGCCAAAACTTGCCATTCCAATAACACAACAACACTACTCAAACAGACAGAATACCACTAAGCTCAAACTTTACCGCTATCACCAATTATGTAACCAGTAGTTTGTTGTTAAAACTGTTTATTGAATTATATCCAAAATGTGAATAGTTTCTATTATTTATAGTGACAATGTTTGGCTCAAGAAAGGAACGCATTAAAATGCTTGAATGAATCATTCAGAGAACGCATGCGTGAGTGCTGGATTAAGTTATATAATTCTTAAGCTCAAATCTCAAATCTAATTTAATTCTTAAAAATCTAATAAGTCATGTGGTTTAGTCACATGACATGTCTACAATAAGAGTAAAGTAAAATTTTTGATCAAATTTCAAAATTAAAAATATGCTCTAAATACCTTATATTTTAAATGCGTAATTTCATCATTTGTAAAATTACACATGGCTATCCTCTTTTTTCAAATTAAAAAATATGGTTTTTGAATCTTAAAAATTCTTAAATCTGCAGTGCAATTAATTACGTTGCAAAAAAATTTTGAGCAAGTTTGAAATTTTGAAATTTGAATCATAAATTTTGCTTTGGTATAATAAGACTATTCAGTCTTTTTAAAAATTTTCAGTAAGTTTTTTTATGAAAAATTTTAAATTCTCCATTGAAAACTTATCAACAATAACATTTTATTTTTTTCAACTACTCTAAAATCATTTATTCGATTTGTTCGATTCGACAGAATCATCTTATATATTTCTTTTACAAGAGCATCATACTCTTTATTTTTAATTTTTGAATTTTCCTCTTCTTTTGACCAAACCTTTGATGCTTCAATTTGATATTGAATAATTTTCCTTGATTCCTTTATTTATTTATTTAATTCAAATTAACCTCCATTAGGAGAAGTAAAATAAAAATAAATAGAAAGTAAAATTAAATACAAATATAAAGTAGAAAAAGAAAAAGATACAGTTATTCCTTTGCATTCTTGTTTTGAATTTTGAATTTTTTGCCTCATCTACTTCAATTCGTCATCTTTATTCATCAATTATAAAAATTATTTATATTTTTATCAAAAGTCAATGATTAGCTTTTGATAAAAATACAAGCAATTTAATTGTCTCAATATTAAAATGTTAGCTTTTTAATTTTTCAATTTTTGATTTTAAAAAGTAATATTGGTCAATTCATCAAATTGTGTTTAATATTGCTCAATTAATACCATCACAAAGAAAAACCTTTTATTTCTATTTTTGCTCAATGATCAATAAAATGATTTTAATTTGCAAAATATTGCCTTTTTTATTAAAAATCTTTAAAGATTTTTATCCTTATCAAGTAATTAATATATAATATGATTAAAAAGTACTAAATAAGAGGGATTGATTTCAAATGATCATTTAAATTTAAATTAAAAAGTTTTTTTTTTTAATTTTTATTTGGTTAGCATTACAAAATTAGTTTATTTTTTCCAAGCCAAATGAAACTGCAATTATGCAAAAAATTACAATGCATATTCCGTTTAATACAGTTAAAATTTGAACGATGTTATTTTTGAACCGATCACATTTTAAATCTAAATCTAAAATATCCTTATTAGTTAGGAATTTCTAATTTATTTAATTTAAAATAAAACAAAAGGTATTAGTAAAAATAATAAATTAGTATTGTTTTGTTATTAGAAAAATACGAATTTTTTTACCTTTTATTTTAGTTTCTTTAAATGTCTCAGAGATTTCTTCAAGTGCCATAGAAATTTCTTCAAAAATTGTTTTCAATTAATAATCTTTAATTATATATTAAAATAAAACTTTTTATTTGCTCCAAATAGTTATAAGGTGACCAACCTAAAATAAAAATAAATAATTTATTATTGCATTAAAAAGTTATTTTTACAATTCAAGGCGTTCGTTCTAATTGTCGATGTTTGTGGTGCTAAAAAAGTTTTTAAAATAAAAAAAATTAAGATTATTTATTAAAATTTATTAGGATTATTTACCTATGTTAACATTGACCTGATTCACTCTCACTTCCAGTAATTTTTTAATTGAGAAAATAATAATTATTAATTTAATAAATACCTTGTTCTTCGATATTTTTTAGACGACACTCTAAACCAATAATAAAGACTTTATTTTCTTGCTGCTTCTTCAAAACTGAAACACAATAATAAATCAAATTTTTTACTTTTAATTATTGTCCTTTCCAATAAAATTTTAAAAATAAATTAATTAAATGGAAACTTATCAAAATGGTTTCATTCCATTTTTTGGAAGATTTCAAAGTAATTAATTTAATTTAATAGGAAAAAATTCTTAAATGTATATACTTTTTTTATTCTCCGTCTCAAGTTTTTCCAAACCTAAGTAAAACAAAATTAAAAAATATTAACTTAGTGTTAAAGTATAAGTGGAAATAAATAAATTAAATTTCGAACCTTTACTGATTTTTTCTACTAAAAGAAGTGACTGAATCTGATTTTCTTGTTCACTTAATTCAGTGTCTTGTGAACTAAACTCAATTAACTAAATTAGATAAAAGAATTACAAGAAATTAAAAAAATTTAATCAAAAAATATCTACTTCGCTTTGTAATCTATTTTCAGCCATTTTTGTTTTAAATTATAAATGAAATTTTTTGAATATTCAATTCGAAATAATTTTACATGTGGTTTTTACTTAGTTCAAGGTTTCAAGATTTAAAAAAAATTTCTTCTTAAAATCTCGAGTCAATCTAGCATAATTTTCACTTATTTTTCTCAAATATTTTTAAAATAAATTTTCTGTTTGTTGTAACAAATTTCTAAATAGTAAATTTAGAAAATTTCTGAACTATTAGCAAATTACCGATAAAAATTATATTTTTCTTATTTGCTTAAAATGTATTTATTTATGTAAGTAACTCTTCAGTCTATTACTAAAAAAATCAGTAATTTACTGAAACAAGAATTTAATAAAATAATAAAAATACAAAAATAATTAATGACAAGAAAAAATAAAATAAATTCATGTTTACTTGCTCTTACAGTTTGTTTTGGAAATTGCAGAGGAATAAAATTATTCGTTTAAACTAAATTATTTATTTATTTTTAATTTTTATCTGATTTTTATCAGCAAAGATAAATAAATAAATAAAAAAAAGTCAGTTAAATTATATTAGTAATACAGTCGATATTACTAATATAATTTAAATTTTTCAGGGTAAAATATAATGATAGTTTTAATAATTTCCTTAAGAACAAAAAAAGGATAAATAAAGAAAATTAAGAAAATTTATTGGAAGGTCAGTAAATTTGTTAAATTTCTAGTAATTAATAAAAAAAATGAAGAAAATGAAAAAAGTACTCTAATTTTTTATTTTTCTATTTTACTTTAACATTAATACAGTATTATTCACAGTTATTATTTTTATGTTAAAATTTTGATTCATGGATAATGAATTATGTAATCACTAGTATCAAATTTATTTATAAATATAAATTTACAAACAAGTTCACGCATCAAAATATTCAAACTAAATTTAAACTATAAAAAATTTAGTTAATTATACGAAAAATCATTATTATCTTTTTAGAAAATTTTTCTAAAGACTGCTATCAAACATGTTTTATAATAAATTTGAAGTTTTATAAAAAATAAATGATTTCAATAATAAATTTGAAGAAGCAAAAAGATTTGCTCGATTGACTTAAATAATTTAGGGTCAAATTGAGCTATTTTAAAATTATTTTTTTAAAATAAAAATAACTTAAAATTTATTATACTTAATTAAAGCATCCTTTTATTTGATTTTGACCTCCCATAATCAAAATTGCCATTAATTAATAAAAATGACACTTAACTAAGATATAACCTGATGGACCAAAAACAAGCCCCTGAGTGCCATTGCTGATTTTTCCTGTCATAGGATCCCTTTTTAAAAGCGGACCAACTGTGAATTATTAAGTAATTGTGCGATTATATATAATTTTTACAAAATAAAATTTTTTCAAGTGGAATTTATTTTTTTATTTCCAATAAATCACTTTAATAAAAGGATATAATTGATAATTTTGGTCTTAAAATTTGAGAATGGGTGGCCAAAAACCACCATATGATTCAAGTTTTGTAATCAATTTCTTATAAGGAACTTTATCAAAGACTTTTGAAACGCCAGTATACACAATGTCCACATATTTTACTTTTTCATTTTCATAAGTTGCTTTATCAATGAACACTAGTCTGCAATAATTCTACAAATTTATTGCGCATTTAGTTTCAATACGTTTCAATGGCGTGAAATTTTGCATAAATTTGCACACATTTAGCAGACTTTCACAATAGGTGTAACAAAAGTTGTTACACTTTGTTACATTTGCAGAACATGTTTAGGACCGTTAGAACAAAAGTTTTAACTATTTTTACTTTTTGTATTGTAATTTTTGTATGAAAATTCACAGTGCCTTTTTAATAATAATAATAATAAATAAAGCTATGATGTGGAAAACCACATGAAATGGGTTTATAAGACCCATTGTAATAGCTTGCTAAATCTAATTTATCTTATTTATTTAAATTGATTAATAGTATTTGAGTCAATTATCTCTTTTGGTAGACGATTCCAAACACTTGACACTCTGTTTACAAAAAAATTGTGACGTTGTTCGCAGTTTTTCACCAGCTGTCTTTCTATAATAAAATCATGAAATCTCGGCCCTTGTCTTAGTCCATTCGAAGAATCGTTTTTGAATATAATAGGATTGTATCTTGTACAGTTGATCTTATCAAAACCCTTGACAATTTTAAACATTTGAATTAGGTCGCCTCTGATTCTTCTTACTTCGAGCGTTTGTAGATTAAGTTTTTCAAGTCTTTGAGTGTATCCTACATTTTTTAATTGCGAAATAAGCTTTGAACCTCTTCGCTGGAAAGATTCGATGTTGTTAATGTCTTTTTTATGGAATTGGCATCCACATTTGAACTCCATATTCGAACGAACGTTTTGTATAGTTTTGATATTGTCACTGCGTTATGATATTTGAATGTTATTAAACCGAGGGTAAAATTTGCCTTGCTAACGCAGGAGCTTATGTGAGTAGACCATATTAGATTTTTTGGAGATAAAAATACCTAAATCGCGCTCTCCATCAGCGTCTGATACTACTTTGTCGTTTAGAATGTAATTGTGACAAGGATTTTCACCACCAAAGTGGACTACTTTGCATTTATCTTCATTTAGTGCAATCTCCCAAAACTTTGTTCACTGGCTTATTTTATCTAAGTTTTCTTGTAATAAGATAGGTTTACTTAGGTGATCTAAAGCTTCTCCATATTTTGTGTCATCTGCAAAAAGTTCGCACGGACTTTTAATATGGTCTACTAAATCATTTATATAGATTATAAACAATATCGGACCGAGGACAGAGCCCTGTGGGACGCAACTAGTTACATCTACCCAGTCTGACATACAGTAACCCATCACTACTCTTTGTTTTCTACCGGTTAAAAAAGCACTAAACCAGTCAACCATTTTTGGATTGAAGCCATACTTTTGTAGCTTAAATAAGAGCTTTTTATGCGGTAGACAATCAAAAGCTTTGGCAAAATCGAGATAGAAAATGTCCACTGGGAGATTTTGGTTAATTTTTGGTTGTCAAAAATTTATTATTATTTTTCAATAATACTTAAACATAAAGATTCAATGAATTTTTTTCCAAATCATTGTTTATTACTAATTAATTCTTACTTTTCTCTTTAATTGAAAAAAAATTTAAAATAAAATTTAACAAGACAATTTTTTATCCTCTAATTAATATCTTTTTTATTTACAATTAAAAATTAAATTTTAAATATTTAGAAAAAAAAATCTAAATTAAGTCTTGAATTTTAAATTAAATGAACCGACACGTAACTAGTTTGCCTATTGCAAATCATCTAAAAGGTAAACTTATAAAAAACGGCGTCGAAAGTATAAACGAATTAAAAAATTTAAGACCAACTGATTTAATTAAAGGTTTGCAGTTAATTTTACTAAAATTTTTTTGGTAAAAATTATTTTCTCTAGATTTTGGAATATCTAAAAATGAAGTTTTCGAGATCTACGAAACATTAGATTTGTATCAGGCCTCAAAACCTATCAGTGTTTACGATTTGCTTCAAAATGAGCAGAAATTGGAATTTATTTGCACTTTTTCTCCAGCATTTGACAAATTACTTGGAGGTAGTTTATTTAACAAATATTTAGTCTGACATGTGAGCTTTGTTTAGGTGGACTGCCAATTGGAAAAATTACAGAGATGTGTGGTGCAGCAGGCGCTGGCAAAACTCAAGTCTGCATGCAATTGTGTGTCAACGTGCAAATACCAGAGACTTTTGGAGGAAGAAATGCCAAAGCAATTTTTATAGATACCGAAGGAAGTTTTACAAGCAATCGAATCATTGAAATAGTAAAATCAACACAAAATTTATTGGTTGATAGATTTAATTTGATAAAAAGAGAAGGTAAAAATTTTTTTTTTTTAATAAAAAAATTTATTCTCAATTTAAAAGAGCTAATAAAACATAATTTCACTGTCGAAAAAGTTCTTCAGAACATTTATTATTACAGATGTTCTGACCATGTTCAACTCCTGGCTTGTTTTAACAACGTCAAAGCTTTAATTGAAAAACAACCTAGTGTAATTTTGTATTTTTTTGCTGTATTTTATAAATTATAATTATCTAATTTAGATTAAATTAGTAATAATCGATAGTTTAGCTTACCCATTTCGATTTGTTGATTTCAAAGATTCAAATTTGCTAACCATGAAAACAAATATTCTAAATAATATGATGACAATTGCTTACCAATTGATCACTAAATTCAACTTGGCAGTATTTTGTTAATTTAAAATTTTGACTAAATGTATTTTAAATTTTTAGATTTATTAGATTTTAATTACAAATCAAATGACTACCAGAATAACTAGAGATTCTGTTTCAAATGTGTCCAGTTCCAATTTAGTACCTGCTTTGGGCGAGACGTGGGCCCACTCTGCAAATTTAAGAATCTTACTTTCTTGGAGAAATAGTAAAAGACAGGCTTGTGTTTGTAAATCTTCTTACTTGCCAGATATGAGCTGTTTTTATAAAATTACAGTAATTTTAAAACTCAAATTTTAGTAAGTATTTTCACTGATTATAATTTTTTAAAAGGAAAGAGGAATTGAAGATGAATTCGATAATTTGGAAGATTTTGACAAAGAAAAACAATTTTACGATGGCGCTGAGAGTTCAAAATTTCAAATAAAAAGAAAAAAAATTGATGATTAAATTTCTGGTTTAAAATTTTCTAAAATTTAAATAATTCTCGATCAAATTAAATAGCTTGTTAAATTTATCAGCTTAAACTCAATAAAAAAAGTTTTCATGACAGAATATGATAGCTAGGTTTATAGTTTGAAATGATTTTTGGAATTTAAATTAATCAATCTCCCAGTCAAATATTTTAATTCAAATTAAAAAACAAAATATTTGGTTTACAATATAAAATGTTCAAAAATTTATTTGAGTATATTGAGAAAAAAAATCATGCAGATAGAGAAGATTGCAAAACGATTTTCTATAAGCAATTTTTACAAAAAAAATAAAGCAACCAAAAAATTTTGTTTAAAAAGAATTTTGTTTTGATAAGCTTGTTTTAAAATTATATCATTTTGACTTTTAATATTTATCAAAAAATTAAAATATAAATCAAGTGAAATTATGCAATTTTTATTAAAATGGTGTTTAGAAAAATTAAAAAAATTATAAAACTTACAAATAAGATTTTTTTGATTTATAATATACATTTACTTAATAACGATTTTGTTTAACCAATTTTTTACAGTTAATGAAACTTAATTTCAATTTAAGAACAATAAAAAAGTAAAAATGAAAAAACTTAATACTCTTTTATAGTGTGTACTGTGAATTTTGGAGCTAAAGATAAGTGAATAATTACAACTGAAAAAGCTTCTTTTTTTAAAAATGTGCTACACAATGTATCATAACGGTTGGAGACAAAGATTCCGGAATATTTTCAAAAGGTCATTGTGGTGTTCCACGTTTATAAATCAGTTAACAAATAAAAGGTTTAATTGTTAAGAGATTCTTTATTTTAAAAAAGTATGAAAACGGCCGTTCTAAAATTAGAATAAAAAAGATTAGGCCGAAGTAAATAAAATTGTTCATTCCGTATAAAAAGAAAAGTGTACAAAATGTGGTTCGAATCATATATAAAATTGAATTAATAATGTGGTTGACTAGCGCATGCAAATAAAAATGTAAATACTGAGATAGCAGACATAACTGCTTGGTTGCAGCAATATCTGCGTATGCGCGTTAGTCAGTTACAATAAAAAGAAACTGGTTGAATCAGATGATGACTTTTGTGTTGTCTTTGTCAAGACACCACAGTCATAACTCCTTCTTTTTTAAATAACGAAGGCTAAGGCCAAGTTAATTTATAAATTTTTTTATATTACATTTCTTCGAATAAAAAAAATTAAAATAAAGATTTCAAGGTTAATCAACAGGCTAGTAGTACCCATGCCTCAAAGGACTGATTAACACTTCATTTATTTAAATCATTAAAAATAATTATTTTGTTATAAATAAAAAATATATATATTTAAAATTATGCAATTTCAAAAAAAGTTAATGATTACATTGTTATTTGAAAAAATTTAACAATAAGGTATTTAAGTTAAATAATTCAAATTTTACAACTAAATCGAGTCGGGCCAGAAAATAAAATTTTTGTTTGAATAATACTTATTGAAGATGCGAATCTTTTTTTTTTTATTTTGATTCATTATTCTAGTTTCAGCAAGTTAAGAAAATTAATATTTCAAGTTATATTTACAAAACAAACTCTAATAATTTCAAATCTGTTTTCAGATTTTTTTTTCTTAAATTAAAATATGGTTTTAAAATTTTAACTGAATTTTTTAGCTTTTTTTGAAGGTAAACAAATTAAAAATGATTCAAATTAGAATTTTATTTGAACAAAAATGCATCTAAAGGGTTTAATAAAATTCTGTTTTGTATAATTTTTTAGATTTTTCAATTATTTGACGAAAATTGGCCATTTTTTTGGCAAATAATTACTACGTGTGCTTATTTAATGCAAAAAAAAACTAAATTACTGAATTTAGAACAAAATTTTTTATTAATTCATTTTTTTTAAGAAAAATATAGCACTATTTATCTAAGTAGAACAACAAAATAATAATAAAAAATAATATATTTTTTTAGGACTGTTATTTTTTCATTGTATCTAATTCTTTTTTTATTGTATTTAAATAATAAGCTATCTAAATATAGTGAAAAAATATTTTTTTTTAGTATCTAATTATTTTATCTAAGTATCTAAATTTTTTAATTGTATCAAATTTTTTTTTGCTGTATCTATTATAAAAAAAAAAAGGAAGTAGAATTTTTTTGATATTTTATTTAGAAAAATTAAAAAAAAATACAAAAAGGAAGAAAAATTAAGAAAAAGAAAAAAATTAATCTTTTTTTGTTCTTTTGTTTTGAGGTTGATCTTGAATTGATTTCGGCTTGTTTTTTGATGTCCAGAGGGTCTTCCTCTTTTCTTTTTTGGAATCTCGGACTGATCTGAATTTTCATTTGAATTGTTTTCAACTTCAATTTCATTTTGAATTTCCATTTTGAATTTCCATTTCTGCTTTGAGTCTCAATTTCTTCCATCACATCAACTTGACTCAAAATTGAATTTACAAGAGCCTCTGGTAATTTCTTTTGATTTCGCACGTAATCTCTTATTTGTAACTCGGTTGGTTGAATCATTTAAGCTTTTTTTGTTGTTACTGGTTTACCGCGTTTCCTATTTTCACCCAAAGGAAATTAGATAATTTTTGAAATCAGAAGATTAGATATAGTTGTCAAAAACAAACTGAAGTTGGTTTGATTTTGTTTATCACCCCCAGTTTAAGTCATATAATTTTTAAAATTCTTATTTATCTTTTCGAATATATTAAAATTTTTAAGTTTATTAGGCGGATTATAAAAACTGAAAATATATAATTGATCTTTTCCTGTATTTATTTTGATTCAAAGTAATTCAGAAGCAAATTCATCATACGAAAAGTCTTGGACAAACTCTAATTCTTCCTTTACTAAAATTGCTACTCCTCCACCATGCTTATTGCATGGTTTACTTATTGATTTATAATTATTAAAACATAAGAAAAAGTCTGATTCACTCGAATCAATTTTTATTTCATTAAGCAATACAATATCTTGGGAAAACTGAGCCAAAAAAATTCTAAAAGGTTGATCTTGCTGGGAAGATGAGAACAATTCCAATGTGTATTTACTAACCTTGCTTTAATATGAGATTTTGTTCTTAAAATTGATTTATTTGTCTTCCTGTTCATTCTAAATTTTCTTTAAAGCTGTTTTGACTGGAAGTTTGCTGAGTGACTACGTTCAATGATTGATCTACTTGATTTGAACATTCAGTAGTAGAACTGTTTGATTCAGACTCAAAGGTATTCTCATTTTCATCTTCGGAGACAAGTGATAGTTTCTTTGATCCTTTTTTATATGGATGAGATTTGGAATATCTCTTGATTTGATTTTTTGTTTGGAAAAAAGCTTCAGTCTCATTCTGATCATTTGAGAGGACATTGACAGGTGTCTGACTTATTGATAGAAGATCGTTTATAAGACTAACCACAAACTGTCTTCTAGCACTGGAGTTTTTAGTTCTTGAGGAATAATTTGGGATATTACGTCATTGAAATTTGATGGCTGATATCCAGGCGTTTTTGGCATCATATTTTCATCTTTGTCTCTTAGGTCAGCTTCAATTATTGATTGGGTTTCTTCTTGGTCAATATAAAGATCATTGAAGTCAATCTTTTTCCTCTCAAGCGACTTTAGCTTTTCGGCAATGGAGCATTTTTGTGTCAAGTGTCCTTTCTAATGACGCTAATCGCATAGTGTTTCTTTGACAGGGCATTTCGTTATGTTGTGTCGTTCTTCATCACAAACATAGCATTTCTGCTTTTGTCCAACAATTGACACAACACACTTTAAACCATACATTATTGTAGTGGCCTGACACGCTTCCAATAATGTTCTCAACTTCTATTGGAAATGATATTCTCACTCTTCTGACACCATTTTTCCTCTCGGGTCTATACTTATATTTTTCTTCAGTTATGTGTTCAATCTCAAGACCATCAATCCGTACAGCGTTAAAAAAAAGCTTCAAGTCTATGATTCTCGATATCAGAGGGCAAAAAGTGAAACCAAAAAGTACAATACCTTCTGAGATCTGGGACTTTATTTGCATCTTCAAGTCTGGAAATGGTTTCATTAATATTGATGTCCCGATCGAAAATCTGGCAACATTAAAAGCAGCATTAAACTCAATTATCCAAACTTTGTTTGAAGAGAAATTGTAGATAGATGAGATCACATCATTTCCACTTGATTTAGGACGATATCTAGTGAACTAAATAAGACTTCATGGCTAATCGGTTTGTCAAACCTCTCCATATTTAGCTTGACCGAATTTTTAAATATCCACAGTCGGTTTTGGTTTGCCTAGTTGAGCGACATTGCCAACACACAACTTTCAACGGTTTTTTAACACGTGTAGACGCTATCAAATAAATTTGATTTTTCAAATTTGCTAAGCCAAACGACAATTTTCAATCTTTATTTTTTTTTTTAACAATTATTTTTATAATAGAGATGAGGTCACATTGGTTTTCATATAGACAAAATCAAAAGTGTTAATTTGATAAACAAAACAAGTAAGATAAAATAAATTTCAAAGTTGAAATTTTTATTGAACATTATGGGATTAATTAATAATTAATTTAGGTTTTTTTTTGATTGTATAAGATTTTCATTTCAATCAATTATGTATTAATAAATTAAAATAGTGATTAATTTAAAAGAAATTGACATTAATTACAAGGAAAAAGTAAAATATTTTTATTTTGTTCCTAATTCAGTATTTTAGTTTTTTAATTACACATTATTGTTAATTAAGAATATAATACGCGTTTTTTTTTTATAAAATTCAGAAAAAAGTGTAAAATTATTCAATGAATGGAATGAAAGAATAGCTTTTAAAGGAGCGATAAGATTCGAAATTGAAGAGGGAAGAAAAAATAAAAGAATAAATTTTAAAACAGTAAAAAGAGTCGAAAGTTCTGAATTTTTGTTCTATTTTATTGTTCTTAAATTGAAAATGTATAAAACTAGCAAACAGCTGTTTCTAAATTAATTTTAAAATAAATTGCTTATTTTTATTTATTTCTTTTTGGAAATTATATTCTCACTCTTCTGACACCATTTTTCCTCTCGGGTCTATCCTTATTTTTTTCTTCAGTTATGTGTTCATTCTCAAGACCAAAAATTTAATACAAAAATTTTGCAGTTTTTGTAGCTTTATTTTATTCCTTAATTGCTGTTGAATTATGAATAAAGTTGAAAAAGTCGACCAAAATCATGAAACTGCAGAATTCCTGAACTAGACTATAGAATAGAGAAAACAGCTCTCAAACCAAACCCTGTTTGCTAAATTGAGCGAAATAGGGGCTCAATAGACCGCAAAACTTATTTATGGTATTTAGATAACGAAATTACTCAAAAAATAAGCTCTATTATTGTAAATACAGAAAAATCTCCCGAATCGATGACTTTAGAATTCATGTTGGTGAATTGAAGAATCTCGAAGAAGGTAGCATAATTACAGATGATGTATTTGAGGTGAATTGTGTTGGGATCAACAAAGCTACAAATAAAAGCGAATATTCTAATAATTTGTATGTGCGGTTGTGGATGTAGATATTCAAAAACAGGAAGAAAGAAAAATAGATGTGGACAAGAATGAATGCTTTCCCTATGACGTTATTTTGTTAAGTTATGATTCAGTATCAAGAATTTCATTTGTAAATGGACTAAAACAGACATTTGACTTCATTAGCAAAAGCGAAAATTTTTTTACTACTTAGAGGCTATAATATTTTCAAGACGGTACTCCAGCAGGTGACATATTTTAAATTTTAAAAACTAGAATTTAAATCAAAAAAAAGTTAAGAAAAAATTAAGATAAATTGTTTTTTTTTTAAATAATATTAAAAAAAGGTAAAGAGGATCAAGACAAATTTGAAAAAAAATATATACAATTTTAATTCAAAATATAAATTTCAGTTATTTTTCTTATTCTATTTTTATTAAAAAAGATTTGATTCCAATTTATACTAGTAAAACTGAAGAAGAACTACCAAGTGCCTTTAAAAATGATCCAAACTGAAAATATGTTGATGAGATATATCCTTTTATTTGGAAAGATTTACACAAAAAAGGTAATTTGTTGACTAATTATAGGACTGTCAAGAATATAAAGCTTTTTAAGGAAAATTTTTGTATATTTACCAAATAACATGAGAAATTAATTAAAAATAAATTTTAATTTTACAATCATTTTAAAGCATTGTGAATTTTGGTACAAAAATCAAAAAAAAAATTTTAAAAGTGCCAAAGCTTAATTTCTGAAAGACTAAAATATGTTCTGTTAATTGTAGCAACTGATCCATCCTTTGTACCACCAATATACTAATTCTGCAAAACTCTGCAAAATTCAGAAAATTGTGAATTTTTGTACAAAAAAACAAAAACAAAATATAAAAACGCCTAATCTTTAATCTGGACCGACTATAACATGTTCTGTAAATAGTAGCAACTGATACATCCTCTGTACCACCACTTAAAGTTGAGATTGATTTTTAGTATAATATAATATCCCAAATTTACAATTTTCTGAGTTTGGCAGATTTATTGCAGAGTTTTGCAGAATCAGTATATTGGTTGTAAAAAGGATGGATTAGTTGCTAAAATTTACAGAACATGTTTTGGTCCTTCAGAACTTAAGCTTTGGCATTTTCAATATTTTGTCTTTGTTTCTGATACCAAAATTCACAATGCCCATTTTTAAGGTTTTTTTATTTTTGGAAAATTTTGATATAAATTTTTTAACCTTTTGATGCCCAATATTATAAAACTTGAGTCCAAGTATTTGCCTAGTCTTTTTATCAGATACCTGTAGTTCCCAATAAATTAAGGAAGATCAGAAGGTCTTTTTTAGGCATAAAATCTTTTACTTAGGTCATGGATTGATGTTCAGGAACTTCTTGAAGTCTTGAGATTTTTCTGAATTTTATTCTCTTTTTTGAAAAAAAATTAAAATTATTAAGGAGAAGATTTTTTTTCAGAATTTTTAGACAGAAAAAAATATCTTTAATTTTAACAAAGCCAAATTTAAAATTCAATTTAATTTGTTTTGTTGAAATTATAAAAGATTTATTTTTCATGTTAAAGCCGGTTTTTAAAAAAATTAGTCCACCATTAAAAGAATATTTAACATTCAATTTTAAAATTTAAGGCTATACATCATGGGTTAAGATTCAATCCAGAAGGATAATCCCAGCGGTATGTTGAGGAAAGATTACCTTTTTTTTCAGTTTATTTGCCAGAAAATTTTATAAACAACAAAAAATTCAAATTTGAAAATTTCAAAAAAGACCTGAACAAACTTACTTCACCATTTGATAAACATGACACTGTACGCGATTTAAACATGTTTGCTTTGATCAAAAAGTCATGACCGACAAAGGTCGTTAAGTCTCTTTGACAAAATATCAAAATTTAGATCATGTGAAGATATTGGAAAAGGAGACAACTTTTGTACTTGCATCAAAAATTGGCACCCTCAAAACGGTACTTCTGATGAGTCGATCAGAGTTACCAATTTTGCTATTCAAACAATTAATCAAATACAAATAATGCAAGAGATTTATGTCAAATTCTTAGTTTAAAGAAAATGATTTCAGCAGGAAAATTAATTCAAACCAAAGGTAATATTAACATTTATATATTAATTTTTTTTTTGAAAAATTGAAATAAATAAAAATATTAACATAAATTTTTTATTCTTGGTTTTTCTATCTTTCCTCATAACCATGCAGGATAGTATGGTAATAATGGATCACTCTCAACAAGAATCTGGTAATCAAACAAATATTCGACTACCACTATCTCAACCAGAATGCTTATCGTACTTATCTCAATATTCGTCAAAACAACTAGATGATCAATGTAAATCTGATCTCACTTCATTCTTCTTATCGAATCTCGACCAAATCGCCCGGATCCCTCTAAACGATCTAACCGACTGTTTTAAATCACTACTCATCGAAATAACCAAACATAAACGTAAAGAAATTTCATTCCATCTTTTAAGTCACCTCAACCTCACCAAGTCCCTTTGCTTGAAACCGTACTCTAGTATAAACTCGTTCGCTAAAGATATTTACACCATAACTCAACTATGTATCAAAGACAACTTAACCAAAGCTGACTTTTCAATTGTTTACAAGAAAGTTAACCAGACACCCCACCTTCTTGGTGAAAATGATCTCGAAGACATCTAAACTGCTATTGAGGAAATGCATCTAGCTGTAAACAGATCAAAAAAACAAATTATCTCCTAGAAAAACTAGTCAAAACTCAATCTAATCAAATCGAGACCCTGTTAATCGAAAACAACTCACTCAAATCTCTACTTGAAACAAAAATAACAATTCTCAAGCAAACAACAAACAATTCTAAAATCCAAACAACAAATCCTAAGTCTTACACAAACCAATTTCCGAGTTTATCTCAGACGTTTACTCACAGCCCATCCATACAATCCAATCAACAGCAAAATTCAATTCCATCAAGCTCATAAATTCAAGCAATAACCTAAAACTATAACGAGAAGACTGATACTCCTCGATCGCAAAAAAGGTCTGCTCCTCAAGATCCACCCTCAAATGCAAACCAAACAGATTAAACCAAATGAAAATATACCACAGGGGTCATCACAAAATTGGCCTCAAACTAACTCAACTACAACCTCGGCCTCGAATCGCCCAGCTTCCCATCCTAATAATCAGTAAATTATTCGAACATTTTCTTCCTCAAATCCAAATGTCCCATCTGAACCATTGAATGATACTGAAAACAACCAGTTCAAACTAGTTGAACCAAAAAAGAAAAGAAGTAAATCATCCATAAAAACATATGTCAAATCATCTGGTCAAGGCGACAACATTGGCCTGAAATCTTGCGAGAGAAAAATTGATATATATTTTGGTCCAATTTCAAATGATGAAGATATAGATAGCGTAAAACAAGTTGTCAATAATAAAGTCCCAACACACAGCTTTGAACAAATCAAAACTACTCACAACATGTTTAAATCATTCAAATTCTCAATTAGTGTCTTCTTAATAAAATCAAAGACCAATCAAAATGGCCAAAAGTATCCGTTATTAATCGTTATGGAAAACCTTTTGCTGAACGTCAACTAAACAGTCATTCAACATTATCCAAAAAAGACAGCATCACAGTATTATCAAAATCAAATTCAAATCAACTTTCTCAGTCAATTCAATCGAACTTTCAAAACTTTCAAAATACACAATATTCATCTGAAGCAAAAACGAGCAATACTCCAAATCGATCAAACACAAATCAATAAAAACGTAATTTAAATGCCTTTAAATTCTTTTTCTATTTCTTTTCTTAATTGTTTCAATTTTAAATCAAATTTATCTTATTGTTATCAATTAGTAAATAATTCAAATATTTGCTATTTGAATGAATTATGGACCAATAAAAATGAATTTCATATTAAAAAAGATTAACTTCATCTTAGTTTCATAAAAATACTCCACTCTATCAGTCGGATATGCCTGATTATTTAGGTAAATCTTCAGGGCGACCTAATGGTGGCCAATGTTGGTTTCTTAATGACTCTTGTGATTTGATTGATAGTGACTTTTTTAATAGACATTCGAGCTATGTCCATTTAAAAATCAAGGGTCAAGAATTTGTAATTTTTGGGGTTTATATGCCCTTTTATAATAATAAGAATAAGGCTGATTCTAAAGCTTTATATGAGACTACTCTATCAATCTTAATAGCTCACATGAAATATTTTAAAGATAAAAATATTCCAATGTTCATAATAGGTGACTTCAATGCAGATCCTTTCAGTCTCACTTGTCAAAAATCTTCAAAAATAAATAAGTTAGATACTCTACTATTCAATTTTATACATGATAATGACTTTGTCCTACTGGACTCATTAGACACACAATTTACTCCGTATACCTTTACAAAGCATAAAAAAATTCTCTCTCATATTATGCTAACCTTGACCATATTTTAGTCTCAGATCATGGGAATATCTTAAAATCTATTCAATGTAACATTATAAGTGACTTGGGAAATCTTAGTGATCACCTTGCCCTTATTTTGGAGGTTACTTATGAAAATCTCCACAGTGAGATTAAAACTTGAAATAGCTGAAGTATTTGAATTCTATAATTATAATTTATCTTATCACTTTCTAAATTCTTGTCTCGATTACACTGATCCCCCGAAACCTATTTTTAATGCACAAAAGCATGTTGATCTCTTTTATAAATCAATCTGTGACTCAATCTCTAAAGCCTCAAATGAGGCAATAGACTATAAATATATTTACTTTTCCTCAATGAAGTTAAGAAGCCAAAGAAAAACAATTGGTTCAATAAGGAACTAAAATTGATAAAAGATAAGTTAATTGATATAAATCAGAAAATAAAACTGATTCCTCCTTTTAACCTAAAAAGATACAATTAAAGAAAGAATTTAGAAGAGCTCAACGACAACAAATCTATATAAATGAACTAAAAGAGCAAGCAAAAATAGAAAATCTTTTCTTTTTAAAAGATAGAAATAGATTTTGGAAAAGACTTGCATAGTCTAAAAATAAAAGAAATGTTAAAAAAGAAATAATCCTCCCACCGGATAAACTCTTTTCTCACTACTTAAATTTATTCAAAGAGGATAAATCTACTCTCTCAAGTGATCAACTAAATATTAAAAAACATGTGAATGAAGCATTTGTGAACTACAATCGTCCTGATACTCTGCCTTTTTTGAGCTATCTCAACTAAAGAAAATAATATCAGAACTTGATAACTCACAAGTAACTGGCTTTGACAAAATTTTCTATAACCTTTTAAAAAATGATAATTTTGTTAATTTTCATGAAATTCCACTTGAATTCTTCAACCAACTTCTACTATTCAATAAGATCCCAAAAAATTTTAATACTTCAAAAATTAATCCTATTCTAAAAGACCACTTGAAAAACAGCTATGATCTAAACAATAGACCTATTTCTATTTCAAACTGCTTAGCTAAAATCCTAGAAAAACTAATTCTAATTAACTACCCTGAGCTTTATAAGGTTAGTAATAGCCGATTTGGTTTTAGGAAAAAACCTCATGTAACCATGCCATTTTTGTATTGAAAGAAACAATTCTTAACTACATCAATATTGGCTCTGGATGTAGGATAGCATCTTTAGATGCAGAAAAGGTCTTTGACAAAATATGGCGTGATGGCTTATTCTAAAAACTATTAAAGAGACTACATACTTCCTACTGGGTATTGCTTAGGATTTAATATAACTCAGCACTAGCTGTTTTGTCTCTTCCAAATAATCTAACAAAAAAAACATTTAAAATTGAAACTGGTGTAAAACAAGGAGCTATTTTATCTTCATTTCTTTTTAACATATATATTGATGATCTTATAATAGAATGCCTTAACAATGAGCTTGGAGCTCTTTATAAAAATCTTAATGTTTCTATCATTTTCTACGCAGATGATATAATCTTAATAAGCCCAGTTGACTCCCATCTACAAGTGCTTTTGGATATTTGTAGATCTTATGGGAATAAATGGAGAATAAAATTTAACCCTAATAAAACAAAAGTTGTTAACTTTGGCATTCAATTATTTAAGTCGGTATTTCACCTTAATGGATCTGAACTTGAAGAAGCAAATCAGGTAGAATACTTAGGATTCATTATAGATTCTAATCTTGACCTTAACACACAGGCAGTTATAAATTTTAAAAAAGTTCAGAGCAGCTTTTTGAATTTCATATCTTCTGCCTAAAAATAGTCCTACCTCTTCACCTAAATTCAAATCATTTATATACAAAACATTTTGCTTATCTAAATTCACATATGGTCTTGAGGCTCTCACTCTTAATTCGACCACAAAGGATTCAATAAATAAATTTAAAACAACTTAATAAGACATATGTTTAGTTTAAAAGCCTATTGTCACATGTCACGAGTCTTAAAAGTACTGAAAGTATTCAACTTTGATGATCTTTATCTATTTTCAAAACTAACTTTTATTGATATAATTAGATATAATTATCTATCATCATAATTTTTAAAATATATGCTAAATGACCCCCCTCTAATAAATCTTTTTCCTCTGACTTGGTACTTATTTCCAAGTACTTTAAAATTGAAACCTCAAAAATTACAGTAAATATTTACCAACTTAAAGAAAATCTTAAGATTAATCTGATTTGTAATGATGATTTATCTAATTCAATTTGGTTATGTCTTTGCAATTTAAAATTAAAAAATTACAGAACTCTCCTAAATGAGCTAATTCAAAATAAAAGAAATTCATGAATTTTGGTCCAAATTATCTTGCTTTCTCACTTTCATGTCTTTTTCTATTTTCGAACTAATGTTCCTTTTTTATTTTTGTAATTTTATTTTTAGGTAATAATTTTTCATTTTTAAAAAAAACACAAAAACACAAAAAAAAAAATTTTTTATTTTTTTTTTATTTTTATTTATTTTACTTCTCCTTAAAGGAGGTTAATTCAATTCAATAATAATAATTAACAGTTTCATTTACTACATCGCCAAATAATGGAGTCTTTGATATTCATATGGAGAACAGCTTTGGTGTGTTTCAAAATATGGTTCAAATCCTGGCTTGATCTTGGAATTTAGAAAATTTTGTTTTTTTAAAAAATAGAGAAAAATAAAAAATTCCTAACCCGTTTTATCCTATATTATATAATTCTAAAAATTAAATTTATCAGTTTTTCTTTATATAACAAAAATGGATATTTCTAAGGTACGGACCTCAAATCAATCTGAAAAGCCTTATAAACCTTAAATAACAATATAAATTTGATTTTTAATCGTTTAATTAGTGAATGTGAAAAATTTGATTTGATATACAAAACGTACTTTATGAAAGATTTAAATAAAGGAAGGAAATATTAAATTTTTTTGTATGTTTTTTTTGTATTATTGAAAAATTAAAAGAAAAATTTTTTTAAACAAAATAAATGGGTTCGATCAGCTCTTAGGAGTAAAGACAATATGTCGTTTGATTGAATTTAAATAATAATAATAACATACAGTATATTGCAAAAGTTTAAAAATTAATTATATTATCTATCTAAAATTGATGTTTTATTGAATTTGACGAAAAATTAAGTACTAATGTAAAAAAAAGATAACAAAAAAACCAAAAAGAGTTTTGGCTTGTAATAACGCCAAAGGCGGTCATTTAAAATATTAAATTGTAAAAATTTCTAAACTTGTGAACCGTTTTTTTTTTTTAATTTATTGTATCCATTTTTCTTTTGTATTTATTTTTTGGATTTTTTTTTTCACTTAATTTTTTTCTTTGATCTTTTGATCTTGGATTGATGACAAATAAAAATTTGAAAAAAAAAACGCTTTATTTTATTTTCCCGCCTATTATATACGTAAAAAAATTCTTTTGTTAACTAAAAAAAAACATTTCTAAACTTTTGCAACATACTGCATTATACTTTTAGGAAATTATAGATCCGTATTGAATTTCGGCAAAAATTATTGTTCTGTGTTTTCCTTAAAATATGAAGTATGGCTCCTTCTTTGAAATGTGAGCTGAGCTCACGTAAAAATTTGAATTTGACTAACTTTTATATTTTGTGAACTCAGCTCACCAATTTTGTGAGCGAAAATTTTGGGTCTGGTCAAAAGTTAGACAACTTTATTATAAAATTTACCTAAAAAAAAATCTTCAGTAAAAAATATGAACAGATAATCTTGAAATTGACTATTAAATTCTACATAGTCAATTTAAAAATCTATTTTTTTTCTTAAATTTTTGAGTCAATTTTGAGACCACTTTTATTTCAAACAGTACTGCTTTTTTACTTAATTCTACGTGAAATTACGTAAAAAAAGTAAATTTACCGGATTTTACCTAATTTCACGTAAAATTACGTAAAAACAGCAGTACTGTAACTACGTAAATTACGTAAATTTTTGTAAAAAGTAAAAATTCCAAAAAATACTACTTTTTTGAAAATTTTGACATTTTTTGACTTTTTTGAAAATTTTTGGTCCTGAATTCGAAATCGATTGAAACATAAGCATACTTTTCAAAATTCAATTTTTTTTCAAACGTCCATATTTCCTTAAAATCATCGTTTTCGTTACATTCGCTCTCTAAATTGCCGAATAAAAAATCGCCATTAAAACCAGCTTTTCGAAAACATCGTTGAATTATTAGTGACGAAACACCATCCCAATCCAGCCTCACCTATTGTGGTTTTTAACGAAATTCCATTTCTCTCTTTAAACTTGCACAGCCATCCATTCCTAGCTTTGAATTCACGATGGCCTAACATTGTCGCAAACTTTAGAGCCTGTAGTTGAATTTCACTGCCACTCACTGTACAATTACTGTATTTTTGAACTTGTTCGAACCAAAAAAACACTGATTTATCGACGTCATCATAACTTGACAATTTAATTCGTTTTTTTTCGGGGCCGCATAATAAATTTTTTTCGTAAGATTCTAATATTTTTGCCTTCGACGAGAGAATTGTTGATATTGTCGATGTATTTACGCCGTATTCTTTAGAAAGTATAGTGGTATTTATTTTTTGATCGCAATGTTTCTTTACAATTTCTATTTTAGTCTCAAGCGAGATACACTTTCTTTTTTTTGAGCAAGTTTATCTGTTATTTTTTTCAATTTGATTAGACAATCAAGTATTTTCAGTTATTTATATTCAATTATAAAAAGAAAATTAATTGTTTTATTTTTATTTTTTTAATCTTTTTTCTTAATACACAAGTGTGAAAGTTTTTTTTTCAAGCTCGTTAAAGGAAGTTTTTTTTCTTAAGAAAATGATTAAGCGGTCTTTCAAAATAAGCTAGTTTTATCAAGTTTTCGTTCTATAGAAACTCGTTCTATCGAAAACATTTTTATATCTTTTTGTATTGCTCGTAATCGGTTCCAGTTAAAATGTTCGTTATAAAGAGTTTCTCGTTTTATGGGGTCTCGTTATACGGAGGAACGACTGTATGCTAAAATAATTTTATCTAAAGCTAATTTTTTTTTTAATCTGTACATTTTTCAATTATCACTAAAAAAAATTTTTGCTGATATTTGAATTATTTTACGTTTTTTTTATGTATTTTTAATAAACAAATTAGCTGAAAAAAAAAATTTTTTGCTCCTTCCTAAAAAATAGGCCAATAACTTATAAACAAATTAAAAGCAATTAAATAATGGCATCTTGAAGTTAACGATCAATTCAAAATATTATTTCAATTCAAAGAGTTTATCTTTAGATATTAATATTAATCTTTATATTTATTTAGATTTTTTTAAATGTAACATGCTTTACATGCTATGAAGGTTTAAAAAATAAAATAATTAAAAAATAATAATTTCTTTAACCTATTAATAAAATCGATTTTTAAAATTTAAATTTATAAAATGATGTTATTTAGAGTTTATATTAAAATTTTTTGCTTCAAAAGTATTTGGATCTAGCATTTTAAATTGAAAATTGAACTTTAAAATGAATTTCAAATATTAAATTCCAAATAAGTAATAAAATAAAACAATCGACCTTAACTACAAATATTCTTGAAATTAGCAAAATTTGTTTTTTTTTTAAATCTTCTTAACATGTAAATCATTAAAATTACCTAAATTAATTCAAAGATTAATTTTAATTTCTTAACATTTTTTTCAACACTCCAGTTCAAAAACAATTATCGCACAGCAAGTCATTTTTTGCATTTACGAGTACCTCGTCAACTTTGGTGTTGGATTACAAAAAATTTTACTAAAACTAAATAATAACTAAAATTAATTAATTTTATTTTTTTTTTCAGGGTAAAATATTTCGAATATTTTGAATTAACCAAAATTCTGGGAGTTTTGTTTTAATTCAGAATTTTTACATAATTTTTTTTTGTAAAAGAGATATTTTAGTTCTAAAAAATGCTCAATTTTAAGCAAATTTGTTTAATTTTGGTCATTTTACGTAAAATTGAAAACCGCAAATTTACCAGAAACTTATTTACCAGAAATTTTGAATATTTAGTAAAACTAAAAAATGAATAATTAGTCACCTCAGTAAAACATTTAAAGAAAAGAATTTAAAAACAAATGACTGAAAGTTCTAAGTGAAAAGGCTAAGAAACTAATGCAATGTCAAAATAAATTTTGAATTTTTATAGAGCCCAAGATGGTCACTAAAAATTAAAAAAAATCTTTTAAACAGTTTTCTTTATCTCAGTGTTTTTATTATAATTTTTTATTTTTTTGTTTTTTAAGTTATTTAAGTTAAAAATAATTACCTCTTTTATTTTAACTACTTTTTTTTAAACAATAAAATCATTGTTCTCTAAAATAAAAAAATTTCTTTCCCTTTCTAATAAACCATATAATGAATAAAAATAAAACTTAAAATTAAATTCCTTTAAATCATATTGATACAATTTTAAAAGGTTTTCAACTTTTTTTTTTCATTTGAAAAATTAAATTACGATGCTAAAGATTAGCTTAAGGCGATTTTTTATTTCTGTACTAATTTTTTTCTCATTCAATCACAAAAACTACTTAGCGAAGTTTTATTTTTCTTTATTTTTCCAAAAAGTTTTCTTTCTTTGATTTAAATTTACTAAATTATTATAAATTTTTGTAATTATTATAAAATTTCTTAATGAAAAGCTTTGAAAATTTCGTGTGTTAGAAAAATAATCAACTCGATTCGAACCAAAGTGATTAGTTAGACACTAAGATTAGGAATAAAGCTTTATTGAAAAGATGGTTCATCACCCTGAAATCATTTTAAATTGAATCTTCCACAATTTTCAATCTTTGGAATAAAGCAATAAAGTTTTTGACCTATAAAGCCATAATCCATTAAAAGCCAGAAAACAAGAAAAAGATAAATTTTACTTTCAAAATAATTTTTTTCTTGGATTCTTTATGGTTACCAAGTCTAACCGAAAGCTACAAAATATATTCACCCAATTTCCCCGATTTTTTTAGTCACCCCTTTACCTCCAGCGATTATTTGTGTGAGGTTCAAAGGCATATCCTCAAATATCCTAATTTCCTAAAATTCTAAAAATATTCTCATATATACTTGAACATGTGCTGAATCGAAAAATGGAACTAGCTAAGATTTTAAGTTATACTAAGGACCTTTAAAATCGTTTTTGCCGAATTACTAATTCGAGACTTTTTCACCTAATTGGATAATCAAAATTTAAGAGAAAAAAAAATGTTAAATTATTAAAAAAAAAATCACACATATCATTCGATTCCTCTCTTCGAGTTCTTCATGTTAACATACTTTTTTTATGAAAATATATTTTAAATTGAAGGAGATATAGCAGTTTTTCAAATTTGGCCATCCTATTAACACATAACCCCTTTAAACTTTGCGAACATAAATTTGTGATATTTTTTTATGAAAAAAAAGGAAAAGATATTATTATTATTATGAACAAATATTTATGAATATTTAAAGACATAAAGGGAAAAATTAGGATCAATAAATTAAATTGTTAAAAGAATCAGTGTAACAATCATGTTTAGATTATGAAAGAAGGTTTTTTATGGTAAATGAAATAGTTGTACTTTTTTTTACCAAAATTTTTTTTTGGCTAAAATTAATTGGAAAATAAAGTAAGTAGTAACAACAGAATTATGTAGTTTCATAAACTTTAATAAAATTTTTAATGAAATAAGTATTTTTAAAGACAATATTTGATTTTACTGAATTTTATTTTCCCACAAATTACTCTTGTTTTTTTAAGCCTTTAGAAGGGGTCAATTTTATAAAAAAAAATAGGATTTCTTTTGGACACATCTTTTGAATGTGGTATCGGAATTTTAAAGTTTTGATATTGAAGAAGCTATAAATTGTTTAAATCAATATATTAAAAAAATTTTAGTGACGATATTAAATGAAAAAATGATATAAAACCAATTCTAATAAATTACAAAAGAATTATAATTTTCACTCACCCTTTTATTTCTGCTAATTTACCTTGTTTCCCGCAATTAAATTATTATTTTTTTTAAATGTAGCTTTAGAATAAAAATTATCTAATTTACCAAATTTTTGTTGAAATTAAAAAGTATGAGATTAAAAATAATAATAAAAAAAAAATTTTTTAAACTTATCAAATTATATTTTTAAAGAATAAAATTTAATTGCTTGCAAAGTTACCCGCATTATTTAGCTCATAAAATTCTAAGCCTTTTAAAAGAAAGCAATTAGCTAAAGTTTTAAGCTTCTAAAAAACTTGAATAAACAAGAAAAAGAGTAAGCTACTTGACAATTTTAAAGAAATCGATTTAAAAATAAGTTTATTTCAAAAGACTTGTGTATCATATAAACTAAATATAATTACCAAAGACTCGACTCAGAAATATGAGACTTTCTTTTTTTTCCTACTTTTAATCGATGCTTCAGTTTTAATAACAACAAAGCTTCTAATATTTCCAATTTTTAAAGGAATATAGAATTTTATGAAAATGTAAGAAAATTAAATGTTTAATATTTTTAGTTAAATTTTTAATTAAAACAAAAGCTTGCAGTTTTATATTTTTTTACCGACTTTTGATTGCTATGAAATTTTACTCAAAACTTTGCGACTAGACCCCCTTTTAAAATGAAGTAATTAAAGCATGATTTAAAATTTTCTTATATTCAAATTATTAATTATATTTAGGACTGCGGCTATTAGCATTGCACCATGGGAGCAAGAACCAAATGTTAAAACTCTTTGTTCCGACTGGAATGGCTTAGAGATCAGTAAGAAAATTTTTTTAAAATAATTATCTATCCATAATTTGTTTCTTTAAATTTTTTTATGTTAAATTTTTATCCTAATTTTTTTTTACTTAAAAATTGGCCAGATTAAAAAGTATTAGATAAAAGAAATGAAATTGTTTTATAATTTAATCAAAATTCAAAAGTGCATTAAAAATTGCCATTCAGCAAGGATAAAGTTAAATATGAAAATATATCATAAAGTTAATTAAATAATTAATAAATCTTGCTTTCATGTAATGAAAATAATTTTATCTCCATTTTTGTCTAAGCTATAAATTAATAAATTAATAGTATTTTAAAATTCTGATAACCAAATTGTTATCATCTTTTTATGTTATCAAAAAGAGTATATTAGAAATATAACTAAAAAAGATGTTATCATTTACTAAATTATGCTATTATCTTGACAATTTTGTTATCAAATAATCTATAAAAAATAAATAAAAGTTTATTTGAATATTTTTAAACGAAGAATAGTCTAAATTATAAGAATATTACTAACATTCTTATAATTTAGACTATGTTTAATTATTAATTTAATTATTTTTTTATGTGTGCGATACATGTGTAGTGTTTTTAATTTTGTTTTTCTCTTTACAATCCATCTTATAAAATAATCATTAAGTTGCAATCTAATAATAAAATAAAATCTTTTCAGTTTTTGATTTTTTATTTTTGTTGAATTAACGAATTAAATTTATAAAAAAATTCCTTTAAAATATTTTAAAAAATCCCATAATGATTTTGACAGTAAGATCAAAAATAAAGAAAAAATAAATAAAAAATATAGTTTAATTTTTGTTATAAAAGGTTAATGGAAATAACATAACAACATATAAAGATAACATATATATATATATATATTATATATATATATATATGTTATGTTATATGTTATAACATATATTTATATGTTGATAACATATAACGATGATAACAATTTAGTTAACAGAATAATAACATAACCGGTATGGTACCAAATGATAACATATTATGTTCATTTAATATTAAGATAACATATTATCTTAATATGACTATGACTATGACCGTATTAACCGTCCCAATTTTGGCGGACGGACCTTTTTGAATTTAATAAAAAGACTTTTCTTAAATAATAACTTAAAAATAAATTTTTAAATATTATTCAAAAAACGCACTTGATAATTATTTTTTATTTAGTAGTAGTAGTAGTAGTAGTAGTAGTATCTGCAGTATAGATATTTTTATCTAAACTAACACTCAAAAGCGTTTAGCCTTATAAACTAAGGCTTTGGCAGACTTTGCTTTTCACCATTCCAAAAACTTCATTTCAATGACTGCTTTGAAGCTATTTATTGTTTGCGCACTAACAGCATTAGCTGATAAACTGTTCCATAACTTTACGCAGCGATTTGTTAAGAAATTATATCTTAAAGAGCCTCTGCGATTTATTTCTCGGATCAGTCTATTGTCATGTGGTCTTCTTAGGATTTTTACACCACAAGCGTAATTGATTCCATTAGTTAAAGATACTTTTTCAAAACCTTTTAAAATTTTGTATATTTGAATTAAATCTCCCCTTAAACGACGATTTTCAAGTTTCATAAGATTTAAGTATTTCAATCTATCTTCATAAGACTTGGTTCTGGTATAATCAATCAGTTTTGTCGCTCTTCTTTGCACTTTTTCAAGAATTATAATGTCTTTTTTTAAATGCGTACTCCAGGTTCCTACTGCATACTTAAGATGGGGTCTCACAAGTGATGTATAGAGAAGTCGTAATGATTCTCGGCAAAGGTTTTTAAAAGAATTTCTTATTTGACCCAGTATTCGGTTAGCTTTCATAGCTGCCACAGTACATTGTTTATTCCATTTCAAATCATTAGTATTAAAAACACCCAAATCCTTTTCTTCTGTTATCTCCTCTAATAAATGAGATATATTTTGGTTTGATAATAAGTATTTGGCTTTTTCTTTTCTCTTCCCTAAATACATTGATTTACATTTGTTCAGGTTTAGATTTGTTGACCAGTTTTCTGTCCATTCCATTAGGAGATCGAGGTCTTTCTGAGGTTCTAACGATCCTACGTCCGAGAATTCGGAGATACCAATTAATTTTAAGTCATCAGCATATCCAAGTTAAAAACTGTTGAAGCTTTCAAGGAGATCATTGATATAAATTATAAATAGGATTGGACCAAGTACGGATCCTTGTATTGATCCTTTTATTTTTAAGTCAAATACTACATAATAAAAAAAGTTATCGATGAACATTTTTTATACATTTCATTTTTTCAAAATAAAATTAATAAAAACCTATGCCAGTTCATTTTTTTATTGACATTTAATAAGTTCAATTTAATTTTTAAAAAAATATCCTTTATCTTTTTTTGGTTCTATGTATTATTAATAATTATCATCTTATCTAAATTCATATTTTCTACTACGAAAAATATTTTTTCTATAAAAAAAAAATATTTTTTCTATAAAAAAAAAATATTTTTTCTACTACAAAAAATATAAGCCTTTTCGTTTATTGTGAATTTTCTAGAAAATAATTTATCCGGTGAATGAGGAAGTTTTGCAGGTTCATTTTAATAAGCTTATACATAATATAAGGATGAGTTTTTCAGAAATACAAGTGAGAAATAATTAACAATGTTGCCTAGCTGCAAAGGATCAATTTTTTGCTGAAAAAAATTAAAAAAATTTTTTTTTAAAAATTTGCATACATTTCTAAATTAATCATTTCATCTCATTACACATAATTTTCTCTTCATATTTTTTCAACAAAATTTTTTTCATATTTTTTCTAAACCGCCTATGAAGTGTAATTAATTAATATAAAATAAATAAATAAAAAGAAATAAATAAATTGAATGATTTTCGGATTTGAGGGATATTGTTTCCGATCAGACTTGTGCTTAAGTCAAAAATTTAAGTAATTTTTAAATTTTTTTTTCATAAAGTCATTTAAATTGACTCGATAGATGACTTTAATTTATTTAAAATGCTTTCTTTAATATAATAAATTTAAATTAAAAAATAAAAATTAATTTAAATGCAAAAAATGCTTTAAGAATGGACTTTAAGAATAGGCTGAATTTTAAATGAAGAAGTCTTCTTAAGTTCTTCGTGGATTAGAACTAGTCATCATTAAAATATTTTATCATTTAATTGATTTTTATTCGAGATAAAATTGAAAATTTTAGAATTTAAGCTTAACTATTATGTTAATTTTAAGACTAAAAAAAATTTCTATAAAAGTAAGTCATTCTAAAAGTCTGTTTCCGATGTGTAATATCGTGTACCTTTCTTCATTAAATTGACCCAGAGTTCTTTTAAAGTCCCAAATTAAAGTTTAAGTCCGGAACTTTTTTGTTAAATTCAGGCCAAGTTGTTTTTAAAATATTTCTTTTTTAATTAAAAAAAATTAAGTCCTTTGACTTTAATTTGAGATTTAAAAACAACTCTGGGCCAATCTAATCAAGAAAGGTGCAGATTTTTGTCCAAGTCCGGACTAAAAAAAAATTTAAGTTCGGACTTGAATTAAGATTTATGACAATTAATATTTAAACAATTCTTTATTGGCCTTGTCAAGTTTATCATCAAGCATGGTTACTAATTTGGCATTGACTGCAAAAAAATTCATAAAAAAAATTTATTTTATTAAAAAAGATAAAAATGTATTTTAAAGGTGGGCTAAGCCATTATGTAAAATGTGAACAAGCATCTTTATGTGAAATTTATGAAATTGAGAGTGCTCGACGCGAAAAATTAATGAACGCCCTGCACTCAGTGCTAGATAAGACTCAAACAAAGCTGCCAAAATTTTTCAATCAAACTAAAAGTTCATCAACCACAAATTTTGATCCAGCTAAAAAACCTTTACAGCCACTAAATAAAGATTTTGGTGAAGTCAGGCCAAAACCAAAATTATATGCCGAGACATCAAGAGTGTCAATTCAGTTCGAGAACAAACAGCTCGATTCCATCGAGAGTCAAATCAATTCCCATTTAAGAGAGCTGGAAAGCAATCGAAATAACTTTCGAATAGCCGAATCCTATTGCTCTGAGAGCTCAAATTATCTTGAGGACTTGGAAAACTTCAACCCGAGCGCTTTGTACCGGAGCAAAAAACTAGAAACACTGTTCAAGTCAAAATCAAGCAGAAAACGGTACCAGCCATTGTACAAAAATTTTAGCTCGCTAAATTTTGACTATAAGCCCAATCATGACTTTCAATACAGCATTAAGCCTAATACAGTGCGATCCAATAATTTTCTGTTCAATCCCAGCATCATTGACTCGGAATTTTTTCTAGATAACGATGGCTTGACTGAAGTAGAAAAAATCCGCAATCAGCTAAAAGAGGACTATGCCCGCATTCCACAAGAAAACAGAGCAAGGTCTGTGTCATCACGGAAGTCAGCCAATCTACAAAAGTTAACCAATAACAGAAATACAATCGATTTCGGCTCCACATTACAATTAAAAGAAAAACTTCGGGCCATTGCTCAAAAGCATCAAATTAAAAATTTCTACCTGAATCCGACCAGTGTGCCCAATTCAGCCACAGAATCAAATTCTTCGTCTGGATTGAAGACCATTTCGTTCAAAAACAGTGTTTTCAAGCAGGACGAAGAAGATAAATTGCGCGTCAAGTCCTCACTGAATTTTTGTGAGTTTGACAATGAAAAAATTTGCACACAGTACAGATCGGAATCTTTTCTCAACTTAAATTCGCAAATTATCACAAAACCCAAAATAGTCGGCTACTCAGAGCCTAAAACATCTACAACTATCATTAAGCCGGCTGACAATCCTTTGGCAAGACTAAATTTCACATTTTTGAGAAGTAGCTCTATCAATCGGCCTTTTGTGATTGACAATTCGACCCAGAGTAGCTTCAGAAATCCGATTAGTATAAATGGCAGGAGTTATTTTTTGTCAGACGAAATGAACAAAAGAAACATTAGATTATTGAATAAAACGTCGAGTGTAAGACTTTCACAAAAATAATTATCAAAAAATTAAAAAAAATTAAATTGTTTGCTACTTTTTCAAATCCTTTTGGTCCCGGCACATGTATAATTTCTAACAGTTGGTTTTTTGGTGAATACTAATTCTAAAAATTTGGACAATTTTAACGATGGTTTATTTTTTGAATAGAAAGTTACGGTTGATGGGAAGCTTTCCAAGTAGTATTCAAATATGGGTCTATTTTGTCTTTTTTTTTTATTTTATGTTTTTTATTTCGAATTAGATTTGCCCAAAATAAAGAAGAAGCAAAGAAGGGATTTGGAGCGATTCTTGCAATTTCAAAACCTGGTGAAAAAATAAAACTGTCAATTTGACAATATAAACAAAAATTTGTACAGCATAAATTTTAGTTTTATTTTTTAAAATAAATTTTTCATCGACTCTTAATCATTTGCTTCGTTTATCTTTGTGGCATTAGTAGTTTTTTTGTTGTGGACAAATTTTTTAAATGCATTTACAATTGATCTAGTAATTGTACAGTATGTCACAAAAAGTTAGAATCAAAATGCAAAATTTAAAAAAATTAATTTTTTCAATTAAAATTATCGTTAAGTCAATATTTTTATGCTTGAATTAGGTATCTAATTAAAGCTCATTTTTTCTTCTTTTGAATTAATTATAACACTGAAGCTTAAAAATAAAAGTCTCTTTATTAATTAGCTTTAATAATATGTAACAATCTTCTGTAGAAAAAAAGTATGGCACAAAATGTTAGAATCAATCTTTTCAATCAAAATAAAAGTTGGATATCCGATTTATTGATTGATTTTTTTACCGGTTATGCTATAAGACTTGATAATTTTTAATTTGATACCATGCTTGACATAAATTGTGACAATTAGCTTATTACTTGATCTCATCGAAAAAAGATAGCCAAAAATTTGCCAAAAATAGATATAAATGGGCCAAATAAAAGTTAGCGACCAACAAAGATGCCAGATTTTAGGTCTTTTGAAAGATCGGACTAAGACTGAAAGAGAAATAGCTAAGTTAGTTGGAGTTTCACTAAAATTTGCAAATACAACCAAGCCGAATTTCTAAGCGACATCTATGATGAACAACTTTGGAAACTACGGCAAACGTCCAAAACTATCTAATCGTGATATATCGATAATTTTTGATTGGTCCGAAAAAACCCTACAACGAGCTATTGACAAATCGCAGCAGACTTTAATTCGAAATTCAAAGAACATAAGATAAGTAGAGAAACGGTCCGAAGAGTTCTTGCAAAGAAAGGTATTGAGTCTTATTCCGCGGCAAAAAAGCCGCTTCAAACTGTCAGGGATAGAACAAAACGGTACAAATGGTGTAAAGAAAGACGTAATTGGACCGACAAAGATTGGGATAAAGTTGTTTATTGCAACGAGTCTAACTTTGAGATCCTAAATAGAAAATTTAGAGTTCTGTCAAAAGATTCAAAAATGAAAAATTTCACCCGAAGTTTTGTGTCCCAAGAGTACAGAAGGTTGGAGGCACAGTCGGTATATGGGGATGCAAGTCTAACGAAGGAGTGGGTTGTTGCTCCATTTACACCGGGAGAAAAAATAAATAAATTAACATGGACACACTAGAAAACAACCTAATCCCATCGGTACAGCTTTTAATCGATGATGACCTAGAGTGGATTTTCCAACAGGACGGCGCATCTGCACATACTACCAACTCGGTATAAAATTGGTTTAGAGAGCATAATTTTACAGTTCTTCCATGATGCCCAAGATCACCTGATATCAATCCAATTGAAAATTTATGGGCATATATTCACCACAAATTGCTCGATTATAGGATAACTTTAGTCGACCATTTAAAGAAAATGCTCCATGAAGAATGGTTGAAAATTCCGACTGAAATCTGTAAAATTTGATTTCTTCAATGAAAAAACGGGTCGACGCTTGCATAAAAGCAAAAGGCGGTCATTTTAAAGCTTAAAATAATTTTGATTCTAACTTTTTGTGTCATATTTTTTTTCGGTTAGATAACAAAAGTAATTGTTTTTTGGGATTTTTTGGGGATTTTTTTCTGAATTTCCTTTTATTTGTATTTTCCGATATTTGAAAAAATAAAAAAAAGAAATAAAAAAAAGAAATAAAAAAAAATTCGTATTTTTATTTTCTTTGACGACCGATTAATCGAAAAATAAAACAATCCAATTAAAAAAAAAGTTTGATTCTAACTTTTTGTGACATACTGTAGAACAAGAAGTAGCAGCAGCTTGTCAGAAATGATTTCACAAGATTGATGGGTCTTGCTGGATAGGGACTTATGTCGAATAGGTGACCAGGCATTTTTTTTTCTGATCACATATTATGTGACCAATCTTTTTTTTTTAAATAAAAAATTGAAATAAAAAGGGCTTAATTTTCTAAGTTTGAATTACAAAATGTATCCAATGTTGAAATAACATTGAAAAAGTAGGATGTTTCAATTTTTTTTTAAAGTTTCAAACAAAAAATAATTTTAAGCTAATATTGCAAGCATTTTCATATTTTAAATTAAACTCATCAGTGAAATAGAATGAGTTTAATTTTAATTTGGAAATTTGAAATAAATATTGAAAATTCTTTTTTTAACATTTAAATAATTTAATTGCCCATCTGTTCCGAGCTAATGCTCCTTTAGAATGAAATTTTATGAAAAAAAAATAAAAATATACTTAAATAAAATGAAAAATAAATAAAACGAAAAAAAAGTATTAATAACTCATTTAGATTTAAATTAATTATTCAATCGTTGAAAACCTCGTCCCCTAGCTCTTTTAGACTTTGAGGACAAATTGAATATAATAGCTATTTAATAGAATGCCTAATTCTCGAAACTGATATAAAGAAAAACAATTGAAGTTTATAAATGTTTGTTTTTTTTCTATTTGAAAGAGTTTAAGGAATTGGATTTGCTCTTATCTTGTGGGTCTAGTATTTTGACAACCAAAAATCTGTTCATTACAACCAAAAAACAGATTTTCACACGCAACGTCTAAAATAATTTTTTTTTTGGTTGTGAAAATTTTTTTTTGTGAGCATTGAGAATTTCTACAAAAAATTTTTCACATGAAAAAAAAAGTAAAAAAATTAAAAAAAAAGTACCTAAATTTGGTTTCTTACAATATTATGCTAAATTTCAAAGGATATGGGGCAATTTGGCTCGAAATTTAGTCATTCTTATGAACCAAATTTTTTTTGTCATATTCTTATAAAACTCGATGCGCAGATTCAGAATATATATAACTTTTCAAATTTAGCATTTTCTTTTCATGATTTATTGTAGTTGAAAGTTTTACGTGCTTTTGGGGTCTTTTTTTCTTATTTTTACAATAAAGTTCGTATAGAATTTATTTTTCTTTTTAATAATAACCTTTCTGGTCCAAAATTGAACAAAGAATCCGAAAATCTCATTGATTTTTTGCTAACATTATTATTTCAACCCAAAAATCTAAAAAAAACGAAAAAAAGAGAATTTTGCCTTTCAGGTCATAGGGTGCAATACCGCACCGATTCAAAATTTTTTTCAGAAATTTCATTTTGGATAATTCTCTATGCAAAACAACATATTTGAAAAGCTAAGGCTGCTCGTCATGCTTTCTTGCCTTTTTATTATACTCTAAATTAACCTTATATACTTTTAAGTGTACTCAGTCAAACTGGTTTATGCATTCAACGTACACGAATTTTGACTCAAAATTCGTAATCTTTGGATGATCAAACCCATAGAGAACTGGGTTTCATCAGACTGCTTATATGTAGCTTCGGAGACTTAGTCAACTTAAAAGTATCAATCAATTTTTTATCCTGAAACTTTTCTGATTCTCTTATCTTAACCTTTTATCAATCTTATCAAAAAGAACTTGTATACATTTTAAAGAGCAGAAAATTTCCTGCAAAATTGGCATGTTTTTTCTTAGGTTCAAAAATAATTTTGTTAAAAAAAAGAATTAACTAAAATTTATTTAAAAAAAAGTCTTCTCTATTCTTCATCTGAAAAATTATCACTCTTGTCAACAGCTGTTGAATCCTCATCTTCTATAAAATCTTTATCACAGTCAATTACAAAATTAAAAAAATAATTAGTCATTTTTTTTTCTAAACGCCCAGCACCATGCCTTTCTACTCCTAAATACCAAATAACACTCGTCACGTGTGCACAGGCTCCTAAAACTCTTGAACCACTTTTAAAATCACAATACCAACCAATTATTGGCTCCTTCTCAGATTCGTTTGTGAATTTTATCCATGTATTATGTATTAATTTAGAAACAAACCTTGAATGAATTTTTACACGGATCAAGTTGGAGTTCTCTTCAAAAAATTCAAATAAATAACTTCCATTGCGATTTATATGCTCAAGTGAATAGGAAATACTCTGTTTAAGTTGATAAATTCCAAACGTAATCGATATAATATACTCTTCAGAAATCTTTGGGAAAACAAATTCATTTAAGTCAACAATTCTTTTGTTTGATAAACGCTTAGAATACATTTTCACCTCATCCTTTAAAGGATTTTCTTCGCTTGCTTTTTCAACCATTGCTCTATACAAATCAATTTTCTCAGAGTCATTCGTATTCGAAAGTTGAGGTCGATACTTGTTGATTAACGCACAGACAAAACGAAAATCTTGTTCTAAAAATCTAATGTTCTTGTTTGACACAGTGTTGCTAAAATATTTCCATCGTTTAATTCGTCCGTTTGCAGATTCAATCACCCAACGAATTTTTGTTATTAATCTAGAATAATTGGCAACTGTAGTAGAATGTTGTTTTTGGCCTTGTAAATAACTAGGCATTTTCGGCTCGTAGTTTTTGTTTTTCAAAAAGTTGATTGAGTCTCTAAAGCCTCTATCTACAACAAAAATGTCAAACTCGTAGAACCAGTTAGTAGCTTCATTCATTTTAGCCATTATATTCTCCAGAATTTTGGCATCATTATTTTTTCCATTAGAAAAATATGGTCCAATCACGTCTATAATCGTACCATCAGTAGATACAATAAGCATAAACTTAAGTAGACAACGCTTTTTATGCTCTGAAAAAGAGGACTTTTGAAAAGTATACGAAGATGATTTTTCTATGTATATATAAGTTGCATCCCAAATAGTAATCACATCATTTTCAGTTGAGTTGAGCAAAATTCTTGACATTATCGTTGTGTGGTTTTTAATTATATCATCGCGATTGATTATTCGGAAGCCAATTTTTAAAGGTGTAAATTCATTTTCAAGAATCTCCCTAATATTCCGAATGCATCTTTTTATTTGGTCATAAGACGCAAAATGAAAAAATGCTGATAATTCTTTAGATGTGAGACCGGTCCTTAATCGTGTCAAATAAAAACCGAGGGCATTAATCATTGAAATTCGACCAGGAAAATTGCAATGTGAAATCATCTTGTACAGATCCAATAAATCATCTCTTGAAATAACCGTCAAAATTTTACATCTTTCGTCATCGATATCTGCAAAATCTAAAGAGACTGGTTTTGAGGTTGACTGAGGGATTTGAAAGGTTTCTTCCAGTACCAAAGGAATTGGATTGTTTTGGATTTCTTCAGTAATTTCTGAGACAGCCAAATCGTAAAAAAGATTATTCGTGTTTTTGTCTGGACAGGAACGTTAAATGGCTTTATGACATGAGCAACAAATCCATTTGTAAAGAGCTGGGTCTATTCCTTGAGTTCTAATTGAATGAACCAACCATGAAGTTTTTATGCAAACTTTATTGCGATTGGCAGCTTGGCTCGATTTAGAACTTTTGTTAAAGCGAATTGGACAGGTAGCACACTTGTATATATCCATTTTTGTTTGTTTTTAACGATTTTTTTGCAAAGATTTTTAGATTCAAAGTTAATTATTAATAAAGTTGTATGCGACTAATATTTATATCAATTTTTATAAGCTCAAGAAAAGTGATGAATACAGAAAATTCTCGAAGAATTGGCAAAGCACGCCAGTTTAAAAAAAATATTTATAAGCTTAAAAAATTTTAGAAAAAAATGTGGTTGCAATTTTTTTTGAAAAAAAAGAAAAAAAAGATTACAAAAAAAAATTGAAAAAAAAACTACTTTAGTTAATTCTTTTTTTTAACAAAATTATTTTTGAACCTAAGAAAAAACATGCCAATTTTGCAGGAAATTTTCTGCTCTTTAAAATGTATACAAGTTCTTTTTGATAAGATTGATAAAAGGTTAAGATAAGAGAATCAGAAAAGTTTCAGCATAAAAAAAAGTTTGACTGAGTACACTTAAAAGTATATAAGGTTAATTTAGAGCATAATAAAAAGGCAAGAAAGCATGACGAGCAGCCTTAGCTTTTCAAATATGTTGTTTTGCATAGAGAATTATCCAAAATGAAATTTCTGAAAAAAATTTTGACTCGGTGCGGTATTGCACCCTATGACCTGAAAGGCAAAATTCTCTTTTTTTCGTTTTTTTTAGATTTTTGGGTTGAAATAATAATGTTAGCAAAAAATCAATGAGATTTTCGGATTCTTTGTTCAATTTTGGACCAGAAAGGTTATTATTAAAAAGAAAAAAAAATTCTATACGAACTTTATTGTAAAAATAAGAAAAAAAGACCCCAAAAGCACGTAAAACTTTCAACTACAATAAATCATGAAAAGAACATGCTAAATTTGAAAAGTTATATATATTCTGAATCTGCGCATCGAGTTTTATAAGAATATGACAAAAAAAATTTGGTTCATAAGAATGACTAAATTTCGAGCCAAATTGCCCCATATCCTTTCATAAAATGCCAAAAATTCTAAATATTGAACTTGAAGCAATTTTTGGAAATTTTGAAGAATTTAACGCTTATATGCTTAAAAAGCATTTAATACATTACCCAAAGTCAAATTTGGTTAGTTGTACAATATGTAAGCATCGGTCAAACCACAAAATGCGCTAAAAATATGGATTTTGTGCCAATAGAAATTTTTCCAATTTTGGTGAATGTTTTCATCGAGTATTTGCCTAAAACATTGCGATCGATACATTCAAAAACATGCTTGTTGTGTCTGAATATGGTGTTGAATAAATGGGCCAAAGATTCTCGTTTAGCTTCATTTATTAAATATTTTATGAATCAATGGATTCATTCTAATTTTAAAAATTGGCAAATCTTCATGACTCCACTCGGATATGCTCATACAAACTCGCCAATCGAGTCATATAAAAATACTATTAAAGCTCACTTTACAAACCGGTTAAAGTATCAAATTAAGTCATTATTAATTAATAGAAGTACCGTATTTCCTCAAATAAAAGAAAGTTCGGTCATCAATCTATATAAATCTTTAGTCGGATCAATTTTAGACTATTCTTTTCCTTGCTTAAATTCATTTTCAGAAAATAATATCAAAAAACTACAAGCAATTCAGAATACAGCAGTCAGATCTATTCTTAAGTTAAAATATGATACTCCCTCCAACATCGTACATCATGAGGCTTTTAATAAACTAAAATTACTAACAGTCTCGAATCGGCTTTTTGAATTGAGTGAGAGATATGTTGGGACAGGACTGAGTCATTCTATTTCATTGGTTGTAAGACTAGTGAAGGAATACAAAGAAGGTTTCGAATCAAGATATATTGACTACCCAACTCCATTGTGTAATTGCTACCTTACTATTTCTTCTTTTTTTCCTGAAACTTGAACTATTTAAACATGTGCCACATGTAACAATCTTTTCCAAATTTATATATTCTTAACTTTCATTTATTTAGCTTATTTACTTTTTTTTTTTTTTTATCTCATTTTATTAACTTTAATTTTATTTTTATTTTATTTTATTTTTATTTTATTTCATTTTTATTTTTTTTTAATTTTTAACTTATTCTGAAGGAGCTCTAGCTCGGTACAGAAAACAAATAAATAAAATAAAAAAAAGGGTTTCTTTTATTTGAAAATTTTTCACTTCAAAAAAGTGACTATAATAAAAGAAATTTATCCATTGTTTTTCTTCTAATGGAAACAAAAAAATGCATGTTTTACATGACAAATGACTGGTGAATTTAGTTTTAATCGAGACACATTTTTTGAGAAAAACAACTCAAATAAAGGCAAATTTTTGACTCAAATACTAGCAACTTTCTTCTATTTGTGGTTACTTCTATTTGAGGTAATACGGTAACCACAAATAGAAGAAACTTTCTAGTATTTGAGTCAAAAATTTGCCTCTATTTGAGTTGTTTTTCTCAAAAAAATTAGTCTCGATTAAAAGAAAATTCGCCTGTCACTTGTCATTTAAAACATGCATTTTCCTGTTTCTAATAGAAGAAAAATTTATTTATTTGTATATCTGTACCGAGCTAAAGCTCCTTCAGATTAAAAAAATAAAAAAAATTAAAATAAAGTTAAATAAAATAAAATAAAAATAAAAAATAAGAAAAAAATAAAGTAAAAATAATAAAAGTAAAAAAGTAGATAAATATTAAAATTAAAAATTAAAATTAGATAAGTTTTGATAGAGAGTAACAGAGTACATATTTTTAAATATTTGATGATTCAGGAAAAAAAGAAGAAATAGTAAGGTAGCAATTACACATTGGAGTCGGGTATTCAACATACCTTGATTCAAAACCCGCTTTATATTCATCAACCAGCTTGATAACCAATGGAACAGAATGACGCAGTCCTCCCGCTACATATCTTTCGCTTAATTCAAAAAGTCGATTCCAGACAGTTAAGAATTTAAGTTTATTAAAGGCCTCATGTTGCAAAATATTGGAAGGAGTATCATATTTTAGTTTAAGTATAAAACGAGTTGCTGAGTTTCGTAAGACTTGAATTTTTTTAATGTTTGTCTCCGAAAATGAATTCAGACACGGAAAAGAGTAATAAATTATAGATCCGATTAAAGATTTATATAGGTTTCCTAGTGTGTAATAATTAAGACCCCATTTTTTGTTAGACAATATTTTTATTAAGTTCAACCGTGAACTACAACGCTGTTTTATTCCATCAACCATTGGGGTAAAGGTTATTTTTGAATCAAATTTTATACCTAAAAACTTGATTTCCTTTTGACTCTCAATTTTATTTTCATATATTTTTAAATTTAAGTCAATATTTTCCTTATTATATTTAGTGAAGACAATGTAACAAGACTTTTCAACAGATATTTTCATCTTCCACTTGAAGAGTCATTTTTCTAGTTCGTCTAAGTATTTGTTTATCTTATTTTCTAGATTTCCTTTTTTCTTAAAAATATAAAATGTGACCAACTCATCAGCAAAGAGAAGAGAGTATTCACTATTTGTTTTATTTCTTTTAGGAATATCATTGATAAAAATGCTTAAAAGTAATGGACTAATTACCGAGCCTTGAGGAACACCTGCAGTAATATGGTATTCTTCACTCATGTGACCATTTACAGAAGAAAAATAATGGATAAATTTCTTTTATTTGAGTCACTTTTTTGAAGTGAAAAATTTTCGAATAAAAGAAACCCTTTGATGACCGAACTTTCTTTTATTTGATGAAATACGGTAGTTGAAATTGATAATGATACAACACCAGATACAAAAGAAAATAAACGTAAAAGAGGGAGACCGCCAAAATTAGATAATAAAATTAGACTCTTAATTAATTTTTTTTTCGTGTATAATGAGAAATTTTTTGTGTGTATATTAAAATAAAATTGATTTTATAGAAATTTTAGTAGTTTTGATCTAGAATTTTTTTTTGTGTGTGAAAACCAGTTTTTTGGTTGTGAAAACCAGATTTTTGGTTGTCAAAAGACTTTTCCCTAATCTTGTTTATTGCCTTTTCAAAAGTCGAAAATACCCAAATGCCATCTCTACCTAAATATTAGACTTTAAATATAAAAGATAAAAATTAAAAAAAATTAAAATTAATTTATCACCCTTCAAGTGTTTGACTTTGGAAAACATATTTCTATTTCGCAAATTTTACCTACACCGTCCAACTCCAAATTTTTTAATAACTTTTTTTTATATATTTTTTTTAATTTTAATTAATAAATTGAATTATTAGCTAATTAACATTTCATTTAGTTTTTTTCAAAAAATATGAAAAAATATCAAAATAGGTTTACAATTCTTAGATAAGTTGAACCAATAATTCAAAAAACCTGAAACAATAATTGTTCCAGTAAAAGATAAGCCATAGTTCACCAAAATGGAAAACAGAGTGTAGATAGTAATTTAAACTAAAAATATTAATCGTAAGGATCATCATATCACAAACCTAGTGTTGGTAATCGACTCCAATCGATTGACAAATTTATTAAATCGAATAATTTTTTTAGTCGACTATAATAGCTCTAATTTATCTCGAAATGAAAAGTTAGGAAAGCAAAAAATATTATTTTTTAATAAAAATGGTTTTTAAATCTATTTAAAATTTAAGATTTAAAACAAAATAAAAAATAAAAAATACCATAAATTTAATAAACCTTTTTTTTAAAAAAATAATATTTTTTGCTTTCCTAACTTCTCATTTCGAGATAAATTAGAACTATTATAGTCATCTAGAAAAAAATATTCGATTTAATAGTTGACTAAAATAATAATCGACTTAAAAAAAATTACTCGATTTAATAATCGACTAAAAAAAATTAATAGATTTAAAGTTAGTCGATTATTGATAATCGATTGCCAAAACCACACAAATCTAATGTCAAAATTTATAAAAAAAAAAACAAAGATTTTAATGCTTGCAATATTAACTTAAATTTTATTTTTTATTTGGAACATCGTACTTTTTCAGTGTTATTTCAACATTGGATTCATTTTGTAATTCAAACACAAAAAATCAAACCATAGCGATTTTAGTTTTTATTTATGTGACCAAAAAATTTTTACGTGACCAAAATATTGCAAAGATTAAATTTTAAAAGTAAAATATAAAACTGACTTAAATTTTGTTAATAAAAGTATTTTTTTTGTACTTCTGAAATATGTAATTTTATTCCTCTTGCATTTTTTATTAATTTGTTTGCTTTAAGCTCTCTTTACCATAAACTGGATATATTCAGTTGCCACTGGCATTTCTAATGCATGTTGAGTGTACTTAGATAACTTTCCCTTAACAGCATATAATAATAATTTGATTTAAATACAAATTTTTGTTAATTTTCTATCGATTTTAATGAAAAAAGGGGGAGAATAAAGCTTAATCATCGAAAATTTAACTGAAAGATATTAGAGTGAGTGAAAAAATTTCTTTGAGCTGAAAAAATGATAATCAAAAGGACATGAAAGAAGCATCAAAAATCAAGCTTTTCTTTTATTGTTAAACGATAGCTAGACAATTAATTAAAATAGCATTCAATTTTGTTAAATCTGACATAAAGATGAAAAGTATTGAAAAAAAAATTAAAACCTGTTAAATTTTCTGATTTTTATCTAGGAATTTTTCTTGTTATATAACAACAAAATTTTCAATATAAATGATTTGTAGTTTTGGAATAAATTTTAACAAACAATTGACAAGCTTTAAAAATGGTGATTTTATTATTAAGTTTTCTTTTAAATTTATAAATTTGGTTGTGATAAATATCACTTCTTTTTATGTAAATAAAAAATTTAAAAACTTATTTTTAAAAAATTATACATTAGAATAATTGAAAGTCAGAAAATGGTAGAAAATAGAATATTACGGAAGAAGCAAAATTAAACTGTAGTCTATTTCTAATTGAGATCTTAATTGACATTTCAAATTGTTACTATTTTAACTTTAAATAGTAACAATTTAGAAATTAGAAATAAAAGAAATGATTTCCTTTATTTCTAAATATAAATATTTCTTTGACACCAGGAGTGTCAAAATTAGTAAATTAGCATCAAAAAACCCATATGCCACCATTCAAATCAAGTTTCAAATAGTATTATAGTGAATTTAAAAATTTTAAATAATAATATCTGATAGAAATGAGTTCTTTAAGGTATTTAAAAAAAAAGAGATTAAAAACTAAATAGTAGAAAGAATCACTAGAAAAATGAATGTTTTAATGGCCAACTTCTTAGATTAAGTGTAAATTTTTAACTTTTATTGATTTTTTTGAAGATTATACTTGATGAAAATAGACGCTTGATTATTTGATTCTTAAATTACCTAGAAAGTGTATTATTTAAATCTTGGGATTCATGGTATTCATTTCTCAATTTAGATTTCGGTTATATAAATATAAATGAATATTATTTTTAAAAAAATTTTTAAGACAAATAATTTTCAGAATATAAAATTTCGCTTTTAAAGTATACCATGAATATAATAAACTTGCGAATATATTAGTAAAATAATTTCAAATTAATATTTATAATTTATCAAAAAAAAAAGCTTAATCTGACTAGTCAAACTTTAATAAACTCGAAGATGGCATTAAACTTAAAAGGTATTTTAAAATTTTTTATTTAATAAAAAATTTTCACTTTTTGCTTGTTTTTAAAGGGTAAGAAAAAGTAAAAAAAACAAGGACAATTTTTTAATTTTTAATCTAAAAGATTAGTAACTCTTTCATTTTTGGCAACCGGTGGAGCCACACTTCTAGTCCTTGGATGTGCTTTGGCTAATTAGTATGATTTATCAATAAAAAAAATTTTTATCTATAATTTTTCTAAAAGTAACTGGTGGCCAATTTTTGTCGTCGTTTTTCATATCTTATCACCACTGCCAATTATAATTTCACGACGATGTTCAGGTGATAGTTATATGTCTGATCCTTACACTGGTCGTTGTGTAGAGTTAAGCGCTTTTCTTACTGCCATTTTAGTGATAAGTGCATACATGCTGCCAGTAATAATGGCGAATACACCAATTGGGGCGCCAATAATAAAATGGTCTTCTGCAGCATTTATTTTCGCTGGAAATTCAATCATTTTCTTAACTATTTATATATTCGTTAGATTGTTACTGGCAGAAGACAACTTTGGTGGATGGTAGAATTATAGAACTCAAAAACTCAAAATATATTTGTTGCTTTATTTTTTTATTTATCTTTTGAAAATAAATTTGAACAATTTTTTTACATTTTTTGAATAAATTTTTTTTATAAACAAAAAAAAAGTTTTATTAACAAAATAATTTTGAATGCTTTTACTTCATCTGAGCATTAGATTCTAAATGTGCCCATGGATCTTCAACCATTGATTTATCATAATAATCTTTGACGTCAAACTCTTTTTCATTCCTTTTAAATTGGCCTGGGTTTCTAAAGAACTTATTTTTGTTCATATTTGTTCCATATTGATGGTTTATTGGGAATTTTCTTTTCTGTCCATAGCCATTATTCTGATGATTATTATGCGAAAATTGAGGACTTTGATAGTAATTTGGTTTAGTATTCTGATGTTCTATTGGTGACTCTTCGGCGGACATTAGTTGTTTTTGATATTTTAATTCAAATAAAATATGTTTTATTTATGAAATCTTAATTTAAAATAATATATGTTCATTATAATATTCACAAAATATCTTGAATTTTCTCCATAAAATATAAAAATTATAGACAGACTTAAATCGTTTATCAAGTAGCTACCCGGAAAAAAAAGAACGCTCAAAAAACGCTCAAAGAACGCCGTTCTTCGTCAGCGTTTTTCACGCCGCCGAACGGCGTTTTTTAAGCGTTTTGGAGCGTTTATTTATTTTTCAAAAATAATTTTTTTCTAAAAACAAAGCTATAAGATTTAAATTTTTTTTGTTGAAACAATTAAAAAAAATATATGACACATTTTTTGATCAACTAGAATTAATAGAACATTTTTGACTTAGCAAATTAGTTGATTTTAGTATTTTTTTATAATAATATAAATTCTTTTTTATATAAAGTTATCATCTGTCACATTATAATCATTTTGGGTGATTCAGTAGGAAATTCTAAATCTTTAGCTGAATCTTTGTTAACTGCATTAAACATATTTAAATCGCATGAGAAATGAAAAAAAGGTTTTTAGATAATTTTGAGCTTCCTAAGGGTCACTGCTGTTAAATTATAATTTAAATTAAAAAAATTTAAAATTTTTATTCTTATTTTTATTTAATCTTAAGGAGCTTTGGCTCGACACAGATAAACAAATAAAAAAAATCACCTTAAATTTGTATATGGGTATTTGGAAATAACGAAATTCGCTTCTTAGCGAACACTGGTTTTCAAAATGTTATAAAGATATGTAATTTTAGTCGAAAATATCCATTTTGAATACCAGTGTTCGATAAGAAACGATATGTCGTAAAAATCAAGCAAATACATTATCTTATTTTTGTTCATATTCTTACTATTTCAGATTGTTTTTGATCCTTCAAATTAAAATAATAAGAAAAATAAAATAAGCTAAAATAATAAGCATGAAAGAAAAAACTTTCCCACGCTTATTTAAATGAAAGGAATAATTTTGCCATGCCTATTACATGCGTTACTTATTTCACTTTAGTTACTTATTTAACCTTATTTATATTTATAAAAATTTACTTCAAAATTTAAAATATATCATACAGTACGTTTCTAAAAAAGTAAACAGTTTCTAGAGCATTGCTTAAGCATCTCTAGTGCATAGCTAGCGCAGTTCTCATGGTCTGCTTAAGCAATTTAGAACATGCTCATGAGCGTTCTATAGCGAGCATGTTCAATTGCTCATGCAAATGCTCTTAAGCAAAAAATATGTTCTATCGCAGCTCTAGAGCAGTGCTATAACATAGCTGTATACTTTGTTTAGAAACGTACTGTATTATTAGCTACATTTTTAAATATTGAACATTTTAGGAAAGAAAGAAATTACGTTGAGGTAATTAAATTTTTTTATTTTCTTTTATTTATTATTTTAGCTCATTTTATTTTTCTTATTATTTTAATTTGAAGGATCAAAAACAAAATTTTTCTTCCCCCTCCCTTCTTTCAGTTACAATGGTCCTAATTACTCCAACCTATTTAATGGACTGAAGCGGAACTGGCAAGTGATTAAGCGTTCTAAGTAAATGACTTGAAATACGCTAACAATTTGAGAGTTAAAAACGTCCAAACGTATAACAAATTAATTTAAAAAAATTAATAGTTTCATCAGAACTAATTTTATTTTAATCAAAGCTTTAACTTTAAAATATTTAAAAAAAGTCAAGTTTAATCGAAAAAAAATTTAATTTTTATTAATAATGCTGCTTAATATAATTTTCACAGTGTAAGTCTGAAAACCAGCGAAAATTATTTTCCAACAGTCAAAGGATTTACACTAGGGCTTTCAGCAGATATTTGAATCATATTTTATAACTGATGAAGAAATTCAATAAATCATCTGGCCCCAATTGAATCGATTTTTCGCAGCGTTTTTTCAACGTTCTGCAGCGTGAAAAACGCTGACGAAAATAACGCTAAAAAACGCTGAAAAAACACTGAAAAAACGCTGAAAAGAAGCCGTTTTAACGCCGTTTTACCAGCGTTAAAACGGCGTTCTTTTCAGCGTTCTTTTTTTTCCGGGTATATTTATTAATTATCCAATTTGATTTTTTCTTTAGAATTTTTTATTAGAAAAATATTAAATTGTGCTGGAAAATTTAAAAGCATTAGATAAAGATTCTGCAAAAACCATGCAGGCTTTTGCTTACGTTTTTCAAATATTCTTAATAATGTTTTAAGTGCAAAGCAAAGATTTTGTTTTTTATGCTTAAAAAATTTTCAAAATTAATTTATTTAAAAAAAATTGGTTGACATCAAAATTTATATAAAAACGGTAAAATGTAAATAATTTAACATTGTTGTACCGTAAAATCTTGACCATTACTCTTGGAACTATTTCAAAATTTGGGTTTATTCTATAATGAACTAATACCATCGAAACCATGCAATAAATTTTTTTTTTTTTTTACAATAAACCTTGACGTCTGACTTTAAACTAAGAGTAAGCCAAAAAGTTTGATCTTTTTTCTTAGAATAATTTGGAATTTATTTTGTAATAAACTTAAAAAATTGTAGAGTTAAATTCGAAATTAAAAAAAATTAAAAATTAAACTTTATTCTAATTTTTGTATTTATTCTAAGAGTAAAAGTTAAATTCGATTAAAAATTAAAAAATTTAACATATTTAATAGCCAAAAAAAAACTGTATAAAAACATTTATTTTTTATTTTGCCTAATAATTATACCATTTTCGTCACAAGGTAGCCTTTTTCTACCACGTTTCTTTGGTGTAAATTGATTTGAACAAGTTTCGATATTGGAAGTTATTGAAATTTGGGATTTGGCTTGGTTGGTCTGAAGGTTCAATTCCCTAAGAGGATTTCGATTAGTTGGCTGTGGTCTATTTGTATTTACGGTTTGAGTTGACATTGGTGAAACATATGTTTTTGGATCTATACCTATGTTGAGTAATATTGCGGAATAAAATGGTTGGACATTGAACTTTGAAAGATTAAGTGTCACATAGCTTGAAGTTGAATTCTTATGTAGATAATTTGGAAGAAGAAGAAACAATCATGGGTTTCACCGATGAAGATAGCTTTGATGAGAACCTAGAAGTTAATTTGATTGATTGAGTTAATGTTAAGTTAATTTGATGTTCAGTTAAGTGAGGTTCAAGATGTTATTAACTTTGAACCAGAGACACCACCAATATCTTCATTCCAATCAACTTATGTTATGTCCCCCCAAATAGTTTTAATCCTTCCAACCATTTTATTCCGCAATATTACTCAAAAATATTTTGAATTTTTTTTTAATAAAAGTGTAGTAAAAATTCAAAAAATATATTTTTCATCTTTTAAAAATTAATTTCAGTTAAAAAACTTGTTTTTGCCATATAGACAATAAGATCAAAAACTTGATCAGCTTTTTAAAAAAGTTTAAGAACTACATGGGATAATATACAAAAACGTTTTTTAAAGAAATTTGCTTATCTTTAAGAAGGTCAACGAGATCGTTTAAACTATTTTAAAGTCTTGTTTCTGTCCTCGCATGATAAAAGTTCATTTCTATTTTTAAAATTTCCTAAAAAGATAGCTTCATCTTTAATAAAGAAGCATTTATCTTTATCCTTAAGAACTTTATCAATTATTCTCTGAAACCTAGCTAATGCATATAATTACATTTAATATAACCCCAAAAAATGGGCTATTTTTTGCAAAATAAAATTAAATGGCGATGTTTGATTAAATTTGCGCAATTAAAATCAAAAATATCTTTAAAATTGGGTTGTTGTTTTTAATTTTTTAATAAATAAAGATGTCAAATAATTAATTTTTTAATAAAAATAATTTTATTCTTATTTATATTTTATTAACCACATAAAAAATTTAAAAATCTATAATTTAAAGAACAAGTATTTAATTATTGATTTGCATGCAGCTGTTAAGACTGGATAAATAAACTCAAAAATTAATCTAAAAATTTTTTCATAAAAAATTATCACTTTTGGAAAAAAAATATTAAAGAAATTTATTTTTAATAATATCTCTATATATCTTTTAAAATTGTTAAAAATATTATCTCATTGGATTTCAAAAATTGTTGACCATATTTTGATTTTGTAGCGAATAAGCAGGTAAGTTTTGCTGAACCATAATTCCTGTGTTTCCAATAGTATTTACTTTAGGTCTTTTAGTAATTTTTTTAATTAAAAAAAAATTTACGACCGAGAGAATTACTGAAACTGCACTTAGTGCAATCATGACGGCTGAAACTGGAATCATATCTTTATTAGCTTCTTCGCTAGCGTAATCACTACCATAATCCATGAAGCTCATTGCGCTAGCTAATAACACTGCCATACTAATAAACGCCCCAATAAATAATGTGCCAAATACTGCTGCTATATAAACATAGAGATTATGTATTTTGACTTTGGTTAAATATTAAGCATTAAAATAAGAAAATAAAAATTGAAAGTTTACTTGGTAGTAAAATTAACACAGTAAGTAAAATAGTCAAAACACCTCCCCAAATTCCATGATAAACATAGTGAAAAGCACCTTTAAATACTATCAAAATAACATGAAGAGCTATCAGACTGATTGAATTGAAAACCAAAATAACACTGTAAACAATTGGAAATTTAACCGGATATTCTTCTTTAATTCTTTTTTCAAAGTAAGCTCTTTCCTGTTGTTTCATTTCATTTACATAGTGATTTTGCTGTTCGGGAGTCATTAAAGGAATGTTTGTATTAATGCTAGGTACTGTTGGATAAGTCATTCCATTATTAATTTGACCTGGGTTAGGATACATTTTTATTTAGCTATTAATTTTAATTTTTTGATTTTTTCCAAATCAACTTTTCCTATTTAAATAAGAAAATAATGACGCAAAATTTATAACACTTTTTTACATCAAAGGTTTTCTTAATTTTGAGTTTCTGTTAAATTTAACCAAAAAAAAACAATTTTTAGCCAAAATTTGTGGGAGAAATATAATGTAATTCTGAGGCAAGAATTTTATGAGTTCACTTTTTTAAAATAAGAGTTTCTTTTAAATACTTATTTAAATTTATGACGCAGGTAAACATTGCAAAGCGTCAACTTTTTTTTTCAAATAATAAAATACCACTTAATTAATTTTATGCCTAAAACGCAAAATTTTAAAGTTTATGCTAAGAGTTATTAAATTTATTTTCAGCAAGATTAATTACTAAAAGGATAATTTGTTTTAAAACACGAAAATTATTAAAAATAATATTTCTGCTAAAAACAGGTTGTCACAATTTCGACTAAACCAAAGGAAAAGCCAAAAATAACTTAAAATTTTCTTTTTTTAAATTTACAAAGAATAATTCTAAAGAATAATTTTTTATAAAATTTTAATTACTTTGATAAATAATTAAAATTTAAAATAAATAAACATCGCAACCATATTCAAATGATTCAGCTATCCTCTCAATCATCAGCTAGTCTTTCAATATCACCATTATCCTAATTTTAATCTGAAGTTATTCAAATTTTATTAAGACACAATCATTATCAAATATTTTCACGACCACAACAACAGTTGCTTATACAGAATCAACGCCATTTTAATAGAACCAAATGCTGAACTTTCAAATTGTTATTAATCGTGATGCTCTTAACTGAAGTTCTTATATGAGTATCGATATAGAAACGGTCAATATACTTTCTATAATATCATTAATTAGAAATTACATCTACTCAAACAGTTGTTAAACTAAAACCAAGCAGAGACTCAGCAAAAAACACTAGAAATCAATTTTTTTATAAAAAATAAAATTTTCAGGATCTAAAATTTTAAATATTGAATGCTTTAATTTTTCCCATTTTTTATGAAAATAGTAGTAGTAGTATTTTAGTAATATTATCTGCAGTATAGATACTTCTATTTACACTGCAAAGCTTTTCCAAAGACTTCATTGTCAATGACCACTTTAAAGCTATTTATTGATTGCGCTTTAATAGCATTCACAGATAAACTGTTCCATAATTTTACACAACGATTTGTTAAGAAATTATATTTTAATGAGCTTCTGAGATTTATTTCTCGGAACAGTCTATTTTCATGTGGTCTTCTAAGGTTTTTTTACACTACAAGCGAAATTGATGCCATTTGTTAACGATACTATTTCTAAAGCATTTAGATATTTGTATATTTGAATGGTATTGTGGATTTCAAATACAAATAGAACAAAAATTCTTCATTTTTTAATAAATTTAAATTTAAATTAATAAAAAATATTAGAAAAAATACTGAAACATAGTGCAACATACTTTGTTGCAACATTTTTCCCTAAAATAATTATTCTCATGTACAAAATGACAAAAAGTTACTAAACGATAAAATTTAAATAGATTATTGATTCAATTTACTAAAAAAATGAAAATAAAAATTTTATTTTAGAATAAAAAAGTGCAATAAAGTATGTTGCACTATGTTTCAGTATTTTTTCTAATATTTTTTATAAACTTAAATTTAAATTTATTAAAAAATGAAGAATTTTTGTTCTATTTGTATTTGAAATTTACAAAATCTATTTGAATCAGGCCCTTAAGCGACGATTTTCAAACTCATAAAAATAAGAATAAGTATTTCAATCGGTCTTCATAAGACTTGTTTCTAGTAGAATCAATCAGTTTTCTCGCTCTATATTGTAATTTTTCAAGAATTTTAATGTCTGTTTTTAAATATGGACTCCAGGTTCCTACTGCATACTCCAGATTGGGTCTCACAAGTGATGCATAGAGAAGTCTTAATGATTCTAGGCTAAGAATATTAAACAAATTTCTTATTAGACCCAGTTTTCGGTTAGGTTTCATAGCTGCTACAGTAAATTGTTTATTCCATTTAAATCATTTGTAATAAAAATACCAGAATCTTTTTCTTCTGTTATCTCCTCTAGGAAATGAGATATACTTTGGTTTGATAAAGAGTATTTGACTTTTTTTTCCGCTTCCTTAGATAAATATCTTTACATTTGTTCAGGTTCAGATTTGTTGACTAATTATCTGTCCATTCCATTAGGGGATCGAGGTCTTTCTGAAGTTCTAATGACCCTACGTGCCGGAATTCAACAGGACCAATTAATTACAAATCATCGGCATATCTAAGATAAAAACCTTTGAAGATCTAAAGGAGATCATTGATAAAAATTATAAATAAGATTGGACCAAGTACGGATCCTTGGGGTACTCCGCTTGTAACTTCTTACTAAATGGATGCATCATCACCTAAAACAACTCTTAGTACCCTCCTAATCAAAAACGACTCAATCCACTTTAGAAGTTGACCATTTATACCATATGATTCAAGTTATCAATTTCGTATGAGGAAATTTATCAAAGACCTTTTAAAAATTAGTATACACAATGTCCACATTTTTTCCTCTTTCATATTCTATTTCATAATTTGCTTTATCGAAGAACTCTATAAAAGATTTGTGGCACATGATCTCTTAGGGGAAATCCTAGTTGTTTTTTCGAAATTAATTTGTTTTTTAGTAAAAAAGTTCATTATTTCATCCTTAATAAATAAAATAAATTTTTATTTTTTTTTCTTATAAATTTTATTTTAATATCGGCATTTAAAAAATAAACCTAAATTTTTGAATTTTGAGGCTGCACTCGAACTTGGTATTAAATTTGTTTTAAATTTATTTGTTAAAATGCTGAGGTTTTAAGTTGATATTTGATGATAAAGACCTTGAACTAAATGAAAAAATAACGTGAAATCTATTGTAATTCGATTTTACCTCCCTCATATATTTGGAATTTAAACGACTAAAAATTTGAGTTCTACGGGGCAAATTTTGGGTGCCAGATATAACCAATATTAACTAGTCAGCCTACCGAATATAGAAGCTATATTCTTCAAAATTCAAGACAACAATAATAAGAAGTTTTTTCTAATTTATCAAGGAAAAATAAAATTACCGAAATATATTTAATTTTTTATTTATTTAATATTTTAATCTAATATTTAATTTTTTGAAACAATGAAACTATCCAATTTTAGTATTGATAAATCTATGCAAATTATAATTAAAAGAAAAACTTGGAGCGAAAAAATTATTTTCCCCAAAAATTTCAAATTCATCTTACAAGTGGATTTTATTTTTTTTTAAATCTCTATTTTTTTAATTCTTGGACTATTTAGCAAATGTATGCATATATATACATATTTTAAATCCTTGTGCAATCTTTATCATTATAAATTATTGTAAAATACTTTGAAAATTCGATACCAAAATTAACCTCAATCGAAACTGAGATGGACGCAAAACGTCTTCCGAAAAATCCATTTAGACAAATCAAGAAATAGCTCGAACAGAAATATGTTGATGTTTGCATAGCAACTACATGTCGCATTCTCATAAACATTGGTATTAGACATTATGCGATAAACAATAAGCAACTTGTGTCACACAATCAAACATTACCAATTAAGAGAACCCTTGAGGTTGTGAAATAAGTTAAACGGCTTGTTAATAAAAAGAACCATGCAACCAGTCGCGATATCCAAAAACGTAACTCATTGATATCACAAAATAATCCATAAAGATTCGAATCTCGAAACAAGAAATAAAACCAGAGCTCACAAGCTGACTCCTGAGCATAAAAAAAAATCGAAAAACCACCGTATTTCCTCAAATAAAAGAAAGTTCGGTCGTCAAAGGTTTTCTTTTATTCGAAAAAATTTTCGCTAAAAAAAGAGACTAAATAAAAGAAATTTATCCATTTTTTTTTCTTCTATTAGAAACAAGAAAATGCATGTTTCACTAGACAAATGACTGGTGAATTTACTTTTAATCGAGACACATTTTTTTAAGAAAAAAAATTCAAACAAACGCAAATTTTTGACTCAAATACTATCAATTTTCTTCTATTTGTGGTTATTCTATTCGATGAAATACGGCAATCGCCGGAAGCTCTACGAGAACCACCTAACAGGAAATTGCAAGTGAATGGTATTGTCACCAATTTTATTCCACCGCGCATGACTAATTTATTACAACCAGCCGATGTTTGCTGGTTTGCTTCAATTAAAAAACAATATCACAATAAATGGAACAAATGGTTTTTAGAGGATGAAAGATCTTTTACCAGGTTTGGTAACACAAAATCTCCAGGATATGTAAATGAGAATGAGCCAAGAAACGCCAATTTTGTTTCAAAATGAAAAAAGTCAAAATTTTAAAAAACGAGGTAGGAGACCAGATAGTCCGAATACTAAATTAAAAAAAAATTTTTTCTTACTTTTAAAGCCGCGCTTAAATCATTTTTCTTAATTTTTATAAAAAAATGATTTAAAATTAATTTTTTTAATTTTTAATTTTTTCTATTTTTTCCAATTTTAGTCCCAGCGTCTAAACCAAAATCCTAAGTTTAGATTTATCATTGTCCTTAATAATAGATGCCGCATAAAATTCAAATTTTATTTTACAGCTCAACTTTATTTTTTAATTCTTAGCAATAAAAGCCGCGCTTAAAACCAAAGAGACCGTATAAATGCACGGGTTAATCAATAGGGTTGGGTTAACATGGGAGAGATGGTACGGGATGCATGCACTTAAAATCAATTTTGTGTTTAACTGCATGCAATACCGCGCAAGGGTATACGGTAAGTGAAAAAGAAAATAAGTTATATAAATTATAAATATTTATATTTTTCGATAAATGTTAACAAAAAAATTTCGGTTTATCTTTTTTTTTTCTGAAAACTAAAAATTTTTTTATTTTAATTATGTTTTTTTTTATTTTATAAATTTATTTTTTATAAAGCCTAAAATAAAGTATTTCAAAAAATATGATCAATTAAATAAAAATTAATTAAAATTAAAAATTAATTTTATTTTCCTAAGTTTTAATTTTTATTGAATAAGCTAAACACTAAAATTTCGCTTTATTTTAGTTTTAAAATGATTTCAAAATAATAACAAGAATTGAATAAATATCTAATTTTAATGAAAAAAGAATTTAAAAATGGTCAAACATGAAAAAATATTTCATCCAAAAGAGAAAATTATTCAAAAGTTATTTTTTTCTGGGAAAGTAATTATTTACTCGTTTTTTTTTATTTTCGAAATATGGTAAAATTATGTAAGTTAAACAAACTTTAATAGTTATAAAAGTGTGTAAAAGTAATCTATTATATTGCCAATATAATTTGTTAATTAGTAAATTTTTTTAGTTTCTTGAAAAAAATATAAAATCGGATTTTATATATTTTTCAAAAAACTAGCCAATATTTTCCATTGCGAGTTTAACTCAAGATTTTAAGGATAACTTCTTGAAAACCAAATTAAATTTTTCAAGAATAAGTTTTAATTTAATAAATTTTAATTTTAATGTTTTTTTTAGTTGCATTTATATTTTTGAATTGGATAAATATTCAAATTCCTAATTTAATTATGAGAGCTATTGACAATTTGATCGAAAATTGATCACATCACAGGAATAAGATTTTTTCATAAACATCTATGTTCAAAACAATGCCAGAGATATTTACTCATGAATGGACGGAGAAATTACTTTTAAGACTCTTACGATAGACTCTAATAAGAAGATTCCAAATATTTTTTTTTGAAAAAAATCTATGAATTAAAATTGTATCTTCACAATGGCAATTTGAAGTTTCTGATCAATTTTTGATGCTCAAATGATCAAATCAAACTAAAGCTTTTAAATAAATTACTGTTTCATAATAGAAAATTCAGATATACATTTTTATATTTAACATACTATGTATAATAAAAAGATAAGCTCTGCAATATCAAAATGCACATTGCAGAGTTCACATCATTAAAATGAAGCTATTTTAAGTGGATACTTTTTTGCAGACTTTTACAGATTTCACCTTTTGATTAAACAAAGTATGTTAAAACCAAAAATTTACATCTGCAATAATTCTATTAAAAAATTAAAATTTATTTAATTTTTTTATTATGATTTGATCATTTTGAGCATCAGAAATTGATCATAAACTTCTAATTGCCCTTCACAATGGTGAGTTTTCAGAATACTCTAAGTTTAATAAACAATTCTTTTTTTCATTAATTTAATAAATTTTCTGTATAACATTATTTTAAATTAATATATTTAATAGTTCAATTGACAAACTTAATATGTTACCCTTAAAAGTTGAGTAGGAAATTAAAGTTTTACTTTCAAAGTTTTATATTATCTGAAATTAAAGTACAATTATTATATTACATACTTGTCTAGGCTTAATTTAACCGATAAATTTTTATATGATTTGCTTTAAAAGTTCAAAATGATATTTAAAAGCTATTTTTATGTTATATTGAAAAAAAATTTCATGTTATCAAAATGGTAAGTTTTTAGCACACATAATTAAAAGGAATTCAATCATTTTTTTAATTTACAAAAATTCTAATATATTTTGTAAATATTAAATAAATATGAGTAAGTTTTTACAAAAATCAGAGATTCAAATTAGATAAAAGAAATGCAAAAAATATGAGAGACAAAATCATTTATTATGTTTAAAAATCAATTAAGCTAGATTCTTCGAAATTATATTCTTAAAATCGAACTATTTAAATTTAATTTTTTTTTTCATAATTAAAAAATAATTTTACCTTTTTTCACTTTTTTTTTGTATTTTTTTATTTGAAACTTTGAATCTAAAATTAAAGATCAAATTAAAAATTTTAAAATATTTAAATATACTGAATATTATCTTTTTTTTGTCAAAATATTTTTTTCTATTAAGTACTCTTCGAAGCAAATATTTGAATTTTAATCCTTATCATAAGTTAATAGATAAAACTGAACATTTACAACATTAAAATATAAAAAATTTTGTTCAAAAAATATTAATGTTAATTTAGAACAAATATAATTTTTATCAAGATTTAATTATTCATTTTTGTTTTGTATATGAAAATGAAGTGATCATTAGAAAATGCCAAACGAGTCATTTAAATCGTTTTTAAACGTTTTAAATCCTTAGCTCTTTGGAAATTGTCTCTAATATTCTATTAATTTTTTTAAATCAAAAAACATAAGAAAATGCTTAGTTCTTCTAATGTTGAAGTATATCTGACTAAGCGTCTTTGTTAAATACCAATTTGAATAAAATATTTAAATATTGCTGGAAAAAATTGAATTTATCTTTTCAGAGATCTTGTTTTGCATTTTTATTTTTTTATTTCGATATTCATTTTAGTTTTGGAAGATCAATTACAAGCAGAGGCATATTTAGGGCCACATTTCAATAGAGAAAAAAAAGAAAATTTAAAATTCAAATTACTCGTTTAGTTTTCAACTAAAAAAAAAAACTATCAACTACAAAAAATTCTACATTTTGATGATTTAAACATTTTAAAATAAAAAAAAAAAAAACTCATAGCAAAACATTAGCAAAGATAATTTAAAAAATAATAAAATCAAACATTCTTTTTTATCTCGCAAATGTGAGCATTCTCCTTTAGGTCTAATATTGATAGTAAAATTCAATTAAATTTTATTATCATACATAACTAGTTTCTTAATGCATAGTGGCAAATGAGAAAAAAAAGCGAAAACTATTACTATTAAACAACAACGAGAAATCCATACAGCGAATCACTAATTTACATTAAAATGAAATAAAATCAATTATAATTCAGAGCCCGCTTTTAATTCGAACATTTACAATAAAACAAAAAGTAACAAGACTCTTACTATAATGCTACAGGTGTATTGATCCGGCATGTTAGCTTCGGTTATGATTTATGCTTCTTTGATTTTAAAAGTCACATCAAAACCCATTACAAAAAAACATTATTTTAATTAAATTCAATTTAAGTTGTTGTTTTTTTTTCAGCATAAAAACGGCAAGAAATTTAAAAAAATTTTAAATAAAATTTTTTCTAATAGTTAATAAACGCGGAATTATTCAATTACTGGTTTTATCCTACTAAAAACATTATATGATTACATTCTTGTAAACTTACTCCTTCGCATTCAAACATTTTCACTTTGTTACAAAAATAATTATGATGCGTTTGCTCATTTGGTTTAAAAAAATTTTTTCCATTTCCATTTGGTAGCAAGTTGATCAAAATGAAAATATTTTTAATATTTATAATTAAGGCTTTTATTTTTATTTAGATAACAATTGTAGACCAGGCTTTGCAAAAGTCGGTCGACCATGCCATCTTGGTTAGACTTGAAATATGCGAGCAATATCTCTCAATCTGTGTAGGACTTGGGCCATTTTTGCAATAGATAACAAGCTTAGCGTGGTGTACATTATATAACCAAGGATTAGGACTTAAGTCAATTGTCCGAGGTTTATTCTTGACATTAAATTTGCTTCAAATAGATTAGGACAAACGAGCTTTTGTTGTTCGGCTTCAAGTTGCTCTAAAGGCTCATTTTGCTTTCAACTATTAGAGTTATATATGTCCTTTTAATAACTTATTATACAAGATTGAGTGAGCAATAGGAAAATATCAAAGCAATGATGACAACATAATCATTTCAACATTTAGAAAAGAAATAAAAAAGATTTATATGTTTATGATACACTTAATCCCGGACTATTTTCTTCGATATTAAAATGACATTGGTCATTATAGTTGCTCGAAATTGAACAAAAAAAAAAAACTTATCTAATATTAGACAAAAATATACAGTTTTTGTGATATAACTATGTCAAGATACACATAAGCATCGGATCTAAAATGTATTCGAGCCAAAATTCAATCTTCTAGGATTATCAAGAATATATTTAATCTAGAATTAATAAAAATTAGCTCGTTGCATCCATTTAAGATTTCTTTTTTTTTTTGTCGCTCAATTTCTTTTCTAGGAAAATTCTCTCCCTCTCAAATTCGACCACCAAAGGTACTTTGGGCCATTTCTGAGGCCATACATTGACGCCAAAATTTTAGCTCAACTAGCGATCAAATTTCAAAAATTTGATAACCTAAATTTAATTTTTTTTTTAGGTTAATACTATCGTAATATTATAATTTTAAAAGAAGAGAGAGAGAGAGAGAGAGAGAATGGGATACATTATCGCTTAACTTTGATTTTAAGCCAAAGGTCCAGTGATTTTTTTTTCTATTAAAATTTAATCTTTTCTAAACTAAATAGAGCTAAATTACGTTTATTATCTAAAATTAAGTAGCATAGTAAAATGTTGTGTGGCCTACTAAAATTTTTAATACCTGTGTTTTTTTTTTCTCTCTTTTAATTTTGCATTAATCTATTTGAATGGATTAGAATGAATTAGTTTATTAGATAACCCCTTAAATTAAATTCAAAGCTCTATGTTTGAATGAAATGTCTCAACTTTCTTTTCTCTGTGTCTATGTTTTCTAGATAAGATAAATTCTGTAATGTCAAAGTCACATTTGTCGAGTCATTCGTGAGAATGATACAACATGCTTTGAATTGCTTTTTTCAGGTTGTAAAGGCCCAAATTATGTTTGAACGGTTGGTTTTTTTGCAATTGGCTAAATGAAAGTGAATTGGATAAAAACTGAATGAGCTAGGATAATTTTTTTCAAAAAGGCACAAAAGCAAAAAGGCCATAACTTTGTTAATTATTATTTTTTTTCAATTCTGTAAAAATAACCAAGTACAGTTTTATCTCAGCTTTAATTTGGTACCATTTTTGTTCAATTTGGATTAAAACAGAATAAGCTAGGATATTTTTTTTTTAAAACGCACAAAAACGCACTAAAGCAAAAAGGCCATAACTTTGTTAATTATTATTTTTTTTCAATTCTGTAAAAATAACCAAGTACAGTTTTATCTCAGCTTTAATTTGGTACCATTTTTGTTCAATTTGGATGAATCCAATTCACACATGTTCACTTTCATTTAACCAATTTTCAGATACAAAAATTATGAACAAGTATTGGGTCGAAATTCAAAATTTTTTTTTTTATTTAAGTCAAATTTGCTTTTTAGAATTTGACTTGAGGAAAGCAGCTTTAGTGGAATCCGGTGTTGAGTAATTTTCAAATAAGAATTGTGAGCAAATTTAATGACTGCTAACCCAAATGGCTTAGAATATTTTTGACTTTAAATTGCGGAAGAGAGGTGAAGAATTTTGGATAAACATTTTAAATATCGATTTTTTTTTCTCTCACTGGTCTCAGACAAAATTGAGAAAAAAATTATTTTTTTTAATAATTGCTCATTAGACAGTCACTTTTTGTTGTTAACTACCTTTTGTAGTTTTTTTTCTGAAAGCATCTGTCAGACATTTTGCTTCTTTTTCTTGTTGTTGCTGTTGTACCCAGCTTTGTAAATAGGTCGCGCAGTTTCGCCTCTATAATATAGAAAACAAAATGCAAAAATGAATTTTTGTATGCATTTAGCTGAGTATGGGTGATTGCTAATTAAAAACAAATGCTTACTCATTCATGACATCAATTATATAAAAATGTTCATTTGGCGAGAGTAGGCTTGAGCTTGAGCAATCTGGTTATTTAATAGAGAGAAATTGCTTGGGCTTGTGAACAAAGGCCCGCAACAAGATACCATTATGGCTAGGATTTTTGTTTCGAAGAGAGCTGCTTTGTGACAAAAGTATTTCACATTTGCTATTGTATCAAGTCTTTGCTCCTTTATTGCGCAACTTGTACAATTTAACAAAATTCACCAATAGGTAATTTGGGCTATTTCAATTTATTTAAGTAAAAAACTCATTAGCTATTGTTATCAATCATGGAAAACGACTTATTTAAGCATAAATATAGAAATTGTAAATTTTAGTTTTTTGTTGCTTTCTTTTTTTTCTCTTGTCTTGTTGTTTGTGGACACACTGTCTCCAGCAATTTAATTTTAGAATTCACTTGTGGCCACCAATGTCGTTCTATTTTTATACAAATTGACTTTGTTTGATGTAATTTTAGCAAGGGCCGCGCATTAATATTCGGCTGGCCGCCGGCGTCCCCTGTCCCTACTCCCCACCACCACCACCATCACCATCTTTCCTTTGCGCAACAATATTACATCATTATGAAACTAGAACATGAAATTATGACGCCTATGTGGCCGGTGTACATTGTGATAAATTAAATTATCAATTTTGAGTAACCTACATTTTCAATAAAATTAACCATAGAACAAAATGAAACCAAGCACACACACACACAAATACACTTAGTAAAACTTAAATTTAGATAATAGTTAAATAATATTTCAATAGTGATATTAATAGCAATGAGTTAGTTGCTTGCCAAAGTTGAGTGTTGTGAGCAATATTTTTATTGTTGGTAAGTTTTCTAGATAACAATTGTTTATTAAGAGATTTATGATGCTTTCGAGCCAAACTAAAGGCTATTTTTCCATTTTTTTTTCTATGTCTCTTTAGAGCCTAGTTTAGTTGTGAGCTTAAATTTGAGAACAAAAAAAATGATTGCGTAAACCAAAAGAGGAAAATGACTCGGACCAACATTGAAGTCAAGAGCAGATTGTTATTTTAGCAATTAGAGGCAAAAAAAAATAGTTTTTAGTCTTAGTTGAAAAATTTATGAAGCAAGTTTTGGACTTATTGTTGTTGTCGTCGATGCAAGCTTTCTCCAACCCATTCACTCTGAATTGTTCTTGCTTAATTGAAATTTTAAATTTTAATTTTGAAATTTGATTATCGGTGTTATTCTTTTTTTTTTTCATTTTGCGAGGCATTTAATAATTCAATACTTTTTTTGTTGTTTATTCAATTTTCTAAATAACATTTATTTTGGCTTTTTTTTTTTTATGTCAGTTGAGCAAATGCTGGAGAGAGATTTTTTGTTGCTTTCTAATTTTAGTGGACATCAAGCCGCCTTAATTGTTTTTTTTTTCGTTGTTGTTAAAAATAAATTTTCTCATTCTATTTTAGAAATTTGCGCATTAAAATGCCATTGTCAATGGGTTGGTGACAATTTTGCTCAGATTTATTGGTGCCAATATTTAAATAGCAAATACCAAATTAAAAGCTATTTACATTCAGGCGAAAAATTATGTAATTTTAAGATCAAATTTAGAGAGAGAGAGATGGTTAAGATGTGCAAGGTGCATCAATTTAATTGTCAACAAAAAAAAAAATTTTTTTTTTTCTAAATCAGACAAAATAGTGCACATTTTCTTCTGTTGTAATTTTAATTCAAAAATTTGTTATCCAAGCGCAAATTAGTGCAAAAGTGTGTGTTTACTCGGAATTTATTTGAAAAAGCTGTTAGCCAGTCAGTTAGTATTTTGCGATTTGAATTGGAGCATTATTTGGAAAATTTTGTGATATTAAACGAATATCCAATAAAACATAAATAAATAATATTGTACTAGCAAAGAGAGATGATGAGAGAGTGAGCAGGGCGAAATTCGAACAATTGTACGAGCAAAAAAATGATGATGAAAAAAATTCCATTTTTCTCCGTTTTTTTCTCTAGCTCTATTTGATCATAATCAAAAATAAACACCAAATTTACATAAAATAGTAGCACACACACGCACACATATTTCTTTAACGTAACTGCCTGCTTAACCTAGTTCTAGAGTCCATTTCAATCTGATTCTGATCGAACAGAAGAGGCAAAACTTCTCTTTTCTTTTTCTTTTTTTGCTTACGACTGCTAGGATTTCAAATGTTAATGGCATTTCAATTCAATTCAAATTTTGTGTGCGCCTACAACAACTAGTTCGGATGGTTTAAGTAGTTTTATTTATTGTTGATGATAAAATAAAAAATTTAATATTAATTATGGAATTTCAAAGTTTTAACTTGCATTCATTGTCTTGAAATATTGAATTTTCACATCAATCGTAAACTACAAAAAATAACAAGTTTTTTTTCTTTTTAATTACTTCTTTTTTGAGCGAAGAGTTAAAATTATGAATTTGTAGCTGCTGCTGCTTTTTGATAGGGGCAAGTGACGGGTCTAGCTAGGGTTACTAATGGAGACTGAGAGCCATCGTTTTCAGGCTTAAATAGTGGACTTTTCAGGTTTCAAAGTCAATTAAAAAGAAAGTTTCTATGCCTTTACGTAGACTAGACGTTTGTTATGGCAACTGCAGAATGTTTGAGCAACAACAAAAATTGTCAAAATGTGTTTTCGAGGCTTTGTTTAGTTTTTGTAGTAGTGGTCAAATTTTATTTTATTTTAATGGAGTATAATTTTGCATCAAAGTTGGGGAGCTAGCAAACTGGAAACTAAAAAATTTAAAACCAAACGAAACAACAAAAAAATGAGAAAGATTAGAAATTTAGGTTATCAACTCAACAAAAGAAAATTGTAATATTATTATTATTAAAATTTTTATATAATTTACATTTTTTTTTTTCGAGCTAGAACTGACTTCAAACAACTAAAATTTTGATTAGGTTAATTCAAATTTGAACCCAAATAATGGACTATTTGGTCGAGTTAGAATCATAATTTCAAACTGTTAATCTTGTTTTTTTTTCTCTCTTTTTTTTTTCTCTCTTTTTTTTTTTTGGTCGAACACAACAAAAAAAATGTAAATTTGATCCATCGCAACAAAAATTTCAAATTTTAAAAAAGACAGGTTTTCAATTTGAAAAAATTTGAAATATTAGTTGGTCAAGTCTCGGCTTGTAATTGCTGTTTGAATAAGTTGTAATTAGAAATTAGGCATAATTTTTGTTGTTGTTGTTGCAATTGCTCGTAGTCATCATCACAATCATCATCGGCCTGGTCTGTTGCTGTTTTTGAAAAAAAATCGATTTTCGTAAGAGGCCAGTAGTCGTCAGACATAATTATTCGTTCTACAATAAATACAGACTAGCCGATTTCGACTCGAAATATTTCAGGTACTAATCTAGACTGTTTTCTTTTTCTCCTCTCTCTTAACTAGACATAATAGACTCCACAGCAACAACAATAATGGAACTTGACTACGTTTCAGAGCGAGTAGAATTCTTCAATAAATAGTGGCCTCATGAGCCGTGCGACATGCATGCAAAACTTTTTTTTTTTTTGTTTTTGAAAAAAAGATTGATGATAAATATTTTTTTTAATTTAAGTTCTAATTCGGTCAAACAAGATATCGAATTTCGATTTTATATTATTTCAAATTTAAAATCATAATTTTAGTTGTGGTGTAAATTTTCATATTTGATATGAGCTCAACAACTTACATGAATATGAAACAGACAGCTAAGCCCTGATAGATGGTGGCTCGCAAATGACGCAAATGCGGCCCCAGATAACAGTCCGAACAGTGATTAAAAACGATAGCGTTGTTTGCGAGCATAATTTATTTTTAAAGCCACTACACACAACTTGAATTTCTAATCAAGTTGTATGCTGTTTAATAATATTTATGATCATTGTAGTATCTCTTCCATTTGGTTTGGTTGAAAAAAAAATTTGCATTTTTAAATACAATTTAAGTTCTAATTACATTTTCTTATAAGAGAGAGAGAGAGAGCCATTGAGCATTGTATGTCGATAACTCATTTATGCTCTTTCTCATTTTCTTCTAATTTATCTTAATCATTTCTTTTGCAAGCCACTTTAAAAATAGACGAGAAAAAATTATTTTATCAAATGTTCTTTTTATATTTCAGTTTATCAGTCTATATCACACTTTTTTTTAATCGAGTCTTAAAAAAGTAAGTCCAGCTATTAGATATTTTTAGACTTGGACGCCAGGATATGTTTAATGCCATTAAATGATATTCATTAGGTTTTAAATGTCTGTTAATAATAGCCATCGCCATGATACAACTAAAATTGAAGCGATTAGAGCCAGAACACAACAAAAAGCTTCTAAGCTATATTTCATTAAATTTTTAATTATTTTTGCCTGCTTCTGCTTTGTTGCTTACAATTTTTGCTGCATCTTTCAAAACGAGAGGAATATTTCAAATTAATTAACATTTCATACCTAAACTACAACAACAATAAAATATACACACACGAACACGAAAATTTCAAAATCAAAGTAGCCAAAACAATTAAGAAACAAATCAGACATTAATAATTTTGGTTGTTTCGATCGATTTTTTCTTCTAATTATGCTCATTTTCTAAACGCTTGGCTCTCTTGTATTGTAATAATGTTGAGTGAGTCGTGTGCGGCGCAAGCTATTTTCTTTCTTAGTCTATCCTCTTGGCCAATCATTTTCAGATCCACTCAGGTAATTTGTTGTTTCCTCTTCGTGATCACATTCAAGCTTGATACAATTTTTGGACTGTAGTTATTACTGCAAACAATTGGAATTTCATGTAGACATGTATTTCAAGTTAAGAAAGTTTTTTTGTTCATCTCAAATCCACTTATGTTTATTAAAATGATTTAGGCCTATCTTAAATATTTAAGAATGTAGAGTTTTTCAGAATTTTTTTTCCCCTAATTACATGAAATGAATATTGAAATAAAATTTAAATCTAGTCTAGAAATTTTTTAAGAATTTTTTTATTTCACTCACAGTTTAAAATTTTTACAGAAAATAAAACAAAAATTTTTTTTTGTTAAAAAAAATCTAAATTTGGAGAACATAGATTTTTTTTTCTAATATTAATTAAATTTTTAAAATAATTTCGGCATCAATGAAAGTTATAAGAACTTTTTTTGTTCCATTAATTACATAAAATGGAAATTGAGATAAAATTTAAATATTGTCTGGAAAATTTTCAATTCACATACAATGTAAAGCTTTTACAGAAAAGATTTAAAAGAATTTTTTCGCTAAAAAAAATCTAAACTTGGTGAAATTAATTTTTTTTTCAATATTAATTAAATTTTAAAATAATTCAGGCGTCAAAGAATGGTCAGAACTTTTTTTGTTCTCTAATTACATGAAATGGAAATTTGAACAAAAAAATATTGCCTGGGAAATTTTAAAGAATTTTCTAATTCACACACAATGAAAATCTTTTACAAAAAAAAATTAAAATTTTTTTTTTGTTAAAAGAAATTAAATTCTAAATTTAGTGAAGTTAATTTTTTTTCTCAAATTAATTAAATTTTAAAACTATTCAGACATCTCAGAAGGGTCAATTTTTTTTTATTTTAACTCTGCAAATAAATGTGTTAAGAACTTGTTTATTTTACATCTAGTGTAAAACTAAAACCATTTTTTTCTTTTATAAAATATATGAAATTGAAATTAAGTCAATTTAGATTTTTTTTTTGTAAAATCAATTAAATTTAAAAAAAATTAGGCATTCAAAAAGGATCAAAAAAATCTTTGTTTTCAGTTTGCATTGGAATATATGATATATTCTTATTAAAAAAAAACACCTCTCTTGGGTGATGTAAAAAAGGAAAAAAGTAGTTGAGTATAAATTTAATGTAATTATTTCTTTTTGACTAAATACTAAATTTAGCCGGTCACATAAGTAATTTTTGAGTTTCAAAAAAATTTTTTTTAAATATTTAGCAAAATATTTTGGTTATGTGTGCAAAAAATTTCTTTATTTTACATTTGATTTTACAGACAAAAAAAATAATAGAAATTTTTTCTAATTACATGAAATGGAAATTGAGTTAAAGTCTAATTGGAAAAAAAAATTTCTTTTTATTGTTGTGGGCAGCAGTTACAATTATTTAAATTGAACAGATTGAGTGTGATTTATTGGTCTAGTAAATTTGGTCTGAGCCAAATTAGGATTTGCAGTAAACACAAGTGTGTGTGTTTGTGTGTGTGTTGGGACATAATTAGTTTTGTAGTTCGATTCAGTAGATCTAGTAGAATAATTAACTTAAAATGTTAAGTTGTTGAATTAGATGATGACGATGATTAGCAACGATTTCAATTTCAGCCCAAAATCCTAATGCTCTTTTCGCATTTTAATTAGAGAAAAAAGCCAAAATTAAAATGTTGAAGAGAGGATAGGCAAATTTAAAATGACTTATTGATGTTGACCGATTTGAATTTTCTCGTCACTTAAAATTCTATTTGCAATCGGCCAAATCTGAAGAGATTTTGTAATTAATTTTGGCTCGTATATAAAAACCGAGCGATTTTGCAAGAGCCAGAAACACGCTCACACAGAGAATTAATTTATCGCTCAGCAGATCGGACTCTCCACACTATACACTTCGTACCTTACTAGAAACAAAAAAAAGAAAATGAAAAAAAAAATGGGTTAATGGACTCGTAGTCGAGACATTTAAATTCAATAAAATTAAATTACAGTTTTTAAATTTTTGTTGTTCAAAATAAAGCGCTTTCATCAGCAATGAAAGAGAATGAAAGAGAGAAAAGGCGCTTTTTTAAGCTCAACTTTTAGACAATAGAGCCCAGATTGAAGTCATTCTAGAATTTTTGTAAATTAATTTCATAAAATTGAGTGAGTGAATGAGTGAACACTGGCCAGCTAATTATGCTCGTGGCGATTGCAATTTTTGTTCAACATGCAAGCCCGCAAAAAAAAGTGGAATAATTTATTCGGATACGAATGCAAGTCAGACATAATGTACAAAATCGATGTGCCAGACTATCGCTATTTGTATAATTTGAAATTTATTCCATTCAATTTAAAAAAAGCCAGCAACAAAAAAAACAAAGCAACAAAAAAAATAACGGGGCCAACTCAATTTTCTATTCTCAGAGTCGGCCTGCATTATGTCTATAATAATTCGATTGCAAGTCGAATTTTATTCGCTCGCCTCCAGTCCAGTCCATTCAAGCTATTATTCTAGCTATTTCAAGTCTAAGTTGAATGTCTGTGATTATATATTATTATAATTTTCTCCTTTCTCTCTCACTCTTTTTAATTTTTTTTTTATATTTATTTTTTTTCGCTCTCTCTTTTTTTCGTTTTCGTCGATTTCAAATTTTGTTATTGTATTCTGACCGATAAGTCTAGTTCATTTATTTTCTAAATCGCTTGAAACTAGAAACCTTTTTTTTTTTTCATTTTTTTTTCGTTCAGATATATGTATTTTATTGTAGGGCTTTTCAAAAAATTTAAATAATGTTATTCCAAGTAGACTTAAAAGTGGTCGGTCTGACTAACAAGATTTCACTTACTAGTCAAGAGTAGGAATGGTAGTAGTAGTAGGAGTCAAATATTTGTCTACTGCAAACTTACCATCTTCCTGAAGAGTCTGACGAAAAAAAAAATTATATGAAAAAAATGTTTTTTTCTTTAAATATTTTTTTCGTTCACATATTTATTTTATTTATTTTTTTCTTTGACAAAATTTAGATAATGTTGATCCATGTAGACTTAAAAATGGTCGGTCTGACTATCAAGATTCATTTAACTAGCAAAGAGTAGTAGTAATAGTAGAAGTAGAATATTTGTCTGCTGTAAACTTACCATCTTCCTGAAGAGTCTGACGAAAAAAAAATATGAACAAAAAAATTTTTTTTTTATAATTTTTTTCATTCACATTATATATACAATTCTAGTTTTTTTTCAAAAACTTTAAATAGTGTTATTCCAAGTAGGCTTAAAAGTGATCGCTCTGACAAGCAAAATTTCACCAGTCATTAGTATTAGTAATGGGAGTAAAATACCTGCTTTCTTCCTGAAGAATCTGACGAAAAAAAAATTATATGAAAAAATTTTTTTTTCTTTAAATATTTTTTTCGTTCACATATTTATTTTATTTATTTTTTTCTTTGGCAAAATTTAGATAATGTTGATCCATGTAGACTTAAAAATGTTCGGTCAGGCTATCAGGATTTATTTAACTAGCCAAGAGTAGTAGTAATAGTATGAGTCAAGTATTTGTCTTCTAAAAACCTGGTATCTTACTGAAGTGTGTATGTTACAAAAAATAATATGAGCTAAAAAAATTTTTTTTTATTTTTTTTTATCACATATTTATTTAGTTTAGGTTTTTTTTTTCAAAAAATTTAGATAATATTGGTCCATGTAGACTGTCAAGACTATCAAGACTTATTTAACTAGCCAAGAGTAGTAGTAATAGTAGGAGTAAAATATTTCTCTGCTGCAAACTTACCATCTTCTTAGAAATATAAACAAAGAAATTTTTTTTATATTTTTTTCATTTATAATATATTTACTATATTAGTTTTTTATTTTTCAAAAACTTTAACTAGTGTTATTCCAAGTAGACTTAAAAGTGATCGCTCTGACAAACAAAATTTCACCAGTCATTAGTATTAGTAGTGGGAGACAAATACCTGCCTTCTTCCTGAAGAGTCTGACAAAAATAAAAAATATGAAAAAAAAAATTTTTTTTTTAATATTTTTTCTTTCGTTCACATATTTATTTTATTAAGTTTTTTCTTTCACAAAAATTTAAATAATGTTTTTGAATGTAGAGCTAAAAGTGGTCGGTCTGACTAAAAATATTTCAATTACTAGTCACAAGAGCAAGAATAGTGGTAGTATAAGGAGTCAAATATTTGTCTGAAGAGTATGACAAAAAAAATTATTTTAGTTCACATATTTATTTTATTCATTTATTTATTTCACAAAAATTTAAATAATGTTTTTGAATGTAGACCTAAAATTGGTCCAACAATATTTCATTTACTATTCAAGAATAAGAATAGTAGTAGTAGGAGTCAAATATTTGTCTGCTGCAAATTTACCATCTTCCTAAATAGTCTGAGAAAAACAATATTTTTCACATTTTTATTTTCGTTCACATATTTAAATTGTACCAGGATAGTTTTGTTGTCCCAAACTTAAAATAACGTTATTCCATGTAGACTTAAAAACAGTGGTCGGTCTAATAAACAAGATTTCACTAGCCATTAGCACTTGTGGTCAAATATTTGCCATGACCCTGCATGGCGACTACAAACAAACAAAAAAAATTATCTTTTATATTTTTTTTAAATTTGAATTAAAATAAAGAATAAAATTGTTTTAAATTTTAGATAAAAACCTACCTCGATACGAAATCAACTTTGAGCAGCCTAGGCTAATATGATTTTTTAACTTGTTGTATTTTGTAGCCAGAAAAGAATTTTTGTAGCCAGAAAAGAATTTTTGTAGCCAGAAAAGAATTTTTGTAGCCAATTTATTTTTGTACTGCATAGAATTAGAATTAGATTTTTTTTCTTAGTAAGTGTGTATTGAGTAACACTTTTTTTTTGCCTTTGTCCAAAAACAAACACCCAACTAACTTCACAGAGGCTACAAAACAGTGACGCCTATCTCATCCTCAGCGACTTGCAACCAAAACCAAGTACACATTGAACAAAAAAACAAAAAAATGGAATCAAGCGAACAAGTGAGCAGCGAGGCGACCTCAGCCGACAGCCAAGAGAGCCCGGTCGCGCCATCTTCAACAATGGCAGACACTGAACCAGCCAAAGAGCAAACAGAGCAACAAATGGATCACATGGAGCATGCCAAAGAGAGCGTTGAGAGTGAGCGGACCCAGGAAGAGCTGGCTGCCATGCTCAGAGTGCTGATTGCTAATTTTTGCGACGAGCACTTTATCAAAAAAGTAAAAAAAGCCAAAATTGAGATGGACAAAAAGAGCGAACAGGCAAAATCGGACAGTTCAGACGCTGACCACAAAGACAAAGAGAGTCACATTGACGAAATTGACACGGCCAATTTGACATTGTCGCCGCCGTGCTCCTCCGTCTCCAACTACAGCCAAACAAAACAAAAAATGGAGACTTCAACGGCCCAGCCGTCCAAAATGTTCGCCTCAATCCTGGTCGGCTTGGACAAACTCGAAATATTTGGCTCCATTCACGTCAGATCGAACAATGTTCGTTTGCTCTCGTGTCTCATCGACGAACAGCTCGCGTTCAACAATTCCAACGTGAACTTTTCGTTCTCTAGTGCGTCCAGCTCCATTTCATCGGCTGCCGGCCACTACAAATTTCACAAGCACAGACATGGCCACCACAATCACCAGCAGCATCATCATCATCGTCGACATCGCGGTCGCCATGGTTACAAAAAATATCGCCAACTAAAAACTGTCAAAATTTCAAAAGACCAAATGGAATCAGGTGACGTCTGCACCAAGTTGACAGAGGAGGACGAAACGAGGCAAAATGAGCCGGCAAAAAAAGCCTCGCACAACGACAACTTGCAAAGTTTGGCAAATGTGGCCGCCCAAGCCTTCAAATTGAACACAAATGAGAACAAAAAGGGCGAACGAAATCGCAAGTCGAGAAAGTCATCGAACGTAGTGGCGATTCATGACGACGACTCGGAGCTCGACTACATGAACGAGTCCGAAGTGGACACGTGCGCACCGCAGCCAGACAACGCCGAGGGTCTTTTTGCTGACGACGACGACGACGACGACGACGATGACGACGATCATTCATCAGCAGTGTCCGAGTCGTTCAGCGTGGACACTTGTCTATTAAGACAAGGACGGCGTCGACACCGCTCCAACTCGTCCATTTACTCTGAGCCGTGTTCGATTGTGTCGTCGCGTTCGCTCTCAAACAAAAACGCGCGCTTGTCTCGTTCGCCATCGTTAGGCGCGTCCAGCTACGGCGTCTACGACAACGAGTACCGATCGTACTCGTCGTGTTCATCGCTCGGCGACTACGACACCTATCACTTTGACCATCATCATCCAAAGAGCCACAAGCGAAAGGACAAAAATGCTCATGTGCACAAACACTCGGAGCGCAAACGAGTTAGCAAACAAACGGACAGAGCGGCCGTGGTGATCAATGGCGTGGAGATAAAGTGCGAAAAAGACTGTGAGAGCAAAGAGGCCGTGCAGCCGTCCTCAATTGAGTCGGAGCAAAGTGGCGGCCAAGCTATCAATGACACTGTGGAGGAGAGACGCCGCGAAGAACAATATCTCATGAGAAAGTATAAAAGAAAATTTTCCTCGTTCAAAAGCGACACACATGAACAAAATTTATATTTGCTGGAAACGTCCAGACAACATCACAGAGCGTACGAGTCCGAGCAAAACCAGGCGCATTCGCATCACCATCATCACCAAAAAATGCTTAATGTAAACTCGCTGGTCGACAGACTTTCGCCCATATCCGACCCGGACATGGAGCACCATCTCAAAAACAACACGCAGACAAGCTACGGCGCCGAACAGGCCCGCAACTCGGCCGACAATTCGCAAAAGAGCGAAATTTTAAATCGCATCAACAACTTGTCGCCATCTTCGTCCAGCTCCTCCTCTTCATCCATCAAAAATCAAAGCAGCTCTCTTGCCGCTTTTCACGCCCTCCAAAATCCCCAACAACAACAACAACAACAACAACAACAACAGCAACAACAACAACAGCAGCAACAGTCGAGCAACAACGCAGCTGCAGTGTTGGCGGCCGCAGCAGCAGCCGCCGCAGCCGCTGCCGATCTCAGAAATATTCACCCGCATCACATCAACTCAAGTTCATCCATGCACAACCATCACGCTCAATCAGTTGCTCAGCTGTTGGCCGACATGCAGCAGCAGCATTCGCAGTCAGACGCGGCCAAGGTTCTAGCGGCCACTTTGTCCGGTCATCATAATGGACATCATTCGATGAGCGCGCATCACTTGCTCGGCAGATTTTCAAACACCACTCAAAGTGATTTTATGGCTGCACTCGTCCAGCAGCAGCAGCAGCAGCAGCATCGATCTCTGTTGGACTCGCACAATCACGCCACCAGCCACAATCACCACACGTCCTCGTCCTATTCGTCAAATGGCCAGTTGAATCAGAGTGGACAACAGCAAATGTACAACAGATATTCAACTCATTTGAACGCGGCCATTGCTGCCGCGTCCGCTGCGGCTGCGGCCAACATCAACAACCAGCATCAGAGACGAGCAAATAGTGTGGAAAGCGATGCCACTCCGTCGCCGCCATCCACAACGCCTGCTGTAAATGCGCTGCAATCAAACAACGGTCAGTCTATTTCATCCGCTGCCTCTTCTGCCTCATCCACATCCGAAAATTACAGTAATTTTTCCAGTCTTTTAACCCTTCTCAGAAAACCTGTCCGTTTTTGAGACTCCACTTTTTTTTGTTCACAAAAAGTTGCATAAAAATTGAAGCAAATTTTTTCATTTTTTTTAAATTTTTAAACTTTATTTTTTTTATAAACTACTGCTACCATACATGTTTCTAAAGTAAATTACGCCATTTTACGTTAATTTACGTAATTTTTACAAAAAGTAATTCTACGTAAAATACAGTAAAATTACGAAATATTCGTAAATATTCGTAAATTAACGTAAATTAGCGTAATTTCACGTCAAAACCATGTATCGTAGGAACACTGTAGTTTTCAATCATATCAACATTTAAGACATTGTGAATTTTGGATAAAAGAACAAGACCAAAAAATTTTAAAATGAAACAATTTTTTTACTTTAGGTCTAAAAATTGTTCTGCAAAATGTATCAGCTGATATAAACTTAATATCACCTAAATTTTGTCTCTGCAATAATTCTGCAATTTAATTTTAAAGATTTTCTAAAACATTTAATACTTTGCAGACTTGCGGAGTTTTGGCAGGGACTAAATTTGTATAGTACAAAGTTTGTATCAGCTGAATTTAATAAAAATAAATTTCATAATTTTTTTTTTCTATAAATTTTATAAATTTTTTACAGAACAAGTTTTAGACCCATAGTAAAAAAGTTGTTTCATTTTTGAAATTTTTGATCTTGTTATTTGTTCCAAAATTCCAATGTCAACATTTAGCACTAGAAGCACCAACGAGTCAAAATGACTCTTTTTCGAATTTTGGCCGCTAAAATCTAAGTCAATTTTTGCTATTTGAGCAAAATTTTTTTTTTTCAGTATAAAAATAAGAATAACTTTCTAAATTAACTTAATTCAAATAAAAAAAAATATATCCTTTGTACAAAATCAAGTAAATACAACTAGAAGCACCAAAACGAGTCATTTTGACTCGCTTTTTAATCAAAATTTTGACTTTATCTACAAAATCAATGGATGAGTCATAAAATATTAATAAAAAGAATACAAATCTTTAAAAAATCTGACTCAAATCCTAATACTTGAACGAAAATAAGCAAATTTAAAAAATGCAAAAATTATAGTTTGCGTATTTTACATGAAAGACGAAGAATTGGCTCAAAAAGAAATGAATTCATTAGAAGATAAAATTGTTGCCAGATACTTTTTTTAGCCAAATTTGAATTTTCGCTCAATTAAAATTAAGTATTGAATAGATTTATCCAAATAATAAATTTTTATCCATTAGATTCCATTAAAACGAGTCATTTTGACTTGTTTTGACGCTTCTAGTAGTTTAAAATTTTGGTGCTTCTAGTGTTAATGGTATCTTCCGATCAAATAGTAATTTATTTATAACTGTTGAATAGTATGTGTTAAATTTCTATGCAAAATGCTAAATAATGCAAAAGACATGCCAAATATTAGATGATGGTCTAGAAAAACTCTGCAATTATTATTATTATTAAATAATTCAAGCCTAATCGGCAAAATAGTACAATTTAGAGAAAAACGAAAAAAAATTTACAAAAAAGAGTAGAAAATACAATTTATAATATTTAGCATGTTTGTTGCATTATTTGGCATTTTGCAGAGATTTTTAATCAGATACCACTCGAAATTTATAAATAAATTACTATCTGATCGGATTTTTTTGATACTAAACTTTAAGAAGATTCCACATTTGATGTGGCTGTGAGAGGCAACTTGAAGTTTATGATCAATTTTTCATGTTCTATATTATCAACTAAAGCTTAAAATATTAAACAAATTGCAATTATTTAATAGTATTCATGCAGAGATACATTTTTTGATTTTGTTAGATCTTAAGGAAAAATCTGCTAATGTCTGCAAAAAATTATCCACTTTTAATGGTATCATTTCGATGATACTCTGCAATGAGCATTTTGATATTGCAGAGTTTACCTTTTTATTTAGCATAGAATGTTAAATCCAAAAATGTATCTCTGCATTGATTTTATTTAGAAATAGCAATCTTTTTCATATTTTAAACTTAATTTGATCTTTTTGATCAAAAACTTCAAATTGCCATTGTGAAGTCATTTCATTTCAATTCGATCATTTCAATTCGGAAAAACTTGAATAGCTTTTTTACCATAAGAAATAATTTAGTTCTGTAAAATGCTTAATGTTTGAGCAGCTCTGCTTAATCCGAAAATAAACGTATGCAAAAACTCTGCAAAGTAATTGCACAGTTGATTAGAATACTTTTAAATGGCGTGCAAAACACAGAAAATTTGGCATCTTGAATTAAATGGTCAATTCAAAGAGTTTATTTTTAGATACTAAAATTAATCTTTAAATTGATTTAAATAATTTTAATGTAACATGCTTTAAATGTTATGTAGATTTTAAAAAATAAAATAATTAGAAAAAATATTTCCTCAACCGATTGATAAAATCGATTTTAAATTTAAATTTACAAACTGATTTGTTTAGAGTTTATTTTGAAATTTTTTTAATTTAAAAATGAATTTCAAATTTTAAATTCAAAATAAGAAATAAAATGAAAAAATCGATCTTTCCTACAAATATTTTTAAATAAAGTATTTATTTTATTTTTTAAATCTCCATAACATGCAAAGCTTGCTACATTAAAATTATTTTAATTAATTTAAAGATTAATTTTAATATCTAAAGATAAACTCTTTGAATTAAAATGATATTTTGAATTGATCATCAACTTCGAGATGCTGAAAATTGTTGAATATTTTGCAGATTTATTTTACTCAAATTTTAGCATTTTACAGAATTTAATTATTTATTTTAATTAAAAAGTTATTCTGAGTTGAAACGAACTTCACAACCCCATATTTAATGCCAACAATAAAAAAAATTTAAAGTGAGCAGTTGATTAAATCTAGATAAAATTTTGGACTATTTGATATTAAAATATCACGTAGACATGAAGTGGTAAGAAATTGCAACCAGAAATTCAATTTCTTTACCAACAGTGTGATAAGCTTACGGAACATTTTACCAACAGAGATTGTTCACTCCAAAACTGTAAATGAGATTAAGAGCAAGTTGGACAAGATTAACTTGGAATCGCTAAGAGCAATTTATTAGCAAATAGTTATCATAATGTGTATCCCACATTCCATGTAGTTCCGTCAACCGGAATACATAATACTATTACTAATTTTAATATTGATTGATTTTTTTTCAGTCATATTTAGCATACAAAAATTTATATAATTAGCATATAAAAAATCATATTTTGTAAAAAAATTAATTTTTTTCTTCCAATGAGAGCTGAATTTTAAAATGGGTTTTAAAAACTAATTTTGGGCTTTAACAGTTGAAAAAAATTCGGCTTTTCTAGTCTTTGTTAAATTAATAAAATATTAAATTTTAATTACCATTTTATTCTAGAATACAAAGAAGAGCCCAAGGTGTCCAAAGAAAAATTGGACTCAGCTGGCGGAGCAAGCGAAAAAGTTCGCCTAGTGCCTGGCTATGACGTTTTTATTAGCACTAATGATCTAAATGCTTGCAATGATGACAGAGGCTCGGCAACTAGATTGCTCAGAAATTTGATGGATGTTTTTTTTGACAAGTCCACTCTGGCCAAGTCGTCTATCAACGGAACTGGACGCATCACCAACACTCTCGACAAACATGTCATATCAGCTTTATTTGGTAGCACAAACTTCACATTTAATAAAAAACTTGTTGCTTACTCTTTTTTGTTTGCTTTTTTCTAGCTTATGTCAAAAATCGTTATGCTGACGTTCCGCACAGTCAATTGACCCGCGCTGCCACTGATAAATGTGTTCAGACTAGAAGAAATTTTAGAAAAAAAATCAAAGCAGCTCAGTCCTACTTTGGCATGTTTCCGTCACTGTAAGTTTTTTTGAAAGTTTTGCAATCATAAAAGAAAATTGTTGCTTTCGAGCTCAAGTTTCTTGGCCTTTTTTTTTGAGTAATCGATTTTGAATCTAAAGGATGATGGCTAGACCACCACAATTGCCCCAGGCAAATGAAAATACAGTCTAAAGTAGCAATAGTAGTAACAGTGGTGACGTTTTTTTTCAACATATTCAACATTTTTTTTTGGTGCAATACACTCATTAAATCAACTCGTCTTAATTGTCATTATCAAGAAAACATTTTCAAAAATACTAAAAAAAACAGTGCATTTGGTTTTATTTATGATTTTTTTCCTTTTTTTCTTTTTTTGTTTATTCAGCATCAAGTGTACATTTTTTTTTGATCACTTATGTTTCTGTTTTAACCTACAATTGTCATTTTTCCAAAATCTCAGGAAGATTCTAAAACTCCATTATGAAATAAAAACTACTTTAAAGCATTCTTCGTTCTAGCAAGCAACAAAAAAAAACGAGTATAAAATGTATATAAATAAAGTCTCAGGGCTATTTTCATTTGAACTCGGGGATTAAAATTCAAAAGTCCAAGAGCTTAAGAGAAACGCATAATTAAGCAATCTCTTTGAGAAAAATTCAACCAAAATTTACATTAATAAACATTAAAAAATTCAAATTAAATTTGAGTGGCCTGTAATCTTTTTTTTTTTTTCTTAAAATGGAAAATTTAAAAATATTTTGGATTTATGTCCTTGTTTTTGTTTTTTCTTTTGGTCATTCAAAATTGACACTAAACTTACGGATCCATGTGTATATTAAGTTCAGATAGTTTATGGAACGAGCATAAAAAGAAAGAGTTAGGAGGAGGCAGTAAGGCAGTGGATCGATAATTTTTTTTTTTTAAGTTTTCTTAAATTGTATGCAGCTTTCGACATAGAAAGTTTCTTTAATTTTTTACACTATAGTTTGTTTTAAAAATTCAATGGATTAATAAATGGTATAAAATGAAATTTTGTTTTTTTTTGTTTTCAAAAGATTTAAAAAAAAGCTAAGACCATTTTAAAATTTCAAATTTTTTCTTTATTTTTGTTTTTTTTTCTTTTGATTTTTTAGTAATATTTAATAAAATCTTTATTAAAAATTTCTTTTTTTTTATTTCAATTTCATTTGGCATAGTGAATTTTTGAAAAAAAACAGCTTTCAATGCTTTGGTCTAAAACTTATACTGAAAAATTTATCGGCTCAAACAAGCTTTGTATCACCCAAATTAAGTTTCGTCAATTAATCTGCAATCAAATTTATATTACTTGCTACTGCATATGATTTTCTTTGAAGACTTGAATTGTCTCTTTAATTTTGATGATACAAAGTTTGTTTCAGCTGATACATTTGCGCAATGAGGGTAAAGTAAAATTTATGATCAAATTTTATTTCAAAAAATAATCTAAAAATTAAAATGTTGTAAAAAATGCGCATTTTTCGATTTCTTATGCTTTTAGAGAAAATTAATGAATTCTTTATTTGAACTTTTAAAAATATTGCTTTGAAATTTTAGAAAATTTAAAATTATATGATTAAAAATCTTTTTTTAAAGCTTGAAAATTTGATAATTTTTAAATAAAAACTTGAAAAATACAAGGTTGGAAGGGAAGTTACTTTAAACCAAATTTTCAAAGCTCTGACATATTGAAGTTTATGATCAAAATTACGCGAAGAAATTTAACAAAAAAAAAAAAAAAACGAAGAGAAAAGAGAAAAGAAAATAGAAAAAAAGGAATAATAATTATTGAAATTAAAGGAAAGTTATAAAATTTAACATTTAAATTTAAAATTATAGGATGCTGCTCTTTTTTTTGTCTTAAATTTATTTTAATTTTTTATTTTTTTTACATCGCCTACAAGGCATTCATAAATAAATAAATAAATAAATTAACTGATCATGCCCATGAATGAATGAAATTAACGAATTAAAAAAAAGACTTTCTAGTATTTTTATTTTCAAATTTAATGCATAGATTAACTAGTGTAATACCCAGCGGAGTCAACCCGGCTACGTCGAGTTTTAATACAATTTTTTTAAGTTTCTATTAGTTTTAGTTTTAAAATAAAGAAGAAGAGAATAATTAATCTATTGTTTTCTCTATATCTCTATCTTTTATTCAGGAGAGTACGCTTTTAAATTAGTATTAAAAATATTTTATTAAATTATTAATCAATTATACTATTGGTATTGTGAAAATCAAATACAAATTGAACAAAAAATGTTCATTTTTTGATAAATTGAAATTAAAATTAATAAAATATATTACAAAAAATACTACAACCAAGTTCAACATACTTTGTTGCACCTTTTTTTCCTAAAATTTAATTTTTATTTTCTTTTTTTGAGTAAATCAAATCAATAACCTATTTAAATCATATTGATTCTTTATTTTTTGTCTTTTTTTACACGAGAAAAATTATTTTAGCTAAAAAACATATTATTTTAATGTAAGAGTATTTTTTCTAATATTTTTTATTAATTTTAATTGTAATCAATCAAAAAATGAAGAATTTTTGTGCAATTTGTATTAGATGTTCACAATACCTATACTAAATGAATAAAAAAAATATAAAGATATTTTAAAACGGATTTATAATCAATTTTGTAATTTTATAAAAAATTAAATAAAACCAATAAAAAGTTTATTTACAGTAGACAATTTAAAACATTTTTTAAATAAAAAAAAACAAATAGATTTTTTTTAATTAAAATTTTCATTTCAAATTATTTTTCTTTAAAAATCGATATTAGGTAGTGGTATCAATCCATGTTTTCTAAAAAAATTTATGTTAGTTATTAAATATTAAATTGGCTTGAAATTCGATAAAAAAATTCGAAATCAATTTCCGCAGCAAAATAGATTCCATTCGGTGAAAAAAGAAAAGAAGGAAGACAAACTAAAAGCTGCAAAGTTCGGATTGTTGATTTATTTTTTATTTACCTACCAGTTTCTGATTTTTTAATTTTATTTATTTAAATATTATGATTATTTATCATTTTTTACTAAATTAACTTGATTAATCAAGATATATAATTTTATTGAAACATTTATTATTATTTTATCTTAACTTCTAACGAAGTGAAAAATACTGATCATCAAATAAGTCCTCATTTATTTTAGTATTTCAAAACTGAATCAAAACTAACGATAATTTCAAAATCAAAATCAAGTCAATTTTTCACATTTTTTAAAAACAAGCTGAAAAAAAAATTTGCTTTCTATAAAATAAAAAGATAAAAAATGTGTACGAGCCAAAAAAAAACAACATGCGCAAGGATCATGAAAATTTTATTGATTGTCAGTATAAAGATTTTAATCAATCGATTAGATAGCAACTTTTTATCAACAAAAAAAATTATATAAATTTGCCAAAAGACGCTTCATCAACTTAAAAAATATATGAAAATGGTAACATTTTTATTAAGTACTATAATTATTCTAATCTTAAATCCTTGGGTAAATGCTTTTCAAATAACAAGTTCTTCTTTGATCGCAAGTCTACATGATTTGAAACAAATAGTACCAGAACTCATGAAATGCCCAAGTGATTGCAAATTTTACATTAAATCGAATTCAGCACTTGGCTATAATGGACCGATTGGAGCTATGGGGTAAATGAAATAATTTGTAAATTATAAAGCATTATTCCTTATTGTAGACCTTTGGGATCAACTGGACCTGTATCGTCACATATTTGGTCCCCGGCTACTGAATTTGCATGGCATGGCAATTTTTTTGTGTTCATGACGCAAATTTTGGGATATGTACAAAATTTAAATTATGATTTGGTTTCTCACCAGAACAATCCTCTTTCTGAAAATGGTCCTTTGGGAAATTCGTTTTGGAATCTAATGCCAAAAATAAATGATTTTACGCGTCATATGCAAGGTCTGGGATTATTTTCAGTTTTAGGCCCACTTGGTCCTTTAGGTCCACTTGGAGCGCTAGGACCACTTGGTCCAGTTGGCGCACATGGTCTCAGAATTTCGGAAAATGGTCAATATATTGATATTTCTGGTACAGTCCAACACAAAGTCAAAGCAATGTTTAATTCAACTCATTTTGTTGAGTGGCCATTGTTTGAAAAATATCAAAGTAAAAAATTTGTTGACCACTTAAGTGAGACTGGACAATTAGATACCTCTTTTATGGTGTATTCAGTTACTAACGAAATAGGAGAAAGTTATATTATGAGAGTGAGTGAACCACAATACATAACAATTTTAGTCACTCCAGTTGTAATTGGAAAAAATTTCGCGATTAATCTTTTTTTAAATGATAAAGAAATTGCCAAAGTAAATTCTTTGTTTTTCACCCCATGGATGCAGCTCTTTATATCTAAAGATGATTTGGTGAAATCAAATAATCTAATAAGTTTAAGAGTGGATGTTAAATCTGATTTAATTGATTGTGGGTTTATTATTCCAATTGCTCACTGCTCAATGGAATATTATTTATATGTCGTAGGAAGTACAGAATTCATGCTCAGGGAGCCTCACATTCAATATGAAGGACCTTACATTCGCAAAATATAACCACTCAATGTAGTATTTTTTTTATTGAAGAAAATAAATTAACCATCAATTGTCATTTTATGTATTTAAAATCTATACAGATTGATTGTTAAAATAGAAAAAAAAATTAAAAAATTTAACTGATAAATAAAAAATAAATGTAATTAGCAATTTTATGCAAAATTATTTTACTCCCAGATTTATAAAAAAAATTGGGTCAGAATTAATTTTTACTTGAATTCTAAAATAGTTAAATAAAATTAAATCTACAATTAAATTTTTATAATTAAAATATTTTTAAAAGTAAAAAAATAATTGACTGATAAAATTTATTATTGAAGAACAAATCTTTTTTTTAATTTTTTTTTCTCTAATTTACAAATTTTTACAAACGAATTCTTAGCTCTGCAAAAACCCTGCTATTTATTGCTAATTTAATCTGATGTTTTTTGATGGTTTTCATTTTACAGAAAATCACAGAGTTTTTGCAGAGCCAATAATTCATCTGGACAGATTTGTAAAATATTGAATTGTTTATAATACCATTTTTGCACAATTAGAAAACAACAATTATGCTTTTAATTTTTTAATAAAATTTCACATTTCATGTTGAACCTAAATTTTCCCATAACACTTATTATTATTACACTGCTAAAAGAATGGTTAACCCTCAATAAATTCAACTTAAAACACATTAAATATTTTATGTAATCCAGAGTTGGTCAAAAGTCAAATTTTAAAGCCAGATTCGTTAAAAATCAAAGTCTGACTTTTACTTTGAAATTATTTTTTTTTGTCAAAGTCTGGACTTTGACTTGATTTTAGTGATTTATACTTGAACTAGGCTGCCACAATAACTGCGGCAAGAAACGGCAATCCATCAGTCAGGATCACACGACCACATGATTTTTTGCCGTTCCAGGTGGCTTTTGTGGCGGCCCTATTAAAAACGAACCCAAAATTTGGGTTTAAAAAAAAAAGCTTTGTTACGGACTTTATTAAAAAAAAATTAGACAAAGTTTTGACTTGACTTGAAAACAAATAAAAATTAAAGTAAAAGTCCAGATTTGACTTTGACTTCAGACTTTTGTCTTGTGTTTACAAGCTCTTATTTAGTCTATTAATCCAAATTTAAATATTTATATTTATTAATATTCATTAAATTTATATTTTTTAAATATAATAGTATTATATTAAAAAAATATAAATTTATGGATTGCATTAAATGGAATAAAAGTTGGGACAGCTTCCTATTTCCGTCGTCGTTTATGCTAGGTTTCTATGCTATTTATTTTATCAAAAAAATCGAAATGCATTAGGCTGAATTTAAATGCGACGCACAACCCAAGTAAGTCGAGTCGTCTAAGATATTCAGTTTGGCCATCTAACATGCTTTTGGACATCTTGTTAACCATTTTCCGGGTCTCCCGTCTATTTCGAGTCAAGCGGATAATGTTGGTTTATGTTTAATTTATTTTAAATTTGAAGCCTGGCATATGTTTAACACCAATTTATACGCCTCAGAGCAAGTTTGTGGATACGGAACATCAAATCTTCAAAACACAGCTTTTTCGCTTTCACCAAATAATCGTAGCGGCTCTGCTCAAAATTCACCGTAAACATAAAAGTATTTCGTGCCAAGATCCACAAGTTAGTATAGAATTCACGAAAATCCTCACCAGGTAGCTGTTTTCGGCTATAGAATCAGGCTATCGCGTCTGTTTGGGAAGCCGGTTGCATTCCAAGCATTTTGACCATCTGTTTTTCGATATCGAACATATCAACAGGTCCTTTAGGAACTCTGAACTCGAACCTACTCAGACAATCACCGTCCAAAAAGGTTTCTCAGATCAGCTTCGTTCTGTCTCTTCGATCCTGTTGTTTTCAGCAAATAACTTGCATCGATTCCAACACGTGCGAATATCTTGTTTCGGTGTAAAAATTGTCGGCTTAAATGACCATTCTTTAGACGACGTCGATTCCTTTGATGTTTGAACAGCAATTGTTTTTTGTTCTTCTCTCTTCCGGATGTCTTCTTTAGATATTTCTTCTGATTCTATGTAAATGTCAAATAATCCGGTATTTATAATAGGGCTAATTGGCGTTTCCAAATCCTCATCTCGCCTTCTTTATTTAGAAAATACCACATTCAAGAAAAAAATAACTATAAGAAACATTGCCTAATTTGTCTTATATTTTTTTTTTTTTTTTTTTTTTTTCTTATATTTTATTTTTTTTATTTTTTTTTTTTTTTTTTAATTAAAAAAAAAAAAAAAAAAAAAAATCTTACTTTTTTATTTTTTATTTTTTTGTAAATATTCCGTTTTTTTTTTTTTTATGTTCTATTCTTCTTTTTTTTCGTATTTAATAATTTTATTTTATATTTCTTATTTTTGTTTTTTTGAAACATTTTATTTAAGCTTGGCAAAGGAGCGAAAGCTCGAGCCAATATTTATTTATTTAAATAAAGACGTTTATCATCATCATCAAGATATAATTCAAATGGAGAATCACCATCCTCATTTTGTCATTGCTTTTTTTTCTAATGATCATTGTATGCAATTGAAAAATTTTTAATCAGAATTTTTTACTCCAAGATGAAATTAATCAATTAAATGCAACATTTACGGCAATAAATAGTAAATTAATATTGACCGTTAACAATACAAAAGAATTTTGGTATCGACTTAATACTAGCTTTCCAAAAAATAGTTTAATAGCGTATATTTTACTTAATATTAATTCTTCAAGCTCATATGTTTAAAATTTTTTTAGCATGTATGGTCTTATATAAAATCAAAGACTTAATTGTTTATTTCTAAGTGCTTTTTACGAGATATTTTTGAAATTGTAAATGATTAAATCAATCCGGATAATAAAATTTATTTTAAATTTGAAATATTTTATTAGGGCAGGTACATTTCGGTATATCAAATTTTAATTTAATTTTACCCTTTTTTTAATACGTATCTTATCTTTTTTAATAAAGCTGTATCTAAGTTATTTTTCTGGTATCTAAATTAATTTTTTGGATACTCTATTTTAATTTTTTCATTATCTAAATTTATTTTCTGGTATCAAAAAATAAAGTATGATACCAAAATTTATTTCTTAAAAGCTAAAATATTATTTAGTATCAGTTTTAATACACTGGCGTCTAAACTATTTTATTTTTTCAACTTTGCTTAATTTCAACTTAAGTATAGTCATATTTAAAAACACGTTTAAATAATTGCATTCATATTTAAAAATTCAAAATAAGATTATTTCTAATCGTTGTTGTTGTTGTTTTTATTTTGATAAAAATGGATTCCATATTTGATAATGTAATACTCGATGAATCAGATAATCTACAAGTAGCTTCATCAACACAGTCACCAAACAATATACTTAATGCTACGTCAAATAAAATTGTTAAGCGCAAAGCTAACAGAAACGCCAGAGGTATGAACCTTTTAAGCTTGTAACAAGGGCTCGATTAACAAGAGGTTGTACAAAGAACACTTAAATTATGTTTGATATTTGATTCACAGACAAACTATTATTTTTATACGCTCTATGTACTATGTACCGATTCTTATTTAATTTTTTAAATAAAATTTATATTATTAAAAATTCAAAATATATATTTGATATTAAAAATATGATTACATAAAAAAGTTTTGATATTGATAAATTAAATTAGGTACTAGAAAATAAAATTGATACCAAAAAATAAATTAAATATGTTTAGAAAAAATTAGGTACGGTGAAAAATATATGACTTTTATTAGTAACAAAAAAATTAAAATTATTGATAACGATTATTGATAATTTTTATTTAATTGCAGGAAAAAACACTGCCATCAACTAATTTCGTCATTTAACTGGAACAGATTTAAAAAAAAGTTATATTTCAATTATTATTCTAAAATTTTTAATTAAATAATTTATGTTATTCAATCAAATGAATCAAGAAAATCTTTTCTTCTTTCTCATTTTTATAATAAAATTCAAATTTTTTGATATTTTTTTTAAAAAGCTCTAAATTTTAATTTTTCGTTAATTAAACTTGAACTGATTATCGAGCTTATAAGCAATAGCTCGAATTCATAAAAATTTTGAAATAAAAATAAATTAATAAAAATTTAGTTTAACTTAAAACAAACGACGATGCTTAATTAAATTTATTTATAAAATTAATTTACTAATTTACAGAAAAACTAGCTTTATACATAATTTTAAAAATTTTAGTTTCCTCCAAAAATTATCTATTGCGTATCATCCGTCAAGTTAACATTATCCACACCGGTCATCAGCTCTTCCTCAATCCTGTTATAAGACATCAAAGCATTGTTGTCAGACTTTTTCTTTTTTCTAAATCAAAAATTTAAATAAAAATTTAGCTCATCGGTGTGGTAAATTTCAAATTCAAGTTGATCAAAATTTCTTAATTTTGCCAAAAATTAAAATTAAAGTTAATAATAAATATTAGAAAAAATAATGCAACCTAATGCAGCATACTTATTTTATACCTTTATTACCTAAAATAAATTTTTAATTTTTGTAAATCAAATCAAAAATATATTTAAACTCTTAATTTTTCTGTCTTGTTTTACATGAGAAAAATTATTTTAGGTAATAAAGCTATAACAAAGTATGTTGTACTTTGTTGTGGTGTTTTTTTTTTAAATATTTTTCAATTAATTTTAATTGTTCAAAAAATGAAGAATTTTTGTTCAATTTGTTTTTGAAATTCACTAAGTCATCAAACTAAAAAAATCTTACAAAAAGTAAAAACTTCCACCAATAATGCCAAGAGCTAAAACAACAAATACTCCAATCAACCCATTTACCAAGATATTGCTATTTTTATTTTCTTTTTTGCTCGGCTGAGATTTAGAATCTTCACTTGGAAAATTTTTGTCACTACCATCTCCAATAGTAAGGGTAACATTTTTTATTGGAATAAGATCGTTCAACATACAGCTGTAGACTCCTTCATAGTCTTTTTTCAAATCAGATCCAAATAAATACGACATTGCGGTCATGTTCCGATGATGATAAGATGAGTGCGGAAAACCGTCTGCATGTTGCCCATCATCATCAAGAGGCCTATCTTTATAAAACCATCTCAATTCTGGCAGGGGCCATCCATTTGCAGAACAATTCTCCGAAAGAATGTCTCCCTCATTTTTGACCACTTTTACTTGTTCAAAATCAGAGAATACCGGTGAAACTTGACAAGAAAAAAGAGATAAACTTTTAAAAATGACAAAAAAATAAAAAAATACTTTTTGGGACAAAAAAATGAGAAACATTTGTGACTAGTCTTGTTTCTGGAGACTCGTAAATAAGTTGACAAGTATAATGGCCTATAAATTGATGAATGTCACCATGGAATATTAGTTCAGTTTTGAATACATTGGAGTCAATTATGTCATTTTGGCTAAAATTTTTGTTCTCACTCTTGATCAAATCTCGTTCTCTGAACCAAACGAACTTGAGCTTGTCCATCTGAATTAGATCCGTGCTGCATTCAAGTTTGAAGAGCTTATTTTCATTGCTGATTTCATGCTGAACTATTTTGTTAAGCTTGAACGGAACTTGAATAATTTGGCTGAAAAGTGGTTTTGAAACTCCAAAAGCATTTGAGATTTCAATTCTAAATTGATATGTGGTTAGAGGGGTCAGATTTTCCATGGTGTAAGTTTCTTTGAAATCAGCTATTTCATCGCGACAGTAACTTTCTTCATTGAAGGAATTAGCAGTTCGATTTTCACAATAGGAATATGACTTTTTGTCCATTAAAATTGTGAAATTGTACAATTGAGCTTCTTCAAGTGTTCTAGGGGCGTCATCCTGCATGTGTACCAGCATCATGTCTGATCCAATATTTGCTTGTTTTATCTTGTCAATTGTTTCATGGTAAAATGTTTCGGCTTTTGGAGTCGAATAAAAATTACAGCTGTCATCATACAAAAGATATTCGTATGAGTGGCACAATGGAGTCTGGAAGCATGTCAATTTGCAAGATTGAAGCGAATGTTCGGTTCTTAGAAGATGACCGATCAAATTTTCAATTTTAAATTTATCTACGGCCAAATTTGAGGATTTGGATAGTGTACCTTTGAAAGTTAAATTTTAAATTAAGAAATGTTTTTTTCGTCATTAAAATAATAATCACGTCATTAAAATAACAATAAGTCACAAAAGAACCTTACCGGTTTTCCATTGAAATTGTGCCCCAATTTTTAAGTTACAAAAACAATAAAAAATGTGACAAAAATGGTATCATTTAAGAGCTTTTTTTATTCATTTTTGTTTTCTAAATTTTTTTTAACAAAAAGTTACTTCCATTTTGACAAAATTAAAAAATCAAAAAATTTAAAAATCTTTTCAAATCTAACATAACTTTTTTTCTTGAATATATTTCTCTAATGAAAAATTTTACTTTTTATTTTATCTTATTCTCTTATTTATCTTATTCGTTCTTTAAGACAATTAATTGAGGGCAACTTGAAGTTCATGATCATGATCAAATGATCAAAATTTAATTGATAATAACCTTAATAATAATGCTCAAATTAGTTTTTTTTAATATTTTTTAAATTAAACATAAGATATTTATTATTTTAATTGAAAAAAAAAACAAATCTTTTTTTTCTGATTGATTTTAAATTGATTTTTCTAAAATCTTTATTTGAAAAGTTTAAAGACAAATTTAAAACCCATATTTAGGTATCCAAATTATGGCTTTAAATGATATTTAATACTAATAAAAATATATTACGGCGAAACAAATCTAATTTTTGTCTTGCAAAATTTCAAAATATTGATTAAGATTTTAATTTACTTTAGATAAAAATTCATATAATTTTCTATCTAAGCATAGAATAAACAAATCATGTTTAATAAAGTTTAGTAATTTTTTTTTTAGAAAATCGAAAAAAAAATACCTTTTTATTTAAATCAGAAATAAAAAATTTTGATTTGAAATTTAAATTTGATCATGAACTTCAATTTGCCTTAATTGAGAGCCAATATTACTTGTGAATTCAAAATTATTAATTTACTGTCAAGAAATTTATTTGACTGTCAAAATATTTAATTTATTGTATAGAAAAAAAATTGTCTGATGTGAGAAAATTAGCAAATGGAAGTTTTATATCAAATTTTTAGATCAAAACGATCATTTAAAATTTTAAAACTTATTTAATCTAATGTTTTTGAAAAATTTTAAGAAATAAATACTAAACATTACTAGACATGTTATGTCTAATAATGGTTTATTATCAAATTAACATCAAAATGATTTATATTTAATTTATTTAACAAAAACAACCAATAATTTAAATAATTCAGGTTAAGTTAATTCACAAATTCAAATTTATAACTTTTATATCCATTCATTCGAACAAAATTACTCTCATTTTTTCACGTAAATAAATTATAAATTTTAAAACATTATATTATTTTGTCTTTAAAAGTAAGTTTTCATTAAAATCATTTAAGAAATTTAAATCTATTAAAGTAATTTCAAAAGGGCATTTTATAATTTTAAATATGAAAATAAACTTTACATGACATAACAAGTTATTTCTTTGGAAAAAATTTATTTTTTCTCTATTATTAAAAATAATATTACACTTTATATTTTGATCTTTTGATCTTGATCTCAAACTTCAATTTGCCGAAAATTTATACAGATAACAATACTTAATTTAATGTTTAAAATTATTATTTTTTACTAAGTTTTTTTATTACATGAAATAAATGCTTAGCTTAGTGATATAATTAAATATTCTATTATAAAATGTTTTATTCTTCGTATTTAGTAACTGTGCTAAAAAAATGCAAAGAATACAAAATATTTTACCAGGGTACTAAGGCTCAATTAATAAAAAGACTAAACGATTATACCACGACAATTAGTATCGATGTTGCCGTGCCAGACTGAGTTCTAGAAATTAATTTTCAAAGTACAAAAAATCTATAAATACCAAAACCTAAATTCCTTAATTCTAACCGAGATATTTTTAAAAAGTATAATGACTCGGAACTTGCTGTAATATCCGTATCTAATGGTTGTATCCCTGAGCCATTTTTTTATTTTTATTCAATTCAATTTACGCCAATTCTTCCGATGGTGAAAAAAATAAAAAAAATATAAAAGAATAAAAATTTTACAATGAAAAATAAATAAAAAAAGAAAAAATTCAGTCAATAAAAATTCAGAAGTTGTTCAAGCAAGGTGGGTAGGTGGTGGTAGCAAAAATCTTTCCTCTTTACTATTCAAAGTTTTATTTGACAACCTAAAATTAATTTTTAAAATAAATATATATGTGAAATATGAAACGGAAAACGGACTCGCGGACCCGGACTTTTCGAGCCTAAAACACGGATCCGGACGTGGGAAAAAAATGAATTACTAAAATACGGACTCCGGATTATTTTAAAGACTAAAACACGGACTCAGGAATCCTAGTAATAATTTTAAACAAAAAAAGTATTCAAAAAACTGCATGCAAAAAAATGAAATTATGACAAAAAAACTGCATGCAAAAGACAAATTGAAAAATAGAATTTAGAATTTTATTTAAAAAAATAAATATTAAGCACTTTCAAATACATAATGGAAAATAATTTAAGTTCGAATAGTGAGCCTAATGAGTAAGATACAAATAAAAAATATTTCAATTTTATCAATTAAGTATTCTAATAGTTTTAGGAACAATAATTTGTTTAGAAGATCACAAGAGTCTCTTAGCATCGACCAGGCTTATAATCTATTGTATAATTTTTATTCATATGCAAATTTCATGTGCAAATGGCTCAGATTGTTGTCATATTATATCTGTTCAGCTCAGTATAGGAGCAGTTTCAACTGTAAAAAATACAACCACAAAATTAACATTAACTAAATTAAAAGCTAATAAAAATCAGAAGAGTGGACGAAAGTATCGTTACAATATAGATGAAGAAGAAATTGTCATGCCAGTAAAAAGACGATTGATATTCTAACTGTAAAATCAAAAGTGGATGAAAAGGCAGCACTTGAACTATTTGATTATGAAGACTTAAATGTGGAGAGTCCTGCATGTTCTAATGATCCAAAAAACGCAAGATGCGTTTTCCCAAAAATTGTAACAAAAAAAAAATGTTTTATTTTTAATTTTGGAATCGAAAGCGTTTGATTTTAAAAATTTAATTGACGAATGTGATATAATTGTCAAACCAGATGATTTGCCGTGTGGTGCTGTAAATATAGATTTTAATACTTATAAGAATTGTTTTACTGAAGATGGTTTTGAGGCGTAAGTTGCTGTTTTAAATGCTAAACAACAATCAATAGGTCCAAAGGGAGAAAAGAAAAATTTGTAAAAATTTTAAAATTTATTTTTATATAATGAATTGCTGTTAAATTTTCGTTTTTTGTGATAAACACTAAATTCTATAATAAAATTTTGTGTCATTTTTAAATCATTCATTTTTAATAAATTTTGTCCGGATTCCGGATATTAGAATCTGAAAGTCCGGGTCCGTGAGTCCGTTTTCCGGAGTCCGGGTCCGTGTTTTAGGAATAACCCTATAATACAGCAAAAGTTGAGTTAAAATATATATTAAATGAGCAAAAGTGGCATAAATCTTATAAAAAGATCATGTGCATGTTCATGGTGGCGAAAAAACTATATTTGCAAATACTTTGTTCCATTAGCATGTCGTGATAAAGGTACGAAATGACATGCCAATGCTGAAGATGTGCCTTTAAGAGAAAACAGAAAAAAAGGTAGACCTGCAAAAAAACAAAAAAAACAAGAAAACTAACCTTTGTCATATCATTCAAAAGAAACTTTTAAATAAACTTTTGATGAAGTAGAAGAACAGAGAGTACAAGAACTAGAAGAGCCTACGAAAATTTCAATTGACATTCAAGAAAATTTCAAACCTGCCAAAAGTAAAAAAAAGCAAGTAAGACCTGCAGGTTCAAAAATATACGAAAAATTTAAAATCAAGTTGCTTATGGCTTTAAAAAATCAAACAAAAAATAATTTTAACTTAAAATATTTAGTTTTAATTTTTATACAATTGTTTAAAATATTTCAAAAACTAAATTTTCTTTTCTTTTTTTTTGATACCTAATTTTGAAACCAATAAGTAAAAAAAAAACTGGTAATAAAATAAAATGATCCCTAAAATAAATATATGAAACACAAATAAAAAATTTGATACCTTTCGATTTAATATCTAAACAATTTGACACCTAAAAAATATATATTTGACACCATAAAAAATATAACTGATACCTTGAAAAATAGGAGCCAGAATTCATAAAAGACAGAATTGGTATATTTGAAATCGTATAAATCAACACTACCACATGACATTGTCGGCGTAATTAAATTACGTAGGAAAGTAAGGAGAAAATTTAAAAAACTCAATGTCCGCTTTTAAAAACACAATTAGTAGTAGTAGTAGTAAGACCGCGTGGCGAGATAACTCGCAGGGATGCCCCTCAAAGCGGTCGTCTTAATTGATAATGGTCGTATTTGATTTTTCAATTCAATCAACTTACAAGTGACTTACAAAAAAAAGCTATGCGAGTATAGAAGTTAAAATTGGCTCAATTTCATCGAAAAAATGGGTAAAAATCCTTTATCAACTAGGCCGTTCTGGCGCAAGATCAATAAGTTTCGAACAAAAAAAAGTTCAAACATGATACCAACTTTAGTTTTAAATAATATTTTTTACAAATCAGATGAAGAAAAAGGACAGCTTTTTGGTGAGCTACTGGCTTCAACGTTTACTCCAAATCCTGACCTAATAAACTCAACCACGGAATACGAAGTCGACTATGAAATTTCAAATTTTTTTTCTGAAAAAAACGAGAAAAATCTTTTCGAATCCATTACCATAACTGAAATAATACTTGCAATTAATAAAATTAAAGAAAATTCAGCATCTGGTCCTGACTTTATTCACAATTTAATTCTCAAAAATCTGCCTGAGTCAACTCTTTATGACATTTTAAACCTCTTCAATCAAAGGTTAACAACTAGCCAAATACCAAATAAAAAAAAAAAAAGCACAAGTTACAATGATACCAAAAAAAGCTCAACCAACACAGGATCCATCGAACTATCGCCCTATTAGTTTGACCAGTTGTCTTGGCAAATTACTTGAACGCATTATTTATACAAGGCTTTACAATTACATTGAGAGAAATTTTATACTCATTCAAGAGCAATTAGGATTCCGAAAACATAGACGCACAGCGGACAATCTCTTTTTTCTTATTCAAAAAATAACTGAATCGTTTAACAGGAAAAAAAAAATGTGTTGTCTTTTTTTTGATATATCAAAAGCATTTGACAGAGTCTGGCATCAGGGGCTTGTGTACAAAATGATCAAAATGCAATTGCCAAAGTACTTAATTTCTTGGACCAGATCTTTTCTAAACTCAAGATCATTTTGTGTAAATGTGAATGGACAAAAAAGCAATGATTTCCCAATCAAAGCCGGAGTACCGCAAGGCTCAGTAATTAGCCCCCTCCTATTAAGTATTTTTTTTAACGATATACCATGAAAAGACAAAACAAATAATGAATACTCTCTTCTTTTCGCTGATGACTTAGTTACTTTTTTATATCTATAAATCTAAAAGAAACATTGAACTTAGGATCAATTCTTACCCTAAAGAATTAGAACCATGGTTAACAAAATGGAAAATGAAGATTTCAATTGAAAAATCTTGTTACATGATATTCACAAAATCAACAAGAGAAGAGCTCAATCTTGATTTGAAAATATATGGGGACAATTTAAAGCGACAGGACGAAATCAAATTCTTGGGCATCAGATTTGACTCACGGTTAACCTTTAGTCCATTGATTGATGAATTAAAAGAGCGTTGCAACTCTAGGCTAAATTTAATTAAAATTTTATCTAATAAAAACTGGCGTCTTCATCACAAAACACTTGGAAATTTATATAAATCGCTTATTGGTTCTATTTTAGGCTATAATTTTCCCTGTTTAAACTCTTTATCTGATACTAACATTAAAAAACTTCAAACTATTCAAAACTCAGCAGTTCGATCCATTCTCAAACTAAGGTTTGACACCCCCTCAAGCATTTTATACCACGAGACCCAAAACAAATTAAAATTTCATACAATTTCGAGCCGGCTTTATGAATGAGCGAAAGATATGTAAGGGCTGGATTTACTAATTCTGTTCCATTACTTCTTAGACTGGTAAATGAGTATAGACGAGGTTTCGAATCTAGATTTGTTAACTATCCAACTCCATTGTGTAATTGCTACCTTGTCATCGACTCTTTTTTTCTGAAAACTAAACCGATATAACTTTTGTAACTCTGGTGTCTATGTATTGACGACCTGAATACAATTAGACAAAATGAATCTTGTGTATTTTTTATCTTTTTTTATTTAAATGATTATATTTAATTAAGAATCTGGTTTTATTCATTTTGTTCATTTTATTCAGTTTATTCCTTGTGTTCATTATTTTCATTTTGATCATAATTTAATAAGCATTGTGAACACAAGAATTAAATGAAAAATAAAAATTTACTGGACAAATTAAATTAAATGATCAAAATGAAAATAATGAACAAAATGAATAAACTGAACAAAATGAACTTTATATATGTTATTCGTTATAGATTAGATTTAGGTTAGATAATAGATTTAGCAACCTGAATGTATTAAATGCAGAACGTCCGATTAAAGGACCGTCGTCATTACCTCCTGGTGTCTATTTTTTGCCTTTCAAAAACGATTTTTTATTTCTTTTCTTCTTTCGTTTTTTCTTTTCTTTTATTTCCTTTTCAAATTTCAATTATTTAACTATATTTTTTAATTCTTATTTTATTCAGTAACTTTTATTTTAATCATTTTTTTATTTATTTTTCTCAGAAGGAGCTCACGCTCGATACAGATTTACAAATAAATAAATAATAATAATTCATCTTATGCCATTTGATTTTTATTAAGAACATCATATTCTATTTTTAAAAAACTCCCAATTTAAACTCTATAAACTTATAAATATCTGTAATATCTTTAGCCCTAAGATTAAAATCCAACCCCACTGGATCTCATATTATTGACTTTGGTCGCCTTTTTTGAAAATCTAATTTTTACCTCAATGAACTAATTGAGTATAAATACCACAAAAAATTTAATTTTAGATTCAATATTTAAATATTGAGATTTACAAAAAAATAAAAACTTTTTTAAAAGCCTTAGGTAAGTTTTCTTTAAATTTTATTTATCTTTTTGAGTTTAGGTTGAAAAATCATAAACAAGTATCAACAACCAAAAAAATCATCTATCAACACAAACTTGGATTTCAACTCTTACTTACTCTCAAAACAAATTTTTCAACCATTTTAAAAAATGTTTTTGAATTTAAAAAGTCTGACATTAGTATCAAATTAAGAAAATAATTAAGTTCTTTATGAGCATTATTAGGTTTAAATACTATAAAATAATTTTAAATGAAATATTAATGAATAAGCATAGCTCTTTATTTTGGTCTTTTTTTCTTTTCTATATTTTTTTTTACATGTAATAATTTAACATCTTATTCTTTCGTTTTGAATACTTTTTAAATTCAATTATCCTAATAGGAGACTGATTCAATTTAATAAATAAATAAATAATTAATTTCAAGTAGCTACAATCAGATTAAAAAACATGATTTCTTTATCAAAAAAATCTTTTACATTTATTTATTCTAAATTTTTCGTACAAATCAAAAGTCTGCTAGTAAAATAATTCATCATTTATATGAATACGCTTAAAAGGCTATTTATTTTGAATATTGTCGATTACCACACTTGACTGATTAAGGACAATGGTACGCTGAATAGTATTTTTTATTTAAATCATTATTACTACATTCTATATATCAAACGAAAGGTGATCATGAATAAATAAATGATTGATATTAAAAAAAATTTAATTTTATAAAGAAAAGAACTAACTATTGTATTATGAATAGACATTATTAAAATTCTAAACAGTTTAGTTTGGTTTATGATTTTTTAGTGTTTCCTTTCCAATATTTAAATTTTTCTGATTAATGAAAACAGCCTGAATTTTTGATATGTTACATATTTATTGATAAGGAGCTTTGTTAGTTACTAAAAATATTTTTTGTATTTTTCTTTCTTTTTTAAGTTTCTAATAAAATTATTTTCATGACGAAAATAATTAGTTATTGGAAAAAATTATGACATTAAAATATACCTGGTGCTATATAAGTGAGAAAAGCCGTGTTTATTGTTGAATTTTCGGCATACAAAATAGACAGTTTGAGGGGGTTGTTGTCTAAATTTTGGAATTGATTAGGCATCTTTTTTGTTTCAATATGAAATGATAATTTTAATTTGTTTAGCTCAGATTTGTCTATTTGAACATCTATTTCTGGTTTTTGATTTATTATTTCAATAAAATGACTTCTTATAATCTCATTTCGGTTTAATTTACACTCGTATTTCATACTAGGTTTGCTTTCTTCCAACTTTAAAATCAAAGTTCGATTGACCAAAGGCAGACTTTCGCTCGATTTGGATGCTATAACCAAAATATCATCATGATTGAAAAATTTATTTCTGTTATTAATTAATTCTCCATTTACAAACCAATCTAGACTTTCTATGGAAGACCTTTAAAAAATTATTTTAATTATCAACAATTAAGAATAAAAAAATTACCCTGTGACATGGCAATCAAGAGACAAGTAGATTCCCGGAAGAGTTGGTAAACTGATATTTGAATTTAATTTAATAAAATTTAACGAATCTAAATTTTAAGAAAATTTCAATATTTTTTTTTCAATTTTATCGAATAGATTTCTTTAGATTAGGATTTTAGTTTTAAACAATGAGAATTTTATTTGAGATCAATCAAATTCTTGATTAACAAAAAGAAAAGATCATTCAGCAATACAGTAATACAATAAAAATGATATTTTTAAGTTTGATAAATAAAATTATTTTTATGTTATGAATTCTTTTTTAAGGTTTTTTTTACCCTTTTTTGTGTTTTATTATGCCTCATCCCAGCAATACGGTTTCTTCTCAGTAGAAAAAATTATTTACCAAAAAAAAAACATTTAACACAAAACTATTTTTTTAAGTTTAATAAAACTAAGTTTTTTAAATTTAGATTTGATTAATAAAATTTTTTTTAAAGTTAAAGTAAGTTATAATGTAGTTTAAATTTCGTTGCTAAATATAAATAAAATTAAACAAAAAATTGTCTATTGAGAACCATTTATCAGCAATTTGATTTATTAAAAATTCGACCTTTTTATAAAATATTTCTTTTAAAGCTAATAAATGACTAAACAATATCCTCTGTTTAATAAATGATTTTTTTATCTCTGATATTCATATCTAAAGAATAGATCTAATTATAAATCAAAAAAAAATTTAATTTTTTTAAATTTTTTTTTGTAAACTAAGCGAATATACAAAAAAAACAATTTTTTATTCAGCTTATTTTAAAGATTTTTGCCAAATTCAAAATTGCATTATTAAAATCAATTTTTTTTCGTATTTTTGTTCTGAGAAGAATTCATTTTGTGTTAAGTGTTTTTTCTGGTTTTGTTGAATAGTTATTATTTGTGGTGAAAAGGTAGACTCTGAAATAATGTAGTTTCGATTTTTATAATTTAATCAATTTAAAAAATTTTAATTTTGGCACATACATTAAGAAAATTAAAGTAGTCTAAATATTAAGAACTATAAACATTAGTACAATTTAAACAATGCGCCAAAAGTCTTGGAAAAAGTTTGAATTTTAAAAAAGTTTTTACGTATTTATTTTATAAGTCACCAAAAATTTTTCAAAAAAATCTTCGAACTAAATTTACATAATGAATATAATTTAAGAATATAATTTGAAAGAAAAATCTTTTTTGAACTTGATTGCTATCCTAGAATTTTTGTAAATCAATTATTTTATTGATTTAGTTTTAAGGAAAAATTAAAAACTATTCACAAATTTTAAGTTAAAAAAATTTGAAATGAAATTTAAGAAAACCATTTCACTTTTTGAAAAATATTGTGAATAAATAAATTTTCAAATTCAAAGTTACTTAACGAAATTAGAAAAAGAAATCTAAAAATAATATTTATCCTTTTTGAACTGAAGTTTAATAAAATCTAAAAAGAATGTTCTTAGAAAAATTCTATTACTCAAGATTTAAATCTATTCATACTTTCACAATATAAAAATTTGAGTTTATTCTTAAAAAAAATTACCATTTAATGTTAAATTAACGTCAACAGGCTCAGAAAAGTAACCAACAAATCCACTAACATCTGAATCTCGTATGATTTTACACTTATATTTTCCGCTAAATTCGCTTAAGTTTTGTCTATTTTTCATGTTAAAATTCAGAATACTGTTCAAATATTGATTTTCACTGGACTCTCTTTGAGTATACATTTTATTTAACAACGATATTTCCTCATCATTTCTGGCCCAGATTATCTTATTCACTTTAAATATGTTTGATAAACATTTTAGAGAAAATGTTGAATTTCCAGTAACACGCTCAGAGCCCATTTTTTCTGCTGAAATCGACAATGGCACTGAAAGGAAAATTAGATTCTTTACTCAATTCTGAATAATTTTACTTTACCAAAAAAAGAAGTGGTCTCAAATGAATTTGTCCAATTTAAATATTTGTCTCTGACTTGAAGCTTGAATTTATAAGTTACATTTGGCAAAATTGATATTTTTACAGAATTATTTGAAACATAGCTTTCGGCTTTAATTGTAAAATAAATAAAAAAATCTTAAAATTTTCAAAAATATTTAAAATTACGAAGCTTTAAATTTTGGCAACTGGCAAATTTTGGACATGGAAAAAAACCTTCAGCTGTCTTTGAGCTTAGACGGCAATTGCTTTGAAACCTGTCTGCCCAGTATGGTTCAATTTGGTACTTGAATACAAAATGATTACAAAAACTCTCTTGAATACACAACTTAGCGCATTCTTCTTCATTCGTTGTATTAAAAAACTTGTTGTCTTTATTGAATGGAAAATTTGCTGATTGCCATCTTGAATTCAGAAATGGAACTAAAAATACATTTTTTAAATTATGATCATGACAAGATATGTTATTAATAGGCGATTTTTTATTTTTTAACTAAAATTACTGAAAAAAAATTTTTCTTTCACTAATTTTGCATAACTGATATTATTCTTTTTAATTTTCATCAAAATAATAAATTAAGCATAATTTTAGTAATAAAAATTAAAAAACTCAGCTGATTAACGAGTTAAATTGATTTCTAGCAATTTTTAAAGCCGGAGAATTCTGTTTTGGTAATCTAATTAGGCTTACATTTTTTGTAGTAGAAAAAATATTTCTTTTTTATAGAAAAAATAAATTTATTAAAATATTTTTTTTAATAAAAAAATTTTTTTTTTAATAGAAAAAATATTTTTGATTAAAGATAAAATAATTTTCTTAATAGGAAAAAAATAAATATCATTTTTCTCATCTTTATCGATTAAGAAAACTATCACTTAATACTAATTGACAAATAACTTATTAATAATTATTAATAATAGCTTTAATTAAATGTAAAATGAGTATAAAAAAAGCATTAAAACAGTAAAAAATTAGTTTCATTAAAACTTAAAAAAATGTTTCAAGATTCAGAATCTGACTCGTCATCAACTTCAATTATTCAAAGATCAGCTGTCAACAATCTAGACGACACGGAGAATGAAAGCGAGGACATTATTCCAACAAAAAAAGTCAGGGGCGAAGCTAAAGTGTATGATTATTACAAAAAACTAGATACCCCCTTAATGGTAAACTTTTTTTTCTTTTAAAAATTTATTTCATTTGATTTGTAAGATTGAAAGATAATATATCAAAATTATTAATTTGATTAAGAAAACTTTAATACAAAAGCATTCTTTTAATTATTTTGTTGAAAATAATGAAAAATTCAAAAATGAAATTTGAGGATATGAAATTCATTTAAATTTAAAAAATTTTGAGAACATACCGAATAAGTGGAGTACAAAAGAAAAATTTATGACGGATATTGGCGAAATACATTTCTTCAAGTGTATAAAATGTGAAAATCTTTTATATATATTAACTTAGAAAAAACTAACATTTTTTTCATATTTTCTCAAGTATTTTTTCTACATTTAAAAATATTTTTTCTAATTTTTTTTCTATTTTACGAAAATAAAAATTCTATAAAAAAAAATATTTTTTCTACTACGATGACGAGTAAAATTTTTTTTCTGAAGGAGCTCTAGCTCGGTACAGAAAACAAATAAATAAAATAATACTACAAAAAATATAAGCCATTTAATTAGAACAAAAAAATTGAAAACATAAAATACTATTAATGTTGATGAAAAAACTAAGTTCTGGTTTCTAAAAAGTCTTTAAAAGCAAAAAATAAATTTTTTTTGATTCAATTAAAAATTGGAAAAACTAACATCGATTTTTATAATGAATTCTCACTTTTAAATTAATTAAGTAATTTGATGAAAAGAAAGGTTTTTTATATTAAATTAGTAAAATTGGTGAAAAATCAGCATTTTAGTTGATGAGGGTTAGCCTTATTAAATGATATAAAAAAAATATTACAATATTTTTTTGGAAATTTATAATCATGACCATTTTCTGAATAAAGAAGAAGGATTTTTTCAGCAACAAATTTCGTGTTTTGTGGTGGCTCTATGTTCCAGTTCAAATCAACTGTCAATTCCTGTTCATTGACTTTTTGGTTTAGTTTTAATTCTGGTCTCAAATCTGAAATTAGAAAAAAAAATTTTTTTTTTTAAATTACTAGATTAAATTTATTGTCTTTAAGCCTACCATCTTTAAGATTTTTCATATCGAATCTGAAAGCTTTCTGGATCATTTGCTTGGATCCAATGCGAATTTCGCAGTAATAGGACTGATGCAAATTGTAGGGAGAAAAACGAGGCAAAGCCAAAGTGTCACTTGTTGAGCCACTGTTGCGCCAACTTATTGACTCGACCACTTCATTGCTCAGGTCAGTTTTGCACTTAAGCTTTACATTTTGACCAAACTTCAAATCTCCAATTATTTCAACTGTAACTGATGGACTGTACTGGAATTCTTTCCTTAAAAAAGGCGTCCATTTGTTTTCACTATCACGCAAGCTAATGCTAAATCTAAAATCAACAAATGGTCTTATTATCACAGAATGCTCATCGCGGTACTCCATTATTCTACGACACATTCTTGTGTATCCAGCAAATTCAATAAAAAACTCGTCCATGTCACATTCATCCATAAAGTAGTCATATATCTCATACTCATCATACTTTCTTCGATAGCTGGTTTTTGGCACATATCTTTAATTAAAATTAAATTAAACTTCAAGTCTCTGGTGGAACACCACTTCCATACTTGTTATAATAGTCATACTCGTAAATTACGCATTTTCTCACTGATGGATCATAGGAAAATAGATTGCATTCAAAAGGACTTTTGGCTAGAACATTAGTTGAATTTAGACAATTTAGGGAACAATTGTAGGAGGATACAAAATTGAATTCAGCTCTATTTTTAAAGTTTTCTCGCCTCATAGTTGATGCCTTGACAACTTCCTCTATGACAAAAAAAAATAGGAAAAAAATTTTTTTAGCAAATATTTTGACCAAGGTACCGTCATCTAAAAGCTCTGGCGTAGAATACTCAATGGCATAGTTGTTGAACACATTAACTCGTCCAACTTCATAAAAGAGAATATATTTTGTGGCATTTCGATTTGTGTTGGACTTGAACCTCCATCTAATAGTTAATTTTAGACTCTTTATGTTTGTTTGGTCAAATTCAAGCTCAATGTCGGAATTTTCTAGAATTTATTTTATTTTCTCACATCCATTTTAAATATAAAATAGTTATTAAAAAAATACCATTTTCTGATTGAATACATCCAATGATCAAAGTCAAAATAACAATTTTGCCAACTAAACCAACTTTCATTTTTGCTCATTTAACTGGACAGTAATTGAAGAATTAAAAATTTTGAATTTGTTAATCTAGATAAAATAGAGACTTTTTTCTAGGTTATCTAGACAGCACGATAAAATTATTTCGAACTTATAAAAAAATTAAAATCCTCAAAAGAAAAAATAAAGATTTAAGAATTGATTATTTGGTTGCTCAAATTTAAAAGATTAGGTATGTTTTATTCGGATTATTAAAACCATACTCAACCAAATATGAGTTACGTGATTAAAGCCCATTTTAAAATAGTCTTTATACGAGTGTTGAGATATGTAACAAAATTAAGAGAGTAGATAAGATTGTACTACTTTATAGCTAAATGAAAATAATTTTCATAAATAAAATATCTATTTAACAGATCTCTGTCACTTAGGAAAATTTATCAACAAATTTATCAAATATTTTCAATTTTAGATTTTGCTCAAATTTAAGTACACTTGAGCTTTTTTAGCTTTATTTAGTAATTAAACATACCTCCTGAAAATTCATGGAATACACTCTAGAAAAGTTGCGTTTGGAAAAAATAAAATTTTTAAATTAATTATTTTTTTTAATTTATTTACAAAAAAAACTGAAATTAATTTATTATTAATGCAATAAAATCCTTTTGAATTTAATTATTATAAAGGATAAAACTATCTTGAATTTATTTCCTATCGGTTTTTATTTATGTAGACAGTAGAGAACTTAATCTTGATTCTTCAATGGATTTATCCATTTTTTTAAATATGAAATAGGGAAGCAAAAATTCTTAAAAGCAAATAAAGAGATTGAAAAATTTATATAATAAAATTTAAAAAAAAGTTTAAGAAAAGATTAAATTTTTTTCTCAATTTCATTTTCTTGTAGTTAGTTTCTCTTAATATAAATAAAGCTTATTTAATAAAAAAAAGTTTTTTATTTTAATTTCTCAAAGCAATATTTAAATAAGAATTTAAAATTGAAAACAGAAATGATTTGACAATCCAAAAGCTGTAGAGATAAAGACTGTAAATGATTTGGAAAATAATTATCCTGAAGAATTTTTTTGGTTAATTTAAAACAGACATTAGTTTTAAAATTTCTATTAGAGAACCCAGTTTGCACTTACCCACAAAAAAATATTATTTAAGAACCCCTTTACTCTACTGAGAAAATTAAATTGCGCAAGTTGATGATACCAAAAAATTATGAAAAAAAATGAAGCCATCTAAATAAGAAATTATAAATTTCAATTAATTGCAAGAATATACTTGAATGATAAAGTTATTAATATTCGAACCAAACATTCGAAAACAAAATCAGATATCATTTTTGTAATGAATTAAATAAAAACCAACATTTAATTTTTCTTATCTTTTCTAAATAAAAATTAAAAAAATTTTATCATCAGACTTTTATTTTTAAGCATTGAAATTATTTAAAAAAATAAAAAAAAATAATCAGTAATTTAATATTGATTTATTTATAAATATAAATAGAAATTATAAATATCAAAAAAAAATAATTTTATCATAAAAATTTCGTACTCTCTATCTCGTTTGATTATTAATTAAAAATATTATTCTTGAAAAGAATTCAAAATTTTCTCAAGCCTATTATACCAATAGAAAGTATATCAAGTCACTGATTATGTCTTTGCTGGCAAATTTTCAGCTTATTTGAATAACTTTGTTTTTTTTGTGTTTGGAATTACTCAAACTTTTCAAATAAAAGACAATCAAAACAACACTTTATTTTAATTTAAACTCTGAATATTTGCAAATATAAATTATTCACAATTTATTTGGAAAAAACTAAAAATTTATAATAAAAAAATAAAATTGAATAATTTATTTGAATTGATTTGAGAAGCAAAATATCATAGAATGGCATGTTTGATCGGAAAAAAAATACTCGGTCATAATCTATTTAGTTTAAATCATTTACTCAAAGGTTTGCTAAATAAATATATTTTTTTTTACTAAATTTTCCTGATAACTTTTAAAAACAAAAGTTTTGCCCAATTCGGTGCCAAGCCGTGGAATAATTACTCAAAACGAACAAGACTGGATCAAAGAAAACAGTCAGAAGCTTCTTGAGAAAGTAAAAAATGAAAAGTCTATTGAATTAAACATTGAACAAAAATCACCTCAACTTTATTTTGAAAAATCAGCTCTACTAAAAAAGTATATAAAATAAATTGAAATTTAATTTTCTAATTTTGAACTTAAAGTGCTGATGATGTTGTTAAAAAAATTTTGAGTCTAGAATACGCATCAAAGGTAGACTATCTTTTTTTTTATTTCGTGAATTTAGTTCAAAATTTTTCTAGAATGATTTTAAACGATACGAAAATTATCTGATTCAAAAAGAATTTCAGCGTTTGCCAAATGAACAAGATTCTTTGGAAATTCAAAGTAGAAGAAGAAAAAATAATATTTGTTAAATTTTTAAAATTTATTTTCAAGTTTCTTTGCACACAATAAACATTCGCAGAATGGTAAAAAATTTGGAAGATTGCAATGGAAAGGTATTCATAAATCTAAAAAGTGAAACAAAAATTAACTTTTACACCTGAAAAAAAGAACAAAACTGTGGAATTTTTTCTCTATCGTCAAATTCATCGAAGAGATCGACTCATGCTGCAACTTTTCTACAAAGACAACAAGCGATTCGAATGGCTGAAAGAAAAACTCAACCTAAAGAACTATGAACTTCAAGAGACCCATCCATATAAAAGAGTGACTCGATATGAAAAATTCATTGCCGAAGTAAAACAATCAACTAGAGAAAAACGACTTGCTAAGCTTGAACATTTAAAATCTGAATTTGAGAATAAAAAAAATCAATTTTTAGCCGAAAAAAGTAAAGTTTTGACAGAAATTCAACAAGAAATCAAAGAACTCGGCTTTGAAGATATTCAATTTCCTCAATATTAAATTAAATGTTCAAACTAAATAAAAACTTTGTTTACTCAATATTTTTACAATCAAATCTAAAGATCATTTAAAAAATTACTTTTATAATTAAATGCTATAGTTATAGTAAAAGTTTACTTAACAAAATATAAAAAAATACATTAATTTGATAAATATTACTTAACTTTATTAATTGTAAAAAGAAAACATGAAGATTTTCTTAAAATTTTCTTAAAAGATGGTACCATAATCTTTGTCATTCATTAAAACACAGTACCTAATAGAATAATTGAGTCATTCGTATGAAATAAAGTATATTTCACATAAAAATAATAATATATAAAAAAGTAATAAACAGAGTTGTGCGTAAGTCAAAAATTTAAAATTTTTTTTCTAAAAGTCAACAAACTTGACTTGACTTTGAATTGAAAAAACTAAAAAAAAAAAAATTTTTTACACCCAGGGTTCCAAAAATAGCAAACCCTTTAAAAAGTTGTTGTTCTTTAAGACTCAAAATCTCAAAGATAAAACTTAAATATTCTATAAAAGTATATATATTCTGAAAGAGCATAAATTTCTCTACATGATAATGTAATTTAGAAAAAAAAAACGGGTGTGGCGGTTTTTGCTGGCTAAAAAAAGGTAAAAAATGTTTTTTAAAAAAAGGTAAAAAATGGTTTAAATCATATCTCCTCCGAGGGATCAATTATGATCCCACTTTTTTTCTTTTTTTTTAATCTAGACAAAATTCTGAACAAATCGATGGTTTTACTTTTTTACTTTATTACTTTATTTTTCTTAAAAAATCTCTTCAAATCATGTGATTTTTAACAAATTTGTAATATTAATATTCTATTGATGTTTTTTTTTAATTTTACTAAAAACTTACTTAAGCATAAATAAAATTTCGTGAAAAATGCCTAAAAATTCAAAATAAAATCAATCTTGTGTTAGTAACCTAGAAGTTATCGGCCAAAATAAAGTAGTAAGCTCAACTGTAAAATAAAGAGATCTTTTTCACCAAATGATATATTGAACTGTCTTTAAATAAAAAAAATAATATTAGGGTTATTTTAATTAGGGTTATGTTATGAGTTATTTGTAATTTAAAGCTAGAAAAAAGGTAAATATTGAAAATTATAGATGGAAGATAAATTTAAGTTTGTTTCGAAATTAATAAATAAAAAAATATTTTAAAATCGGGTTGTGTGAAGTTCAGTACAAAAGAACAGAACAAAGTGTAAAATAAATAAATAACTTTTTTTTCTAAAAGTTTAAAATTAATTCAGTGAATGCAGCATGCTGCAACATTCAAAGTTGCATCAACTGTAAAAGTCTGCTAATGTTGCGCAAAATCTCTGCAAAATTGAAATTTTATTTCTGCTATACCCTGCAAATTTAGCAGACCTTGAAATTTGATGCAACTTTGGATGTTGCACTATATTGCATTTACAGAATTAAGTTTAAACCTTTAGAAAAAAAGTTATTCAATTTTTTTTCATTTTTTCAGTTCTTGTTATCAATTTGTACTGAATTTCACAAAACCTTAAAATCGTTTGAATAATTTTTTTTTAAATAAAAAGAAAAACTTAATACTTAAGTTATTCAATTTAATTAACAAAATTGGAATGAATCACTACTAATAAAACTCACTTTGACTTCTAATTTTAAGGTATTAATGTGTGAACATATCATTCACCATTTATCCTAACAAAAATGTTTACAACCTTTTAATTAAAATTTATTAAAACAGATATAAGTTTTTAAGATGCAGAAATTAAAATTATTTGTTTGTTCAAATAACTCAATTAAATAAATAAATAAAATTTTCTGGTTAAAATATCTAATTCTTTTTATGATTTCTTTTTCCGCTTATGTGAGCCTAAAAAAGTTAAATTTAGTAGTAGTAGTAGTAGTAGTAGTAGTAGTGGTTTTGACTGTAGCTGGCTAGCCAGCGAGTGTGCTGATAAGGCACACTAAGACAGCTGATGTGATTGATTGCTGCTCATCCAGCAATCAATGCCTGCTTTAAAGCTGATAACATTGGGGGCTTCAACTAATTCATTTGGCAGCGAGTTCCATAAGTTAGCGGTTCTGTTGAAAAAAAAGTTATCTCTATGTTGGAGCCTCGATATTTCTTTGTGATATTTGAGGCAGTGACCTCTCCCTTGGTTTTTTGTGACATTAAAATTGTTGCTTTTTTCAACCGATTCTATTCCATGCATGAACTTGTATAATTGAATTAGATCACCTCTTTTTCTTCTTTCCACAGATTTGGAATGTTCAAAGCCTTCAATCTACTTTCATACGGTTTGTTTCTAATTGACGAAACAAATTTCGTAGCTCTGCGTTGAATCCTTTCAACATTCTCACCGTCAGACTTAAGAATTGGAGACCATACAGGCACCGCAAATTCCAAAAGAGGACGAACAAAAGTTAAATACAAAGATCTTAATAACTTACAATCAAAACGAGCGAATGACTTCCTGATGCGACCTAACATTTGATTTGCTTTGTTTGTAGCCTCTATCACTTGATTTTTCCATTTAAGATTTGTATTAAAAATAACTCCAAGATCTCTTTCGGTTTCTGACGTTGCTAACTGCTTACCATTAATAAAATAAGGAAATTCTTTGTTTTTATGACCATAATGCATAACCACACATTTTGATGTGTTGAAGAGAAGTAGCCAATCTTGAGTCCACTTGAAAATTAAATCTAAATCTGATTGTAGTTTCGAGGCGCTTAATTCTGATACCGTTTGTGAGAAAATTTTAGTATCATCTGCATACAATTTCACAACATTCTCTATTCCTTTAGGTAGATCATTTATATACAAAATGAACAATAGTAGACCAATCACTGACCCTTGTGGTACACCGCTAAAAATCTACTCAAATTTTGGTAAAAAAATATTTTTTGTCTAAAATCGAAGAAAAATTCCCGAATAGTAATTTTTTCGAGTAAAAATTTTAAATAATTTTATTTTCAATTTTCAAAAATTATTTTATATTTTCTACTTTAAATTTAACTTTTTTTATTAAAAATTTAATGTAAAAAAGGTAATTTCATGTAATCCTAAGAGCACTGTTTGTTTCTAAAAAATTTTAAAATCAAACAAGTTACTTGTCCATTATCTTTAGACATTTTGATGTTATTATTTAAAAAAAATATTTTTTCATTTCAATACAATAGACAGACTGTTAGTATAAACTAAAAAAACATAATGAACTTACTGTTTTTGTTAATGATCAGTTTGGAATTCTGAAAATATGATTCTACGTCTATTCTAAGCAAAATGAATATTAAAAAAAGGATTTTTTTTATCAAAATTAGCTTTTAAGCATTCCAGAATATTTATTGATTAAGAAAAAATTGTGTCCTGTCATGAAAGACATCAGAAAAATCAATAAAATAAATCGATAGATAGTATTCAAATTGCTAGAGTACCATAAAGCCAAAGCTTAATGCTGCAGTTAGCTTGATGCATGAAAAAATAATAATATTTTGTTACACTCAACTATATTGAACTGGAATATTTGTAAAAATTATTTTTTATTTTTCCATTGATTATTTATGTTTATCCCTCGTAAGTGTTTACACTTGATTTGGCTGAATTAAGTTAATCACCGCTGACCGAATCTTGAGATAAACACTGCCTGAAAGCAAGTTAAATAAAAGAAGTTTACTTCTAAGTGGATTCTATTTTTTTTTAATGAAAATTATCTTATTAAGAAAACGCTTTCATCATAACGCTTCGAGGATTATTTGAAAAAAAAAATTCATTTAAAAATTTACAATGACACTTAAATAATAAACTATTGAACAAATCATCTTTAATTTTTTTTTTGCTATTAAAATTATTTACTTTTAAATCTTATTCTACTCGATTGCCAGAACTGTGGCAAAAAATATGCCAATATGACAGATCCTTATCAGGTGTATTATGATCTGAAAAAATTTGATTAATACCAAAATAAACAAATAAAAACTGCTGTTTTTTTAGAAATGAATCTAGGTTAAAAATGTGTGCATGTATGAAAAATGATATTTAGATCTTAAAATGTTATTTTAAACTCTTTATTAAAAGCTCATGATCTATGGATTTGTTGAATGGAGAGTTCCTCCTGGAACTATCAATTAAAAGCATTTGAATTTAAATATGTCAATTTTAATATATGTCTAAGATGTCTTAGTAATTATAAACAAACTGTGTTACTAATTTGATTTTAAATATATCTATAAATTTTGAAGGCAAACAACTTTATAAACGATTAATTTTTAGCTTTTGCTTATTTTATCATTAATTTAAGATTAATATCTAAGATGATTATTCAGATCAGAATTTATTTTGGTGAAAAATTTATTTAAAATTTTTAAAAGAAAAATTTTTTTGTTTAAAGAATTATGTTGCTCTACGAAAAAATTGAACCATTTTGCGCAGTATACTATTAAAATAAAATTATTGTAAACAAAATGAAAATTTGTGTCGATCATTAAAAATTTCTTTGAATCAGACAATAAATAAAACTTTAATTTTTAATTTTGAGATGCAAATATTTTTAAAATTTTAAAATTGATGCTTTTGAACAAAACAAAAAATTTGGAATTATAAATATTTGAATTTTTAAAAAGTGAAAGTTTTCTGCAGAAAATGACTTCTATTATGGCAGATATTTTTACAAGCAAAGAAGCTCGTGAAATATTGCGGAACAAATTTGTTCTAATCATCGGTGATTCTGGTAATTCAGCAAAAATATTTTTTGCTGGTATTAAAATAATTATTCAGTTGTTAGATCATGCTACAAAGATTTGATAAAAATTTTACAAACAGATGCCCATCTTCAAGACCAACAACTAAAAGCTAAGGTAATTTATTTGGTATCTGTCAAAGTTGATGATTTTAATTTTTTATTTGCTATTTTTAGGGTGAGATAACATTTGAAAATGATACTTTGTTAGAAGGAGGTTCTTACGGTGTGATGTCAAATGATGTCACTTACACAGAAGTTGGCCTTCAATTAATCTTTTTTTTTAGTCTAACCATTTTTTTATCCTAATTTTCCAAGGTCCGAGAGTTCAAAACAAATATTCATTTAGTCCGTTTTTATTTTATAACAAGATGTTATTCTGATTATTTGGTGAGCATATGTGAAGACATAAAAGACGAGCCTGAGAAACCTGATGTGGTAATAATGAACAGTGGCTGTTGGGACATCACCAGGTCAAATTTACTAAACCAATATTTTTTTTTTTTTAATTTGGATAGATAATTTTATTTATTTTTAGATATGGTCCTAGTTCAATAAATGAGTATAAAAAAAATTTGCCAATGGGAATTTTTTCTTTGATTAAAGTTCTTCCAAGCAGCACCGTTTTCATTTGGAACACAACACTTCCGTTGTCAAAAGAAGTCAGAGGTGGCTTCATGATTCCGGAAATATTCGAAAGACAAAGCAAACTTAGAGAGGATGTCCTGGAAGCAAACCATTATGCCGTCAAGGTTATGCAAGAGTATAAACTAGACATACTGGATTTACATTACTATTTTCTCAACCATATTCAGCGTCGAGCAAAAGATGGAATTCACTGGGACGCAACAGCGCATAGAAGAATTACCAACTTGATTCTAAACCATTTATGTGATGTATGGGACATTATGACACCTGGTAGAATTATATTCCAAAACAACCCTAAAATGATGGATCTACCAGAAGATTATGAGTTTTATACAGAGCAAGAAAGCAAATGCAACATGTCAAATGGCTTGCCAAATGACTTGGCAGACAAAATTGACCGAGTGGTCAATTCGATTGAAAATGAAGGCTCTAGCGAAATGTTTGTTAGCAGAAATACAAATTGCTTCAAAAGCAATTTTGGACATGGTGCAACTAATTTTGTAAACTTTAACCAAATGGGCCAAGTTTCCCCTCAATTGCCAGCAGCTAATATGTTCAATCAATTTAATGGTCAGACAATAAATCAAATTGCCAAAATTCAACTTCAAAATCAACTGACCCAAATGTTTACTCCTGTTTTTCAGGAAAAGCTCATACAATCTAATTTATTTCAGCATACAACTAATCAAAATTTTAATTTAAATCAAAGACAAACTAGCAAAAGAAAATATTCATTTGAAGATTAGGTAGTTGCTATGTGAAAAATGTTTGTTGCCCTTTTTTTTTTATTTTTCAATTTTTTCAATTACCAATGCAACTTTGAAATTTTTTTTTTTTGTAATTTCGAGCAAAAACAAAGGATTTAATTGTTTATGTTATGTGCCATTATCTTTAATAAAAAATAAATTAAAAATAACCACCACATTTTATTAAAACTATGCAGCCGATAAAAACTCTAAATGGAAAATTATTTTTTCTTTTTTAATTCAAAATATAAATTTGATAAGATAAAAAATAAAATCGCACGATAACTTTGTGTTTTCGTTCTAAACTTTTTGTTAATTTAATTAATTTAGTTTAAGCCTTATAGACAATTGGAAAAAAAAATGTTAATAATAATTTTACTCTAGTTTTGGTTTAAAAACATTAATTTATTAAAATTAGGTCGGCATCAAATTTTGTTCTCACTTCAGACTCATTTAATTCAAAAATTGACCAGGCCGACTATTTCTTTTGCAAAAACAGCATTATTAAAAAAGTGTCAACTATTTTAGAGCAGACTTTGATTTTAAGTTGAAAAAAAAAATCAAAATAAACATGAATTAGAAATTAAAATATTTTTTTTGTTCACTCAATTTAAATTAATTTGTCTTTAGTTAGCGTTTTGTGCATACATGCAGCTAGAAAAGCGTTCAAATATTTAAACTAACAGTATTCACATGGAAAAACAAATCAGATACCATTTACATAAAGCTTTTTGATTTCATAATAATTTTTTTAAATTATATAACAAAAAATTAAATATAATTTATTTTTTTTTCTATTTTTTTATTGGTTCAGTTTAGACACAAATGGAATCGATTGTGGACACCTATGAATATTACATGTCTCGTGGAGATGATCGAGTAAAAAATTGGTTCGGAATGGAAACCCCATGGATGACTTTTGCCATTCTAGCACTCTATATTCTATCAATTAGTGGCATCAAAAATTTTATGTCTGATCGAAAACCATTTGAGTTGAGAATATTTATGATAGTATACAATTTTATTCAAGTTATTGCTTCATTTTACATATTTGCCGAGGTCAGTAAAGTAATTGATAGAATTTTAAAATTCTGAACTATTTGTAAAGGTTGCAATTGTGGCTATCAAAAGCAAATACAGCATGACATGTGAACCTGTTAACTATTCGGACAATCGACTTGCAGTTCGAGTAAGTTTATTAAAAAAAATTAAAAATAAAATAAAATTTTGCTTTTTTGTTCAAAGATGGCATCAGTTCTTCACTTCTACTATTTAATGAAACTGGTCGATCTTATTGATACTGTAAATTAAATTATAAAAAATAAAAAGAACTTGTTAACATTTAAAATTGTTAGGTGATATTTGCTTTGAGAAAAAAGTCAAGTCAAATAAGCTTTTTGCACGTATTTCACCACTCTAGCATGGTAATTAACTCGTGGTGTGGAGTTAAATGGGTTGCAGGAGGTCAAAGTAAGACTTGGAAAGCAAAAAGTTAAAGGGAATTTTCTAAGCTTTTTTTTGAATATCTTAGCTTTTTTTCTGTGCTGTTTGAATTCTCTGGTACATTCAATTATGTACGGTTATTATGGTCTTTCAGCTTGTGGTCCTTCGATACAAAAATATCTATGGTGGAAAAAGTATTTGACTCAAGTGCAGCTTGTTCAATTTTTTGTTATAATGACTCATGCTGTAGTAAATATATTCCAAAAAAATTGTGCTTACCAAAAAGGGTACAGCATTGCCTTTGTTTTGTATGGTGTTTTTATTACAAGTTTATTCCTTAACTTTTATAAAAAATCTTATTCAAATCCAAAGAATAAATTAAAATAAAAATAAAATGTTGGAACATTTAGAAGACATGATTTTTTTTTGACAATCAAACTTTAAATAATGTGAATTTTAATCGTAGAATAGACAGAATATTAAATTCAATCAATTTTTATCTTTTTTTTTTAATTTCCAACAATAAAATTTTTGATAAAATTTTTAATTTTTTTAAAAGACAAAATAAATAAATTATTTCAGAATCAAATTATTGGACAGAGGCTGATGATCGCCATTACCCGTGAATTTTTCGTTCAGTTTTTTTTTAAATAGAGTTGGTTCTATTCAGAGTTATTTAAAAGTCACAAATCTTGGGTCAAGCCCAAGTCTGTACTTAAATAATATCTTTTTAATAAAGTCTGGACTTTGACTTAAATTTTGGACTTTTAAACAACTCTGGATTTATTACTTGTCTCAAATAAAAGATAAACTGTTATAAAACTTGAATTCGGTCTTTTCCACAATGTGATAAAAGTAAATTGACCGAAAAAATAAGAAAAATACAACGAAATATTTTATTACATAAACAAAAATAAAAATGGATTAAGTAAATTTAAAATTCATTTAATAATTGATAGTAAGATAAATTAAATGTTTTAATTTAATTATTACAATAAATTAATAAGGTGTAAAATCAATTTAAATTTTATTAATGAAATTTTTTTTTCATTTTTTTAAAATTCTCTAAACTTTACAAAGTTTGAATTAATTAATTGAAGTCAACTTCGCAGAACTACTTTCTCTGATACCAATATTTCAATTTGCACAAACCAAAATAAAATCAAAAATCTTAATAATTATGTCCAACATTGTAAATAACCAAGATGATTTTTTTTTAATTTTAGACAAAAAAAATTTTTTTTGAAAAATGTTTGTTATTAAATCAAATTATTGAGTGAGCAAAATTAGTAATTTAAATTCATTAGTGGTATATCTGACATTTAATAAAATGTGGTGAATTAAATAAAATCTTTTTTAAATTAAACACAGAGCATTAAATTTAAACTGAATAAATAATTTGTTTCGGTTTATTTCTAGTTTGTTTCTAAGTGAAAAAATTTTTTTAAAGTTTTTTTAAATATTTTTTGATTATTGTTTCTATGTTCAGTTTAATAGATCGAATAGAACATTTTCAATGTTTTGTTTATTTAAGAATTTTTTATTTTATAAACAATATAAAAGTTTTTGCTAAATTCTAATTAATCTTTAATAAAAAAATGGAATTTTTTATCAATTAGAAAATACACGATTATTTATGAATATTCGAAAAATTTTAATAAAATTGTTTGAAGAATTCTTCGGCACATGTGCGTCCTCTTGAATTTACCGAAAGCTTCATTTCACTAATTTCTTTGTCAATATCTTCCATGAACGAAATTATAAAATCAACTAATTTTTGTCTGTACATTAACTCAGAATGTGTATTTGTTATCAAAAAACTAATGTCATAGTCCTAGAAATCACAACTTTTAAAGAAATTAATTAGAAAATTTAATTTTAATACTTTTATTGGTTTTCGTCTGAGGATGATAAAACTATCTGCTCTCATCATCATAAATCTCATGAACTTGTGACATAAAATCCTTTCTAAATCATCAGCCTGCAACCAAAATCACTTGTTTTAGTAAATTAATGTTCAATAATTTTATTTTACCTTTTTAATGGCTATCGAAATGCGTATTGAATTAACCGAACTTTCGATCAACACTCTTTCATTTTCGTTTCGGCTTATCACTACTGGAGTTAAGAGAAGTTCTTTGCTCTTTCTAAACCAATTTTAGTATTGAGTGGTAATGCTAAAAATGTGTTTTTTTTTACCTCACTTCTACCTCTGGCTTGTTGTGTCTTTCAACTACTCTAGAATCAAAATTTTGAATGCACAAAGATGCTTGAAGTGTCGCTCTAACTGCACTCAAATATGGCTTTAGGGTTGAAGTCATTATTGTGAGAAAAAAGCTATCTAAATTGAACAAAATAAAAAATTAATTAGATATAAGATGAAAAATTCGTTTGGTTTTTCAAAATTATCATACTTTAAAAACTAGAGATAAGTAAGAAATCTTAAAATTTATGATTTTTTTTTGAACGAAAAATAGTCATTTCTAATCATTATGTGCATATACTTGCTCAAATTTCTAAACTAATTTGACTAAAAATAATTTGAAGTTTGCTAAAAAATCTTCAATTCAGATCAGCATATAAATAATTAAGGCGATTTATTATTTTAAACAAAAATTACTGAAACATTAATTAAAATTACTAAAAAAAATTATTTTGCAAATTTTGCACAGCATAGATTTATAAATCGTATTAAAATTATTACAGGTGATCTATAATAAAAATTTGTGAAAAATATTCTGAATTTTTGTATTATAATTTTGTCAAATTTAAACAAAATCGTCAATAATTTGATTAATTCAATTTTATCCACATATAAAGAGGCTTTACAAAAAGTTTACTAAATACAGTGAATTCTCGATTATCGAGACCCACGATTATCGAGACTCGAGACTTTATATATAAATTTTTGTTTCCCGAATTTTTTAAATCCTTTTACACGTAAAAAAAATTGATTATCGAGACTCGAGTCTCGATAATTTTTTTATTATCGAGACTATATTTTATAATAAAACTGAGACTTTTAATGTAAAGTTTACTTAATTTTCGAGACCTAAATTATGTCTTATTGAATATTTTTTCAAATGTTAATTTAACGATAATTTTACTGACCGTGAAATATTCGAAATGGTGACAAGTATTGAAAATTTAGAAGATGTTGATGATTCGGAAAAAGAAAAAGAGGATACAGTAAGAGATGTTTCATACAAAGAAGCAATAGTTTGCTATGAAAAATTTTTTAGTTATTTTGAAACCCATTCTTCAGATTCTGAAAGCTATGAAAGTGATTTAGATCACCTTGCTCCGATACAAATCAGATTGGATAGCTTGAAAGAAACAAACAAATCTCAAAAATTGATAACTTCATTTTTTGATTTTGAATCTAAATGATATTAATTTGTATAATATACTCTAAATTTTTTATTTTTTTTTAAATAATATTTTTAAATAAAAAATTTTCGAGACTTTTATTTAAAATTGACAAAGTCTCGAATATCGAATAACGAGACAAAATTATCGAGACTAATATTTTTGTTTCCCAAACGAGTCTCGATAATCGAGAATTCACTGTATAACATTAATGTTAAAACATTTTTAAAGTCTTGCCAATACTTCTTGAATATAGGCTAAGAAAATGATTAGCTTTATCTTTTTAAAGATTTTGACCGAAATTCGAAATCTTGATCGGATCACAATTTCATAATTTCACATTTTTTAATCATTATAAATGTAAAGTTAGGTATTAAAAAAAATTGTGGTAAACAATAAAAAATTAATCAATTTTATTACACACTTGAATATTTTATTTGAAATAAAAATAATTCTAAAGATCTTTACAAAAAGCTAGAATTTTTGGTTTTGTGACACTCACCACAAAAGAACAGAACAAAATGATAAAAAATCTAACAAATTTTTTCTAGAAGTTCAAGATTAATTCTATCCATACTACATAATTTACATTAATGACTTGTTAGAAATTACCGATAATCAACCTGAAGATTATGCAGATGATACAAAAATTATAGCGATTATCAGAAGTTTCAGTTCGATCCTCAGTATAGAATCGGGCATAGATAATGTATGTAAATGGTCAAGAGACTTTGTTAAACATTGATAAAGTTTTACATATTGGCAACAAGAACACGAAATTCGATTTAGTAGTAGTAGTAGTAAAGACTGCGAAGCGAGATAGCTCGCAGGGATGCCCCTCAAAGAGGTCGTCTCAATTTGTGTTGGTCGTATTTGATTTTAAAGGAGTCTACGGTCTCAGTTTCGACTACTTTGTCTGGTAGTCCGTTTCATACATTTGCTATCCGGTTGATGAATAAGTTGTGTCTTTGCTGACAAGATGCCACGATCTCACGCCTTAGTTGACTTCTCTTTGTGTCTCTCGGAGCCGACCAACTAGGCTTTTTGTCCTACGTTATTTCGCCTTTGCTCTTGTTGTTTTTGAAAAGTTGAAATTAAGTCACCACGTTGTCGTCTTGTCTCCAGAGAAGTAAGACCCATCCGCTCAAGTCCCCTTCGTACTCCATGCCTTTCAAAGCAGTGGGTACTCTTGTTATTCTTCTCTTGACTTTTTCAAGGGTGTCAATATCTCTTCTGAGATACGGGTTCCAAGCCGTTACTGAAAACTCAAGATGCGGACGAATGTAGGTGCAATATAGTGAGGCCCATATTTCCACATCCCTAGGCAAGAATAGGACTAGAACTAGAACTTGGTTAGCTTTTGATGCGGCATGAGCCGACTGTGAGCTGAACTTAAAAATCAGGCGTAAGAATGATGCTCAAGTCACGTTTTTCGGAGCTTTTTTGAAACTTAATGCGTGAGCCATCCTTCTTTTTAAGCGTATATTACCTGGTTCTTGTTATATGCTCGATGCTACCGATATTCTTTACCTTAATCTTGCTCTCGTTTGCTTCCATCAGCCATGTCCAACACCATTCGGACACTGCGTCCAAATCAGCTTGAAAACTAATCATATCCGCCTCGGATTCCACCTGTGCTATATTTTTTAGATCATCGGCAAAGAGCTTGTTTTTGTGTATCAAGTGACTCGGTAGGTCATTGATGATTCGAATAGAATTGGACCTAACACACTACCCTGAGGTTCTCCCGAGGTGACATTTTTCCGGTTTGAAACGTGTGGACCTAGAATCACACGCTGCTTCCTACCCTTCAGAAAAAGTTTAATCCATTCGAGAAGTTGTCCGTGGATGCCAACACTTCTAAGCTTATTTATCAGCCTTCCACGAGGTACCTTGTCGAAGGCTTTCGCAAAGTCGAAGAATATAATGTCGACTGGCTTCATATTCTTCATCCCGATGTGACGACGTCAACAGTCTCAAAAAGGATAGTGCTACATGCTTTTTTTGGAAAAAACCCATGCTGTTGCGGAGCAAGTAATCTATTTGCGCATAAATGCGACATTAATGAGTCACGAACAAGGGATTCCATTATTCTGCAGACCACTGATGTCAATGAAATCGGACGATAATTGGACGCATCGACACGACTTCCTCTCTTAAAAACTGGGGTGACGTTTGCCAAACTCCATATCGCAGGAAAAGCTGAGGTGATGAGGGACAAATTGAAGATATGAAAAAGTGGCCGAGCGAACTCCGTGGCACATTCCTTAAGAACGAGGGGGTTCACTTTCGATTCAAAATCGTTCATCAAGTCAAAGAAGAGATTTAGGTATCTATATCCGAAGCAAATTGAAATGCGATTCTCAGATCAAAAATATGATAGCAAGGGCAAATCGTATATTGGGGATGATTAGTAGATCTTTCAAACTTCCAACACTAAAAATAGTTAGACTTTTATATTTTTCACTTGTTAGACCTCATTTAGAATACATTCATGGTGTCCATACTTAGAAAAATATATAAACTAGATCAAAAAGTAGCAACGTAGGATGACAAGGATACGTGGAGATGTAATCCAAATGTTTAAACAAGTGGACAATAAGGATATTGTGAATTTCAGAAAAGGTATTGACTACAACTTAAGCACCAGGCCTGGTAGCAAAATGCATAATCTTAGAAGAAACTCAGAGAACTTGGTGCGAGAAAGAGTAAGGAATGGTAATCCATGATTTAATTTTTTTCAAACACAGTTGTTGGTGTTTGGAATAAGTTGCCAGAAGAAATTGTGAGTGTAATTAGTCTTAACATTTTAAAGCAAAGATTGACGTTTGGATAGCGAAGCATAATAAATCGACTGTTATAGCTCATTAAAGCTTTGCTTGGACTAGCTCCTAGTTTCAGTAATAACTAATACCTCTACTACATGATGCAGCTTGCATTGTATTGAATCCAAAATCATCAATAATCAAAAATCATTCAAAAGCAATTTAAAATATAATTTTGTGAAATTTTTTTAAAAATTAGTTAATTTCCTTTTATATGTTTAAAATTTGTATGTTCAATCGTATTAATTAAAATTTTATAATTCTGAATAAAAAATTTGTTCTTTTGTTGAAACAAAAAAAATAAAAATCTTCCTTTAAAAAATATTTTTAAATATTATTTTAAATTCTTTAAAAATCAAAAATGAGGGAAAAAATTTATTTTTAAATTTTTAAATCATTTGAAAAAACTAGTCCCAAAAATGAAATATGAATTTTTAAGAAAATTCTCAATAATTAATTGCTTAAGTTATCAAAATATTTTTTTTCTAATTCAATTTTTTAGATAGTTCTCTTTACCAAAAGTGGACTTACCAATCTCAGTCATGTTTCATTTCCAACAACAGCTAACTGATTCAATTTGGTTCAATTCGAACAGCTTTGATCTGAAATTTAACTTCACCAAGATACTTGACAAGACTTATTAATTAAAGAGTATTCAACATTTACTTACTGTTATTTAATTACCAATCCTATCTAAAAGTAAAATTTCTACATTTACTAGAGTGATTTTCATGTATTTTCTCGCTCTTCAAGATGATGTCAAACCATAAATAATTAAGGGTTGTTATCTAAGATATTTTTAATTTTGTAATTAATGATATTTAATGAAATTAAAAGCTAAAAAAAAAAAATTTGTAATTAATTTAACCAGTATGTTATTAAAAAGCAAAAAATTTAATTTATGTAATTATCCATTTCTGTTTGAACTTTTAATATTACATATTAATTTTTAGTTTATTTTAAATTTCAAAAAATAAATTACTAAAAATAACTATCATAGTTATTAGAATTTTCAAAAGACCAAGCAAAACTTTTTATTCAGGCGAATGGACTGGCTGAATTCAACAAGTTTGATCATAAAATCTGGCAAAAATGATAGCATATTGGAAATGCCTGGTGGCATAGAATATTTTCTCAAATATCTGGATGAGACACTTCCTTATACTTTGTTAAATTTAATTGGACTGCTAGTTGGATCTTTTGGTATAGCTAAAGGAAAATTTCCGGTTATCCTTAAATTCGCCAATTCGAGAACTAAAATTCGTAATCAAAGATTTAAAAATTAGATAAATATAAAATAACAGTTCCAAAAATGGTTCTCTATTTTTTTTAAAACACCAACCTATTTTTATAGTTTCTTTACCTCGGAATTTTAATAAAATATAAGAAATTAATTTTGTTTCGTCTAAAATTTGGAACCAAAAATTTAAAAGTAGCATATATTTTAGAATATTTTTTTTTTCAGAATTTAAAATAATCAGATAACTGGCATAGCTAAAACTAAATTTATCCTCGCTCCGAAAGTCTCCTGCCGTAGCTCATTATTAGTATTATTATTATTATAGTATTTTAAAAAAATTTAAGTTTGCGAAACCGGCAAGATATAATTCAATAATTTTTTGAGACAAAACTGAAGCACTGTTTTAGAAAATTAAAGATTATTAATAAAAGAACAACCTGTTTTAATTCATTAAAGTAAATTTCAAAGTTATTTAAATAACCTTAAAATCAAAAAATTCTTAACAGATTTTGTTTTTGCAACCAGATTTTCTCACAAAGTATTAATATCATGTTTAAGCATCTTAATAAATAAATAATTTTACTCAGTAGTAAATATTTTTATTAATTTTAAAAATTTATCAATAATTTTCAATCTAATTCTTATTAATCTAATTTCATTACAAAATTTTACCAAAAAATGTGAAATTTTACTTTAAATTATGCAGAGTTGTTTTAAAATCACAAGGCAAGTCCCAAGTCCAGACTTTTTTTTTCAAAAGTCCAAGTCCGGTCTTTAAAATTTTGAATACTGAAGAAGAATTGTAGGAGTAGTAGTAGAAGTTATGAGACTGCAGTATAGAAATCTATAATAACGCCTTCCGGCATTTAGCTCTATAAGGGCTGTGGCAGTATTTCGTTTCTTTCTTTGTTCATTATCAAACACTTCTCTGTCGATACCTGCTTTAAAGCCATTAACGGTCTCTGGGATGACAACACTTTGCGGTAAAGCATTCCACTTTTAAACCACAATGTTAATTAGTAAGTTATATCTTGATGTAGATGGTTTCCAAATTTCTTTCTCTAGCTTCATGTTATGTTTTCTTTTAGGTTCAGATTCAAACTTGTAGCCAGGTTCACACATTTCATTAGGTTAATACAGTATGTCACAAAAAGTTAGAATCAAAATGCAAAGTTTAAAAAAATTATTTTTTACAATTAAAATTATCGTTAAATCAAAATTTTTTATGCTTGAATTAGGTATCTAACTAAAGCTCATTTTTTCTCCTTTTGAATAACACTGAAGCTTAAAAATAAAAGTCTCTTTATTAATTAGCTTCAATAATATGTAACAATCTTTTGTAGAAAAAAAGTTTGGCATAAAAAGTTAGAATCAATCTTTTTAATCAAAATTAAAATCGTATATCAGATTTATTGATTGATTTTTTTACCGAATATGCTATAAGACTTGATTAACTTTAATTTGAGTACATGCTTGACATAAATTGCGACAATTAGCATCAAAAAAAAACTACCAAAAATTTGCCAAAAATAGAGAAAATGGGCCAAAAAAAAGTCAGCGACCAACAAAGATGGCAAATTTTAGGTCTTTTGAAAGATCGGACAAAGACTGAAAGAGAAATAGCTAAGTTAGTTAGAGTTTCACAAAAATGCGTAAATACAACCAAGCGGAATTTCCAAGCGACTTCTAGGGTAAACAACTTTGGAAACTGCAGCAGACGCCCAAAACTATCTAATCGTGATATATCGTTATTTTTATATTGGTCCGAAAAAACCCTACAACGAGCTATAGACAAATGGAAAAATAAAAAGCCACTTCTAACTGTCAGCGATAGAAAAAAACGGTACAAATGGTGTAAAGAAAGACGTAATTGGACCGACAAAGATTAGGATAAAGTTGTTTTTTGCAACGAGTCTAACTTTGAGATCCTAAATAGAAAATTTAGAGTTCTGTCAAAAGATTCAAAAATGAAAAATTTCACCCGAAGTTTTGTGTCCCAAGAGTACAGAAGGTTGGAGGCACAGTCGGTATATGGGGATGCAAGTCTAACGAAGGAGTGGGTTGTTGCTCCATTTACACCGGGAGAAAAAATAAATAAATTAACATGGACACACTAGAAAACAACCTAATCCCATCGGTACAGCTTTTAATCGATGATGACCTAGAGTGGATTTTCCAACAGGACGGCGCATCTGCACATACTGCCAACTCGGTATAAAATTGGTTTAGAGAGCATAATTTTACAGTTCTTCCATGATGTCCAAAATCACCTGATATCAATCCAATTGAAAATTTATGGCGGTTGATTATTTTGAACATTTGAATAAGATCTCCTCTCTTTCTACGGTCTTCTAAGCTCATTAAGTCCAAAGCCATTAGCCTTTCTTGGTAAGACTTTTCCTTCAATCATTGGACTAGCTTCGTCGCTCTTCTTTGTGAAGACTTTTATGCTAAAATTGCAAGAAAATTCTGAAATATGTCAAATCTATTTGCAGTGACAACCCAAAAGTACATAAGTTTTTTGATATGAAGCCTAATCTAGCAAATTTAAAAAAACAAGTCCTGGCTTGGACTTTGAAAAAGTAAAAATTTTTAAGTCCGGACTTGGACTTTTTCTGGGGCTTTTATAAACAACTCTGAAATTTTGTAAGAACAGGAAAGAAAATTTGAAATTTTTTATTTTTTCATTTAAAAATTAATTAGAAAATTTGGAAAAAATACAATTTTTGCTTTCTTTTTTCAAAAAAACCTCTTTTACTTTTTTGATCCGTAGGCATTTTGAAACAGTTTAACAAAAAGTCAGTATTTTAATGTAAGATTATGTAATTTTTCGTAAAATTACATATACCTACCGACTATTATTCACGTTAGCTTACTAAAAATAATGTAAATTTGCGTAAATAAGGTAATTTAATTGATTCCGGGCTTTTATAGAATCATTGAAGTTGTAAATACAGAATTGTTATTTTTTTTGATTTTTTAATAGCTTAAGTGGTCTTTTCAATTGTTTTGTTTTTATTTTTTGGTTCCTTATTTTAGTCTATAGGTGGTCTTGGTTCGATTTAATTAGGTCTTTGTTATGCTAAAAACTTATAATATCTTTTAATCTTTGGTCTCGGTGTTAAGAGATAATCAAAATTTTTGATTAAATGAATTAAAAATGTTTATTTTAAGGAAATATCTTGATAATGGGAGCAATTTTACTAACCAAAGAACTTCAAAATGACACAGGCATTTTAATATTCAATTTATCACTAGCCGAACTTCTAATCACTGGTTTTGTTAATTTTTTTACCATATTGGGTAATTAAAAAAGAAAATATTCAAGATTCTTGATTCACTTTTACTTTTCAAAGGCGTTTTTGTTGGAAAGAAATTTTTTGTCCTTATGAGCGCTCTGTGTGATTTTATTGGAGCTATTTGTCTAAAAGCTTGTGTAACATCTCTAATGAACATTGGATTTTTGGCCATTAATCGGTAAATTTTTATTGAAGCTAAAAAATTTTAATAATTGTTAAATTTTGTGATAGATATTTAATAATTTGCCATAACAAATTATATCACAGATTGTTTACACACAAAAAAACAATTTATTATTGCGTCATAAATTGGCTTATCGGAATACTTGTTGATTTGCCTAACTTCACTGGTTGGGGCGGACATTATTATGATTCAAAGACAATTAGTTGTATATGGAATCGTCTTAAAAGTCATTCATATAGCATATTTTTTCCAACAACAAGTATAATTATTCCATGTGCATGCATTTTGATATGCTATATAAAAATATTTGTTTTTGCTAAAAACTCACGGAACAAAGTAATGAGTTTATCAAGAAATGAGAAAAAAAGAGGATATGGTAGATCTATAAAACTAGCAAAAGGCTTATTTGGATCTTTTATACTTTTCACTGCATGCTGGCTGCCATATGGGCTAATTGTAATGATAGATTTCAAGGATCAACTTCCTCGATCTGGACATATGTTTTCACTCGCAATCGCTCATTTTAATTCAACATTGAATCCGATTTTTTTCGGGGCTTCAAATAAAAATTTCAGAAAAGGATATAAAAAATTCATTGAATTTATTTTAAATAAGTTCAAAATAAAAAGTTTTAACAATTCCGAGAAAAGTACTGTGTATACTTCAAGAATGGCAAAAATTCATGAAAAATCATATTAAATTCATTGTGAAAATTTGATCAGTAACTTAAGTTTAATGATTTAAATTCAATTTTTGCTTTTCACTTTTTCTACATTAAAGAATTCAAAATATAAAAATAAAAAATATTTTTGTTTTCAGTTTTTAAATTCGTCTAAAATAAAGATTCCAAAAAAATGCTAAAACATCTGAATTTTCTTATAGACGTTTACATTTTAAAATTAAAAAAATCAATTTTTGTTTTATTTAATTATTTTTATTGAAAAAATATTGTTTTATGAAAAAAATTAACATAACATCGAACTTAAATAAATTCAATTTTGTAAATTTAGAATCGATTTAAATAATTTTTTTTAATATTTATTTAAAAAAAAGGGTGAAGCTGTCACTCACACATGTTTCCCAAAATGAAAAAAAGCTCAAAGCAAACCAAATCTAGTTCATAATCGTTTAACACAATTACGAATTTTTAATAAGGCCAAGAAAGTTATATCCAAAATTAATTTTTAATTTTTTTAAAGAAAAATAAAAACATTCTCTTCAACAATCCAAAAACCACACAAATTAAGCAATTCTAATTCAATATTATACATTTGAGACAATTTTAATTATTTCATTTTATATTCTATTTTAACCATAGATTAGCGTGGATACTAAAATTTTAAATTAAAAAAACTCAAGCAAACTTGTTGCAGTGGAAATTTAAAATGAATATTTAAATGAGATAAATTGATAAAATTTGTTTACCCAAAAAGGTTTATAAAATCTTTACTTAAGCATTTAAATCTCAATTAAGTTTTTAGTCTTAAAGTTTAAGACTAAAAACTGTTCAATTTTTGCAACAGTTATTGCACCAAACTTCATCGCCGCTTTTTTTAAGGCTAAAAAAAATTTGTCTTAATTTAGAAAACTAAAATAAAAAGGACGGTTTGCAACATTTTGATGACTTATGATCCTATTGTTTTTATACACCAAAGCTTGTCATTTGTGTATTAAAGATATCCTATTTGCGAGCCAACAGCATTTGTAGTTCAGGAGTTATAGCGTCTCAAAGTTTACCTTCTAAAAAAGTAACTTGCTTGGTTTGAACATAAGTTTTGTCTAATAAGTTTTAACTTGTTTTATTTATCATAAGTTTTATAAGTAGAAACTTTAAAATTCTTAAATACCTCACAGAACAACCTTATTAGAACCATGTTAGGCTTGAACTATAGTTGTCACATCTCTAATATTCTCAAGATTTTGAAAATTTTCAACTTATCTTGGTAGTGATACAGTGCTGCTACGATACCTTGAATTCACCATATTTTACGTAAATTATGGTAAATTCACGATATTTTACCATATTTACCGTAAATATGGTAATCTAAAAAAGGGTATTTTTTGTAAAATAACGATAATTTTTATAAAATTCAGTGAAAAAAAAATTCCACATTTTCTCGAAAAAACCGATTTTCATGAAAAAAAATATTTTTTTGAATTTTAGGAAAAGGAAAAAAATTAAAATTTGATTGAATTTTTTGACCAAAATTGAGGTAAATTTTGGTAAATTTTTGTAAAAAATGGTAAAAATTCAACATAAAAGGAAAAAATGGATTTTTTTTTATTATATTCTATTTTTTTTTAGCAAATTATGAAAAATAATATTTTAATATGGCTCATATAAATTTATCAATAAATTTAATAAAAATAAGGACAAAATCAATACAAAGACACATTAATATGATAAAAACAATAACATTTATATTTTTTAGTTAAAAATATATTGTGAACAATTTTGATGTTACTTTAAATTTATATTGGAATAAATTGATTTAAATATAACAAATTGATAAGTATTGAAATCAAATTAATGCTCTATAGTTTATTTTAGACCTATGATTTTTTTATCAATAATTTAACTTCTCCTGTATTTTCTTATGATTATTATAATTTTATAAGCACGAACAAATTAAATTTTTTCTTTTATTAAAAACAAAAATTATCAGTAGAAATTCGATTATATGTACAGTAGAAATTCGATTATATGTAATGAAAAACTTTTTGGTCTTATATATAATCGAATTTTACATATAATCGAATAGACCTGTAGACACAAATTTTGTCTGATGAAAAAGTTTTGGACAATTAAAAAAGAGGGTTTTTACATAAGATTTTATCTAAATAAAAAGTTTGAAATAGAATAAAAAAGTATAAAAGTAAAAATTTCTAAAAATTAAGGCTACGTTTTACAATGGAAATTGAAGAAATATTTTGAGGGTTGCTTGTTTGAGGACCAGAAGTCTTAGCGGGTGACTTAGGTTTAAAAAATCGACTAAGCGAACTTTGTTTTACACTTAGTTCTTTGTTTTTTAAAGCAAATTTTTTTAAAGAAGTAAATGGTGTTGTATCAATATCATGATCTAAGCAAAAATTGATCAAATCATCACAAGCCATTGATGCAGTCGTATTTGATACGCGAGGTTGTTTGCTTTGGTGTTGCACTGCTTCCATATCCGACTCATCACTCGAGTCTTGATCGTCCCCATTTGAATTGGCTAAATTGTTTGCTGATTCAACAATTTCATCATCAGACATTAAATTGTATCCAGAGCAGTTTGAGTCGTTGTTGAGCCAGTTTTTCGAGATTTAGTTTGGTACATTTTTTATCAAAATTTTAAGAGGATATATATTCAAATTTTTTATTTTATTTATACCAGAAGATACAAAAGACGTTCTTTGTTCCAGGAAATAAGAAAAACAAGAAAAACGAGGTGTCAAAAAATAAGAAAGTATAATCATTATCATTGTATAGTAGCGGAATTAGTATAAAGAGTGGTTTTATCGGCACTAGGTCGTTATATAGCAATTTTTTTCGTAGCTAATATTTAACAGCTAATTTTTCGAAGAAAATTTTTCAGGTAAATGTCAATTAGTAGCAATGTTAGAAGCAATTAATTCATTGCTTTTTTTCATAGCAAGTTATATAGCGTACTTTTAGAAGCGATTTTTTAGAAGTAAATAAAAAAAAAAAGTTCGATGCAAATCAATTTATTCAGTCAATAAAAAAAAGTGTCGAATCTAATTTAAAGTTATTTTTTTTTGTTCATTATAATAATAAAATAAAATTTTCAGCCCACTTCTCGAAATTATCTCTTTTGAAATCTTTTAAACTTCTCTTGCTTAACTCATCTTTTTGTACCTCTTTGTTCTTTCTCTTAAATTCATCTCCACTTTGAATCTGAATTCTTAAAACGTCTGTGTTCTTTTGCTCAATACGAAATTGTTCAATTAATTTATAAGTCGTTTGGTGTTTTTTGGCGTCGATTTCAAATTGTTTGTGCCAAGACTCTAAGGAATTATTTGTTTTTGGACAATCGTTCAAAATACGTTCGTTTATGTTCCATAAATGTATTTGAAACATAGGAATAGATCGAATTGTATTGCTATTTATTTTCAAGCTTCCAATATAATATTTTTTAAAGTAATCTAGCATACACTTAAATTTAACTGGAGCCAACTCTCTTAACTTATTAAAATATAAAACAAAAAATTACGTCTTTCTTTGGTATAAAAGCTAGTGACTAAATAAATTTAAACGACTTTCTGATCATTGTATCAGCTGCATAAGTTTTAACTAATTTATATAATTGAATGTGACGCCACAAATTTTGAACTAGATGAAAATAACAGCCAATAACACGAGTCACGAAATTTGATTGACTTGAGCAGTCTTTTTTAAGAACAAGAAAAAACGAGAGAATGTTTTTTTAAAAAAAAAATGCGTGCTACAAATAAACATGCATGCAAAAAATTAGCTTCTAAAAAACTGCTTCTAATAATTTTTGGCTATGAAAAAATCGCACCTAATAAATTTGCTACAAAGAACTGCTTCGTAATAATTGCTTCTTAATGATGCATCTAACACGTTTCGCTTCTAAACTTGTCTTTGCTACTAAATAATTTGCTGTGAAACAATTGGATGCCGTTTTATCTATCAATTAAGAAAAATTAGCACTTTCCAAAAATTAGATCGTGAACTAATGCTTGGACAAATTTTAAAATTTCTAGAAACATAAGACAAGAAGAGTGTCAGTGGCGATTTTTGAAATTATATATAATCGAATTTCTACTGTATAGAGCTGTATTAGAAAAAAGATATTCAGTCAAAATTTAGTGATCTAAGATACGTTTAATCAATAAAAAAATTGAAATATTTAATTTTTTTTTAAACTTTTTTAAGATGATTTATATCAGAGTTTTTTAAAAGTCACAAGTCTTAAGTCAAGTACAAGTCTGGACTTTTTTTTCCCCATAAGTCCGAATAAAGACTTTTGAAATTTTTTTAAAAATAAAGTCAATGTCCGGACTTCTTTTTTTAAATTTTCTTTTAAAAATCCAAGTCTAGGCTTTAAAATTTTGAATACTGAAGAAGAATTATTAAGGCATTTATTCTAAAATTGCAAGAAAATTTTGATAAATAGCAAATCTATTGCATTAGGCAACCCAAGAGTATATAAATTTTTTGATATGAAGCCTGATCTGTAAGTTTAAAAATAAAAAGACCGCACTTGAAATATATAATCGCACTTGTAATTTTCAAACACCGATCTGGGAAAACTAATAAATGTGAAATTTATTCTAAAAGTATCCACATTCAAAGAAGCTTGGGACAAGGCATCAAAAGCAATAAACGCTAGAAAATAAAATCTGTTTTGTAAACAATATCAAAATATTAATTTTCATAATTTGCTAAAAAAAATAGAAAATAATAAAAAAATCCATTTTTTCCTTTATTATTGAATTTGTACCATTTTTCACTATTTTTTACGAAAATTAACTGAAATTTGTTACCCTGAACAATCAATTATTCATCAGCTTGTCAACTGATGCACAAAGATAAGTAAGAATTATACTTGTCACCTATCTCAGAAGTTAGACGCTTCGAAATGCTGACAGATACATTAAGCACTTAGCTTACATCTTGACTTAATTATAAGCTCGTGTTCTTGACACGAGCATATAGGTATAAATAAGAATTCCATTCTTAGAACTTCAGAATGTTCAATAACTTAAATAAAGCTTTTAAAAGATTAAACATTGTTTATTATAAACCGGTTACAATTGGTAGCAGCGATAAAAAGATGATATTTTTTATGGTACCTATTTCAAAAGAATATCTTGAAAAACAAAGTGTACAACGCCGTAAATGATCATATAGCCTTAAAATGATCAATGTCTATTAAAGAACCAAGTGGGTCAATTTTGGTCAGAAAATTCAATCAAATTTTAATTTTTTTCCTTTTACAAAAATTCAAAAAAAATTTTTTTTTCATGAAAATCGTTTTTTTTCGAGAAATTTTGGAATTTTTTTTCCACTGAATTTTACAATAATTATCGGTATTTTACGATAATTATCGTTATTTTACGAAAAATATCCTTTTTTAGATAACCATATTTTACGGTAAATATGGTGAATTCAAGGTATCGTAGCAGCACTGCATATACTCTATCAAAAACAACTCGTCTCAACTTCAGTTAGAATTAAAAAAGGGATCTAACTCCAGCGATGGTTTATCAGAATCCATCAAATTGTGTCTGAACAATATAAAGTCTACGATCTTTAAAAAGCTCTTAAAAAACATTATCAGGTCTTCCTGATTGAAAACTTGATTTATTTCTTTTTGGTTCTCTGTGCACGATTTAGCATTCTTTGAAGAAACTTTTTTTCTGATATTTTTCTTTTTTTTTCTTTTTTTTAATTAATTAATTTTTTAATTTTTTACTTCTCCTTAAGAAGAAGAAAAAGGAGGTTAATTATAAATAAATAAATAAAATAAGTTTTATCTAGGAAAAGACTGAGAATTAACATTATTAACCACTTATTTTGTAGATAAAAAAATGCTTTTTTTATAATTTAGGACTATTTAAGCCAGTTTATTTTTTCCAACAGTTTATTGTTTAACTTTTAGTCCCAATTCTGATTTAATTAATAATAAAACAGACAGTGAGATAACTGATTTTAACTCGAATTTTTTTAAAAGCCACACATCATTCATAATTAATGAACCTATAAGTCTAAAAGAGATCAATGTAGCTATCAGGAAATTATAAGGAGAAGGGGCACCAGGACCTGACAAAATTCAAAATATCATGTTAAAAAATTTACCACGAACTTGTCTTCTTGATATTAAGGAACTCTTTAACCGAAGTATTCTTCAGGCTAGAATTCCCAAAGAATGGAAAACAGCTTTCATAACCATGATTCCTAAAAAATCTTCACCATTAAATGACCCAACTAACTATAGACCAATAAGCATGACAAGCTGTCTTGGTAAGCTCCTAGAGCGGATTATCTACATTAGAATATATAATCACCTAGAAAAGAATTCATTGTTAATTCAAGAGCAATCAGGCTTCAGAAAATATCGACGAACCGCCGACAATCTTATTTTCTTGATTCAAAAAATTTCTGAATCATTCAATAGAAAGAAAAAAGTCAATGCCTTATTTTTTGATATCTCAAAAGCTTTTGATAGGGTGTGGCATGACGGATTAATTTATAAACTAATTAAAATGAACTTGCCTGACTATCTTATCCACTGGATAAAATCATTTCTTGATTCCAGATCATTCAAAGTAAATGTAAATGGTCATATAAGTGATGAATATTTAATAACTGCAGGTGTCCCCCAAGGTTCAGTAATTAGTCCTCTTCTGTTCAGTATATTCATTAATGATATTCCAAAGAGAAATAAAACTAATAGTGAATACTCTCTCTTATTTGCAGATGATCTAGTGACTTTTTTTATTTATAAAAAAAAGGGTAATCTAGAAAATAAGATAAACAAATATCTAAAAGAACTAGAAAAATGGCTCTGCAAGTGGAAAATGAAATTATCATTAGAGAAGTCTTGCTATATGGTATTTTCCAAGTATAGTAAGGATAATTCAAATCTTAACTTAGAGATATATGGGAATAAACTGGAAAGTCAAAAAAATGTAAAATTTCTTGGCATTAAGTTTGACCCAAAATTAACCTTTAACTCTATGGTTGAAGATATAAAAAAAGCCTGCAACTCAAGATTAAATTTAATTAAAATATTATCAAACAAAAAATGGGGCTTAAATACTTATACATTAAGTAATCTCTACAAATCATTAATAGGCTCGATATTAGACTATTCATTTCCCTGTCTAAACTTATTTTCAGAATCAAACATAAAAAGAATTCAGGCTATTCAAAACTCAGCAGTTCGATTCATTCTTAAACTAAAATATGATACGCCCTCCGACATATTATATAATGAGGCCTTTGATAAACTAAAACTGTTAAAAGTCTCTAATCGACTCTTTGAGTTGGCTGAGAGATATGTTGGAGTAGGACTGAGCCATTCTGTTCCATTAGTAACCAGACTGGTCGAGGAGTACACGAAGGGTTTCGAATCAAGATTCATCGAATACCCGACTCCACTGTGTAATTGCTACCTAACTATTTCTTCTCATTTTTCTGAAACTTCAACTCTGTAAACATGTATCATATCTATCATACTCGATTTTACTTTATTTTTTAATCTATAAGATATTTTTTCCTGATTTATAATATATAAAAACATGTCTAACTTAATGTCCAATTGAAGAGAAAAAAAAAAAAAAAAAAAAAAGGTTTTTACCTAAAATAAAAAATGAAAATCTCCGCCGCTGTTGGACTGCTCATGCTAACTCCTAATTCGGTTTGAGTCGGTTCGATTCGGTTTGGTTCAAAAAAAAAAAAAAAAAAACGACAACAAAAATAATAAAATAAAAAAAAAAAAAAAAACACAATGAATAATAATTATCAAAATTAAAAAAATTAACATTTCAAAATAATGATAAATTATTATACAAACACCATAGCGTAATATCTTGTCTTCGTCCATTCAGTTTAATTTGTTTTTACTTAACTCACTACATATCAAAAAAAAAAAAAAAGCTGTAACACATGTAACAATCAATTCCAATTCATGTCTTCTTAACTTTCATTTATTTAGCTTATTTTACTTTATTTTTATTTTTTTTTTTTTTTTTTATTATCTCATTTTATTAACTTTAATTTTATTTTTATTTTATTATTTTTTTTTTTTATTTTTTTTTTTTTAATTTATTCTGAAGGAGCTCTAGCTCGGTACAGAAAACAAATGAATAAATAATCCAAGGCAAATAAATGATATTCTGTTTTAGTATAAAATTAAACTTTGATTTGACAACGCTTTTTCACGATTTTTACTTCAGAATTTTAAAAATTCCTTGTTTTAAAAAACGTGCTCCATGCTTGAGCACTAAATTTGATAAAAATGTTATAAAAATAAAGATTTTTAAAAAATAAATTATGATTTAAAATATTTTATTCAAAAATTAAGCCTTTAATTGATCGTCAAACACCTCTATTTGGAATTTAGGGACTTTTTGTGAGTCTAAACACTCGTATTTATAATGAGGCCAGGAAAGGCGCTATTATTTGTTAAATATTTGTTGGGCAAAATCAATTTATCAACAATTAATATATGAACTGTAGATTTTGTCAACAAAAAAATTATCAACAGAATATTCAATAAACATTTTTTTTTATCAACAGTATAATTTGTCAACATTTTAATAAATCGTTTTTGAAATATTTTGAATTATTTATTTTTTTCAAAATTCTAATTTTTAACAGTACAACTTTTTTATCAATAAAAATTGCAAGAGCATGCTAAATGACTTGCAATTTTATATTTAGTTATTCTTTTTTAATTAAAGAATCTTATTTTATTTAAATAAAAAAATGTTGAAAAATATACTGTTGATTTATTATTCTGTTGATAATTTTATTTTCTATTCAAAAATTGATAAAATATTTGTTGACAAAATATACAGCTGACAAATTAATTGTTGATAAATTATACTCGGCCATTTTTGTTAGTTATCTAAGAAACAAATGAAATGAACTTTAATCATTTATTTATTCAAAATATCCTAAAAACACATTTTAAAAAATAAAATTAGCGACTTTAGATCACAGATTTTCATCAATAGCTATTTATCTTTAGCTGATTCACCATTTAGCAATGATTTTCTATTTGATGCTATGCGCTTTATGTAAGATTGAACATAAAAATTAATAAAAAATCCAGTTATGATCATTCCATATATCAAGTAGGACAATGAAAAAGCTTTTGGAAATGAGCATTCAGCGTAATAGTTTACGAAAGAGTGGAACATTACTGCAAAAAATTGCAACTAAAATTTGAAAATATTTTAGCTAGTTAAGAAGATTATCAAATATTATCTTTACCAATTGCATTTGAGTTATGTATCTTTTCCACCATAGATACTTTTGAACAGCTGGCCCCAAAGCTGACAGACCATAGTAGGCATACATCACCGAGTGAACAAATGAGTTTAACATGCACAAAAAAAAAGCTTCACAAAGGCAACAAAAAATGTTTTAAGAAAAAAAAGTTGAATTAACTTTGAAGAAAATTACTTTGACCCCCTCCGACATATTTGAGACCTATCCAAGCATACGGAAACATTGTAAAATGGTGGAAAACATGTAAAAATGTTATTTGATTTGCCTTTTTGCGAAACGCAAAACACATCTAGATTAAAATTAAATTGTGAATTTTGGCCCATTTTCAAGTTAATTTACTGTGTCCACAAAATCGATCAATTTAGATATGTAGTAAAACCACAAAACTGAAACCATCTTAAATAAGTATTTTTTTTTTCAGATTAAAGGATAAAAAAAAATTCAGTTTACTCGTTTAGCGAGCGGATCCTCTGAGTAATCAACTGTTTGACACACATAGCTATAGTTACTTTTGTACGAAACAATCAACAGCTTTAAATAAGAAAATTTAGCTTGAAATAAAAATGGGAATAGGCAATTTTTTTGAGCAAATTTTACCTCAGCAAAAATATAAAATGATCCAATAACTTGCAGAAAATTGTAAAATACCAAGAACCATTTTAAATTGAGTGGCTTGCGATTTTCCATATATTTATTGATTAATGGAATTGATATCAAGTAGGCGATCATGTACAAAATTGTCTTGACCGGAGTGGCCATCAGCATCCAGTTGCGCACTCGCGGATCTAGTTTTAAAAAAGCTCAAGTCACAATTTTATGACACTTCTTTTCATATTTACCGCCTTGATTCAGATAGTACTGGTACACTTCAAACAAAGACATGTTCTGTTCTATCATTGTGGATAAAAATGAACTCTATGAAACAATTATTTATTTAGATTTTATTTTACTAAATTGGAAAATTAAAAGAAAAAAAAATGTTAATGATTCTCAAAAATAAAAATCACAACCATTTCCACAACAACATGAAAAATAATTCTCGAATATATATTGCATTTTTAAGGTAAGATGTTATAGAAAAATATTCGAAAAATTTGCATCAGATACACATTGACAAATAGAAAAAAAACATGGTAATTTTTATAATTACTAATATTTGATGATGAATTATAAAAATGTTTGCAAAAAAGAAAAAAATAATTTTGCGATTTAGTAGCATTGTTTGAGACTTGGAGATATAAATTAAGTACATTTTATGAATTATCTTTATATTTGTGAAAAGAGCAAAGTCTAAATACATTTGAAAGCTTTCTCCAAAAATGCATCCAAATTATGATACCGGAATAGTGAAATAGACTCGGGGAGCTCGAGAATGATTAGCATAATCAAGAGCCGTTGAATATTAAAGTTCAATTAAATTTTGTTTGGATTTCATTCGAGAGAATGTTGTTGTTTTTTTTTTATCAATAAATGAATAAATTAGATTTAAAATTGAATTATAATTTGTTAAAATTATTCTTTATAGTAAAAATTCTGCTTTATCACGTTAATTGAAAAAGCAGACTTGCAATTGCAAAATTAAATTCAGTTGCTTACACAGTCAAAAAAAAATAGAAAAATGATCTACCATGTGCTTTTGATAAAGAAATAAATAAATTTGAACAATCAAAGATTTCAAGGATTAGAAAATTTCTCCTTCTTGAATCAATCGAAGTACAGAGACCGTGTCTATCTTGCTAGCTTTTTTTTATCGCTATTTTCTTTTCAACTCATTGAAGACACCAAGCTAGAAATCTGTGTATGTCAACACCCGTTTTATTAACACTTTCTCTCGTCATACAAACTGTGAATTAAAAAGCATTAATTGTGTGTGGTTTTATTTGAAGCGATCCCCGTTATTAGCTTAAGAGATAACAAAAAATCTGTAGCCGAGTCCGTACTCTATCAAAATTTGAAAAAAAAAATTTTCTACCAGTTTTATTTAGCAGCATTTAAATCTATTCGACATGGACCAAAACACCATTCAGATGATGAAGCTCTTTCAAGAAAATGTCAAAAAGGTTCCTTTTTTTTACTAATAAAAATTTTTGAGTATCTTTTAATTTTACTTTTGAGTTGTTAATTAACTAGTACAAAAAAAAAGTGTCTGCTGATTTTCATTTGTTTTATTTATTCATCAGTCTGCTGTGCAAAGATGCCAACATAATTTTTAGACTTGAAAATTGATTAATGTGTTTTATATTAAAAGGATATTAGCAACACAAACAGTGTTATCAAATTGGTGCAGGAAAAGCTCAAAGACTGTGATTTAAACTTGAATTTTTTGAAACAAATATCCAAAGAACTAAACATTGACTTTGCTAACATTGAATCACAATTGAACTCATTGGAATCAAAGAATAATGAATGCGGAATTAGTCGCGAGAATTCGCTGCAAAGTCTAGCTGACGCATTCAACGACTACTGCGTTAATGAGACACTCAAAATAAATCTACCTGGCAATGGTAGTGAAATGGAAGACCTGGAGAACTCTTACATTAACGTGACTATCAACCAAGATGGTACTCTAGGCGAAGAGACAAATTGGGCAAAGCGATCGTCAATTTCAAGTACTGGCTCAACAAACACAATTTCAAGCGAAGAGAATTCAAATGATGCTGATTACGGAACGACACCAAGTCGAGTTCTTCATGATTATGCCGAGATGAACAATAATTTAATTAAGATGCTTTTGCAAAATTCTAAATTACCAAATGGTAATTGACACGCTCAATTGTAAATAGTGAAAATGAAATGGTCTTTTTTTCTACATCACATTTTCTAAAATAAGATCACTCAAAATAAAAAAAAAAAGCAATTTTTATTCGACCATCTGATTTCTTTTTGAACATAATTTTTTTTCGGACATTTTTTACAATTTTTAAAAAATTTTTGTACAACAACAAAACAATTGAGTTAAATTGAGCTCTTCCATTTAATTTTCTACTTTTCTATATTTTTTTATGTCACTTTTTAAAGCTATTAATTCCAACCAAAAAAGATAATAGCTCATTTTCTTATCATTGTGTATTTTTAAAGTCAATTAAATGATGTTCAAAAATGCTAATTGACTCTTTTATAACATATTTTGCATTTTTTTCTTCTTCTTCTTCTTTAGATATTTACCGAATAAAACGTTTTTTAAAAGATTTTAAAAATAAACTTTTGATTAATTTCTTTAATTCAACGATTAGACAAATAATTAATTTATGCGACATTATTCAGCAAACACAATCAATGAGACTGAATTTCAGAATATGAAGTAGAAAAGAATATTTTAATTTTTGCTAATTAATTATCAATTTGTTAGAAAATTATTTAAACACTTTTATTTTTTAAGATATTTTAAATTATCAACAAAATCGAAAGTTTAAGATTTGAAGCTTTAATTTTTTTTAATAAAACACAAAACTTTGCGGGCTTAATAAATAAATAAATAACAGATTTAAATTAAATTTAAAAGACCAACAAAAAAAAGTATGAAAATGTTTAAAGTTTAGCAAACAAAAAAAATGCGCTTATAAAACCCAAAAAAATTGAAATTTAAAAAACCCTTTTTATTTATAACACTTATCTTTTATGATTCAGAGAATAAGCTGAACTGTTTTAAAATGTTAAAAAAAAATGCTTTCAATATTATGAGATCACTATGAGATCATTATAGTTGATTAAAAAAATATTTTAAATGGTTTTGAGAAATTAAAAAAATTGTGTCATCGAGATTAAGTAATTATATTAAAAAAAATCTATTTTGTGATTTAAAATTGGGGTCTCGCCTGTTATGTGACGACAACATGGTCACTTAATGTGACCAAAAAATAATTTTAAGTAAACAACATATAAAAACAAAGGTCACCTAAATTTTATCGTGGTCAATAAATTTTTTGTCATGGAATTTTTGTCTTAAAAAATTTTATTTTAATAATATTATTAATTTTGTCTATAAACAAATAAAAAGTAATATAAGTTAAGAAAACGTCAAAGCAAAACCAAGCCTTGCCAAACTAAATGTTGAAGCAGTCAGCTAAAATTTAAGTTATATTAATTTGAATCCAATTAAGCCTAAACTAGCGAACTTGTCCTGCTTGTGGTCAACTATTGAAAAAACAAGGAAGAATTAATGGTCACATTTAAACGCTTAGTTCACTTCGCTCTACTTCGACTTCAAAACAATAGTTTCTACATTAAAAAAAAAAACTATTAACTAAAAACTATAAACTTATTTTATTTTATTAGAAAAATTTTCATATAACTCATTTTATTTACTAACGCTGGGATAAAAAGGAGGGCTATGTTCTATTCTGAGCAGCCTGAGGTTCTCCTCGAATTTATTTAGAAAATTAAATTAATTAATTAATGGTCACATGGCAAATATGCATAAATAAAATTTTATTTTTTTTATTTGACTTATTGATTACATACAGTAGTGATTTGACAATTGTGTTTTTACGTAAATTCACGTAAAAAAAAAGAATATAAGCAAACTAAAATTGGCCGAAAGGGGAGCGATCGATCTCCAAGCGGCCCTATTCCATTCCAGACTTTGTTCTAAGATGTTCCTAAGCGCAAATATCTGGTCTTTATATCCTCTACCTCTTCTAAATCCTACTTATTCTTCTCTAAGTATAACATCCAATGAGTTCCTGATTTTTTCCTTTACTTCTGTGTCAATACTGTGTCAGTGCTAGCAGGTTCAGGTTGAAAAGACTCCTTGGGTTCTGGTATATTTAAAACTTCTTTTGAGTGCTCAACTCTTCTTTTTCCTTGATCTCTTTCAGTTGTTAAGATCCTACCTTCTTTGACTTTCACTAATGCTGTTCTTATCTGTAAGGAGCCACATATCGCATTAGCAAACTTGTGGTGCAGATGTAGGTCCCCTTTTGAGCTAGCTTCTTCTGCTTCACTAGAACACTGGTTTATAATATTCCTCTTATCACGACTTGCTCCTCTCTTCACAAGCTTGTTCTTTATTCCATATGATGTTTCTAATTTCTTGCGGATTAGGTTAGATTTCGCTTGAGCCATTTTAACTGTGATTTCTCCTCTTTCAGCTATCAATGTCCATGTCTCATCGGATATCCATCTTTTCCTTATATGTCTAATAAATTCGATAACCTTTTAAGCTGTGTTGCAACAGGCTTCAAGAATTTTTAGCCATCTTTTCTGTATATCAGACTTTTCTCGGTGTTCATTTTTTTCCAGTCTTGCATCATGTAAAATATGCGTTTTTTGTATTTGAAAAGATAATTGTTACTTTTTTGCTTGAACAAACAAATGCGAAATATTAAAACAAAGTAATTTCAAGATAGTTTTTTCTAAAAATAAAAGGAAACCAAGTTTTATCATGTTAATGTTGCATTTAAGAAAAATTAAGGATGTAACATTTTTGTTTTTAAAAATATAAAGCTTTATCATATTGATTTTTTTTTGTGTTAAAATTTAAATAAAGCGTATTTCATCAAATAAAAATAACCACAAATGAAGGAAACCAAATCATCATCAAAAGAATTGGCGTAAATTGAAAATAAATAATAAACAGAAGAAACCTGCTAGTATTTGGGTCATAAATTTCTCTTTGTTTAGGCTGTGTTCTCAAAATAATGTGTCGCTTTTACAAGAGAATTCACCAGTCATTTTTTTTTAAAATAGTTTAGAGAAAGTCTAGGTTTCGTACGAATGGCATAAGCCTTCGTTTAAACCTCTCTGGTTTGCTATTTGCCAAATTGACTAATTGATAGAAGAAAAAAAATTAAATGAAATTAGACAGCTAGCATAGCAAGTCTACAAATAGCCTTGCTCCGCAGCTTGTCTTCTGTAGCTTTTTTTACTATTAATATTATTAAATGGATAAAATTTCATTATTGTCATCAAAAAAATATCTAAGATTCAGATTCGAGTCTCCTTATTAAGACTCGAGTCTCATTTTTGGAGTCCCTATCTCTGGTAAAACATGTATTTTCTTGTTTCTAATAGAAGAAAAATGGATTAATTTCTTTTATTTGAGACACTAAAATTAAACAGTTAAAAATCAAGTCATTTTTAAGTCGGTCAGTCTAGGGATAACTCTAGGGATTTTTTCCCTAGATAGTCTGCTAGGCTTCTAAAGATTTTTTTTTCTTACTTTAATTACTTTTTTTTTTTATTTTATTTAACTTTATTTTTTATTTTTTATTTTTTTTTACTTTTAATTCTGAGGGAGCTCAAGCTCGGTACAGAAAAATAAATAAATAAATAAGTCAAAATCAATTAATATTTGAATTTTTACCATGAATCATTTATAATGCAGCCATGATCACGACCACATATTTTTTGTGGTTCCTGATAGTGATTTTGGCGACCTAATTTAAATCAAAGTCACTAAAATTAAAGTCCCCACTAAATTTAAAGAAAAATTTTTTTAAGTACGGACTCGGACTTGACTTGAGACTTGTGATTTAAACATTTCTGATTTTATTTTTTGGAAAAAGTTAACAGAGACTACAGATATGATATCAAACAAAATTAAATGCGACAACAAAAAAATTAAATATATTTTAATTTAAAATTCAATAAAATTTCCATTCTGATATAATTATTTTTGAAATTTATTGTATCAAACAGTTCAAGAAGAAACTGAATATCAAAATGATACAACAATAATGTCTTGTAAGGTTATAAGGTTTAAAATAAAACCAAACATGATCTTCCAAATTGAATAGAATAACATTTGAAAGTCAAACAAATACAGGAACAAAAAATTTCATGAATTTATCATATTAATTCGTCATTAGTTTTGAAAAGATTGATTCAACTTATTGTAGAAGAATTTTATAAAAAAACAGTGTGATTTTTTTTAGATTTTTTTAGATTTTCAATTTAAAAAGAATAAAAATTTGAGTAAAAATTTTAGATAGAAAATTTATTTAAAATTAATAAGCCAAATACTTAGAAAAATGTATAAAAAATATTTATAAATGTGAAAAATGACCGAATATATTAGTTATTTACCCTAAATTTAATAATATTACAGAATATATTATTAAATTTGGGGATGATTGGTATTTTGAAGGACGAGATTTTATTTTACTGCTACAATTCAATTTTTCCTTTTTTTGTCTTGGATATAAACTCGAAATATTTTTTTTTCGCCACATTAAACACATCATCCTGTAGATTAGAATATGAGCTTTCAGATTATATGCCTAATCATCATCCTATGCCCTATCATCTTAATCAAATGGCTTCGATTCCAGTCAGAATCGACGATAGATATTCTAATAATAAGGGGTTGAATTTTTTTTTTTTGAAAGAATATTTTTTGGCTTTTTTTGGATGTAGGTACAGAACCTGAATTTGAAAAGATTTTAAATCGTCAGAACCTAATGTTTTTTTCTTGATAACTTGAATAATGGCTTGAAGTCTCATGTCTATTACACAAATATCATAAATGTAAATTATCTAGATTATTTTCGTCTTTTTAAAGTTTGTGATTTTCTTTCATAAATTTATTTATTTGAATTTATTTTTAAACTAAACAGAACATTTAGATATCTTTAACAATTAAAATCGTCAAAATTGAGGAAAATATATTTTAGATTTATCGATTTTAGTCTACGTAAAAATCTAAAATTAACTTACAAGATTAACAACAATATTTAAAAAAATAATTTTCCAATTAGTTTTCCAATGCATATTTAAATGAAAGAAAAAACTATTCAAATCAAGTCAACAACCTAGAAAATTTTGTTTCAATGGGGTGACTATAGAAAAACAATCATATTATTTGCATTAATTCAAAAGCTGACAAAAAAATAGATCTTGTTCATCAAATCTAGATGCTATTCTATGCTTTTATTTTTATATTAAGTGCACACAAGCACACAAACACATTGAAGTTTGAGTGCGACATAATTTTTCAAATAATAAAAAAAAATATAAAACTAGAATTACACTCTGAAAGTTCTGGATAAAATTAAAAAACAACATATGACTCGTCTTATATTAAATAAAAAAAAAATTTAATTTATTCTTCAAAAATTTTAGAATCCTAATCTCAAAAATGTCTAACCCTTTGAAAAAAATTCTCGTCTATGGAGGAAATGGAGCTTTAGGCAATCAATTGGTCAATCATTTGAAGGCCAAAAATTATGTAAGTGATTCGAATAAAAATAAATTGTTTAATTGTTCTTTTACATTCAGTGGGTAGTTTGTGTGGACCTTAAAGAAAATCATGAAGCAAATGCAAATATAATTGTTGATCCAACACTTTCAATGATTGACCAAGAGAAAAAAATTGATGAATATCTTAAGCCATTCTTGAACAACGATGGCAAATTAGATGCTATTCTAAATGTAGCCGGTGGTTGGGCTGGCGGCAATAGTGCTTCAAAACAATTTTTGAGCAACAGTGATCTAATGTGGAAGCAAAGCGTGTGGTCTTCCTTAATATCGGCCTCATTGGCTGCTAAATATTTGAATGAAAATGGTGTGCTGACTCTTCCAGGCGCTGCAGCAGCATTAGACAGTGCCTCTACTCCAGGCATGATTGGATACGGTATGGCCAAAGCGGCAATACATCAATTGACCAAAAGTTTGGCTGATTCTAAAGGAGGCCTGCCAGCAAACTCGTTTGTGACAGCCATTTTGCCGGTTACTTTGGATACACCAATGAATCGAAAGTGGATGTCCAAGGCAGATTTCAGCACATGGACTTCTCTAAGTTACATTGCAGAGTTGTTTGAAAAATGGATTGAAAATCCAAATGATAGGCCTCTAAATGGCAGTCTAGTTAAATTAACTACCACAAATAATGTGACTGAGTTGTCACTTCACTAAATTGAGTTCAATGTCTTTTTTTATTTATTTTAGTTAGCTTTAGAATTGCTGATTTTTTTTTCAAAAATTTTTTCTATCAACTCATTTTATTTGATTTTTTTTATTTTAAATAAATTTCCATTTGAAAAAAAAATGTGAAAAATTAATTAGAATACAATATTTACACTTTATTAAATAAAGAAGTAGAAAAATAATTTTTTTTTATTTAAATTTAATAACGATAATTAAACAAAAGTTCCATAGCTTAACCCTTTGTGTTCGTTTTTGTCAATTATGAGATTCAAATCGTTCATTATTTCATTCAATTGTTTCATTTCGTCAAATAGATCCATGCTTTCGTAGAGATAACTGAAAGTGTCGCTATTTTGAAATGTTTTCATTTGACTAATGGAACAATTCGCCTCATTCTCTTCGATTTCCTCAATACTTTCATCGCTTAGATTATTGTAGTCATTTGAGCTAAAAATACCATTGAGAATTTTAATTTTTTTGTCTACATCTTGAATCAAGTGATTTAAACTATAGTTGGATTTTTTATCATAAATTTTTAAAACAATTGATTTTTGAGATTTTTGCCTTTCAATTGAATTTTTTAGACTCTTTTCTGAATTGTGAAGGTCTTCATGATCGTGCGGTCTTATGTCATCTAATTCGAATTTATTGTAGAGCTCATCAGATTTACTCTCATTATTTTTTTTTTCTCTCAAAGCCTGCTGATTACAAATCTCTATAAATTCGTTCAAATCATCTTTTCGATCTGTGAGAGAATAATAATCGATAGTTTTGGTTAGAATTTCGCCAATGTTCAGAATGCTCAAAGCGATTTCTTTTTTAATGTCGATTTCTGTTTTGCTATGGTCGATTGTGGATTTTTTTTTGTTCATACTTTTTTTTTAAATAAATTTTTTATTTTCGTTCTAATAAACTACAATTGATTAGACAAAAGAAAATTTCAAACAATTTTAAATTATAATTCAATGATCTCTAGAAAATTGCTATTAAAAAATTTGATTTTTTCAATAAGGTTTTTGTAGCTAAAAAATAAACTTGCATTTAGATTTTTTGGCATTTTTCTAATTAAAATTAATAAAAATTTTTAATATAAACTAATTTAATATTTATGAATCTCCCCTCCTTAATATGTCACATTATTAGTTGATGTCTTGAATAATTTATCAAGTAGAACTTATTAAAATTCATTTTACCTTATTTGGCAATTTAGAAATGTATCTTTATTCTTTTTTGTCACGTACTTGATTTCATGTATAAGAAACTCTTTTTTATTATTTTAAATCATCTAATCATTAATAAAGAATTAATTATAACAATAACTAAAAAAAGCTGAAAAGACTTCAAGCTGCCGGAATTAGCTGATTCTTTCCTCATTCTTAGGTTTTAGGAACATTACTTTTCTCGAAAAACTCTCTTGGGCATCAATTTTGCCTAGCTTTACTTCAATGGAGGTATTATCATTTTAAATCGTAAACATTTTATTGAATTGTTTATTTACTTTAAAAAAATGGCTGCTAGATCAAATGCTTGAATGTTCTTTCAGCAAAGAAAAATGTATAATCTATAAGTATTTACAAATATCATTTGTAAAAAAAAAAAATTAATTAAATTTTAATAATAAATTTTTTTATTTAAAAATTACTTCTGGGAAAATAAAAAGTCTAATTTCGAATTTTTTTCAAACATTATTATTAATATTTGATTTAATTTGAATAAAATACCGTATTTCATCGAATAGAAGTAACCACAAATAGAAGAAACTTGCTAGTATTTGAGTCAAAATTTTTCTTTTATTTGAGTTGCTTTTCTCAAAAAAATGTGTCTCGATTAAAAGAAAATTCATCAGTCAATTGTCATGTAAAGCATGTATTTTTTGTTTCTAATAGAAGAAAAAAAAATGGATAAATTTCTTTTAATTGAGTCACTTTTTTTTAGTGAAAAATTTTCGAATAAAAGTAGTAGTAGTTTTCTGCGACAAGTCTAACCTCTTGTAGAACAACACAAGTTATATTTGGTTAGCTTGCGGAAGCATTGCTGCTTATAAAAGAAACCCTTTGATGACCGAACTTTCTTTTATTTGATGAAATACGGTAAATATAATTATTTTAGTCTGAAGAAAGTCTTATAGGCGATTTGACAGCTTGAAGAAACAAGTCCTTAGTAAAATCCTCAATAAAATTGCCTTTTAAAAACTTAAAAATTTAAAAATATTTTTAGAAATTTTTATTTTTGGGTCGGATTTTTTTTTTCACCTAAATACTGAAATCTAAATAATCATTTTATTTTACAGATTTAAGCTTAATTCTCTAAGATTGTTGATTAACATAGAAATTTCAATATTCTAAAAATGTAATAACTACCGATTTTTCTAGCTTTAGAGTACTGCTACTAAGATTTTAGATAAGCCAAAAATCCATCAAGACAAAAAGGATCAACTTTGTTATTATGTTTGAAAATTTTTGATTAGATTTTTTTTTGATCTTTTGACACAACGAGAAAACTATAGATCTAAATTTAAAAAAAAGATAGATATAAAGATAATGCATTTTAATGAAATATAAATCAAGCGCTGCTTTGATGTGTTGATAAACAAATTTTGGCATATTTTAAATAAGGAATAAATAAATCAACAAATATTGAAATTGAAATCTGAAAAATCATTTTAAAAACTGAAAATTTTCTAAGATAAAAGTTGTAACAAAATACTTTTTAAAAATTAAACGAATGTGATATTTTCAAAATAGTGATGACTGTAAAAATTGGCTTTTGGAGTTTTTTTTCTTTTTTGAGTGCAACAAATCTTTGGCATTATCGAAAATTGTAAATTGATATTTAACAACCGTGTCAAAAAATAATTATATTATTAAAAAAATTAGTTTCATCTACTCGAATTCAGAAATTTAAACTTAAACACAAACTATTGTTTTGAAAGAATAGGATAAGTCTTAATTAAAAATTTTCTATTTTTTTGTTTTTATAAATTTCGATTTTAAGATTAGCTAATAATTATGAACGTGCTTTATGTTTATCTTTAACTTGTTAAGGCATAATTCTAAAAATGTTAAAATAAAATATTAAATTACAATTTAATAACAAGTGTCAAAGAGATTTCAAAAAATGTCGAAAATAAATCCAAATCTTAAGATAAAAAAAAATTGTTAATTAAAACTCCGCTAATTATCTACCAAAAAATCATAACATTCAATTAACCAAAGTGGCCTTGGGCAACTCAGTAGGCAGCCAAGTATTTCTTTTTGTTCCACCGATTAGAGAGAATGATAAAAATGTAAATTCACGCGTAAATAATTAATATTTTTACTATTAAGTTAGACTAATTTAATATGGAAAAAAAAGCTTTCAGGAAAATGAACAAATATTTTTCTTTAGTGAAAAAAATTCATTAAGAAAGATGATTAATTTTTGAAATTTTGCACAAAATAACTTTTTATTAATGACCACAATCAAAATACTATGTCAACTTGTCGTTTTTAAATTATTTCTCTAGTCTTTTTGCTATGATTTATTACAATATTTTTCAAGTTCTGATTCTACAGCTAAGTTAATTATAAATGTTTTTGGATATTTGACTAAGTCATTTAGATTAATGATATTCATCACTATTTTCTATGATTAGATAATTATTGTTCAAGATTTTTTTTTAAATTAAAGTTAAAAAAAAGCTCTAATTTAATTTAAAGAATAAATTGGAAAAATAAAAAAGTTTTTTTTTTTTAATAAATTGAGTCCAAGACAAAAATGCAAAAGTTCTCATAGAGAATTTTTTCATCGAAGAAAAAAAACTACATGATTCAATTAATTGTATAAAGTTTGTTCATTAAAAAACTCTATATGCTTCTTGAGAGTGATTTAATTAAGCTTTTTCGACATTTTATATCAGTTAGGATTCAATATTTTTCAAAAATGGCATAATCAAAATTATTTATCATTCAAACAAAAAAAATTTTGAAAAAAAACTTTATTAATTAATATTAAACAATTTACATAATTTTATTTAAATAGTTTAGAGACGAAAAATAACATTCAATTAAAACTGTTGCAAGTATTTACAGAAAACAAAAAAAAAATACCCTAAATATTCCTCGAGTAATGTGTGTAGAAATTTGCGTCATTCCGATCTCAATAATTCTGTAGAGTCACCGAGAATTATCGGAACTGAATTTAACAAGACCATTAAAGCTGATTTATATCCTAAATCTTGATTACATTTTTTAACACTAACATTGTGACAAAACCATAAACTAATTTTACCAAAGCTATTTTCGGCAATGCTGAATTTTTTATGTAACTTTTTATGAAAGACTTAAATTGTGACGTGGTCTCGCTTTGACAAGTGTCAACAAAAAAAAACTCATAATTTACACGCGAATGGGATTTTTTATTATAATTACAAGTGGAGTCGATTTCAAGAAGTTTTAAATTTTTCTTGTCATCTGAAACCGACCAAATTGAGCATAAAATTTCGTTTGACATGGTGCGGCTTACAACTACATTGTTGCCGTCTTGTTCCCAGTAAGCTAGACACACTAAATTAATTTCACTTTCTATTTGAGTGTAAGAAGCTGTCGTTAACGAATCGGCAGTGGAAATATCTTTATTCTCTTGATTATTCGGATAGCATAACTTTGTCCTTAGAGAATATTGTTCGTGACTGACGCAGCCGACTTGAAGGCTTTGGCTTTGGGTTAAAAATCTGCAAGGTTCTTGTTCGTTGATTTGTTGATGCTGTTGAATTGGTGTCCAAGATCTTTCGTTGATTGTCTGAGAACTTAATCGTTTGTACAGTCCACTTTTTAATGGACATTTTACTCCATAATTAGTATCAACTAAAAATTAGCATTTTAGATCAATTTTTGTTTAATTTTGTTTATTGTTACCGTAAGCAAAATCTTGGCTGATATAATTTTCACTTGAGCAATCTAACATGCGATTATGTCGGCTTATTTTACCCAATTTTATCTCTAAAACATAATCAGACTTTGAATTTATTGTTATGCACTGAAAGCCACTCGTGCTAATAAATAAAATTAAATTAAGTAATTAAAATAAAAGTCATTGTTAATTTTAGAAAAATAACAAAAAAATAGAACAAAAATTAAAAAATCTTAATAAATTGATTTTTCCTAAGAGGCCAAAATTGCTTCTCTAAATTGTTTCACCTCAAGTCATATATTTTTTTAATTCGTTTGACTGAAAACAACTGAAATAGCCATTCTATTCAGCTGGAGGGCTGCCTCAAAAACCATTTAATTAGAACAGAAATAAAAAATCACTCTGAAAAGTAATCTTAGTAGAATTAGTTTGCATTTTTTGGATTTTCTACCTTGTATATTTCCTAACTGTTTGTCCCAGACTTAATTTCAGTTTAAAAGCGAAATAAAATGTTCGGGTTATTTTGCCATTTGAAGGCGACGATCATTTCGGTATTGTGAATTTCAGATACAAATTTAACAAAAATTTTTCATTTTTTAATAAATTAAAATTTAAGTTAATAAAATATAAAAAAAGTATTAGAAAAAATACAACAACATACTTTGTTGCACCTTTTTTACAAAGATAATTTTTCTAATGTAAAAAAGAGAAAAAATAAAGAATTAATGAGATTTATAAATATTTTTGATTTGTTTAATAAAAAAAAAGAAAATAAAAATATTATTACAAAAGAGCTAATTTTTGTTGCGGTATTTTTCTAATATTTTCTATTAATTTAAATTTTAATTTATTAAAAAATGAAGTACTTTTAAATTCACAATACAGATAATTTCATAGAAAAAAACCTCATTTAAACTGATTTAAAAAAATCTATTACACTTATAAAAAAATTTCACAAAAAACTGCCAGAAAATAAGAAAAATCATAGGAAATTAAATTATTGAATATACCCTGGCAAAAGTTGATTTTAATCAGTTATCAAATGAACATGATTTTGATTTTTTTTTAAATAATTTTTGGGAAAACCCGGAAATTGGCCGAATGACAACAGCCTTCGTTTGAATCCTTATGTTTGCATTGCATTTTATTTTTAAAATTAGAAAATAGAAGTTCTTATAAAATGATTTTGATGATTCGTTTTCTATGAATTTTTCTATTAAATAATTCATCAAAAACTTTTAATCTATTTTTTATTTTAATTAAAAATATAGTTTGGAATGGAACTTAATCCTTTCTATCAGCCAAATGTTCTTATTTCACACTTATTAAAAAAAAAGATACAAATCGATATTATAAAAATAGATTAAATATTTTCTTTGATTTAATATATAATATTTAAAGTTTATAAGCCCAAAAATACTAAAATCAATTACCGTAAATACTAACATATTACCACCGGTGACAATATGCAAAAAATACATAGGCTTATGATTTTTCTAAAAGGAGTTTAATTTGTGTTTTTTTTTTTGAAAAATCATACTAACCCAGAGATATTAAGACAATTTAAAAGACAAAAAACAAAAAAAATTGGATGCCATGCCTGATTGGTCAAATGAACTTGAAATTAAAGCGGAATCAAATTTATCCCAAATTCTACTAATCCATTCGATTGCAAATATATTAAAATTAATAATTTTATTACAAGCTTTTTAATTTTATAATTTTATAAATCCGTGGTTATAATTTAATAATTCTTGATATTAAATGAGATTATATCATTTTTTTGAGGGGGTTGAAAAGACCGATTTTCGACTACAAACCCGGGTTTATATGTAAGGTTTTGCGGTATGTATAGCCAAAATTATTATTTTTTTTTAATAGAAACTGTTTTTTTTTTTTAATTTTATGAAAATAAAAAATTCGGGAAAAGCAGCATAAAAAGGGCAATTTGAAGTTTCTGATCAATTTTTGATACTCAAAATGATCAAATCAAACTAAAACTATTAAATAAATTGTTATTTCATAATAAAAATAATGCAGAGATACATTTTTGGATTTAACATACTATGTTAAATAAAAAGATAAACTCTGCAATATTAAAATGCACATTGCAGAGTTCACATCATCGAATTGATGCTATTTTAAGTGGATACTTTTTTGCAGACTTTTGCAGATATTATCTTTGGATTTTACAAGGTATGTTTAAAAAAAAAAATTACCTCTGCACTAATTCTATTAAAAACTTAAAATTTATTTAGTTTTTTTAGAATGATTTGATTATTTTGAGCATCAGAAATTGATCATAAACTTCACCTTGCCCAAAAAAAGGTCAGAGAATCAAATGAAAATTTAACAAGAATAAAAAGAATTTGATTTTGATAGCCCAAAAAATAAATAATAATCAAAATACGAACATATTCAGGAAAAAATTAAACTTTCATAATTCAACACCAAGTGAGAACTTTGTTTTAAAAAAGCTTGTTTAAAAATTTCAACCATTTCAAATTTCAGCCTACATATTAAAATTTTGTCATGTTATCCAAAAATTTTTGTAAAAAAATATTTAATTATTAAAACTGTGTGTAAAAATATTTAGATAAATTCTAATTTCCTCAATAAACTTTAACTTAATATCTTATGTTGAATTTTTTAAATCGAAAAAAAAAACTAAAACTTGACTCAGGAAAAAGGTTCGGTTTAATGCGAAATTGGGCTTATAGAAAATATTTTTGAGATTATCATATTTTTGATCTAATTTTCTTTTTTTTTTTTGCTGTTCTAAAAATAAAATTCGTTTTGTTCTCACCATGCGTTCAGCGATTTGACAACAGCCTGAAAATGATTCGATTTTCTCGACTTGAGATGCCAGCATGCAAATTTGTTTATTACAAGGGAATTTTTATCATCAGTTATTAATAGCGAATCGAGTTTGTAATTTAATGAAAAGGATTTTGTTTGTTTCAAGTCATGCCATCTTTTGTTCAGCCATCTTGGGAATCTACAGCCAGCATGAAAGTGAGAGCCATGTCTGAACATGTGTTGCCTGGTAAAATTTGAGCCTGTTGACATGAGTGCATGTGCTGGAGCAATTAGATGTGGTGATTCGATGACTTTGTTGAATTTAAAGCTAAATTGATCATCGATTATGTTATCAATGTTTCGGCAAAATTCGTCTTGTGAAATCAAAATTTGAAGAACATCGTCTTTTGTTTCATCGTTCCTATTCTTAACACTTATGTCTAAAAAGTTTTCGTTTCTCAAGGCTCGCCTTTGATACGATTGAGCTGACTGCATGTATGCCAAACATTTGTAGACACTCTTTTGGCCGTTTTGTTCCACTCTTCCTATCAAATAATTGGTATTGCCTTCTGACCAGTGCGCTATGCAATTGATCACAAAATCTAAAATAATTTTTGTTTAGTTGCTAATTTTTTGGCATTTTTCACAATTACTTGGCATGTTTGTGCATTGGCCAAAGTGAATCTTTAGCATCGACTGATCTGAACACTGCATAATGACAGAGTCTTTGTCGTCGCATTTTTTGGCAAAGCTTTGAAATTGACGATTTTCATTTTGACTACTTTGAATTGCGTACATGCCATTTAAAGGACACTTTTCCGCTTGGGAATTGTCTCTATAAATAGTAAATAGCTCGGACTCAGGCGATAAATTTTGACAATTCAGCTCAAAATCTGAATGTTCTGAGCAATAGCTTGTTCTGTACTGTAAAACATTTAGGTGTTTCTGCATAATAAAAATGCATCTGTAGCATTCGTGTCTAAAATTTGAACAACATCAAAAAAATTGATTTTATTTAACATGGTTTTAAAGGACTTTAAATTCTTTTTAGCACTAATTTTACTTTTTTTATCACCAAAAAATCTCACTTTTCTAAAAATACTTTTAGGAAACAAAATAACTTCTTTAATATAAAATTTTTTTAAAAATAGATGGACCTCGAAGAGACATTTTATGAATCATCGAACGAAGAAAAGAGTTTATCTGCTAACTAAATGGGCATTGAAATTGACAATTTAAATTTTTTAATTTTACTTTTTTGAAATTTAAGATGTTATTTAATTTTTAATTTTTTTCTTAAAATAATAATAATAATAATAAAAGCTACAGCAGACTTGCTGCGGAGCAAGGCTTTTTTATAGCTGTCTGATTTCAACATAATCCATCATAATGACACACTTATGTAAATATAAATAAAATAAAAAAAAATAAATAAATTAATTGTTTTGTTTTAGATAATTATCAAGTTTGTTTTTGAAATCATTTTTAGATTTTGCATTAACAACTTCAGTTGGTAATTTGTTCCATGCGTTAACTATATATACTAAATAATTTTAATTTTACTTAGTATTTTTAGGCAAAAAAAAGTATTTTAATATCACAAGTGTATTTTTAGAATGCAAAGAGAAATTTTAGAAAAATGATAATTTTTGGTGATTGAAAAATTCCAAGCCGTTTTAAATTGAAAAAAAAAAAAAAACAATAGCATACTTTTCAAAGAATAAAAATTTGTCCTGTTTGTGTTCGATGCATATTCCGCGATTCATAAAATTTGTTTTGTTAATGCTCAATAAATCGATTCCATTTGATTGATACCACTTGCCAGTCCATTGATTTGGAAGATGACACCGCGAAGTAACTTAACAGACAAAAAATAATTAAAATTTTAATCCAGTCACTTGACTTGAAGATCTTACGACCCGAAATTACCTTTGTTTATAAATAATAGTAAAAATATAATTAAATATGAGGTACGCGATTCCATTTGTGGAATAAATAAATGTTTTCTTATAACATAACAAATTCATAAAATAAATCTAAAAAATAATCAATCTAAAAATGAAAAAAAAAATTATTTCTTTAAATTGACAGAGAATCGAAAAAATGTTGATTCAAATGAATTAAGTAAAAGTGTGTTAATTTAAAAATCAGCAATAACAAAAAAAAAAAACTGCAAATATTTATTTTAATTCGGAATTTTTAAAAAAAGAATGTTGGAAATGAACAAAAAAAATTTCAAATTCTAATGTTTAATTTTTGTCTTTAATTTGATTTTTATTTGTCGATAAAGCTTTAATAAAGAGCGGTCTCTATTCCAGAACTTACAAGTGAAATAAAAAAAGAAAAAAGTTTCGTACTTAGAAACCGTGACCTGTAAATAAGGTCCGTTTTTTTAAATGCATTGATTTCATTGAGTGCAAAAATTTTAGTTTTTTTTTTAATTGAAAAAAGCCGTCAAATTAGCTTTAAAAGTCCACTTAATAAATGTGTGTGCATTTTGAAAACGAATTGAGTACAAATCAAAATTTTTAGAATGAAGGAAATTTTCATCTCTTCTTTTTGTTGTTGTTTGTTGACGGTTAGCTCAAAATTCGAGAATAATTCAGCTATTAAAAGATTTATGCTTGATTTAAGATAGATTACTAGGGGTTTGAAGCTATTAAGAGATTAAAAACGCGTTTTTTTCTCGATACCTTATTTTTACAACTATGAAATTACAATTTTGGAAAAATATTGATTTGAAATCTTTAAGCGGAAAAGCCACTATTCGACTAATGTGATTGATCGATTGGACTGACAAGTTGGAAACATTATCAACCACGCTCCAAATGCATTTTTCTTAATCAATCTTAAGCTCATGTTTGTTTGAGCTTGTGGTTTAAAAATCCCCAAAGTCGCCAGTTCATTTTTGATTGTTTAAACAGCAATTAAAAAAAATCATTTGTCATTTTAGAGGAACACATCTAACTGCCTGGCTTATCTACACTTTTAACAAACTCAGCTTGTTTATTAAAATCGTCTAAGTTTTTATTTATAAGTCTATAAACAAACAAAGGTGCTGTACACTATGAACTTTAAGTTTGTCTGCTCATAAAAATGCTTTTCTGCTTGATTTGGCAACTGCTGGCTTTAAGCAATCAAACCTTATTTTCAATGCTCTATCTGCTACTGTTGTTTTGATTTTTTTTTCCTCACTCCATTCTTTTATGAATGTCATTAATGAACTAAATCTGAGCAGAAGTTCTTTAGATTTTATCTTTGGCCTTTAGAAACATTTATTTGAATATAAATTAAAACTAATTAAATGGAAGGAACTGCGGACTTTCAGTCAAAGCTTATTATTTAATTAATGCATTTTGTTCTTCTTCTAATCTGCTTAAATCTTAAAAAATGTTTGTTGTTTGTCGTCTACAAGCGTGCCATATTCGTTTACAGTGAACAACGTGTCCTGTGATCTTTGACTTTTCGATCGTGACAAACTACCACAAGCTGACTAACACTTTGTTTCAAACCAACACTCTCATCACTCATCCGAAATAACAACAAAATATTGAACATTTGTTCCATTTCGTAATTTTGCTCAGAGATTTAAATATTTACAAATATTTCTTTATTCTTTTACAGAGTTGTTTAAAAGTCCCAAAAAAAGTCCAAGTCCGGACTTTTAACAAAAAAAAGTCCTTGGAAAAAAAGACTTGGACTTGACTTGTGACTTTTTTAAGCAACTCTGTTTTTTGATTTAATTTTACAATACTTTACAATTGCGAATTTAACTATTTTTAAATATATTATATTTTTATGTTTAACATCGCCAAGTCTGGTGTAATTTTTTGAATAAATTAAATAATTTTACAAAAAAAATTAAAACTGAGCGTGCTTTAAAAAAATGTTAGTTTAAAAAAAGCTTTAGAAAAAATTTTATAATTTAATCGAAAAAAATCGAATAATCAATTAAAATTAAATTGATTAATAAAAAATTTTATTGTTTCTTAACCTTGTTATTCTATGATTTTTTTTAAACTTTATTTACTAAAATGTTCAGAAAAATTAAAAAAAAAATCTTAAAAAATTGAACAATTGAATTTTTTTTAATATCTTCATATTCTTCTACTGAATTGAATAGCGATTAACCTCGCATAGAAATACCCCATTGACCACTCACAACTTAATCAATCATTTGGATGAACCGATCGATCAATTGACAGTTGAATAAATAGGCATTGGATTAGTTTCTTATCGCTATCCATTAAAACTTAATTATATACTTTTATTTTTTTAGTTGCAAGCAGCAAATAAAAAACAAATCACTAATCATTGCCTAAGAATTTTCTAAAATTATATTTAATAAATTATTAGCTTGAGTCCTTTTTTATCTAAATCTTATTTGATTTTCCTTTCAACTAGAATTAGATGAAGCAATTATTGACCAAAAATCAATAGAAAAGAAAAAGCACCGATTAATCTAAAGTGCTTGAATGAATCTTGCATAAAAGTCGGTTTGTTCATTCCCTGGAATTTAACACCTACAGATTTTATGATACATGGCGAAAATAAAATCTTTTAAAAGTAATAAATTACCTCCTGATGAGAAATTTCTATTTTATGATACCTTTTTTCGTATATGATATTTACGTTTAATAGGCATCTAACACTTTTTAGACTCGAAAATAACACACTTAAAAATTCTCAAATCGATCTTAAATTCGCTAAGCTTTCTCATAGTCAAAATAATTTTTTTAATTTAAACATGATATTTTAGGCATTGTTTAGTTGGGATTTTTTAAATATCAAAGAATCTAACTTTAAAAAAAAACACACTTTAATAAGTTAAAGAACTAAATTTTTTTCTATTGAATTTACTATTAACAAAATTAATCTGAGAAAAACAAAAGCCCTCTAAAAAAATAAATCCTAAGAAGCATAAATAAAAGATTTTATGTTCCTTGTATCGGAATTGGGATTTTAGAAACAAAATCAAAATAGAAAAAAATTTAAAAATTTTTTATATCTATTTATATTTATCTAAATATCACCTTAATCTAGCTTCTGTAATATAATTTTTATTCATTTTAAATTATTATTATTCTTTATTTAATTAAACGCCTTAAAGGCGATGTAAAGTAATAAAATTTAAAAAAAAAAAGACAAAAATTAGATAGTATCTAAATAAATATAGAAGAAAAATGTTATTTTTCTTTTTTATTATTAAATAATATAATATAATATACCTTTTATATTGATTAGAATTTCCATCTGATACAATTTATAAATTGAAAAAATAATTTTTTTTTTTATTTTTTGGTTCCAGAATTCACATTTCCCAAGTACCATAAATCTAAAAATTTACCTTGGAAAAATTTTAAAATGATTTAGCGAAAATTTAAAATGTCATTTGAGTTCATTTATGACTAACACCTCATTCTTTCTGTGATTTTTTAATGAGTGTAAAAGAAGACTTCAATGTGGTTTGATTTCGTTTTAAATTTACTTTAATCTCTTATTTTATTTAATTTTATTCGTTTATCTGTACCGAGCTAAAGTTGCTTCAGATTAAAAATAATTTTTAATTAAAAAAAGAAAACTCGAAATAAAAATTAAAAAAAAGAAAAGAAATTTTTCAAAAAAAATATTGAAAAAGTAAATTACAAATTAATAAAGTTAAAACAATATGAAAATATGATTAATTAATTAATCTTCATTAATAAAAGGAAATTTTCTTTATTTCGAAGCAACTAAAATAATTCTAAAAAAATTCATTAAAAAAATTATCGTAAAATCTCTTAATTAAAAATCAAACTCTCAATCTTGTATTCTGAAAGAAGGACGTTTAACCTTCTAGCAGCTGATATTTTTGTATCATTTTTTATCAAAAAAAAATAAAATAAAATAAGCGTGAAATGCGTGTTATTTTAATAAAAAAAAATAAAGAACAAATTATCGTTTTTATTTAGAAAATTTTGATAAATTTGTAGCCTTGTATATCGACTTGCAAAAATGATATTTTTTGACTAATTTCCATGTTTCAAAAAAGTCTTAAATGAACAAATTCCGTTTTAGTATGTGCCATGTCGGCTAAAGATTAAGATTTGGTTAAATATTATTTTTCTTCTAGCAAACTCCTTAAAAATTAATCTATTGAATTGTATGGATAAATCACGTTCATTCATTTATTTGTTTGAATAAATCACGGTCGCCTTTAAACAAGGAAGTAAATATTAAACTTTCGGGCTTTTTCAATCATATTCAATAAGCTTATTTTTTTTAATTTGTTCTTAATAAAAATCAATGCACTCGTTCGATCTATGATAAGCTTTGTTCTATTGGGTTCATATGTTATTGTTTATTTTAATTGATAGAAATTCAGAGTGAAGTGGCATGAAGAAAAGTGCTGCGACAAAATCCAGCACGTAATTTAAATCGTGACTAAATGTTAGTTTTCATTGGAAAAACGATGCGGATATGAAAACACAAGATATTTTTGAAGAGAGCTTTTTTTGTGACAAAATCTTACAAGTTTTAATTACTTTTTTCCATAGAGCTCGTACAAATAGCATTAAGAACTCTTTTTTGTTTATGAAGCTCGCCCCAATTGTGTTTCTTAATGACGGATATGTAATTATTTGAATCCAGAATGAAATGGAACATGATCTTATGCAAGTTAAATTATATTCTGAATAAAAATTTTCTTCTAATCTATTGCCATTGTATTCAATTGTTTCAACATTCTAGGATAATTGCGAGCCTAATTTAGCTTATCTAACTAACAAGGAATCAAGTGGTACTATTAATTTGAACTTACAACAACAACAAAAAAAGCATTAGCAGCAGGATAATAGAAAAATCACTTTAAAAAGAATAGATCAATAACTGGAACAGCATTTAGAAAACTCTAAAAGAACAAAAAGATGATTCGAATAAACTGGAATAGACTGCAGACTTTTTAATTACTTTTGAATGAAAAAAAAAAAAAGATGAAAAATCCCTAATCACCTGAGAGCACATCTTAAATATTCTATTTTGAATTAAAACGAAATTTTTCCAATTAAATAGATAACTATGAAAGAAAACGATTTATGAATTGAATTAATTAAGAAGAGAGTTGTATTTGAAGTGGGCTCCAAAAGATAGCTTATCAGCAATTCATCATCAAATAAAAAGGACCATCTAGAATATATCAAAAATATTCAATTCTAATTAAGGCAAGTCTTGAAATGAAATCTTAAAGTTTCAACTCAATTGAGCGTTAAACGAAACAAATAAACAAGTTCTAGACTTAAATAACTCGAAGACTTGTTTCCTTTTGACTATTACAAAAAGTTATGATTTTGTTAGTCTTTTGTTAGAAGTCAAACAATTGTTGGCAATTAAAATTAAAAAATTGTAACTATGGTTTTTTTTGGCAAAAAATGACCAATTTATTTCTATAGACAAATTTTCTAGTTTTATTTTTTTATTTCGAAAAAAAAATGAATTGCAATTAAATTTTAGGATTTTTGAAAAAAAAAATTAAATATAACATATTTTATTTCCGCTTGTGCTAAAATGCCATTTTTAGGCTATTCATTGTAATTAGCTTACGAACAAAATAGAACTAGCAAAAACCTACATGGTTTAATTAATCAATAATTAAAAAATTATTTTAAAAGGATATGAGAACAAATAATTAGAAATTTTTATTTTCAAATTTATTAAAATAATATGAAATTGTCATTCTAGTCATTCAAATTGATATTTATCAAGATTAAATATTGAACATATTCCACCGTAATATATTTTATGTATTTTTTTTCTTAATGAAAGCTCTCGCTGATTTCAAATTATTTCACTTATTCTATTCGACAAATCAGCTAGAAAAATCGATTTTTTCTTGAAAAAAAAAATCCTTTTTATGTTCATTTGAGTTGAAAAAAGGTATTGAAAAAAGATTATCTCAAAATAAACACAAAAAATATGCTCAATTTCAAAAGGTTAAGCAACAGCAATCACTGTTGAAAACAACTTAATATTTTCTATTTGATATGTTTATTAGTATAAATTTAAATGTATTAAGATTTAGAAAGAGAATTAACTTCGACTTGGATTTTACATGCAAAATTTTGGAATTGAATCAAAAGTTAATAACTTTGCCAGCAAGTGATTTTTCCAAATAAATATTTTTTTGTCATGTCTTGTAACAGATTAAACTTTTGTTCACTTTTATTTTTATTGTCAAACTTAGTCAACACTTAAATATGGCCATTTTAATTTTATTTATTTATTTTTTTATTAAAAATATAATTAAACCGTCGTTTAAACCCAATTATTGCAAAAAAATGATTAAAATAAAATAAAGTTTTTAGTTTTTTAAAAATTGAAAGTAACTGAAATTGAATAAAAATACTAAATAGTAAAAATAATTAACCATTTTAAGAAAGAGTGAGTTTTTGCTCTGTTAGAGTGACTATTTGTTATGTGGTCTTTTCCTATTTAGAGTCCATTTGCAAATTGATTTGAAAATTTAAAACAACATTTATTTAAAAAATCATTTATCCTAAAAAAAATTTAATTAATATTTTTTTATTCCACAAAAAGTAAAAGAAAACAAAGATAAAATAAACTACTCAGAAGAACAAAAAAAAAGAAGAAGAAGATGAGATTGAATTTTAGTTATTAGAAAAACAAACATCGTTTATTTATCTTGCAAATAAATTCAAAACAAATTAAAAATTCGTCTCAGTCTGAATATATTGTTTTTAGCAATTTTAATTCTTCTCAGTCTATAGCACTATATTCAAATATCATTCTTGAAAAAACGCCTCACTGACAAAATAAACAACAACTGGCTTAAACTTGCAATGACTTTTGTAATATTTGACTGCTGTTCAAATGAGATTCTGCTTCTAACAAAGAACTTAACAAAAACATTCAATTTGTGGATGAAACAAATGTTAGCTTTAAAACGCGAACATTGCTTTTAAAATGCTAATTTTAGTCTTTAGAAAGAATACTTGAAATCCAAAAGGATAAGATCATCGGAGAATCAATATTATAGACAATAACACGAAAATTATTTATAAATTCTCGGCAATTATCCTGCTTGATGAAATTAGTTCAATTAATCAGCTAATTCGTTTTGAAATTATTCAAATTTATAATGTATTTTCAAATGAATTGGCTTGACTTAAATAGTTAGCATAAATAGAGAAAAATTTTTGCTAAAAAAAAATTAATAAATTTCAAATATTTAATTGTTAAAGTTAATCAGAAGATGATAATTATTTTTTTAAATGTTTGTTATATTATTGAAATAAAAAATGTTCATTTTCTTGCACATCTATTTCATTTATAATTATTTAATTTTATTTTGTTTAATCTAAATGATAAAAATTTTGACACTCTGAATCCACTTTACTATTATTAATATAAAATTTATATGAAAAAATACAAATTAAATTTTATAAACTTATTCCAAAAACTTAATTTTTTTAGCTTGATTGCTTGAATAAAATAGGAAAAAAATATGTAAAAATCTTTTTTGATTTAAATAAATAAAATGAAATTGAATTTAACAATTAAAACTCTTTTTAAAAATAATGGAAAATCTGTGTGAATTTGCATCATTAGATGATTTTTTAATTAAAAAAATTAACTTTATCATCATTTCTTTCGAATTAATTAAATAGATAGCCTGATTTTATTTAAAGTTTTCCTCATAAAAACTGACTTTAAGCGATCAGGTATCAATTTCTGATCTAAATGAATTAGAATTTTAAATAAAGAAATCGAGTCTTTATAAAAAAAAAAAAATATTTAGTTTAATCTCAAGTGGCAGCTTTGAACTAATATAAAATTGAATCGATCTTTTCATACAATTTATCTATTAAATTTTACAAGCTTATCAATAATGTTATCTTTTTGAAATTTTATTGCCCTCTTAAAGCAAGATACAAAACGCTACTTTATAAATCAAATCTTTTTACAAAGCAAGCAAAAAATTAGACTTGGTGTCTCTTAAACCACAGAATTTTATGATTTTATATTGGTATCTTTATCTTTTAATTCTCAATCTTATTAAATTAAATTTGAAAGAAAAAATCTGCAAGATATTTTTATAACTCAAAAAAAAAAGATAACTTTTATCTAATTAAATACTCAAAAATTCTAATTATCTAATTTTAAAAATTTAACTATTATATCAGCTTTGAAAATATTTGTTTTAAGTTAATTTGATGCTAAATTTATAAACTTAATTTTCCAAATTTAAAATTATTAGATTATTTTATAATTTTATATTATAGACGCTTGTCCACTTTTAGTGCATTAAATGCAAAAAAAAAAGATATATGGCAATTTAAAATGATTGACTTTTGAATTTAAAATACTTAAACAGCTAATTTTTTTAAATTTAATCTTAAAAACTCATTTTTCTTCTTTATAGGGTATATTGTATTCATCTAAAAATAAAAATAAATAAAATTGGGCAAACTCATTCCCTTGATCTGGTTTGTCGATTAGTCTAATAATAATTATTAGTATGATGGTAATTTCATCAATTGTGCATCAGATCAAAAATTTAATGAACAATTTTTAAAATTTTTACTAAAAATTCATAAATTATTCATCTAATACTTCTTTTGTCACTTGAATAAATCCGAAAAAATTAAGGGTGACCATTTTTGGAATTTCCACATTTCCACAGGCGAAAAGTTGAAGAAAAAGTATGTTTTTCACATTAAGTAAAACCTTCTAATTGCTTTCAAGTAGTGGCACAATAATGGAAAAATTGAAGTTGTTAATATTTTTAAGAGCATGCCATCTGATGAAACTGACAGAGAAACATCAAGTTCGGCTGCTATTCTAAAATTTAGTTAAAAAGCCTATTATTAATTTTAAAGTAAAATAAAATGCAAAATATACATGATTCGCATATAGTAGAAGAAACAAAATAAATCAAAAGTCAAATTAAATTAAACATTGATAAATTATTATTATGACAAAACGAAAGATATGATTAGAAATTGTGTGATAGCTTATAAAAATATTTTCAAAAACTTAATTTTCATGAAATAACACAAATTAAAGTTAATTCTCTGAATGATATTTGTAGATTTTTTTTTAAATAAAAATGATTTCAGTCTAACAAAATCATTTAAAGAGTTATTTGGCCAAACATTTTTGAATTAATTAAACTACCGTTTTGTGGCATTTAAGTCATGATTTATTTATTGAAAATATATCATGCAGAAAATTATTTTTGTTAATTGAATTGTTTCGAATATAAGCTTCATTATTTTAGAAATCATCAAAAATTTAAAATGATAAAAAAGTCTTTTAGACTTTTAGATTAGAACAAAACAGCAGGCATCCAAATTAATTTGCAAAAATAAAAATAATTAAAATACCTTGGCTTAAACAAAAATTTAGCTAAAAATACTTTTTCATTATTTATAATCCAATATATGGTGAAGATTAGAATTTTTGATCTTTAAATCGGATTTATTTTTCAAGTTTATTACTTAAATTTCGAGATTATCTAATTAAATAATAATTATAGATTTATCTCTTACAAATAAACAAAAAAATTTATTAAATGTCAAAAAAAAAATATGATTTTATGATCTAAAAAAACGGGGTTAAAAATTCGGGATAATTGAAAATAGAAAAATTTTCTTAAATTTATTTCACCGCTCTGATTATTTTTCTAATCCACCGTGAAATTTTTACAGTTCAATTTAATTCAATGAAACAAAAGAGTAATCGAAAAATTTTTCAAAAGTCAAAATAGCTCAAAAATATTCCGTCTTCAATTCAATGAGCTTTTTCTTTTAAAAAAAAAAAGTAATCTTTTAGAACAAAGAAAAAAAAATCAAAGAAATAATTTTATTTCAAATTTGATTTATAAAAATAGCAAAAATGATAAATAAAAAAAACTATAAGATAAAATTTCCTATATTTATAATACAAGAAGAGCGACTTTTTAATCTGTCCATCATTAACTGATTATTCATTAATTGCTTTTTTAGCTCAACAATGTACGATACAATTGATTAGCTTCTCGGATCGCACTGAACTCGATGCAAAACGGTTTCAGTTCAACTTGTAAATCCTTAATTAAATAACTTATTTAATAAATATTTTAATTAATAAAAAAATTATAAAAAAAAACTTACCGCTGCGTCTATTATTTTGCTTTTGATTAGATTTTGAATAAAAGCACAAAGTAACCGAACCAGTCTGTGCTGTAGCTGTTTTTCGTCATTCATACTTTCGCATTTGGAAATACAATTGGAAATATAAAGATGGATAAACTCGTCGGGAAGTATGACTTTATTAGCTAGATTATTTACAACTTCCAAAGAGTGTACGGACATTTTAATCTTAAACAATTCGTCTAAATAAGCAGAGAGACCATTGGACTCTTTGCCTTCAAAGCTTAGTAGGCTCATCACAGCTATGCTCGGATTATATTCTACCAAGTAACTGAATTTAGAAGGCGACATATCAAGATGCAGAATTAGACTAGAATCTTGTTTGAGATTGTTCTCTAATTTTTTATTCTCCGAAATTGATAGTTGAGTTTTACACGCCTTGGTCATTAGTTTACGAATTTCTGCGATGTTCAGCGAGTTGTTTGTGGAATTCAAAATTGTATTGTCCCATACAAAATCTGGTGAATGACAATTTTCTTCCAGCCAGACTAACTAAAAAAACTATTCAGTGGATGATCAAACACAAAACATAACTTTTTAATATACTTCATCTTGATCAATATGCAATGGAGGAGCCAAACGAATAAATTCTGGTTTGACACATTTTCTAAAAGGTGCATCGTGGCCAACAAGCATCGCTTCAATTATTTCATTTTGTTCATCTAAGTCATTTTTTTGAGGATTTTCATCATTTCTTTGTGAATTAAAAAATTTAGTAAATAACTACTGGTAAAGGGTTTTAAAATTACCCGCAAATGTATGTTTCTATGTCACTTAAAATACTAGGTATTCCAATTTTACTCATATGAGGTAATTCTGATAATTTTTCAGCGATTGACACTTGGAGACCACTAAAATCTCCGATCTTAAAAATTAATATTTAGATAAAAATAAATTTATTCATGATTTTAAATTACATTCAAATTTCCAGCTTCCAATTGAAGGATTTGAGCAGTTGTTTTTTTAAAAAGCTAAAAATTAATAAATAATTAAATGAATAAAATTTATTTTTGAAAATTGGGTTCACAAAAATTGAACAAAATGATAAAATTTTTTTTCCTATTCACAATAAATTTTTTAAAAAAGCTTCATTAAAACTAAAAAGTTTATTTTTTAAACTTAATTTAATAATCTACTCATTAGGGTATTGAGAATTTCAAATACAAATTGAACAAAAAATGAGTCATTTTTTAATAAATTAAAATTTAAGTTAATAAAAAATATAATAAAAAAACCTGAAATATAGTGCAACATACTTTGTTGCACCTTTTTTACCTAAAATAATTTTTCTCACATAAAAAATGACAAAAAATAACGAATCAATAAGATTTAAATAGATTTTTGATTTGATTTACTAAAAAAAAATTTGCAAATAAGTGTATTTTTTCTAATATTTTTTATTAACTTTAATTTTAATTTGTTAAAAAATGAAGAATTTTTGTTCAATTTGTATTTGAAATTCACAAAACCACTCATTAGGTTGGCATTTATTTTAATTAAAAGCGTGCGGCCTTTTTTCTCGCTTAGGGTTCCGGTTCTTTCAACGGTAAGGAATATCTGCTTATTTAAATTTGTAAAAATCAAAATATAAAAATTTAAAATGGTCTAAGCTCAAAAAAGTGTAATAAATTAAGGAAGTAGTAAGAAGAAGCTTTATAACTTTCAATAGAGTATTTTGGGATATCCATTGTCACAAGATCAAATTTATCGATGAAAATTTTTGTTCTGATAATGAACTTATAGGTAAGTAATGAATAAAAATTTGAAAAAAAAATCCTTTAATGAAAAATAAAAATTTAAAAAAATCTCCAAAAAACTTCAATCAAATCAATAATCAAATTAAATCTTTTCTTTTTTTATTTCTTTGGGCCATAAAAAATTTAATTTATGGTATTTTTTTTCAAGATGAATATCATGACTAGAAAATTCTTAAAGTATTTTAAAATAATAAATTGCTTTAATCTTGATGACTCGAAGTTCCGAGATCCCAAAGTCAATTTTTTTTCCAGTTTTATAAATTTTGGGACTTTTTTCAAAGTCTTGACTTAGACTTTTTTTTGATGGCTTGGACTTTATTTTGGGACTTTTAAACAACTCTGTTATCAATTTAAAATAGAAAGCAATCTAGTTCCTGTTAGTGTGGATAGGAGACTTTTAAAATAATGATGCAACATCGTTTATTTAAGTAGCGTACTAATTTTAACTAGTATAATTAATTTTTTTCTTTTGTTTTGTGGCAAATTTAATAATGAAATTAATTGATTATCAAAACAAAATTTTTCCATTCCAATAATTCAACAAAAAATTTAAAACATTAATTTGTTGAAATTTAAAATTACTTCTTTGGATGGTGAATTTATTAGTTGGCAAACAAAATATTTTTCCTGCGGACTCAATTTTGGCATATTCCAATTTAAATCTCTAAGACTTCTTTCTTCTTTTGATGAATTCTATAAAAATGGTTGAGTAATTAGAATAAAAAAAGCTAAACAAATTGTATAACTTACAATGAGACTTATAAAAACGGTGGCAAAAGGATTTACAGCAATGGGATCAGTTCGGTACATATCATAAAGGAAAAAGATGCATGCGATCCGCTGAGATGGATGCACAATTAAATCTTTATTTTGTAAAAGTGCAACAAGAGCGCAGCCAATTTTGAAAAAATCTGGTTTTGAAAAAAATTGGTGAAAACTGTTTGATAAGCCTTCAAAATTTTGACTGGCCGTATATTCCTCGGACAAAATGCTTAGCAATGAAGCTAATTGTGAAGGTTCGATGGACATTTTTACAAAATTTTTAAAAACTAAATCACGGTCGGATAATTCAATTCTAAACAAAATGGACAGTTAGAGCCGACATCGATTTTTGAACAAAACCATGTTACTGGTCCTTGTTAAAACAAACAAATATCAAAAAATAATCAAAAAATAAACTAAAAAATTTTTATTAGATCTAATTTGGAAAATTTTAATGCTAGTCAATCAATTTTGGGTTGTTTTCTTCCTTTTTGATAAATTTTCTTTTCGCTTTTTATGTTTAGATCCGTTCAAATGACCTTAATAAATTTAATATTCAAAATAAATAGAGATAAAAGTAAAGAAAAAATTACATTCCCATTGAAATTTATTTATAAACACTCTATCACATATGTCACATTTGTTAAATTGAAAATGATCTCTTTTTTCCTTGCCTGTGTCCATTTTATTTATTTCAACTTGATCGTTAAGTTCATAACGATTAAGGCAATCAGTGAATGTTGATAGAGCCTTGCTGAATACACTTTCGTCCCATTTGGTCAGGTCAGTTGTATCTAGTTCATGAATGATAGGCGTTATTGTTTCAAATCCTATTTAAATCTTTTAGAAATTTAAAATTAAGAAAATCATTTTCACATTTACTTTTGATCCATCTTATTTGAGTTTTAGCATATCGTTTGGTCGAAAGCTTCATGTCAAGTACTGCATTGTCAAACAGCTTTGGCTTTTTGGTGTCATCTACACTTTCTTCCGATTGTAAGTAGTTAAAATATTTGTCAAATTCTTTTAGACCAATTGATTGAAAAATGCCGAATTCATAGTTTCTTGAATAGGACTTTAAAGTTTCACTTAATTTAAAAATTTAAATTTATAAACTTTACATTTTAAAAATTTACTTTGGAAATTTTTTTTGGAAATTTTTTCGAAAATTTTCTATTTCGGGTATCATACCATTTGAAATCATTTGATCAACTCTATCATCCAAGCGTTTATTTAAAACTTATTTTTTTACATTAGTCACAGAAATTAAAGAGCAAAAAAAGTAACTAGATTTTACTTTGGTTTTCACAATTCATAACAAAAAAACACACATTTTTGTATCGCAAAGGAGAATTTGTTCCTTTTTCATTTTTGCGAGAGTCAAGCAAATCTGTTTTAGTTAAGCCAAATGTAAAATAAATTTGAAGGGCTCTAATTTAATTTTTGAAAAAAAAATAAAATAATAGAAATTTTCAAAATAAAAATTTTGTATACCTACACAATTTTCTTCTATCGTTAGGGTGAATTTTTTGCGCCGACTGTTCATCAAATTTGAGTAATTCTTGATAAATTTTTTCTGTTTTAATATCAGAATCATGTAGTTTGACATTAATGTCAGCTTGTTCGTTTGAATCTGCTTCGATTGTTGAAAAATCACTTGATTCAGACAAAAGATTAAAGATTTCGGAATCTACTACAATTGATAATTAAATAAAAGCTATCACAGATCGAAAATAACTTACGATCTTGAGCTAAATTAGGAAAATTTGATCTTTTATTTTTTAGATCAGCATCGCAATTTTTGTCTATTAAAAGCTCCCAAATGACAGATTGAATGTAATAATGAGTGCCACCGACTAGTATAGGAATAACATCTTTCTCCAGAAGGCTATCAATCTAAAGCATTGTAAAACTTTTACAAAAAATATTTTTTTATTTTTAATTTTCAATTTACTAATTGAACTGCTTCATTTTTATAATCTATAACATTATAAGTGATGCAAGTAGAGTCCAAAGTTCCAACAAGATGATGTTTGACATTTTTCATTTCCGATTCAGTGGCTTTATTGGTGATGATGTCCAGATTTTTATAAAGCTAATTGAATTTTAAAATTTTGAAATAAAATAAATCAACTTTTGATTACTTGCATTGCATCCCCATTTACAATTTCACATTTTTTACCACTTTTAATCAACGATTGGGCTAGTTGAATGGAGAGTTTTGTTTTGCCAGTGCCTGTGCATCCACATACTACGATAAAAGGTTTATTTCTGAATACTTCAATGCCCATATTCCGAAATGGTGGAAAATTTTTAAAAGCTGATTTTAAGTTTTTACTAAAAATTTTCATTAAATATTTTTATTATTAAAATTTTAAGTACTTTCTGTAATATGAATTTTGCCAAAGAAATTAGGGATTTTTTTCAATTTAAATGCAAAATTAGTTTAAATAAAATGTCAAGACAAATCATAAGTCAACTTTAATTGAATTTTAATTGAAGTTTTTAAAAAACTAAATTATTAGAGGATATTTGTTTCCTTACATTGAAATCATTTAAAGTAACCTTTTAACATATTTGAAAAGTTTAAAATTTAAATAGATTAACTTTAATTTTAAGTAAATACGGAATGTTCTAGTTTCTATATTTATACTAAATTTGTTATGTATTGAACTATTAATTTAATATGATTTTTTCTAGGAAGAGTTGTATTTTATTTATCTCTAAAAAGAACATAAATTGTTCTGAAAACATGAATTTAAAAAATGTAATATTAATTTTTCAATTTTATTATTAGGAAAATCTTTTTTTATGTCAGAATTAAAAAAAATAAATTTAAAGTAAAAAATATTAGTGAATTGAGTATAATCGAGTAAAATCTTATTACTTAAAAAAAAATGAATTTTCCTTTTAAATGAAAGACAAAATTTTATTTTTAAAATGATGTCTTTCATTTAAAAAATTTAAAAGGCTTTTAATTAATTTTATTTGGAAACTTTGAAGGCTATTTTAAAGCAAAAATTTTGTCACTCGGAGAGGTTTAATTTAACAATGATGATTTTTTCAGAATTGAGTTTCAAATCAATCCACATAGAGTCAGAATCTAACATGAAATTTTCAAAGAATTTTAAATTATTGTTTCAAATTTTTGCATTAAAAATATTAAATGATGTATATAAAAAAAAAGTATTCAATAGTTTTTAAAACAAAAAATAAAAAATTAAATTTTTTAATTAAAGAAAAGAAGTTGAGTTTTAGAGTACCATTCTATAACCAATACGGTTTTTCTTATTTTAAATTCTTTTTACATCAAATTTGTTTAGACCCATTATTATTTATTTTTAAATAACAATTGATAAATCGAATATGACTAGTAACTAATAAGAATTTAACTAATTTTTTACCTGTTTAATAAATAAATGACCGATTCTAAATCGTTAAAATATCAGTTGGTCCATTAAACCCACTAAATCCAATATCAATTAATTATTAATTTTATTAATTTGTTTATCTGTGACGAGATAGAGCTTCTTCAGAATAATTATATACAAAGAAATAAAATAGAGTTAAATTAGATAAAATAAGGTTAGAGAATTTATTTGTATATTTTATATTTCTTTTCTTAATTATTTTGCTTATGATAAGTAAAAGCTAATGTGATCAAACTTAATTTTCCAATTCTTTCTTTTTTTACAAACTAAAATCTCTTTCTATTTTTAATTGTGTCTTTTTATTTGCATTTTATTTTATAACTTTTTTTTTACATTTTTTTAGTTATCTATAGACGCTGAAAATGGGAGCTAAAGGGAAGAACACTCTTCCGAGGAGTCCATCATACCGACATATTTAATAAAATTAGTAATAACAATAATAATACTTAAAGCTAATTATCAATTGATTTATAGTTAAAATTATTATTATTAAAAAATAATTTTGGCACATGCCAAGGCGGTTCACAACGGTAAAAAACCTTCTTTTCAGCCTTCATTCAATTTTGATTTTGATTATTTAAAAAAAAAAAAAAGATAAAAAATAATTAAAAGATAAAAAAGTGTAGTATGAATAAAAATTAATCATACAAAAACTTAATAATTAAAAATAAATTATTTTTTAATTTTTATTATGTGATATTTCCGGGTGCCGTAAATTGGTCTTTGATTATGTCAAATGGTGATAGAAATTTTTGTACTTAGTTCTATCGTTAAGATGTGTTGATAGCTAAAAAGTAAAACTGTAAAATTTAGGCATAATTACATTTCTAAATTAGATATTATCAAAATACAATTAGGTAAAAACAAAAATATATTAAAAAAAAAAACTTAATAAATTTATTAATTAGCTGATTGAAAAGTTTCTTTAGTTACTTAAATGCATTTTATTTTGAAAATATGAGAAAATGTGAAAATTTTTTTTTTTTTTTTTAATGTGAATTCGCTTTTAAAGTAATTTAATCACTATTTACATGTTTTTATTTTTTTTTCCAATTTTATTCGGTCATCTAAATTTATACCAATTTTACTTTTTAATGCGGGCTTGAAGACACTTGAAGAAACATTTTTCGCAAATATCCGTCATATATATTTCTTTTGTACTCCACTTGACATCATCGATAAGTTCATTTTTAGTTTCATCGAGACTCTTATATTTTTTGTAAACTATTATATTTTTTGTAATAATCATACACTTTAGCTTCGCCACTGACTTTTTTTGTTGGAATAATGTCCTCGCTTTCATTGTCCGTGTCGTCTAGATTGTTGACAACTGATCGTTGAATAATTGAAGTTGATGACGAGTCAGATTCTGAATCTTTTTTTTTTATTTTGAAAGTTTTATTGATACTTTTTTTTTACTGTTTTAATGCTTTTTTACACTCATTTTACATTTAATTAAAGTTATTAAGTAAGTATTAATAAGTTATTTGTCAATTAGTATTAAGTGATAGTTTTCTTAATCGATAAAGGTGATGAAAATTTTTTTCTATTAGGAAAATTATTTTTTCTTCAATCAAAAATTTTTTTTCTACTAAAAAAAATATTTTTAATAAATTCATTTTTTCTACTACGAAAAATGTTTTTTCTAAAAAAAAAAAATACTTTTTCTACTACAAAAAATATAAGCCATAAATAAATTGAAGAAAATGTGATGGCCAAAAAAATATTTTGGAATAATTTTATTTTGTTCAAAAAGATAAATAGAAAAGGTGCATTTGAGTAGAAAAATTTATGAATTCACATTTAAACATTTATACTCGAGTACTCGTGATGCAACATAGGCCAAAATTCCTTTAGCGTCCCTTTCTTTTTGCTGCAAATGTCTTGTCACACCAAGAATTTCTGCGCACTCGCGAACATAAAACTCAAGATCCTCATCACTACATTTGTTAGTCAATTGAGCCAAACGAGCGTTCTCGGACGAGAAGTGCTCGTCCAGATCGAACAACTCCAACAAAGGAGCATCAGGCTCGTAAAATCTTGGCGGATAAATGGCTGGCTTTAGTGGTGGCAACGGAGTCTCAAACTGAGGGCTGATTAGTGGCAAAGGCTCGTGCTTAATTTTCAAATCGACAAAGCCAGCAATGACCTTGGGCAAATTTTTCATGTCCAACGAAAACAATTGATCATCGAACAAATTGGTCAGATCACGCGGAATTTCTTCACTGTCCTGCAGACACGTCTTCACTCTCTCGGAAATGTTGATGATATTCGCAATATTGTTGTACTCGTTCACGTCTGGGTCTTCGCTGTCGATTTGGTCGAGAAAACACGTGTCATCAGTCAAATACTTGATCAAAACTTCGAGCAGCTTTCTGTTCTCCTCTTTGTCTATGTAGCTGTCGTGGAAAATGTGACACGATCCGAGAGCGCACACTCTGCCTTGGCACGCTTTTTTGAACGCAAAGCTGTTCGAACCGGTCGAAGAGGAACAGCCATAGATGGCGCACACTGGTCTTTTGATCGGAAAACAAATTGAGCCTGACGAAAGCAAAGGAGCTGCTGGTTTTTGCACATTGAGCGTTGAGCCAAATGGATAGACAAATTGTAATGAGTGGCTCGCTTGATCGTTCTTCTCTCCAGCCAAATCAAAGCTTTTGCCGGCCACTTCTGACAATGCCCGGTTAAGCACGCCGTCCGGAATCAGAGCTTCTTTTGGATTGAAGTATTTGTAAAGAGTTGTTCGAATTATGCAGTCATTGTTTACGTTGATGCCATACTCTTCTAGAAAAAAATTGACATTTGTGTTCAGTTTGGCCTCGCCGCCCTCACTTAACATCACAAGAACGCTTCCATTGTGAACCGAAGTGTATTGTTTGAGTGCATCGATTTCGCTTAGTTGAAATTTTTTCTGAGGTCCCACTGATACAAACATTCTAGCTTGGAGTAGCTTTTCGATGGTGATTTCGTCTCGATTGGTCATGATCTTCCACGATTTGAGCTCGCGTTGAAACTTCTTGTAGCCGTTGGCCAACGAAAATAATTCGTCTTTTGACTGATTGAAAAGAATGTTCAAATTTGAATCGATTTTTGGTTGTTCTTGGCCATCACGTAAATCTAAACGGTCGTGTTGAATGTTTGATCCAGCATCGCGATTTTCTCTTCGATTTTTTGAACGAGAGCCCACATTTATTTCTGGTTCATCTTTTAGGCCGCTTTTAGAAGTTGGCACCGGCATTTCAATAGTTTTTCTTGTTTTTCTAATTTTTGATCAATAAAATTCTGAGTGAAAGAATTTAAAAATAAAATCAACTTTTTTTTTTCAAATACCTCAGTTTCTATGGAAACTAAATAGTTTTATGGCGATGAACAAAATGGTGTCTCTTTCAATAATTGTGTTATATTGCTAATAAAAAATGGGTTTTTACACCACCAGGTCCAAAAGTTTTTTTAAGAAACCCTTTTTTCAAAGTGTTCATTTAATTAGTTCACTTCTTTAATTAAAATTTTATATGCTTTTCAGAGGTAAAAAAAAAATAAAAAAACAGCAATAAGAAATGATTGTTTTAGCGAGTTTAAATGGGAAAAAACGGAAAGATAGTGTCAATTCTAGAAATTAAAATTAATCAATGATGAAAAAATAAAATAATTGGCTATTAAATCTAAAGACAACCCTAGAGATATCCTAATCGAGACTCAAAAATGTGATGATGAAGACGTAGTGCTCAAATCAAGTTATAACAATGTAAGACAGGTTATTTCTAGAGTAAGACAAAATAAAGCAGGCTATGGTAAGAACGCAAAAGACTTGTCACACATTGTTATACCGGATAATTTACGATTTACATATAGAAATCAATTATTTGTTTACTCAGATACAGGTCCGTCTGATGAAAATCGTATTCTTTTATTTACAACAGAAGACAACTTGCGTTTACTTGAAAAGTATCGTGATTGGTACTGCGATGGAACTTTTGATATAAGTCCTGTGCTGTTTAAACAATTATATTCAATTCATGTTGTTGTTAATAACAAAGACTTGCCTTTAGTTTATGCATTGCTACCAAATGAGAAGCAGTCGAGTTATACTAAATTATTTCGTCTTATCAAGTCATTTACAACCAAAGAGCCTAAATCAATTAATGTAGATTTTGAAAAAGCTGTTTTCAATTCAGTAATTGACATGTATCTCACTTTCATATGAACTATATTTGAATAAATAAATTTTTTATTCAAATATAGTTTAATATAGTTTTAAAATTAAATAAAGCCCTAAACGGTCAAAATACCTTTTTACTGCCTGCATTCAAATGAATATACAGCAAGATGCGATAAAAATTTAATGTATTTATAGCGGTAACAATTTTTGAAGATTATGATTTTTTCATCATCAAAATAAAAATAAAAAAACGTATCCTGGTAGCTAAGAGTCCAAGCTATCAGAATAAGTTTATGGATTTCAAATTAGAAATTATTGTAAATAAAAAATCAATTAAGAGTCTAAAATTTTCGATAATAATTTATTTAGGCTATATATATTTAAAATATCTTTAACATTTAAGAATTTGACAAATTTGAATTTTTGACCAAATTTCAGTTTACAAATTTGATCAAAAAATTTTAAATGTGCAATTAAATTTCAATGCATTTTTTTCAAATTTCTAAATAATTAATTAATTAATTTATATTTAATTATAATTAATTAATTATAAAATTGTAAAAATCTGAGATGAAATTTAATCATGCATTTAAAAATGTTCTGATCAAATTTAAAGGGACTGTGAAATTCAATAAATTAACTAAATGATAATAAAACTTTCAGATGAGGCTCTGAACTTGTTTTGTTAAAATAATATAAATTGGCTTTCATAAGTCATTATTTATATTTGCTTGTTTAGCTGAAATACGGAACATTCTGTTTACTAGAAACATCTTTTACTTGATTATTATTAAGAACTACACACAGACTTTTATTTTTGGGACAAAGCTAGCATTAAATGAATTATCGATTGGTGTTTAACTTTTTTGAAATAAATACAAAATAATAATTAAAATATAAAGATCATTTTATATTTTGTTTAAAATTTTTTAAAAAATTTGTAAAACAACCCTATTTATCTTATTTTTTTAATAAGCTATGCTGGTAAATTATAAGTCGATGTGTTTTTATAAAATCAAAGTTATTGTGTTACTCCAGAAGTCATTGAGGCAGCTCTAGCTTCAAAAATATACGCTTTTTTAATACTTTATTTCAGTAATCAACTAAAATGATGCTAGTAAATAATTAAAATTTAAAGAGAAAAATATTTTTTGTTTATCGAATATTTAGATGTTAACTAAAAATTTCTAAATTTCTGCAAATAACTCAAATTTAATCTAATTTTTTAGGTTTTTACATTTTTACTGATATAATAGTACATTTTCAAATCTAAGTGTTTACGAAATTTTTGAAAACAAATATGAAAAAAACTGAAAGTCTCACAGATAAATTTAGTTATCATATTTTATCTTATAATCAAATTTTTAAAGTAAAAAATTCTTATTTATGAATTCAATTGAAGGGAACTGTTAACTGACAATTTTGAAATTTTATATTTTATTTAAAAACTTTAAAAAACAATTTTTCTTGTAATTTAATGGATAAATTTTATTAAATTTCGAGAATATAAGTAAATTTATTAAAAGGAAAGGTCAATTAATGTTTTGTTTTTGAATTTTAGAAAAGAATTTCGGGAAGATTAATTTTATTATTTGTGGGTACCAATTGAAAGCTTCAAAGCTCTCATTGCCTCTCACAGACTTGTAACTTAAAAACAAGGAAGCCACTCTAAGATTAGAAAAGGTAAAAATACATTTTTTATTAAGATTGTTTCTAGTCTAAGAAGTTGCTTTCATCCAACTTTATTTTTTGAATGAATGAATTTCAACTAAACAAATAATGGCAAAAATTTGGAAGGAATTTCTAAAATTTTTTAATTTTTAAAAAAAAATATAAAAGGATCTTGAATTAAATTATTATTTTAAATTATTTCTAAACAGTTTAAAGCAAAAATTATAATTACAAACCTATTATAAAAAAGCAAAAAAAAATTTTTTAATTTGTATAGAAAATAAAGAGCCATTTAAATTTATGATTAAAAAGTCATAAGTTATTATTTTTTGACACTTTACAATAAAAATAGAAAAATAACTACAGCTTTTAGCCATACAGTAATTAAATTGTGACTTGTTTAGACAGATATGGAAAAATCCTTCTGAATGACAGACGAAACAACTATTTTAATTGATTTTGATCAAAAAAGTTAATTTTCATTTCAAAATCAAAATTTTTGCTATTCACTGAATTTAGATATTTCATTATTATGCTCAAAACCATATAAAATCGCTGGAAATTTCATAAAATTACGAAAATAGTTTGTTTTAAGGCACTAATAAAGGATGAGGGTTAAAATTAGATCCAGACAGTAATTTTAGCATATTGAATTCTAAAGATGTCAAACTAAAATATCAAAAAATAGTCTCTGTTGAAGCATTATTTTCATTCAATGTTTTTGGGTGAATGCAGTATCGTAAATAATTTTAACTTATATAGCTTATTTTAATACTGATCATATTAATTAAAGAGAAAATATATAACATATTTAATTAATAAATTTTTTTCTGGTGAGGAACTTTTTAATTTTAGATGGTTGTCACACTGTTAGCTTCAGATATCGGAAAGATTTTAATTTTCTCAATATTTATACTTTATATGCACCAGACATTCTGAGACAAAAAAAGGCATATCTGCGATATCAGTCATCATATTTTTTATTTGAAAATGAGTTTATTGTATTTTTTGCAAAAAATTTTAAAAATCATTTTCTGACCTTTTTTCGTATCCATGATAAAATAAATAGTTTATATTAAAGTTGTAGCACTTTTTTTTAATTATTGTATAATACCGAATTACGAAATCAAATTAAGTCACCAAGAAGCCGAATCGTTCCATTTGATTGAAAAACTCAACCATAATTACACTATTAATTATTATTTCTTAATTTTAATGCTGATAATTCATAGCAAAAAATAGGCCATTCTTTTTATTTAGATCTTGAATAAATTAGTAAAATACAGATTATAATTTTTCTTCTTATATGTATCTTGAAAAATCAAAATTTGTATTGAAATTCATATTTTATAATTTATTTTTTTAAATCAATTTGTATTTTTGTATGAATATTTAAATTCTGAGTAATTATTTTGGTTCTTTATGATTGTTCTTTTAATTCTTTGTATGTATTCATTATTAATAAAGTTAATTTTGTATTTTTTCTAAGATGTTTGTCTTGATTAAAAAAAAATATGATAAAATTCTAATTAATTAACTCATAAAGCCAGAAAGATATTTTTTGAGGAATATGTTTTGTTCAGCAAATTCAATATGATATTATTGTCTTTTAGATTGCTTTATTTATTCTGTTTTCTTTTAATGAAGCCTCGTATTAACAATGCATTGAAAAAATTTATTTAATAAGTAGCTTTAATTCTTACAAAATTATAATATTTTGGATTAAATATTTGAATCTAATTTGAAACTTTTAATTTTTTTAGACATCATTTTTCAAAGAAAACATTTCTATTGAAAAAAAAAGGTCTCTAAATGGTAAAAGTCGAGCCAGAATTTGGTTTAAAGTCGAATTATGTTGAATGAAAAAATTTGTGCTAAAAAACAAATCATCATTTCAGTACTTCTAATCTTAATAGAAGGTAAGATTTTTTATTTATTAATTTAAAATAATCATTTTTAAAATGAATCAATTATTAAATGTTTTATTTGCAAATCTAACCATTTAATATGTTAATATTTCCAATGGTTGTGACTTATATTTTGCAACGTGAATTTTCATACAAAATTTTAATTCTTAATAAAATTATGGATTTTGTATTATAGATTTTTCTGTAAGCTTTAAATGTTGAAAAAAAAATTTTTCATTTAAAAGTCCAGTTTAAACAAAAAATTAAAAAAAAATTAGCAGTAAATTGGTTATTTTTAATCAAGTATATGTTAATTTAGAATTGAAAGTTGAATTTTTTCTAAACTTAATTTTAAATAACCTTTAAAAATAAACCAGTTTAAACATGTAAGTTTTATTTTATTACTATCATAACCACAAAATTCAAAATTATTTAAGTAGTTATTTGATGACAGAATTTTAGAATAAAAAAAATCTACAAATTTCAAAAAAAAAAGTCAAATTAGAATAGTTCATAGAGACAAAGAACAAATCTCAAAAATTGATATTTTTTTTTGATCATTAATATTGTCTTTGTAAATCAAAATTAATTTTATTTGTTGAATCTATTGAAAAAAATTTTGTTTCATTCTGTTTCACCATCAAATTTTAAAAAGCTCAATTTTTTCAAATTAAATCAATGAAAAATAATTTAATTTTTGTAATTTTTGGAAGGTTTGAATGAAAATTATCAAAGCCCCCTGATTTTTACCGTTCTTTTCTCAAAAAAAATTGGTTCATTTAATTTCAGCAAAATCATTTCGCAGTACACTGAAATATTTTTTCATTTCATGATTTTTTTCCAATAATAAATTATTTACTTTAAATTTAACTTTTTACTTAAGCTTCTAAAAATTTATATATTTTAATCTTTTAGCAGAGAAAATTTTGTGAAAGATTATAATTTCGGAAAAAAGAGTAGCGTTATAATAAAAATTTAGAAAAATTTTCTTTGAAATAGTTAAATTAACTTTTTTCATCTTTGATATGAACGATTTTTTTGTGAAAAATTGAATTTTTTAAGGTGCAAACAGTTCAACTTATATTTCACAGGTCATCACAACACAGATAAACAAAATTGCCAGGAATCGACTAAAATGTGTAACTCATTTTAATTGTTCGATAAAGATTTTAACACTAGATTCATATTGTTGTGGAGTAAATGGCTTTTGTTGCAGTTGGTTTGAATACATTATCGATTCTCGAAGTAATACAAATGATTATTTAGTGCCAAAAAAACCACCAACTCTTTCAACAATAATTGTTCTATTGATTATCCTTGTGTGCATACTTCTCATATGTTATTGTTTCATAATATTTCTGTGTTTTCGTTTTAAATGTGGTCTATTTAAGAAACCAAATCTTATCGTGATAAGCGAAGCCTCTGATTCTTCCATTTATGAATCTGATTCTGTATCTGCTCAATTGTTTTCTACAAAAAATCAATCACTCAAGTCACAACAAACTTCTTCCAATCAATTATCAAAAAATTTTATCCGAAAAAACCAAAATCAGAATTTCCGATCGAATATTTCAATGTCTTCTAGCCCGTCGCCTCAAATATTAACACACAGTTCTTCATCTAACTTTAACTTAAAGCCAGATCGTCACGTTGACTATGATAAAGAATCGCCCTCATCAATTCACACTAAATTGAACAAGAAAAATAAGAGACAAAGCAAAATGAATACCCATAACAGAGCTAAATCGTGTGATTTTTCTCAATATTACCCTTTCTTAACTGATACAAATGAAGTAGATGAAAATTTGGATGCAGATATTTTAGAACTGGCGTCGGAATCATCATTTTTGAATATAGAAAATACTGGAGATGCAATTCAAGCAATTAATCCAAATAATTGTGGTAAGGAATCGTTAAATTTCTACGCAGATGAAAAGCCTCCTTCTTATTATGACATAATAAAAAGAAAAATTTAAAAATTAAAAGTAAAAATATCGATTATTAAAATTATTTTTTATCTCTAAAAAACTTTATCAAAAATATTGCTTCTTCGAATACAAATAAAATCAGTAAATTAGCTTTCTTTTTCTTAAGCTGTACATTTGTAAATTTAATCTAAGTCAATTATTGAGTATTTAATTTTAGCTAATATTTGTCTTGCATAGAATTTAATATATATGTTTTTAAATAAAAAATAAAATAAAACTTTTCTTTTGTTTAAAAAATGCCGATAAAAAACTAACACATTAAAAATTAAAGCTGAATTTTAGTTGAATTAAACTTCATTTATTGGGTCTACCCGGTTATGTAAACATTTGGTCACATAATATGTGAACAAAAATTGTTCACGGCTTAGGTGAACAAAATGTTCACCTAATTTTAACAAATTATTTTTGTTCACATAAAGTGATTTTTTAACCTTTTTGGTGAACACCAGGTGGTTATGTGAACAGAACTGATATTAGGTGAACAACATAAAATTTACGTGAACAGAAAGAGAATACGTGAACAAAAAAAATTTACGTGAACAAAAAAATTTATTAATTATAATCATGAATAAGCTCGTTTAGTAAAGTAAATAATAATATTTTAGTCTTTTTTCTTTAATGGTCAACTAGGAACCCCCATTATGGTAAACGTAAATTAATACAAAATTGATTCTTAATAAAAAAATTTATTAAATTAGTTATGATTTTTATATTTTTTATCTATACATTTTATACATTTTTTAATTTTATAATACAATTAATACAATTACTCAAATACATCATAAAAACAACATTTCTAGTAAATTTTGTACCTTTTGGTAAAGTAATAGTTATATCTTCGAAATCTGATACCCTTGAGAGTGCAACATAAAGTTGTCCATGCGAAAAAACAGGCTGTTCTAGATACACACCAACATTTTTTAGCGTCTGGCCCTAAGATTTATTTATCGATATAGCAAATGCTGGTCGGACTGGAAACTGTACTCTTTTGAAATCAAATGGAAGACCTGAATTAGTAGGTATTAAGGGTACTCTTGGAATATAAACAGTTTTTCCCTTTAATTTTCCTATTGCTATTTCAGCTTCTATTAAATGTTTGTGTAATGACTTCACAATTAATCTCGTTCCATTGCAAAGGCCAAAATTAGATGATTTATTTCTCAAGAGAATTATTGGCTGACCGATTTTTAAGGATAATTTAGATGGTAGTATTCCAGGTGGATTAATACTATTTAAAAATTCGGTTGGGTATTGAGTTGTTTCCGAGTCAATAACTACTGAATCTTGGGAAATATATTCTACTTTTAGGCCTGGTAACAGACTTAAAGCGATTTCATTGATGGAGTCTACTTCTTCGTTTGTTGGACAAAGTATTGCAGAGTCTATAAATTCATAAGGATTTTGACTAAATATAAACTTAATTAGATGACGATTAGATGTTATTTTGAATAATTTAATAAATACTTAGTAGTTATATTTGGAAAAATTGTCTTGATTAGGGTTTCTTTATCATAGTGGTTAATCAACTCATCGGGCAATTCAATTAAGTCATCGTAACCGTTTATATCGCTAAATCTTTTTTCTTTACCTTCCCCAATCCGTAACAAAAAATCGGAAAACTTTTTAGCTCTTTGACTGTCTCTTCCATTTTTTGTCAAAACTCTCATGTTTAGTTTTAGTTTTAAAACTTCAACCTCTGTCCAAAAATTTGACTTATTAAATGTTGCATTAACAATTTGTGCACTGTTACCCTTTTTTATTACTGGCAATATCTGACGAAAATCACCTCCAAATAACATTATCTTATTCCCGAAATATATGTTTTCGAAATTTTTATTAATGACCTTCATTATGTCTTGGAGGGTACGATTGAGAGCTTCAAATGCATGCTTGTGCATCATAGGGGCCTCATCCCATATTATAAGATCCGCTTTCCGTATTAGTTCTGCTAATTCGGATTGCACTGTTATGTCACATGTAGATATATTGTCTAAATTCAATGGAATTTTAAATCTTGAATGGGCAGTTCTACCTCCAGGTAGAAGTAAAGCGGCAATGCCAGATGAAGCAACAGTTAGTACAATTTTTTTCTCTGATCTTAAATATGCGATGAGTGTATTATAAAGAAAAGTTTTGCCTGTTCCACCTGGTCCATCAACCAAAAAAAGTTTTTTACCAACTTTTTAAAATTATATTTAATAAATAATTTGCGTACTATATAAGATTATGGAATTACCTGTACTTTGCTGAGTCCTTTTAATTATTTTATCAAAAACTACTAATTGGTCAACGTTTAGTTGTTTATGATTTTCTTGAAAATTTGTTTTCAAAAAATCGACATCATAGTCTAACTCTTCATTTATCAGATTATTTTTAACAGTTTGATTATTAAGCTCAAAAAGGCAAATAACTTTTTCACTGTCATACTTGAAAATTTCAGTTAGTGGTTCTACATTTTTTGGGCTACTGAGTAAAATCTTATTTATGTAGAAAAGGCAAGTATTATAAACTTTATCGTCAAATGTCAAATTTTGATTATTTTTGATAGTCTGGTATTTATATAAATTGTCAGTCGAAAGTTCGTTTTTGAAACGTTCCCATAAAATCTTAATGTCGGGTGGTTGGCAATTTTCTAATAAAATCATGAAAAATTTCCTTAATTCATCAATATCGGTAATTCTTAGACATGCTTCTTCAAGAGACTCTATCCATTGGTTATTAGATTCAAGATAACCATGTTTTTGTGCTGCTTCTTGAAAAGTTAAGCACACCTCTCCATTAACAGTTAACAAATCTTTGTATGATTCAGCTCCCTTTTTATATAGTAATAAAATTCTTAATGCGAAACGTTGAATATCTGATGGGTGCACAAAATACATTCGGCCAATTATTGTTTCGTCTGGTCTTTAAAGATTAAACTTTATTGGTAAAACTTGTGAAAGTTTTTTTATAAAACTACCTTTTCTTTTCTCTCCACTCTTTATTGTGATCATCAAAAGTAAAAAAAGTACTTTTTAGCTAATTGTGGTTTATCTTTGTTTAATTTAAAATAAGCTGTCAATTGAGTTTCGGTTGAAGATTGTGTTATTTTTTCTTTAGAGTCGTTTGATTTAAAAAAACACATATGAGAATTCGGTAAATGTACAGACAATCTTTTAGTTTTCGGAAATTGATCTGTTAAATTGAAGTGAAATAGTCTCCAAGTACATTCTGGAGCACTAATGTATCGCATATCTCTAAACTTCTCAATTTCGTCGTTTTCTTTTATGCTTGAGTCGGAGTTATGTTCTTTTGAGTTTGTATAGTTTTGTTTTGTGGGTTCGTTTGAATTAATTGTGACTAATGATTTATCATGACCTGATGAAAGTTAAATTAGTTGTTAAAAAGGACAACTTACTGCACTTCTATCAAATTAACGCCCTACCGTACCCGTACCTTCATCTTTTTTGCTGGAGTACGGGGACGGTACGGCGTTAATTTGATAGAATTGCAGTATGAATAAAATGAGTAAAAAACTACCTTTGCAAATATATTTAAAAATGTATTAAACAGCAGCTACAAAGTTACAAATCTCTACATTTATGTGACAGTTGTATTTTGTTGATAGGTAGGGGTTATATGGTATTACCCATTTGTTGTCGGGATTGTCTGCACTACGCTTATATATGGGGTATGAATTTTTACAAAGTATTGTTTCTTCTGAATATTGTTTTGGAAACCCTTTACTGCATTTTCCATCAATCATGCATGGGACATTCGGATAACCAGGTCCACAGGGTCCATGCATCATACACGATTTAACAATTCTGTGTAAATTTGGATACTCTTCTTTTTTTGGAAGTTCAGCACTAACTGTAAGATCAACCTGTTGTACCGTTTGGATCTTGTCATTCGGGTGCAGAATTATCAAAATGTGAGCGTGTGGTAGGCCTCTTTTTTGAAATTCGATGACAAAGATATGGCCAATTGATCTTCCCATTACATGATTTTTTATTAAATCTTTGATCAAAATTTTTAGTTTTATTCGAAAATACCGGGCGATAAGATCTGGACGGTCGTTTGGAGTTTGAGCAAAAATAAGATTTTTTTTTAAACCAGGCCAGTTTGGATTGCAAGTCATTGCGATAAAAAGGTCTGGTTTACCAAGAGCTCTAACAACTGACATAGTATCTTGAAAAAGTTCATGCATATGCCTAGGACTTCCGATAAAAGACGAAGGAAGTATTACTTTTTTACCAATATTTTCCAAGTTGGCATTATCACTGCTGCTAATTGCATCTAAAAGGCCTTGGTAAAGTTCAGCACGAATGCTTTCTTGGTTGAATCTCAAAAAGTTTAATCTGCTTGCTTCGACTTTACCAGCATATTTTTCAACAATATACTGGTGTGGTAATCTACCAAAAAATATTAGATTTGTATCTTATATAAACAATATGTTATTTATAAAATCCTGAAATTGTTTCTTGAAATTAAAATTATATACCTGGCCTATCTTTTATCTGGTATGCATAGTATTGCATTGCTGAAACATATTTAGTATCACTTATTTGATTTTCATCATTAGATATTTTTTGTTTTAATGGGTATGTATCATATTCCTAACCTTGTTCCCCTCTTGGAAACATTAGAACGTAACGGAACATGGATCAGCATAATCATATTTTGGATCAACTGTTTTAATCGAGCCATCATTTGAATGAATAATTAAATCATTTTTAATTGTCAATCCACATTGGTTAGGTATTAATGCTGCAACCTCTTGGGTGGTTGGTAAATTGTAACGTTTATCTTTACCAACGTGTTTTTTTAGTTCAATTGAAATATTTAGAGATGGATCATTTCTTATTCGTCTTCCCAATTGCTGATAAATTTTTACATAAGGATCATACTGAATCAAATTTTCTTGTAAACGGTTTAGAATAATAATATTGATGCCAGAATTAAATTTGTTCGATCGGTACTTAGCTTGGAATTGAGGGTCATAAATATAAATTTGGGAAAAGGATGGCTGGTTTGGATCGTTTGGTTTCAAATTACTGATTCTTTGTTCAACTGGGCATTGATTCGATAAGTATATACGCCGGATGTATATTTCATTAAGTCGGTATTATAGTTTGTTTTAATCGATGTGAATGATAAATTTTATTATAAAGTCGAATATTCGTTCGGAAATCTTGAGCCTCTTTAGAATTATCCGTTAGTAGTTTAAAAATTTCTTCTGGCAATTGATTTTGAGGAGGTAAAGAAACTTTGCCTTTTGAACAGCAAGTGCCAAAAAGAGGATTTTTTATTGAGCCTTCTGTCTTTTCTTCTATCCATATGGATGCCGAACAAAATTGACAAACAACTTCTCTCTTAGGTAATATAATGGAACCAAATGTTTCCGAGTTTGAATCTCTATCAATATATTTCCCAAGGATATTCTTTGGGTCGTATTTTTTTCGTGCAATAAGATAGCTTTTTGAATTGATTTTTTTTGTTCTGTTAATTAAAAAATAATGAAAATAAAATAAAAGATTAAATAATAGCAAAACATACGAAATATTATTGATTAACGGGATAATCTCAGTGTTGCTTTCGATTGAATCTATAATGCAATCATTATCAACATTAGGATTATAACGATTTTTATTCAAAGGACAATCTTTGTGATTGGTTCTTTTATGTGTATGACTGCCACATGAACATTTTTTAGGCAATTGTGCTAAAGAGGGTTTATCTGTCCCTGTTGGTAATATGGAAGAGTTGAATGGACAATCTTTATGATTGGTTCTCTTGTGTGTCAGACTACCGCATTTACATTTTTGTAAAAAAGAATCAGTAGAGCTTGTTCCAAACACTGTTGGTATCGTAGAAGTGTTATTGTAAAGGAGTTGCTGATGAATATGGTTAGCTGTGGATGGACTTTCAAAAGCAGCATTCTTTTAGAATATATTAAGTTATTTATGATGTTCAAAGTTATATAGTTATGGATATTTAATTTACATTCATTGAATGGTATGTAGGTCGAGCTGGTGAATCGTAAGAAAAAGTGTGTGGTGGCTGGGTGTTGTATGTGGTTAGCTGTGGATGGACTTTGAAAAGCAGTATTCTTTTAGAATATATTAAGTTATTGATGATGTTCAATGTTATATAGTTATTGATATTTAATTTACATTCATTGAATGGTATGTAGGTCGAGCTGGTGAATCGTAAGTAAAAGCGTGTGGTGGTTGGTGTTGTATTTGGTTAGCATCGCGTAAACTATTATGAGAATTTAATGGACAATCTTTATGGTTGATTCTCTGGTGTGTTAGACTATCGCATTTACATTTATTTAAATATGAATCATTAGTTTTTAGACCAAACACGTTTAGGTGTTGGTTTGTTGATTGACTTGGTGAGTTAAGAGAGTTTGTGATATTGTTTAGGAGATTTCTTCTTATGATGGTTGTGGTTAATGCAATATTGCTGTTTTTTTTCTTTAGGGAGTTTTCAAAATCAACGTCCTATTTTATAAAGTAAAATTATAAGGTATTCAAAAAATATCATTTAAGGTACTTCTAAGTTTTTCCTTTTTTGGTTTTTTGGTGTAATTAAATTAAATTGATGCAACGAATTATACATATAAACATTTTATTCAAAAAAAATCTATAAAAAACAAAAAATTAATTTTTAATAACTTTAATAAAAAAAATAAATGATTTTAGAAATTTTGTTGTGATGTGGCTATCTCATCACATTTTTGTTCATCACTATCTAAGATTGTCGAATTAAGTTTGGATTTTTCTAACAGAGAAAAATCCAAATTTATTAAATCTTTGTCACTTTCGCTTTCAACGTTTTGTTCGTCGATTATGTTCAACTATTCGTCTAAATCAAGCTTTACGTTCTGTTTAGCATAGGTTTGTATGAAACGTAATAATTGGTTTAAGCTGTTTTCTTTTCTTTCTTGTCTTTTCTTCTCTTCTTTCAATTCTTGAATTTGTTTGGTATAATTTGAAACCATCTTTGAAGGATTTAGAAACGCTTTTTTTTTTTCAAGACGTTTATTTTTTTCATTTTGATTTGAAAAAAAGGATATTAAAAGTTTCATTTTTAAAGCTTTCTGGATCAAAAATAAGTAAAAAAATTTGCAATTCTTGACTATTTGTTATTAATTTGTCTTAGGTTTGAGATTCAACAATCGTCTATTAAATACTAAATTAACACCTCTAAGTTTTATTTAAATGTATTGTATAGGTGTTAATTGTATCATATACTTTAACTGTGATTGTAAAACCATTTCACATAGTATGAAGTGAAAAAAATAAGAAATAGATCAGAGTTTTTCTTCCATTTACCTGTTGCTAAAAAGAAAGGAAATAAATCAACAAATTTATCGGTACATAAAATACAACGCTATTTAAATTAGTATTTTATTAGGTATAAGTTTTTTGTTTTGTTTCCTATCTTTTTAGCATCAGGTAAATGAAAGAAAAATTTTTGTTTTACTTCCTTTCTTTTTCACATCATGTTAGAGTATTGGATAAAAATAGTTTTACTTCCTATCTTTTTCACATCACGTTAAAGTATTGGAAAAAAAAATCGCTGTAAACTTAAATAATAAGATATATTTAATGACTTTTTGATTTGTGTAAATTTTGTCCACGTTCACCTTCAAAATATTTACACCATAAAACGCATTTCACTGGATTACGCTTGTTATTAAGTACTTTTTCTACATTTTTAAACGTGGACTCTGGTATTTGTGAATTTTCATTGGCCAAAGATTCAAAAAAAGCTGCCTTTTTTTTAGTTTCACTTAAAGAACTTTGCTTTAGACGTCTTTGAATATTGTTTATTTCATCACTTTCAAATTCATCAGCATCAGCGTAGCTATTATTACAGTCATCATCATTTTTAGCTGTACTGGAATGTGTTGTCGAAACTTCATGTTGTTTATACAACGTTTCATCATCAGCTTCTTCGTCATCAGCTTCCTCATCATCAGGTTCTTCTCATCGTTCTCTCTCTTTCTCTCTTGATCTTAACTCTCTCTCTCTTCTTCTTCAACTTCCTCATCACGTCCTGTGCTTATTAAAGAACCACAAATTGAACCACTGTCCGAACCAGATTCAGAAGCCGTTTCGAAATCAAATACTTCTTCTTTGTTTATTTCAATTCCAAATTCGGATTCAAAATCACATAATCTGTGAAATAAAAAAATTATATACTTTTAAATTGTTAATGAGTGGACATTAGAAAAAATATCTACTTTGTCCCTGGCGCGTAATATTTACTGATTTCTTGCAATATTAAATAATATGCATTTTTACGATCATATGTTACTTTGTTATTAAACCGCCACAAATATTCATCAATGTATGATTGTATCATTGATCTTCTACATCCTCGCATCTCTTTGAATTTGCTTTTACAAGCGTTCCGTAGGCTCTCAATTCGGTTTGTGCAAGCTTTGGTTATTGGGTCTTAAAAATGCAAGCTATGGTTCACTGTTAAATGTTTAAAGTCTTTAAATTCTCGTATTCGTGTATAACTTTGCCTGCAATCAGATTGAATAGTTGTTCCTTCCTTACATTTGTCTACAATTATATTAAGTAAAGTTTTTGCATCTCTTTCTTTTAGCAATTCCATATAACACAAGGTATTGTCAACTATTTCATCATCACCATCGCCTTCATTATTATCTTCATCATCATCGTCTATATATCCGATTCTTTCAACTAAACCAAAGACCCATATCCTATCTCTAATTAAATCTTTGCCGACACCATGTTTTACTTTTGCATACATAGATTCGTCTATCTCGACTATTTTACGATAGCCACCTATTTTTAAATTTTTTTTATCTAATGCTAGACTACATATTTGTCCTAAACGATAACAAGCTGAAGAGACAAATTTTTCACTAACTTTATCATTATTAATTTCGGCCATACTAATTGTTTTTGCGATCGTAAGCTGTGCTGCCCAACATTTTTTTACTAACATTACAATCTTCAATGGTTTACGAATTAATGAAAAAAAAGACTCATTCAAAACAGACTTGTTTTGGTCACAAGTACTACATCTCCAAATCAATAACTGATGTTTAGCATTCTTATCGCGCTTTATATATATAGAGAAATATCTTGACCATTTTTTTTACATGTTGGATTAGTACAATTCCTTTGAGGATATACTAATCCACGCTCTTTTACTTTATTAAATAACTTATACTCTTCCGATTCAAAAATTTTCGACATTTTGAAATACAAATAAGCAAATAGTTTAAGTGAAAATTTTTTCTACTTTTATATATCCTAAATATTTCATCACTTGTTCTTAAATTTAAGTAAGCGCTTACTTTTTATTTTTACATGATTAAAAGTTTCAAAATAATTTTAACAAACTTGTGAAAAAAATATTTATGAAATTTTTTATTTTTTTATTATTTTATTTTTTTAATATTGAATGTTAGGTGAACAAGAGCATTTTTATGTGAACAGTCGAGGTTTATTTGAACATGATTTAGTTTAGACGAACAAGATAATTTTTATGTGAACAGTCAAGGTTAAAGTGAACATTAGTGTTTATGTGAACAAAAATAATTTGTTAAAATTAGGTGATCAAAATGTTCACCTAAGCCGTGAACAATTTTTGTTCACATATTATGTGACCAAATGTTCACATAACCGGGTAGACCCCATTTATTTTATTTAGAGAAACACATCATGCAAAATAAAATGGATCTAGGTCCTCATTAAAGTTTACCGCATTTGGTTGCTTGGTACAAAGAGTCCGGAATTTTTCAATATGATTCTAACTTAGAAAATGAATGCTTGGTTAATATCAAATAAGAACCAATCTCAAGTTTTTCCAAAAAGATATCTCCTTAGAATTTTTTTTTAATTTTTAATATGAATATTGAACATTATATTCTCGGTTAACTAGCTAAAAAAATTTAAAATGCTTCAATAAGTATCTGTAAAAAGAAGTATTTTACCACTCAGTATCAAAAAAGATAAGATTTGTTAATTCATTCATGATAGACTTTATGGAAAACATGAATAGAGACCCTAACAGCAACTTCGAAAAGTTTTCGCATAAATAACTCCATAATAGAAATTGACTGCATAGATTTAGTCAAGTTGGTTGCAAAATTACCCTTACTTTATATGTCACTAAACGAATAAGTCTATTAAGATTTTTATTAGTCTCTTAAGATTAGTTAAACTTATCGCTCCCCGTCCATCAGCATCAGAGACCACAAAAAATGCAAATTTTTTTAGAGAAATATCGTCAAAATAATACAAAAATAAAGTATCATATTTTAAAGTTAACATTATTTTAATTAATTTTAATTAAGTAAATGTATTAAGTAAAAGAAATGTATTATTGGTATTCGAAATGATTAAAAAAGGAATGACATCATTCCCAATCAAAATTTATTTGCTTCTTGTGATAATTGAAATTCTCTGTGATTTGATAAAGATTTGATAAAAATTCTATGCCCAAATTTCAGCTAAAAAAGCTTATGATCTAAAATTCCTGATCAACTGCTATTAAATATTTTATTTAATTGTTAAACGCTGGGTCAAATGATTCCTCATATAATGAACAATTAAAGCTAATACTCAAGGGGCAGACTTTTTTAAATCATCAAATATCTAAAATTTATTATCGAAAAATCGAGTTAGTATAATAAAAAATCTAGCATCAAAATATTTTAATTTTTATCGCCAAATTAATTTAAGTTTCATCAAAAAAATTATATGCATAAATTAAAAATAATTCATCATCAAAGAAAAATTTATATTTATTAATTAAAAATAATATTCTAATCAAAATTAATTAAAATATGTAATGTATAAGGAATAATTTAGTTCTTTGAAATGTTTAATGCTTAAGCAACTTTGCTTTATCCGAAAATATATGTCTGCAAAAACTCTGCAATACAGTTGATTAGAATACTTTTTAATGCGGCGGTGAAGTTTGGAGCAAAAAAAATTTTAGCAAAGCAAAAAAGTTTTTTCAATTTAAAAATAAACTGATAATTTGAAAAATATGAAAATTTTTAACATATCAATCAAATGAAAGCTGAAACCAAAAATATAAAATTTTGAAATCGGATCATTTTTTCAAAAGTTATATGAGCTTAAAGTCTAAATAGGCTTATTACTTAAAATGACACTATCTTGGTCATTTTTAAGGCTTTTAAAATATTTTTTTTAAGCATGTTCAGAAATAAAAGATGAATTCAAAAAAAAATAATGGTAAAGCTATTCCACTAAAAATTTATCTTACAGTCCTGAAAAACCAAAAAATAGATAATGTGGCTGTTTATTACCCCCCAATTCCCGCATGTCATTGGACCGTCGATCTGAAAAAAAAGTTTTCTTAAACTTATTTGAGTGCCTAAAACATAGTAAAAATGCAGATGCAATTTTTGGAGAAATCTCATAATAGTATACTTGCTTATCCTAAACCCTTGAGTCTAAGAATTCAAATCAGTGGCGAGTTTTTGATAGCTAGATGTAGGGTCTTTTCTAATCTCTCCAATAATGTAATTTTCATCTCTAAAAGTCAGCTTCCGAAGTCTACCAGAACGGCTTCGATCAGAGACAGAACCAGTCTCTTCATATCTTTTCTTAGTTGAAGAGACACATTTTGGAGATACACCTAACAACTTGGCTATTTCGTTTTGCTTTTTATCTCAAATTTTTAGCAGACCCACAATCTACCATTTTTGGGGGCTAGACACATTTTTTCACACATGTTTTGCCAAATTAAAGATATTTTTGTAATGTTATTTAGAGACCGATTGAGGAGTTGGATAGTTTTTAAATTAAACAGTTAAAGAGCAAAATTTACTCAAAATTAAAAGTTATTTAAGAATTAATAATAAAGGTGTGAAAAAAGGTAGCAATGGTTACTAAAACTTTTGGATTACCCGAATTTCTAAACTTTCTTTACTTTCTAAACCGACTTTTTTTTTAAATTTTTTAGATGAAGTTTTTTCATTATAAATATTTAAAAGTTGATTATATTTTTATACCGAGTGTCATATATCAAATTGTAGAGAAAAATAAATTCTACAAATTGATGCTTATATTTTATTTTTTTTGCACTCAATTTTTCGTTAAAAACAACAAATATACAATTCAAGATAAATAAAATAAACAATTTCTAAACTTTTGCAACATACTGTATAATCCATCGAAATTTAGTTATCAGCCTAGAACTATTTGCCTCTTCAGTTCTATGCTGAGGTTTTCCTTTAAAGTAGCTTGGCATTTTCGGTTCATAATTGTGCCTTTTTAAAAATTCAAGAGTATCTCGGAAACCTCGTTCAACAATAAACAAATCATCTGGTAAAAACCAATTACCGGCATCATCAAATTTTTTAAAAATGTCCATTGTTATTTTTGCATCATTGATTTCTCCATTTGAAAGATATGGACCAATAGTTTCAATTAAAGTACCGTCGGTTGAACATATGTTCATGAATTTCAAAAGACAACGTTTTTTGTGCTCCGAAAATGTCTGTTTTTGAAGTGCATATGAAGATGACTTTCAATGTATAAGTAGGTAGAATCTCATATTGTTACCACGTCATTTTGATTCGCATTCTATAATACCTTTGACATAGTAGTTGTGTAATTCTCAATAACATCTACTCTATTAAACTATTCAAAACCCAAATAAAGTGGTGTAAACGATTCTGAAAATATTTGTCTAACTTGACGAACAAATCGTTTGATTTGGTCATATGATGCAATAGGAACAAACGCATTTTTTAGCGAAATCTTTCCAGTTATATTTTCATCTCTAATATGATGATATAATCCATAAAATCATTTAAGGATACACCAGTCAAAATCTGACATCATTTGTCATCAATTCTTGCATAATCATGACAAACTGCTCCAGTATTACTTTCGGATCGTTTTCCCCAGTAAGCTCGAAATCAGAGTAAAATTCTTGTTGAGTATCAGGGTCAAATGTTTGAATTAATTCTTCAAGTCTTAATTGATTATAAAACTCGCCCTTGTTTGGACATAATTTACACAGATTTTTGTGGCAACCATTACAAACATATTTGTACTTAAGAAAATCAAAAGCTAAATATGAAAGCGTCATCTTAAGTAATGATGAGGAAATTCCTATTTTATTAATTTTAAGCTTAGAGTTAGAATCAAGTCGAGCTGGGCAATGAGCACATGTACGATGTAGATTATTCATTTTTCAACTTAAGTGAGAAGGAAATGAAACAAATTCAAACGAATACTAAAAACAAAATTCGTCAGATAAGACTAAAGAGTTAGTGTTATGTAATTAAACGTTTAAAAATTACCTTCAACTTTCATTTTTCAAAAAAAAAATTGAATATTTAAAAATAACCCAATTTTTAAGCAGAAAAAGCGCTTAAATTTTCAATTTCTTGATTCAAGTGCAAGAATCTAAAGAACAGAAATTAGGCAGGATTTGCATTTTTACTATGTTTTAGACACTCAAATAAGTTTCAGAAAAAATTTTTTTTTCAGGTCGACGGTCCAATGACATGCGGTTACTGGGGGGTCATAAACAGCTACATTATCTATTTTTTTAGTAACAATGTTCTCGATCTTGCGATTGTGTCAGATGAGCTGCTTTGTAAAACTTCTGAATTTAATGTGCATAAAAATATAGCTATTTCTGATCATTATCAAATTAGCTTTGTATTAAATGACATGATCCAAAGATCATCATATTCTATCACAAATTGGAAAAAATTGAAGGTAAAACTGCTTGAATTAGAGCCAATAGATGACCAAAATATCATAAATACTGAACAACTCGAACAGGAAGCAATAAAATTTTCGGAAAATCTAACAAAACTAATTGAAGATTTCACTAACGATAAAACAAATATTGGTGGAAAAATAAATCAACCAAAAAATGTTCTTTTTTCAATCAAAGAAAAAAAGAAACTCCTGCGAGAATATTCAAAAACACAAGATGCTGTCATGAAAAATAAATTTGACAATCTATCGAACGAAATCAAAAGAAAAATTATAACTCCAATTCAAAAAATGGAACGCAATGTATGAAAGCTTAAACAAAAGTTACCACTCAGAAAGAAAATATTGGAAATGTTTAAATGGGATCGTCTTATTTTCGACAAATCATTTTCGACAAGTTTATTTTCGACAAATCAAATCGGACTAAAATAATTTCGACATAATATTAACTCGACATAATTTCGACATGAATAAACTCGGCTTAATTTTTGCTTAGTATAAACTCGACAAATTTAGACAAATTTTTATATATTAATAATGGAAGAATTAATGAATAACTTTGAAAATAATGATTTAAATTTAAATTTAATACGTTCATCACGCAACAAAAAAGATGGAAGTGCAAGTTGGTTATTAATTGACAATGAAAATTTTGAAAACAAAATCGGCTATGAATCCAAAAATGGAAAAAATAAATTGGCGTTGCAATAATACCGAATTTCCAAACTGCAAAGGTTCTGTCTATACAATGGGACGTAAACAACCTATAGTTACTTTCAAACCACACGAGCACAACGCCTCAATTAAAACTCAAGTCAAAGCTGTGCAAAGCAACATAAGAGGATTGACTGAAAAGCAACCGGATATAAAGCCGCGTCAGATTATTTTACAAGCACAGCAAAATCTAAGTGATGAAGTCGTCGCAAATTTGCCCACTTACAAAGCGTCACGGCAACTATGTCGAAATGCACGAGTTGATAAATTTGCCGATTATGAAAAGCCTGTTGATTTAGATTTTGTTCTTCACGAGGATTTCAAAGTGATTGGCGAAGATAAAATTCTTTTTTTGTTGTATGATAACTATAATCCGAATGATAACAAAAATCGAATGCTAATTTTTGGTACCGAAAAAAATATACAAATGATGAAAATTAAGTAAGAAGATAGTAAAAATGTTGCCGTCATTAGCATTTATCCCAGTTGTTGATGTTATTGATGCATTTGTGATAATCAAAAAATCGACCGAATTTCCGAGTTGCTTAAACAATATTTATAAATACTTTGAAGATAATTATATAGGCATCATGGGAAAAGGGAGATATGCTAAGCGTAAAGAGCCAATATTTGATATTAATTTGTGGAATTGTCATACTCGTACTCAACAAGGCCTCCCTCGAACAAATAATAACCTTGAGGGATGGCACCACGCTTTACAATCGACCATTAAAAGTCATCCAGATTTGCTCTCTTTGATTGATTGTCTTCGTTTGGAACAATCGAACACAGAAAATCTCATGCTACAACTCAGTACTGGCTTGGTTAACAAGCTCAAAGCATGTTATATGGCTTTAGAAGAAAGGCTAAATAACGCTATTCAAAATTACAAATCTGAAAATTCTTTGTCTTTTTTAAAACATTTGTCATTTTTAATAGAATTTAAGAAAAATTAAGTATATTTTAAAAAATGTTTATTATCTAATTGACTAATTATTATTACAACTTCAATAAATTTATTGTCTCGTTTATTTTTTTTTATCCAATTAAGACACGTCTAAATTAAAACATTTTTTTTATGGTCGAAATTTTTTTTGTCCAATTAAGACACGTCCAAATTATATAACATTTTTTTTTGGTCGAGATTGTCGAGTTTGATTCGTCGAAAATTAACTTGTCGAAATTAATTTGTCGAGTTTATGAGATACCGTTTAAATGCTAGCAACGAAATAGAAAACAGCTTTATGGAAAATAGCAACCTCATAGATCATGAAAAAGCTGAAAAATGGCAGACCATTTTGAAAAAGTTTTTTCTAACCCACACTCGTCAACCAAAAATACTTCTAATAATTTCAAATACTATAAGTCGAAACGATTTAATGAAGACATCACAATAAACGAAATTAAGGAAGCTATCAAAGAAATTAAAGTAAAAAATTCAACGGGACATGATAAAATAAGCGATCGTGTCATTATAAACCTAAGTCTAAACTGTAAAGTAAATCTGCAAAAAATTTTCTAGGCATCATTTACTCTTGGGTATGTACAGAGTATTTGGAAAAACGCAAAGATCAAAACAATCCACAAAAAAACCTAATAAATTAACGACCCAGCATCTTTCAGACCAATATCACTTCTAAACTGTATTGGAAAACTACTAGAAAGAGTAATAAACAAAAGACTTACAAAATGGGACGAGACTAGAAAAATTCTCATAAACGAGCAATCAGGTTTTAGAAATAAGCGGTGCACACAAGATGTTTTATTTAAACTCATTGAAACAAATATAAGAAACTCACAAAACAAGCAAAATACTAGTCTCACACTATTCCATTTAGCAAAAGCATTTGACACAACACCGCACGCAAATATTCTCTTTAAGCTTCATAAATTAAGATGTCCTATTCTTATAGGAAAATGGATAAAATCTTACCTAGACGAACGTACATTCCAAGTAAGCATTAACGAAACAAAATCAAAAAAAAGAAATATTAAAGCTGGCATCCCCCAAGGAGGATGCTTAAGTGCTTTACTTTTCGCTATTTTTATTAACGACATAAAAAAAAGGCTGTCCAAAGCGGAAGTAAAATTTTGCCTATTCGCTGATGACATATCTATATGGTTTAGTCTCAAAAGTATTAAGAAAATTAACGAAAAACTTCAAAAAGCTAGCATTGTCGTTCATAAATTCACCCAGAAATGGGGATTGAAAATAAACATAGAAAAGACGTCATTCATGGTTTTTCGCGAATAACTATAACTGCCCTACTTACCATTTTACCACAAATCTAATCCTCACAATTGAAGGACAACAAATAAAAATGGCCCTCAACTCTACGCTTCTTGGAGTCAAATTAGACTCCGAGTTAACGTTTAAACCTTATCTAGAAGAGATAACCAAAAAGTGTAACCAAAAACTAAACTTACTCAAAATCCTTAGTTCTAAAAATTATTCGATCGATTTAAAACACTTGAAAACTATTTATAAACTAACTATAATGTCGCTGATACAATACAGTTTCATACCATTCGTAGCTTGCAACGATAAAATTAAAGAAAAGATACAAAGAATACAAAACAATGCCTAACGTATAATACTTAGGGTCCCAAAGCGTACGAGTACTAAACTGATTCACGCTATTGTAGACATAAAAATGATAAATGAACGAATAAAAGAGCTCTTCGTCAAGTATCTGGATAATGCTTAAAACATTGACCAAGAAATAAAACAACTGATTGCCACACAGGATGAACAATCAACTAAAAAGTCTCTTCTAACAAAAGTGAAAGGCATTTAAAAAGAAAAAAAATAAATAAACAAGAAAATGAATGAAAAATAATATAGAGCTTTCTTAATTCAAGTTTTTTTATTTTTAGAAGAGACATAATTTTTTGTAACCGCCCTATTTTTATGCAATTTATTTTTCTATCTTTAGACTAATTTTTATACAAATTAATTCATAAGGTTTGTTTTCCTTTTTTTAAAGACAGTTTTAAACTTAACAAAAAGAAAGGAAAAAAAAGATAAAAATTGTCACACTCATAAAAGAAAAAAAAAGAAAATAAGCAAACTAAATTTGCCGAAAGGAGAGCGATCAATCTCCAAGCGGCCTACCGACGAAAGTTGGTTATTTTTAAATTTTAAATAAATAAATCTATTTTTTGGTTTTTCAGGACTGTAAGATAATTTTTTAGTGGAATAGCTTTACTATTATTTTTTTTGAATTCATCTTTTATTTCTGAACATCCTTAAAAAAAAATATTTTAAAAGCCTTAAAAATGACCAAGATAGTGTCATTTTAAGTAATAAGACTATTTAGACTTTAAGCTCATATAACTTTTGAAAAAATGGTCCGATTTCAAAATTTTTTCATTTTTGGTTTCAGCTTGTCGAGATCTTTAAAAAGATATCGTAAAATTAAAAATTTAGATTTTTTTCCAAATTACCCAGTATCCTTTATTCTTAACAGCAATATATACAATTTTTGATTGTATAATTTTTTGAATATCTTGGACAATCACATCATCTTCTGTCATAATTTACCAATTATTTTCATTTACATCAGCTGATAATTAATGAATGTTTTTTTCGATAAGGTTATTTAGAATTATATCATTACTAACAAAGACAATAATTAATATTTTTTTTCCTTACCCACTTCTAGTGGAACCTAGGATCATTATTTTTGATTTTAGCTTAAGTCGATATTTAGCCTTTAGCCCTGCTCTTTCCCATGTTATTACCATTTCAGCGAGGCCTTTGGTGATTGTTGACTTCAATGTAACTGCTAATCATCGTACCTTAGATCGTCCTTGAAATACCCATTGAAATGCTCTTTTGGGTGTCCGTGTTTATTTCATTCTAAGTAAATGCCAAAGCCAACGCAGTAATTTAAAAAAAAATTGTCATTTTTTATATTTTTTTATTTGTTTCAAAAAAAAATTTTCGTTGATAAAAATTTAATTTTAACGGTTAAACATTTTTATTTTGATGATAAATTTGATGCCAAATTTTGATTTATTTGATGATGAAAATAATTCAGAGTTGGTCTAAAGTCAAAGTCAAGAAGTCAAAATCAAGTCTGGACTTTGAAAAAAAAATTTCAGTCAAAGTCTGACTTTACTTGTCTCAAAAATAATTTCAACGATTCTGACTTTAAAGTTTTACTTTTGACCAACTCTGAAATATTTATACTCTTACTTGAGGATTGGCTTAATTCATCTTATGGAAGACACATTTTAAATCGATTTCATCTGAAAGAGTATAGAAAATGATGTTTCTAAATGAAATCAAGATATAAGATATAATGAAAAATAGAAATCAAAAAAACACTGTCAATGTCGAAATTAATCCAAGGGGAAAAATATTTGTATGGATATTTTTTGATTAAAAGCTTAGTGATAAATAGACTAATGATGAAGTTGGTCCTCTTCTATTAAAATCTGATTTTTACCTTGATGAAATCAAACTTGTTAAGGTTAGATCTATCGATTATCTTGGCGTAACTATCAACTCAAACCTTTTTCGGACTATCATTTGAAATGCATAATATTAGCAGTGTATCCCAAAAATTCAAATCATTCCTATACAAAACGTACTGTTCATCTCAATTTACCTTCGGTCTTGAAACACTGGAACCAAAAATTACATCAATACCCTCTAAAATAAGCTTATTAGAAAAAATGTTTAAACTAAGACCAACTTGCCACATCTCTACAATTCTCAAGATTCTCAAAATTTTTAATTTTGATAAACTTTATCTGTTTTCAAAACTGTCTTTTATCAGCACACTAAAATTTAACTATCTTTCATCTCAAATCGTTAACATAATATCCAATGAGCCTCAATCAAAAAACTCATTTTCATTTGACTTAGCCTTACCCGCAAAACACTTCAAAGTTAGTTTTTCATCAATACTAGAAAATATTTCTAGATTTAAAAAATCTTTAAAAATGGCATTAATATCAAACGACAGTATTTCGGATTCCATAGAGTTATGTTTGTACAAAATTAGATTTAAACACCATCGAGTGACTTTAAATGAATTAATCAAGAATAAGCCAAGCTCATTTTTTGGCCTTTTCTTTTTTTCTGAGTTCCCTTTTCTTGTTAAATGACAATTTTATAATGACAAAAATCGGGCCTATAAATGATAAACAGGGTACAGTTCTTGTTGGGGCTGAAGTAACATTTTTAAAGCATTCTTTATTTTCATTTATAAAGTATGTCATAAAAAGTAAGAATCGTCGAAAGGCATTACTCGTTTTCATTTAACAGAGATCTGTATTTGCAGATTTATTTTTGATGTTCATTTTAGAATCATGTTCTCTAAAGTATTATTTTATTGTGATATTGCCGTGTTGAGTTCTGAAAATTTTTTTTAGATTTGGCAAAAAATTATCAAAAGCGTTTAATAAATTTTTTTCATGCTAATTGATTTTTTTAACAGTTAAATAAAAAAAAGCTTTTGTTTTTTAGCAATATTGTTGAAATTGATTTCCCTACAGACAAAATTAGGTTTCATTAAATAAATATTTAAATATTTTTTTATCCATTTGATTCTAGAATTGTTGTCTAATATTTTGCATTATTATAAAATATAAAAATAATCAACTAAACGAAGAACTCACTCTTTAAATTTTATAAAAAAAATTCAAATCCTTAAAAAAATATTTATTCTTTTCTAAATCGGAATAAAAGTATTTTTGCGTCTTTTTTTAATAGTATAGTAGAAATTATGCAAGTGACTAAAACAACTTAAAAAAGTAAAAGCTAAAATAAGTAATTATATTTACAATATCTTTAGATTCTTAAAGCTAGAGAAGTTTTGTTGAACTAAAAGATAATTTTTTTACTGAACTTTTTAATTCTAGCTAGTGATAATTTCCATATTTAATTAAAATAAAAAAGAATTAGAAAAATTTTAATCTTTAATTAACTATGGTATCATTTTTCTTTAACTAATTAACAATAATTTGAACTAGTTGAAAAAATCAAAAACTTAAAAGTAAAAGCATCTAGACTGATTAATTATTATTTAAAAATAAAACTACTAAAATAAACTAAAAGGTAGAAAAACAAAAAGTTGCAGCGGAGTTGTTTTTTTATTTTTACTGAAATTCATTTATCTTAGAGTAGCATAAATCTACTTGAACATAGTTACCGCTTAAATTCAGCTAGATTGTGTATAATGCAATGAGTTTATTAAGATTTCTATAAAAACGTATTAATAAGATAAAAATGCATAAAATAAACCAAAATAAAACATAAAACAATAAATAAAATGCTTAGTTTATATAAATATTTTATTATTCTTAAACGAATAAGAAGATATTTTAATGTTCAATTAAAATCTTTAGAATAACTTTTTTTAATTTTTTCATTAACTCTAGTTAATAAATAATTTGTTTCTTATATTAGTTTGTAACAAATATCAAATATCTTTTGTTTTAATATTAAATATTATTGAAGTAAATTTAAATTTCCTTTTCATTTGATTTTTATCGATTACTTTTCATTTGACTGCGAAAAAATATTTGATTTTATGTAGAGCTTTTTTTTCAAACTTTGCTATCAAATCAAATTATATAATCCTACGATTTACATATAAACTATTCTAATAATTTATTTTTAACTAACTACTAGTAAATTATTTTTTGAATGAGAGAGGGCTAAATGAAAAATTTCTTTGAAATTTTAATTGACTGCTTTTAAGTTGAAAATTTTAATTAAGTTGTGTCAAAATTTTAAGGAAAATAGTTTTTCTTCGAGGCTATTATGTCAATCAAGCGAATTGATAAATAAGACAAAAGATGAAATCTATATAAAATAGTCATATTTAAATAAACGAAACGATTAAAATTCAATTTTTTTTTAGAATTTAAATTAAATATTTTAATGACATTAATGTAAAATAGAGTTATATAAAGTTAGCAAATTTTAAAGAAAAGAGATCTTCAAACAGTATAGACACTATTGTCGGTTTAATAATCAATTATTTTGGTGTTTTTCTAGTTCTCCAACAATTAATTTTAAAACTAATATAAATGCATTCTTATTTTCAATAAGGTTATCTCGGATTCCTTTTTTTGTTAATTTTATGATTTTCAAATATATGATTTTATTTTGTTCTTTAATTTCATATAATACAATTATTTATAATTTCTCAAGATCTTTAAATCCATAATTATAAGTATAATATAGTAAATAACAGTTACTAAAATAACATAGCAACAAATATGTAGCTAAACAAATTATATGAATTATTATCCAAATAATCTGATACTGGGGATCTGATTAAATATTATTTTTTATTTTTTTAAGCCGAAAACGATAATAAAAACAACCTGTTGTGTTGAACCTTTTAAATTGAATACAAATTATGCTAAAAACATTTGTTAGTTTGTTAAGCAAAATTATTTTTAAATCAGATTTGGGTTTTAGAATAAATTAAATAAATTTATTTGATAATATTATTTAGAAATTTAAGGCATAATTAGACCATGAAATTAAGTCGAAGAATATAAAGATAGCAATGCATTAATATTTTAAGTAAAAAATGGTACTAAAAAATAGCAAGATTACTAGTACTAGAAAAAAAATAATAATTTGGTAATTTAAATTTTGATTATTTGTGACATTTTTGAAAATTGGACTCGCTTTTTTCCTAAATACTATAATCTCATTTTGATATTTATTGCCAAACAATTTTTCTTCATTTATGCTTGATAATATAATTCAATCTTTATTGTCCCATAGTATTTTACTCTAAAATGTTAACATTAGGGAGAATCGTCTATTGAATTTAGTAATTACAATTAAAGAGTGCAAGACTTTATTCATATACATTATTTATTCAGTTTCATGAAATTAATTTGTCAAGATTGTAAAAAGATACAATTTTATTAATTATTAAATTATTTCCAAAATAAATGAGCATTTAAGTAATAAACAACATTTAACCTACTAGATAATTTAAAAATTATTTAATCAAATTTATTGAGTATTATATTTTTTACAAACTATTTTTGGTTTATATGGCTTTATTTAAACTCTAAATTAGTTGAACTATTTTGCATGAAATAAAAAATAATCAAAATAGTTATAAAGACTAAATTAAAATATTATTAAATTTTTAAAATGATGCGAAAAATTAGCCAAAACTTTTTAAGTTATTAAAGAAAAAGAAAAAAATAAATTATGCTAAAAATTAATTTATAAATGAAAAGAAAAGGTTAAAAAACTCAACTGGAAAATTTAAATATATTTACTAGGTTAAACAAGCGAAAAATTTTTTATTATAATGCAAATTGATGCTAAATTTGTAAAAACGAATTGTGAAAAAAAATTGTAAAAAAATAAGGGGTCATAATTCCAATTTATTATGATCAGCGATTAGGATAATGTAATTTTTTTTTACTAAAATTTAATAAATCATTCAAAAATTTAATTTAATTCATATTTAAATATTCTTTTGATATTTTAAAATACCTTTCTATTATTTTGGATTTTTCTACTACAAAGACCTATTTAAAATGATTTTAATACTTGGCAAGTATACGGGGTTAATTGAGTTGGTCGAGAAATTCTTGATTATTTTCATTGCTGACTAAATTATGATTTAGCTAAAATTGTTTTTTAAAAAAGCATAAAAACATAGGATCTATAAGTTTCACCTTTCGGCTCGAAAATAATAACTAGTTTTTAAGAAAATATTTTTAAATTACAAAATGCTTTTTAAAATATAAAATTTCTTTTAATTTTTCCATAAGAAATAAGCTTCAATAACTTTTCTTATATTCGAAAAAAATTTTAAATTTCCAAATCTTTTAAATTAACCCTCAAATCTTAATCAATTGGTAATTAATCGATTTTTTTTGAGTATTAATATCATGATTTCGAGTCATAATAAACGAACATCCTTTCGAATTATAGAGCCGAAAAAATTTCATCATGCTCAACAAATTCCAGTTTCATTATCAAACCAGCAAATACCTATTTTAACATTAAGAGAGGATAATCGGATCAACAATGTTATACAATCAAATAATCATGACAATATGACAAACTATGCTTATACAGATGACCAACAATTAAATCTTAAAGAATTAAGACAATTTCCACTGAGAACTCGAAATCTATCAGATACAGACAGCAGTTATATACCAGGTAAGTTAGAATTTTGTTTAATTTTTTTATTATAGAATTTAAAATCACAAGCTAATATGGATATAAAATATAAAAATTTCATGTTAAAAAGTAAGAGCTTTTTCTATGTTGAGTGGTTTGAAAAATATTTTTAAAACGAGATTTTTAACTATTTTCTTGGTAAAAGTTGTTTGTTTAATGCTCAAAAGCCCTATATTAATTGTTAATTCTAAGTGTAGATTTTCAAAAAAAGATTCAGTTCAAAAAGGATTTTTTTTACGAAAATCATTTGGCACATAAAAGTCAATGAACTAAAAGCCACTTGGTTTTGATTTAAAATCATTAATTATATTAAAAGATATTTAAATTTTACAAAATATCAGGAACTTTTTATTTGCAGAATTGATTTAAAAAGTCATGAATCTGTTATTGGCTAAAGATACATAGAGAAATAAATGTAATTAAAATTTATTATTTAATGACAGTTAAATTTGAATTTCTTTTTATTCGACGCTTGCACTTGCTATTTTGAAATCATTCATGCATTTCTAATTGATAATTTAATATGATTTTTATTAGTAATTTCTAAAAGAAAAATAATCACGTAAATTAATGATATTAATTTAATAATTTTTTCTTAGAATTCTGGATATTTTCATCTTTTGAAAAAACAAAAAATGGTAATAAAGAAAATTATTATAAAAAAAATTTAGTTTGACGAACCAAAAAAATTTTTGCTATTTTCAACTGAAATTACCTAAATGAGAGATTCAATTTTTAAATTTAAGTTTTGATTGTATTTACACTATCCTTTACTCAAATAATAATTATATTATGTTTATAGAAATGATAATTTAAAAAAAATTTATAAAAAGCTTAAGGATGGAAATGAAGGCTTATGAATTTGATTTGTTTAGATAAACAAATGGATTAACTTTACCAACTTTAACAAAAATACAAAATTACTAAAAGTTGTAAAAAGTATGAAAAATTTTAAATATTTGTTGTAAACTTTAAATAAAACTAAGGTTTAAATAGGATTTTATTTTTACCGTGCAATCATTTCGGCGACTAAACATAATATACTTATTTTATATAATAGGTAATTTTTACAATTTTAGATTTATTTTAAATTATTAGTAATATTTAATTGTTAAATTAATTTAATATGTATTAAAATTTTTTGTTTATCATTAAGCAAAATAATTTTAAATAAAAATAAAGAATTGTGACAAAAAATTATTAAAAAAAAGAGAATCAATATGTTTCGTTTAACTAGAATATAACTAGAATACGAGAAACATATGTTAAAAGTCATTATTGACTCTATTTATTTTTAAAAAAGGTATAGAATAAATTAATTTCATTCGCAGAATGGATACCTGTTAATAAATTATATCAATTTAGATTTAAAGCTTTTTATACAACCACTTTGCTCTAATTTTGGAAGAAAAAAATTTATTATTATTAATGCATGAATCTTTTTTATTCACGTTCCAATATACAAACTGAAAACTAATTCTTAACTAGGTCAATGTGAACACATACTTTTGGAAATTTATTTTATTTTTTTCTACAAAACAATTTAATCATGAATCATATAAATTAAAATATTCTTAGTAGTCACTTTAAGACTTGATACTTTTCTCATCTTAATGGTCAAAAATTCCAATTTTGCCTTTTTCTTTATATTCTTTTTGATCAAAACTATTTGCTTAATTTATTAATTTAATGAGTTTGAGATTAAGATGAATAATGTTGTTAGTTTTCTTTTTAGTATTTTTTTGTTTGATTATTTGTGTGAAAAATATCATTTAACAAATTATTTCCTTTACTTTTCGATTGTTTATAGAGTTTGACAAGCAAAGCATGAATTATTAAATTATTTTGTTGTTGTTGTTGTTGTCTAGTTCTAATTTAATTTTTAAATTGTAGAAACAACATCCGAATCTGGAATTAGCGATCTAGATATGAGTGAAAAATGCACTTGTTGTCCTTATGGCTACCACATCGATGTTGATTTTGTAACCTTTCTGAATAACTTTGGCGAAAAAAATATGAGCAAACAGATCAAAAAGATGCATGTGAAAAGAAATGAAAATCTTCAAAAATCAATGGAATATGTAATTGACGAAGTTGTAAGTAATGCTTGCCACGCAATACGTGTGATTTTTTGCTTGTTAGTTAATGTTAGGTATTAATAAAATTTTTAAAATGGCAATCGAAAGCCCAATCTTGCATTTTATTAAGTTCTATTTTGTTCTAAAAGCAAATAAAATTTGGTAAATGATTTTAATGAAGGAAAAACTGAAACAAATGAACGAGTACACGGCGTCAGTCAGAGATCGAATGGATTGTACGAATGGTGTCAATAGAGCAAGATACCGTGAGCGTCAAATGGCAGTGCCGACCGATTTAAAGAAAACAATAAAGCAAATAGATGAGTTTATAAATGATGATGAGGAACAGTTTTTGTGCGAGCAAGGTCAATGCAACGCTGCTATTCGATCAAATCGATCAGCAAACAAATCGAACACCATCGACCAGCCAAAAATCAATGGCCATTATTTATCTAACTCATCGTTGCCATCTGAAAGCTGCTTTCTAAAAACAAGCCAGTCATTCAATATGAACGATGTTGAGGGAGTCGGTGTGCCAACACGTTCGTATAGCAGTTGTGCTGAGCCCATGTTGACTAGTTGTTCAAATCGAATGATCAAAAGCGATTCGAGTCAAAGACGTCGCTGCTTCTCAAATCGAACTTCGCCCAATAGAGCCAATTTTACCAGTGTGCCATTTCGTCAAGTTCATGATGCGAGAAGATCGCATTCGGCAAGTCGTCGCACCCAAAGCCAAAGTCCCGTTGAGAAACAATCGTACAAACGAGAAATAAAAATAAATTTAGCCAAGCCCAAAAAAAATGACTGCTTCCACAACGAACAAATGGAATGCAGTGACGAATACGAATTAAGAAAAGAAACAACAACATTCAGAAACAAAAGCAGTGTGCCAACTCAAGAACACAAACCAGTGACAAGAGGAGTGACAAGAGAAGTGACAAGAGAAGTGACAAGAGAAGTGACAAGAGGAGTGACAAGAGGAGTGACAAGAGGAGCGATGGTAAAGCCGACCGAAGTGCAAGAAGAAGTTTTGCTTAATCTTTTTTCATGCAATAACAGCGGTTCGATTAGTTCGGACAGTTCAGAGAGTCTGGTCGAAATTGGACAAAATTTGAAAATAAATGAGACATATGAAGAGAAGAGCGAGCCTAAACATATCGAGTACAAAAATGAGTTGAAGTGTTTGAAAAGCGACATTTTGCTTGAGAAACGTTTGATTGAGTTGGAGAAAAAATTGCAGAAAATTCCCGAACTAGAAATAAAAAATAACATTTTATTGGAAGAAAAAAAGCTGCTTTTAAATCAATTGTTGAGTCGAAGTGAAGTGAAAAAAGACAAAGAGTGTGTCAAAGCTGAATGTGCCAAAGTGTATCGGTCGATTGGTTGCGATTCGCTAGAAGAGAAGTCAAAGCGAGATGTGGCAGTTTGGGCTAAATGTAATACACGCGACATCGGCTTGCATGTAAATGAACCCAGCGACAAAATGACACAAATGCAAACTGTAATTACCAATTTGAAAGATCAATTGAAAGAGCAAACTTTGATTTTGGAGCAGTCACAAGCAAAGCCGTCGACGAGAGACGTTGCAGTGATGCACGTGGTCGATAGAGTTGAAGTTGAAGCGAAGCCAAAGCCCGAACTTAGAGATGTGGCCATTCATCATTCAACCATTGATGAGAACAAAATTCTGCTCCAAAAACAAACTCTAATAATAAACGATTACGTCAAAGAAATCGAAAAACTTCAAGCCGAAAATTGTCATTTGTCTCACAGTCTACAGCAATTGATCAAAAAACACTCCAAACACGTGGTAACTAGAGGCACACATGCGCCTCAACCGCCAATACTCTATTCAGTGGGCACCAATACAAATAAAACAAGTACACGCGATGTCCAAGTAATGTACACGCCAAAGTCACGTGATGTTTGTCTTAGCACTGACCATTACTTGGACACGCGTGACGTTAGTCTTTCATGCAACATTCAAGACAACGAAACAAAAATGCAGCTCGAACAATTGAATTTGATCAAACAAAAGTATGAGCTTTGTGTGGAAGAAAATTTGAAAAAACAACTAAAGTCGTATCGTGATGTGAACATATTGTGTCGACTTGATCAAAAAGAGTGCAGAGATGTGTCGCTGGGCTGCGACATGTTACAGAAAAAAAGCTACCGTGACGTCAGTCTTAAATGTGACATGGACAAAGAAATGAAAAAGTTTAGAGATGTGTCAATAGGAGTCCAGCTTGATTCAAAGCCCGAACAAAAAGACGCCAACATTTACGTCAATTTTACGCCACAATCGGTGAGTGCGCCACTTATGAAAGATTCTTTTTGCATGGCTCAATTGGATGATGCACACAAATTAGAGCTCATCGAACAGTTAGACAAACTCAAGAAGCCAGTGCTCACAAAAAATGCTTGTGTGTCAGCCGACTACAACAGTCGTTTTGTGGACAATTTAGTGAAAAATAGCTTTTCCAGCATGGAACAGATTAGAACGAGTAACAAACAAGTGAGCACAGATCAAATAGCAACCAGAGACAGTTCGACGACACTGCCATTTTCCTATTTGGACAAATCGTGTCAGACATTTGATTGTGGCCACGAACAGCAAAGTCTGCAGCAAAGTCTGCAGCAAAGTCTGCAGCAGAGTCTGCAGCAAAGTAAACAAATGCAAATTAACAATATTGAATTCGAAAGAGACAAACTCAAAATAGTGAACGAAAATTTAAAATTACAATTAAGTCAAATGGAGGAGAAATTTAAAAATGAAAAAATGCAAAAAATCAATTGCTGCCAAAAATCAAATGTCGATGCAAAGTCTTTTGATAACAACAGTACGACAAGTATATCCACAGTTATTGCCAACGTAAATTGTTCGTCGGACTCGAATATTTCACAAATAAAAACCAGTTCACATGAAACTGATTCAATTAAAATAAAACGTCAATCAGAATTCGAACACCACAGATTACTAAAGAGCGACAGAAATAAACGAACAATCGAAGACACAATCAAAGTAAGTAGCTCAGTTTCAAACAAGTCTGGTGACAAAGCAAGTGAAATGGCCACTTGGTCAAACAAAGCACAAATCAACTATGATTGCAACGAAATAACAATACCAATAATTAGAGAGCAAAAAGTTAACACTAAACCAACAATTTTGCACAATCAATTTCTTTCCTCAACTTCTGCAGATGTGTCCTGCACTCAAAATGATGAGATAAATAAATCGCCCGGAGAAAAATTTGATGAAAAAAATGCTCCAGAAAAGTAATTAGGATTAAAATTTTTGCATGAGATAAAGATTAGAAAAGCTTTAGCATTTTTCTCTATCCCCTTATTTTGCTCTCTAAAAAAACTAACAGATCAAAATTATAGGCAATCAAAACAGAAGCATAATGTAGATTAATAATAAAAATTGTAATCTAGGTGCTTTGAATAATGTTAAAGTTAAAAACCAATTTTTACAACAACAAAAAATTCAGCCTCTGCTAAAAATTGTATATTTTAATTTCGACATGGGGAGCATTTTTTAGAAAAAATATGCGTAATTTTACTGATAATTACCTAAAATTACAAAAAAAAAAACCAACAAATATCTATTAATTCGAGGAGATATTAAAAAAATAAATAAAGAATTTTCTCAAATTTATAAAAAATTCTCAGCAATCGAATTTTTCTTTTGGATAATTTTAATTTGTACATCATTTTTTGTAAATTTTGGTAAATTTACCTTTTAGGATAAATTAACGTAAAATTTGGTAAATTTACGTAAAAACATTTATCTAAGCAACACTGTACAACTTTTGCAAATACTTAATTATTTTTCAAAAAGTTGACTTTTAACCAAATTATTTTACAGTCAACGCTTTAACTTTATTCAAAGCAAATTAGTTACAAATTTTATTATTATTCCACAATCTGTTCCAGCTCCGTTGCTCCTCACTTCACTAACCCATAATATCTCAAGGACCGACCTTAAACTAGAGCGTTCGTACTGAAAGCACTAAACAAAACCATTTTGACTTATTAGCAAAAATTTCATATTTATCTTTTTATTTATTTAATAAATAATATACAGAACACAAAATAAGGCTATTCACCTCGTAAGTTTATCGTATTGAGATGTTTGAATAATAATTATTTTGAATTTTTTTCTTGATTTTTTGTTCAATAATTGATTATATTGAAACAGATTGGATTAGAGCTTGGTGTTTCAAGAATGCGTTAACCCGAATTAATTGAAATGAAATCGCATTCAAATTTTTTAAATAAAATAAAATTTTTTTTAGATTCGAATCTAAAAATCCAAAGAGTATACTTAAACAAAGTGCTATCTGTTCATCCTCCAAACTAAACAAAACTTCAGGAAAGGCTTTAACCTTTGGTGAGAATGAAATTTTAGAAACGTAAGTGTTTTTAATTTTAAGTATACAAAAATCTTTTTTATGTTTTGACTATTGTTAAATAATATATTTTTTTTGTCTGAGTGCTATTTTACACATAACGTTGAAATGTAATGATACATTAGCACACATTGTTTCAGAAATTATGTTAAGTTAACAAGGGCGTTGTTAAATTCATTACAAATTAAACTAAAATATTTTCTTATTTTATTTTGAAAAAATCAAAATTTAAGATAAAAATTTTCTAGACAAAAAATTGTAATATAGGGCAGCATAATATTTTGTACCATGCTGCATTCACAGAACTAATTTTGAACTTATAGCTAAAAAAAAATTAAATTTTTTTACATTCATTTATGTTCATTTATTATACTGAATTTTCAATCAAATACTTCAAAAAAGATACGCATTTTTTAATTGAAGAGAAATTCATCTGTAAATTTATGTAGAAATAAAGTTTTAAAATTTTAGTCTAATTTTTTTTCAAAAAAAAAAATTTATTGACATTAAAACAGCAACTTGAATATTATCAATAACACAAGCCTATTTTCCTAAAACCAACGATTTTCAATTTGATTTTAGAAAAAAAAATTAATTTTGCTTATTTTCGTGTGAAATTCCGAATGATTAAAATTTAAAATTTGATTTTAAACAATTTATTTAAGAGAAAGTGATTATGGACAAGATGAAAGTTTTGATAAAAATCTAGGCGGCGAAAATTTAGAGATTGAAAAGTGCAACAATGAAATTGACAACATCAAACAAACGTTCGAAGAAGAACAACATGATTTATATAATAAAAATGAGAGTGAAACTAGAAAGTAAAAAACAATTTTTTAAAGAAACTAATTTTAAAATTTAAAGTAAAATTTTTAAAATTAAAAGTACCGTTTACGATTCTGAACAAAAAGATGTCGAAGAAGTTCAGGAACCCAAAAGGTAATATGTTCATTTTTGTAATAAAATAAGCCAAGACTTAAACAAAAAAAAAAGAATTTAAACAACGATGAAAATTAAATGTGATAAAAAGCAATGGCATTATTTATTCAATAGCTAGAAATAAAATCATTGAAATCCTAATTGAAACACTTAAAGCATCACTTAAAATTTTTTAACTTATTTTAATAAATGAGACTTGATATTAATTTAAAATGATATCATGACATTTACATTTTTTTAATGCTTTTAGTTTATAATTTTTTAATATTATATGGACTAAAACAAATTGTGTGCTAAATTTGATCTTTGCACTAAATTAATGATATGAAAATTGCATTAATGAAATTTTTTATTTTATTATTTAGTTAACTAAAATTTACTTTTATAAAGTCTATCACATATTAAAGATGAAGAAAGTCCAAGCAATAATGAGTAAGAAATAACTATTTAATAAAAACATTTAGAAAAAAAATATTTAATTGTTGAATTTCAATTATTGTTAGTAGAAAGAATGTAGTAGAAAAAAAATGCAACTTTATCTCAAAAATGTAAACGATGTTTACAGTTTATTAATAATCAAAGGGTTAATTTTTGAATCAATTTCAAAATCGAGATATATGATTAAATTAAATTAAATGACTAGAAATCATCTTAGAAATGGTCAATTATGAAAATAAAATATTAAATATTTAACTTTTTTTCAAATTGCAGTTTCATATCAAAAAATTATACGCAATCTAGTCTAGTATATATTTCTAACTTGTAATCTGATCAAAATAATTCAATTCTACAAATTTTTGAGCAGTTAAATTGTCATGTTTTACATATTTATCAAAAAGTAACTGTGCTAAGTTCTACTTCTCTCTTCTCTATACTGTTTTGAAAGCAGACTTTGATTTACTCAACAAACAAACTGCTCAATTAATTTATTTTGATCAAATAAAAATTCGTAAAAAAAATTGTGGATTTAGTTTAATCATTTGATATGCAATTTGAATCTGTTCTTTTTGTATGTTTATTCCATCATTTATTTAGTATAAAAAAAAAACGAAAGTCAGCTGCTTGAAGATTGGAACGCCTTTCGTTCAGCATATTTTATTTTATTCCATCGATGTTTTTTTTTTCTATCTCATCTAAATAAAAGCATGTTATTATTCTAAGTTTGTTCGTGTTTTGATGATTTTTTTTGATAGAATTTATTAAATTTTAAAATTTCTTTTTTTGTTAGCTTTGAACTTGAATTGGAACTTCATATAGCTTGTGCAATTTTAAATGATTCCTTGTACGAACCATTAAAAGCTGATAAAAATAAAGTGGTGAGTGCACTCTGAAATTGTATTAGAATCAATATATTTTTAATTTAATCATTTAGGCAAAAGCGCTTAATTTAATCCAACAAGATTGGTTTAAGTTAGCAGCACAAAAGGACTCTGATCCTATACTTGTCGAAGAACATTTAAATGCATTTTATTCAAGATTTTCAAACTTGTTGCTTGAACGCATTGTAAATATGGCTGATCTAAACGTAATTTAAAATAAATAAATAACAATCAAAAAAGTATCTAATTTTATTTTTTTAGCACAACACAGCCCTACATTATTCTGTATCAACGGGAAATTTTGAAATTGTTAATTTGCTTCTAGATTCAAAAGTTTGCGATGTTAATTCCCAAAACAAAGCTGGCTATACATCGATTATGCTTGCGGCTGTTGTACCAATAAAAGATGACTTTGAACGTTTGACACTAAAAAGATTATTTTCAGAAGGAAATGTTAATATAAAGTCTACAGATAGTGGTCAAACAGCTTTAATGCTTGCTGTTAGACATGGCAACAAAGATACAGTAGCACTTTTACTAGAAAGTTCGGCCGACTGCAATGCCCAGGATAAAGAAGGTTCAACAGCTCTGATGGCAGCATGCGAGCATGGTCATATCGATATAGTTCGATTGCTTCTTGACAATACCAATTGTGATCCCGATATAAAAGATAATGTAAAAATACTTTTTTAATACTTTTATTTATAGAAAACAATCAAATTTAAATGCAATCAAATCAGAGATTATGAAATTTCGGTAAAAAAAAACAGTACTTAAATACAAGTCTGTGATAATTTTTTTTTTAAATTAGTTTAAAATGAATTTTGTGAGGGTTACTTATATTTAGAGTAAGCTTCTTTTAACATGTGTAATTATATCACAAAAAATTTTCTTCTTCAATGTAAATCGTCTTATTTATTTATCTATTTATTTAATTAATTAATGACCATGGATTGGCATTTTGAAGTTGATTGTTAATTCAAAATATCATTTCAATTCAAAGAGTTAATCATTAGCTATTTAAAGCAAATCTTTGAATTATTAATTTAAACTATTTTAATGCAACATGCTTTACATGTCATCTGGATTTAAAAAATAAAATAGTTGTTATATTCCAAAAATATTTGTAGGAAAGATCGACATTTTCATTTTATTACTTATTTGGAATTAATTTATTTACAAATTACAAACAAAAAATTTATAAAAAGTAGAAAATTAATTTATTAATTGTCAATTAGTCAATATAGAAGACCCAAAAAATTGAATAATTTAAAGATTTTTATATTACTATCTTTTACTGTTATTCTATACCGAATTTACTCAAAATCTCAAATTAAATATTAAAATATTGTTTTTTTTTTAATTTTATATTTATCTCAAACAGGATGGAGAAACTGCTTTCGACATTGCCAAGAATAAAAATCGAAATGATATAATTGTTTTATTATATGCACATAGTACAAAATTACGATCTCATCATCCTGCAATACAATTCTCAAAGACTCGTCCTCGAATTGGAAGCGCTGGATCAATCAAGTAATTTTTATTTTAAAAGATAACTTTTAATCACTTAAGCTAAATTGATCTTAGAAAATAAGAAAAACAAAAATTATCAATCATGACAATGATGAAATGTAATTTATTTAACAATTTATATGTGAATAGAATTGCTGCATCTTTTGAACTATAATCTACTAGTGACAAAATCAAATCGGTAATTTTATTTCAGATTAAAAATTGAATTACAATATTTGAAATGAAACATCGGAAAATTTCATCAAAATGAACCTGCAAAAGTTGACTTATGTATATTGAAAGCTTGAATGCTATATAGAGCATTTAAAAACATTTAAACAATTTATTTTCTAAATTAGACTTGTTAAATTTTCAGATCTAAGCGTCGTATGATATTTTTTTTTCCGACAATAAAATTGAACCATGACAATTGATAAATTTTTAATAAATCATAAAAATAGACCATAATTCATAAAACAAATTATAACTTTAATTTGCTCTTTTAATAAAAACTTAATTTTTTTAATTCTTTCTTTAAATGACTAATTAAAACCAAACAAGCCAAATTTTTAAGAATTTTTTCAGTCATAAAGTATTTCTACTCAATTTTAATTAAATAACTTTATTTTTTTATTTTTTCATCGCAATAATTAACGCAAATTGAAAATAAATAAAAATTATAATTTTAAAAATCACAATAAAGTAAAAATACGAAAAACTAAGATTATAAATTACGTGACAAGCAATCAGGCTCATCAAATGACAAGAATCTAGAATTTAAAAAAATAGAATCCTCTTTTAATAAAGATACAAGATTGGGACATCATCAATCCAAAGCTCTTTCAACTATAAATATACTAAAATTTATCATTGAACTCTTCGGAAATTTCAGAAGTATAAGTGCATCGCTACACCAAGACCCAAAGCCTCTTCTACAATTAATAAATAAAAACCTTGGTTCATCCCTCAGCTTTGAAATTGAACAAATGCTCTTCGCCAAATCAGATGATCAGGATCCGAACATGAACAATACAATGGAAGATGAAAATGAACAAGTCTAAATTTTTAAAGATTTTGCATCTCAACTGTCAATCTATTCAAAGCGACTCAAAAAAAATTCAAATTTTTGATTTAATTAACCAGACTAACTGCGATGTCCTGAGTCTAAATGAAACTTTTCTCAAAAAAGATAACAATCTATATGTTAATGGCTATTTTACTCTACGATCAGACAGAATTGAAAAAAAAGGTGGTGGATCAGCTTTATGTATTAAAAAATCAATCAAAGGCTCTCCTATTAAAACAGACAATTTTCCTGAAACTGTTGGCTACAAAATTAATTTAAAACATGGGAATGAGCTAGCATTATTTTCGCATTACTCTAGCCCATCCACTGAACTCAACGAAAAACTTTTTGAATATGCCACTAATAACTTCAAATTTTTTATAATAGTTGGTGATTTTTATGCATGGAATTCAAACTGGTTTTGCCCTAAATCCAACAAAAAAGGAAATGTTTTGCTTTCTAAGATTGAGAGGCTGGGTCTATTTATATTGAACAACGAGACACTAACATACAAGAGAAGTAAGAATATTCTTGACCTATTTATGTGCTCCAAAAACATGTTAGAAAATTTCGAAAAATTTAAAGTACTTCCTGCCTCAATAAGTGACCACGTACCAAAATCAGCCAGCTTCAAAAATATTTCAACTGATCCGAAAATTTTTGAAGCAATTAATTGGCAGAAATTTAGAGTAAAATTAAGAGAAATTCAAAAATTATTTAACTATCTTGAACGTAATTTGAAATTGGAGCTATCTAGACATAAAAATCATATTCTTGAAGGCTAACTAACTTATCTGTAAGAGTTCAATCAATCGGAATCATTGTCAAGCACTTCTGAGCATAAATAAGGAAAATAATAGAAATAAAAAATTTATAAATCTGAGAAATGATAACCATTCTACCAGCGATCTAGCCGAAATTGCAGAATTATTTGCATGTAATTTAGAAAAAAAATTTTACTGATAGTCAAACATCCGTGAGACAATGCTCGTCTTTCTTTCTAATAGGAAGCTATATGCATATAACTAGAAATGAAATGATGAAAACTCTAAAAACAACCAACTCAAGAGCAGCAGCTGGTTTTGATCTAATATCCAACAAGGTATGCTAAAATCTCCCTTTTCCAAAACTTGTTGAAATACACAAAATATTCAACAGCTCTCTTAATCATGGCCACATACCGTCAATTTGGAAAAAATCCAAAATTATCATGATTCCCTCTTCTGTTGCTTAGCCAAATAGCTCAAAAAATTGTAAATCAAAAGCTTCAAGACATGCCAGAAAACTCAAAAATTCTACCAACTTGTCAGTCTGGCTTCAGAAAATCCAAAAGCACTTAAGATCACATATTGAGATTAAACCTATCAATAACAGATGGAATCAACCGCTGTCAATTAACAGGAGCTATCTTCTTCGATCTTGAGTAAGCCTTTGACAAAACATCACACAATGGTATAATTGCAAAATTAAAGGAACAAAATCTTCATAGAATATTTCTCCGATGGATTGAAGACTTTCTCACATACAGCTCTTTCAGAGTCAGCTACAATGGCCAAACTTCAAAAAATAATTCTATTAAATGTGGAGCCCCTCAGGGAAGTTGCCAATCCCCTACCATTTTTATTCTGTTTTTTAGCGATATAGCTAATAGTATTCCTCCTGATGTAAAAATAGCCTTGTTCGCAGATGACTTCTGTATCTGGGCATCCAGGACCAGTAAAAGGGAAATTCAAATAATTCTTCTAAAGGCAGTGAATAGAATCATTGAGTCCTGCAAAAAATGGTGATTTAAAATTAACTAAAAAAAACTTGCTACACAACATTTGCCAAAGCTGGCCTTCGAAAAAATTATGAGAAAAGATATGGAATGAAAATAAAAATTGGGAACTCACATATTCCTCTTGACCCAAATCCAACATTCCTTGGTATTAAACTAGATCCCAAAATCAACTACAACGAACATTTGAAAATTATCAATTCAAAGCAAAATTGAAAAATAAACCTAATCAGGAAAATTATTATTATTAAAGAAAATTATTAAATTAAAGTTTTGAATAGAGATCATCTTTTAAAATCAACAGAATTTTATACATGTCACTCATACGATCATTATTCGACTACTGTTTAATAATACTTCAGTCAGGCACTCAGAACATAAGAGCCGAAATGCAAAAAATGCAAAATCGAGTCTTGCGAATCATAAAGCATTTTCCACTAAAGACAAGTATCAAAACAATCCACAAAGAGCTAAGAATCGACTTGATTGATGACAGAGCAAACAAGCTTTTTTCTAAATTTATCACCACAAGACAAAGCCATGAAATAATAGCTCAGGAGATCCAGAACTTTCTGCTTCAAAACTTCTCCAGAAACAATTTAAAGCACAAAACACCCTTTGATTCAATCATTAACACGCCAAACTCTTAGCAAAAATTTAATTTAACAATTTATATAAAATCTAGATATTAATTTTTCTACTATAATTATACACATATAATTAATAAATATCTTAATCATATTTCAACCATGTGGGCTGAAAAGAAGGCTCTGCCATTCGGAACTGCCCTGGAAAAACTTTTCCTAAATTATTTTTTAAATAAAATAAATTAATAAGATTATAAATTAAAAAAATAGTTACCAACTTTATTTTTATATATTTTACAAAAATGATAACTTTGACAGTATTTTAAATAAAAGAATTTCAATTACTAAAAAAGTATTTTGATTGATTTGTTTTGATGTCAAATAACCAATAAATTCTTGTAATTAAAAAAAACAGACTTAATTAAAATATTTGATAACATAAATGACAATCTTAAAAGATGTGAGCCAAATAATAAATTCGATAAAGCTATCAGCAGAACAAAATTTTTAAATAAGAACTTGAAAAACTCAAACTAACTTGTATATTCACAACTGCTAACACCGAAAAAAACTCAAGTCAAGATTATTTACATAAAAAGGAAAAAACAGTACATCATTATTATTTCATATTGCTTTATTAATTAAAAATGATTGAGCCAAAAAAAATAATTAATCGGTTTTAATTTTAAAAAATTAAGATTTTTCCAAATAAATTAAGGAAAAAATCTGAGTTTTTTATACAATAAAATTCAAAAAATTTAGATATAAATGTAACCAACGTTACGAAATGTTAGAAAAATATCGAAACTATCATTTAAATGCTTGAAAAAATTAATTCAAAATCCTTAAAATAATTTATTCAACAAAAAAATATTGATAACCCTTTTTTAAATTTTTTTAAAATATTGTAAATGTATTTTTTTGGTTAAATTTTAAAATTTTCATTTTTTTATTTATACTATTACCGTAAATATTTGTTTTTTAACGTCGCACTTAAAGTCCAAGAATTTGGTTTGGGTCCTTAAAAATAGTTTTTTCAACTTACTAAAAAAATCAAAATTGAAAATTTCGTCATTAAGTTGGCTTCCAGTAGCATGTATTTTCATCTTTGCTTTCTTAAGCCTTGAATAATTCAATTTTTTCGAGGCACCAAAACCAAATTATTTGGCTTGCGAATTTAAAAAAAAAATATTTACGGAAATTTAAACTTAAAAGCTTTTTAAAATACAATGATTTTTTTTATATAATTTTATACATCAATTTACCATCTTTTATTTCAAATCATTTTCAGCTTATAAAGCTCGTCACGGTTAACTCGTTATTCGCAATTATTTATAATTAAAATTTTTTTTAAACTTCATTTGAATTCATCTTGATTTTATTTTTTATTTTATTATTTATAAATCTTGATTTTAGAAATTTATGTATTTTACATTATTATTAGAAATAATAAAATATGCTAGCATAAAATTATAATAATTACATTAATTTTTTTTTTAAATGATTTTATAAAATTATTTCATTATTGTCGAATTGAAGTTATTATTTTATCTTGATTTAAAAAAAATTAAATCAAAGACATAATGTCTGAAAGCGATAAATCTTCAAAATCAAATTGGTGGGAAAACTTCATGAAATCAGCTAAAGACAAATCTATAAACGCAATTGAAGTTATTAAAGGAGATTTAGCTGAATTTAAGTCAACAATGTCCAACGACGCATCGAATTTATTTTTATCTAGTAATAAATCGAACAATGAGACAAGTAAAAGCAATAGTGAATCGTTTTTAAAGTCAATTACAAAATCATTCAATGAGATAAAACATAATCTGAATTTGTCTGATGAAAGCTGCAGTTCATCAAAAACATTAGAAGAAAATAAAATTCCAAATAAATCAATGAATGAAAGATTAAGAAAAGAAATTGAAAATTTAAAATGCGATGATGAGACCTATAAAATTGAACCAATGGATCAAGGGTATTCGAAATGGATGCAAGTATTTGATCCTGATGAATTTAAGGAAGAAATTTCAAAATTGTTAATTGAAAATAGTGCAATGAGACTCATTTATTCGCAAATGGTAATTTAACATTTATTATTAATTTAAAATTTCAAGTTTTTTTTACGATATTTATCTCCTAAAAAAATTGAATTGAAAGTTTCAGATAAATTTTTGGGATTTTCAAATTTTCTAATTTTCAAAAATTATTTGGTAATTGGGAAATTTTTCAGTTGTAATTTTTAGCAAAATTACTTTTCAATAAGTTGTTTTAACGTGAGAAATTTAAATCAAAACTAACGTTTTTAAGTATTTTGGAGGAAAAATATGTGAATCCTATAAGTCTTAAAATAAAAAATAGTCTAGAACTAGATTTTCTAATTATTTTTTTCAACTTAGGTTCTTGATAGAGTTTAAATTTTATTTTCAATAAGGTGCCTGCTAATTTATCGAATGTCGAATTTTGGGCAAGGTATTTTTTCAGACTTAATCTATTAAATGAAGAGCACATGAAACGAATACAGTTAATTGAAAAGGCAGATTCAGAAATAAATAATGAAAGGGGAACTGATTGGGATGACGGTAATTCATAATTTTTTTAGATCAAATTTAAACTTACAATGGATACATTTAGAAGATGAAAATTTTGAAGATTCCGAGCCAAATCATAATTTAATTGAAAATGGAACAAATTTACCTGAAGGGAAAATTCTCAAAAATGATACGGAAGATATCAATGAATCAAACCAATTAAGCAAAAGCCTTGAAGGATCGATAGGCGCAAATCAACCGAAAATTAAAAATGATGAAAGTAAGACTTGGTATTTTTTATATATTTAATTAATAATGTCTTAAAAATTTTGAATATTTTTTATCTCATATGATATATGCTTTTATATTTTTTCCGATTCAAGGTGATGAATGGGAAAAAATTGTCGTAAACGAAAATGAAATACAAAAACAAGAAATAAATAATCAACAGATAGAAAACAAAAATGAAGATAAAAAATTAGAAGCCACCAATTCCAATGATAATGTTGAAGAGAAAAGAGAAAACTTGCTTAACAAAATAGATCAAATTGAAACAAAACAAGCTGAGGTAAGAATATTGAAGCTATTTTTTTTTGCTTACTGAATTAAATTTTTTATCTAGGTTGACTGGGAAGAATGGGAATAAAAATGATAGTTTAAAAAATTTTTCAGATTTTTTAATATTAAAATAAAAAATTAATTAAAGAAATTAAAATTGTAAATTTAGTTCGAAAAAGTTGATTAACCTTTACTTTTCAGCATCAAGATTGAAAATATTCAAGAAATTAATAAAAAAAATTAAAAAAAAGTTTGAAATAACATAAATATAAAATAAAAACTTAAACAACAAATATATGATGTACAATATATGTATATATGTACCAGAGTTGGTCAAAAGTCAAAGTCATGAGTCAAAGTCAAGTCTGGACTTTGAAATTATTTGAAGTCAAAGTCAGCATTTGACTTGAATCCAGAATAATTTCAAAGTCAAAGTCGACTTTGACTTCGACTTTAAACGATTCTGACTTTAAAGTTTGACTTTTGACCAACTCAGATATGTATAAAATATTTTTATAGATTTTTTAATTTTTAGATTTTTTTAGATTATTTTTCAATAATTTGTAAACTGAATTAAAGCTTAAATTTAATTTTAAATTAATACAACTAAAGTATTTAATATTTTAAAATTTTAATGAATTGTCTTTTTTTTTCAAAATCATTACAAAATTTAATTAAATCATGGAATTATTTCTTTTTAATTTTCGTACATAAATTTTGTTTTTCATCGTATTGTTTATCACAATTTATTCATCATTAAGTTTTGTGAATATTGTTTAGCAGCATCTAAGTCACTATCAAAATTAGAATCTTCCTTAGATCCTTAGTAATTTATTTTTCACTGAAACGTTAGTTTAATAGAACTGTATTCAAAATGACTAAAATTGTATTTCAAAGTGTATTACTTTAACATGACATGTAGAACATGACATTTTTTTTAAATAATTTTCAAAAATTCTAGTGTAATGTAAAAAGTATTAAAATTAAAGTTAATGCATGTACTCAAAATTGAATAACATTTATAAAAATTGTTTTGCACTACACTTAAATACATGCATTCATTATTTCATCTAAAATTTAAGAAATATATTATAAATATAAAATAATTGCATAAAGTCAATTTTGTCAATTCATTATTTTAAGAAAATAAAACCTCAATTCAAAAAATGGGTGAAAAAGATTATTTGGGTAAAGATCAAAGAAAAACTCGTGATGACAAAAAGGAAGAGAAGCCAATAAAAGCTCTGGACGAAAGTGAAATTGCTCTTCTCAAAACTTATGTTAGTGTCTTTTTCGATAAAAAACGATCCATTTTTTTTAATAAGAATATTTAAGGGTATTGGACCTTATGATAAACAAATTAAAAAAAATGATGATGAAATTCAAAATATTCTGAAGCGTGTTAATGAACTAGCAGGTATAAAAGAGTCTGATACAGGTTTAGCTCCACCAGCTTTATGGGATTTAGCAGCAGATAAACAAATGCTTTCTGGTAATTTTTTTATTGTTGTTACTTAGTTATTAAAAAATATAAATCTTCTATTTCAGCTGAACAACCGCTTCAGGTTGCCAGATGTACAAAGATTATTAATTCGGGTACAGATGAAGCCAAATACATCATTAATGTGAAACAATTTGCAAAATTCGTGGTTGATTTACATGAAAATGTGGCACCAACTGATATTGAAGAAGGAATGAGAGTCGGGTAGAAAAATTTAGACATTGGTTTAAACAATTTTAAATATTATTTTAACACTTAAGTGTTGATCGTAATAAATATCAAATACATATTCCATTACCTCCAAAAATCGATCCGAGTGTTACTATGATGCAAGTTGAAGAAAAACCTGATGTTACATACAGCGATGTTGGCGGGTGCAAAGAGCAAATTGAAAAATTAAGAGAAGTTGTTGAAACGCCTTTGTTACATCCAGAGAAATTTATTAATTTAGGAATCGAGCCGCCTAAAGGAGTTTTAATGTTTGGTCCTCCGGGTACAGGTAAAACTTTATGTGCTCGCGCAGTTGCCAACAGAACCGATGCTTGTTTTATTCGTGTAATAGGCTCTGAATTGGTTCAAAAGTATGTAGGCGAAGGTGCCCGTATGGTTAGAGAACTATTTGAAATGGCTAGAGGAAAAAAAGCCTGTATAATTTTTTTTGATGAAGTGGATGCAATTGGCGGTGCTCGTTTTGATGACGGCGCTGGAGGTGACAATGAAGTGCAGAGAACTATGCTGGAATTGATTAATCAACTTGATGGTTTTGATGCTAGAGGAAATATCAAAGTTTTGATGGCCACCAATAGACCAGATACCCTTGATCCTGCTCTTTTGAGGCCCGGTCGTCTCGACAGAAAGGTCGAGTTCGGCTTGCCGGACTTGGAGGGACGGGCACACATATTTAAAATCCATGCTAAATCAATGAGTGTCGATAGAGACATTCGATATGAATTACTGGCTAGATTATGTCCAAACAATACAGGAGCTGAAATTCGTAGTGTTTGCACTGAGGCAGGTATGTTTGCGATTAGAGCAAGGCGAAAAATAGCCACTGAAAAAGATTTTTTGGAAGCAATTAATAAAGTAATCAAAGGCTATGCCAAATTTAGTTCAACTCCAAAATATATGACGTATAATTGAAATCGAATAACATTTTATTTTAAAAATTATCGACTCGGAAAAAAATATTACTTATTAATATTTATTTATATTTTTTTATCAATAAAATGTAACGAATAAAAAAAAATTTTCCAAAAAGTATTTCCAAATTATTTTTTTAATTTTTAACTTAAACTTTTTTAGATTTAAATTTATAATCAATTGTGTATAAATTTTGACTTTGGGGCTTGTGATATGATGATCCTTAAAATAAAATTTTGAAGTCTAAAAAACTATCTACGCTCTGTTTTCCATTTTTCATAAATTGAGTTTTTGTTAAAATGCAACAACATACGAACGTCAATTTTCACTAAAGTCAAAATTTATAAAGAATAAAAAAAAATTTTTCGTGTCTAGTCTGTCTGGTGAACCATGGTTCACCAATTAATGGAACAATTCTTGTTCGGAAAAGTAAAAATTTTGATCAAATTTCATTTTTCAAATTTGATCGAGAAATTTTGGTTGCGCAATAATATTTCAATGCATTTTTTACAAATTTCAATCCTTTTTAAAAATAAAGCTTTGAAATTTTATGAAATGTAAAAATCTGCGATGAAATTTAATTACGCATTTAAAATTGCTCTAATCAAATTTGAAAAATGAAATTTTTTCAAAAAAATTACTTTGCCTTCTTGTTCCCAGGTTTTGTGAACTATTAATTCTATTGTAATTCTCCCAGTAATTTCAGCACTGGTTCCAGACTACTTAAATGTCTCAAGTCTCACAGCGCAATACTATTCTCTTGTGCGCTTAGCAAGTCATTAGCATTTAAAACTGTGTAAGCTTTAGTCATTCTGATTATAATTATAATTATAATTTGTTCTTTTTTCCCTTTTTTGTTATTTTCCTCATTACTTGTTTAGGCTAGAAGTGGCCATTAATTAATAAAGTTATTATTTAATTTCTTTTTTTATTATTTATGTTATAACCGCGAACCACTAGATCCTTTCAGACCCGGAATTAGGCTCTATACTACTAAGGTTTATAACAGTTCGCCTAATCTTAAAATTATTCATCTTACGAAGCCGACTAGATCAGAAAAACTCTGTTTTTCTCTTTATAAATTTTGACTTATATAACTTTTGTTCGTCCTCTTTTGGAATTTGCGGTGCCTGTATGGTCTCCAATTCTTAAGTCTGACTGTGAGAATGTTGAAAGGATTCAACGCAGAGCTACGAAATTTGTCTCGTCAATTAGAAACAAACTGTATGAAAGCAGATTGAAGGCTTTGGACATCCCAAATCTGGTGGAAAGAAGAAAAAGAGGTGATCTAATTCAATTATACAAGTTCATGCATGGAATAGAATTGGTTGAAAAAAGCAACAATTTTAATGTCACAAAAAAACAAGGAAGAGGTCACTGCTTCAAATATGACATAGAAATTTCGAGGCTCCAACATAGAGTTAACTTTTTTTTCAACACAACCGCTAATATATGGAACTCGCTGCCAAATGAATTAGTTGAAGCCCCCAATGTTAACAGCTTTAAAGCAGGTATTGATTGCTGGATGAGCACCAATCAATCACATCAGCTGTCTTAGTGTGCCTTATCAGCACACTAGCTGACTAGCCAGCTACAGTCAATACTACTACTACTACATTAGTGATAATTGAAAAATTAAACTCATCCTATTTTACAAAAGTGTTCAATTTCAAATATGAAGATGCTTGCAATTTTAATTTAAAATTATTTTTTTATTAAAAACTGAAAGAAATATTTGAAATTAATAGTTTTCAATGTTATTTCAAAATTGGATACATTTTGTTATTCAAAAGTAAAAAATTAAATCATATATATCTTTTATAAATTTAAATTGAAATATTTTTTTTATAAATTTAAATTTTTATTTGTGAAAAAGAATTTAAACAAGATAAAACAAATTATTCTTAATTTTCTTAATATTTTGTCTTAATCTAGTCAAACTGAAAAACTGATAATCGAATTTCAGAGGTGTCAGTTCTGAAAATTTTAATAGATTTGTTTAAAATATGAAGCAAAAATGACTTAGAATCTAATTGAAATTATTCGATTCAAAGAATGTTAAGTTTTTTGTGCAAACTTAAAAAAAGCTAATTCATATTAACTATTAATTATTTACGTTAGTTAACTAATAAAAAAATGTTATTATATGTTCGCACAAATCTGCATTGGTACCAAGTCAATCTCTCGTTATTATACGAGAGTTTGTTTCTCACAATTACAAAAAAGCTTAATAGTTTTAAACTAATGATTCTAGTCACAAAAATATTTTGACCATATTTTTTTTGCTGTCATGGTAACATGAAAAACTAACATTCATTTTATTTTGAAATATTCAAATTTGATCGTCTGTAAAAAATGGCGTATTTTAATTTTAATTTTAGAAAGTAGTTAATCATTTAAATGATAAATGAGTTGACTGAAATTACCTTCAACAGAAGAATGCTCAAAAATGAATTTAACGTAAATTTTGCAAAATTTCCCAATTGATCTTTTTATTCAAAATTTACAAGGACGGGTATTTTGAAATATTTAACTCTTCAAGGAAAGAACCTTTCGATGGATTTTCATTATCTGGGTTATATGGAATTCGAAAAGTAATTCTTAAAAATTTGCTATTCAAGTTAAAATTTTTTTTCAAAGATTTTTGACCAAGATTTAAAGAGTTCAGTTTACAAGCTTGAAGGTTCGCCAAATACAACAAAAATTTATATTCCTAATGAAACAAAAAATGGTTGTAAAGAAAAAACTTAAACATTAAAAATAATTTTTCATTTGATTCAAAATTATTTTTAGTTTTGTTTGTCCATAGAATAATTGTGTTTCAAATTTATGTTAAATCTGGTGATAATTTTAGTTTGGATTTAGGGTATATTTTTTTTAAACTAAATTAGGATGCTAGAAAATTTTAATTCCCAAAAAATTAAATTAAGAGTTACCGATTTAAGAAATAATAGAAGACATTTATTATTTTCAACATTACATAAAAATCTAAATATTCAGCCGCTAATTGCTCGAGTTCCACTTAAAACATTGACGAGATCGATTGTTGGAAATGTTAAGAGTAAAAAATTAAAAATTTTAATTTTATTATTTTTAGTGGACAAACTTGGTTTTTGATTTGTCATCTATAATTAATGATACATGGAAAAATCAGACAATCAAATCAATAGATTCGATTTCAATTTGTGCAAATTGTAAATTGAGAAACGTTTTTACACTTAAAAATCTTCCTGATATAGAACTAGGTATTTTTTTTGTTCAAGAAATTAAATTTATTATGCTTTAAATAATTTTAAGATTTATCCTTATTTGATTCATTGGTTCAGATAGAATTTCCGAAGGAGGTTCACTATAAGACGCTGGTAAATACAAAATTTGACATATCACTAAAACTAAAAATGAACCTTAAACTTTTGAAATTGATTTATTGAATTCTTAATAAAAGTGAATAATTTATTTAAATACAGCAATTCACATTGTTCGTATTTTTGTGACGTGTCACTATTTTAATAAATTCAATTACGCTATTATTTTTATAATAATTTATTATAGAGTTTTAATTTGTTTTCTTTTATTTGATTATTTCAATACGAATAAATGGCATATTGTCTACTAAAATGGGGAATGCTTAGGCTGTAAAACTTATTTTGTATCAAACAGGCAATTTCTTATAAAATTTTCATTTAGAATATTCTTTTAAATTTTAAAATAATTTAAAATTGCCACATTTTTTTATTATATCTTACCATTTCTTACAAGAGTTATTTAATTTTTGAAAAAAATCACCAAAATTTACATCAAACATTGTAATAAATTAAAAAATTTTGTAAAAATTAAAGGAAAAAATTCAAAAAATTAACTGTTGTTATAAAAAGTTATTAAAAATCAAAAAAAATATCAAAAATAGCCAATTTTTTGGTCGAAATCGAATTTACCGTTTCTAACAGATATTGATGTAATTTACCGTTATCTTACAATTGATTTAGTGTGTAAGAAAGTGTTAGATTAAATAAAATTACACAAATTTAAAAGCACTGTACTTTGATTTTAAGAAGAATTCAAAGTATCTTCTTGCTAAAGGATCATTAGAAATAATATCATTAATTGCCTATGAAAGTTTTTTCTCTTTTTTAATCAGAAATATTAAAAAATCCTATTATTTAGACACTTTTGAGGTTTAAATTTAAAGATTAGACTTAAAACTCTAATTTAGGATTAAGACAAGCTATTCTGTTAAAAAACACTAGCCATATCAAAATAATCACGCATAGGAAAAAAATTAATTTATTAAGATAGAGAAGCCGAGCTTTGTATGCGAGTAACGAGACGTCATTGATATTTTTTAATTTCGTAAGAGGGGTTAATAGAAGAATTATTGTAAACTTATTAAAGCAACTTCTATTAATTATAATTTTTCTGAGAACTATGAAATTTCCTATGGGAATATATTTTTTAAATGTGTGTATTAATCTCAATTTTCGATATCACCAGTTATAATTCACTGCGCTTAGTGATTTTCTTAGACACGCCTACATCTGCTTATAAAGCTCGTCACGGCTAGCTCGTTCCTGGAAATATTTAGATGCATGAAAAATTGCAATTTGTTTTGATTGCACAAATTTTGGGGAAAATTTTATTGATAAAACGAAAATACAGAAAATCAATTGATGAAACAAATACAAAAGAATCAAATTGATTTAATTTTTTATCTTAAATTATTGATTGTAAATTTTTATTAAAAAAAAAATATTTAATTAAAAACAATTTCTTCTTTTTTGAATTTTTCACAGATTTAAAATGATATCAGCCAAAAAATTAAGAAAAAAGACAAAATTACTAAATAATTTATTTTATTTATTTTTTATTTTTAGAAAAGGAAAATTAGAGAAATAATATAATTAAATTAAAAATTTGTGCATTTAATTATAAAACTTGAACTTCATTTAAATTTTACTTAACAATTAAATTTATTTTTGTTTTATTTTTTTGCTTTTAGATCACCATATTTGTGGCAAGTGAAATATATAATAATAATAATAGTTTGCTTTATTAAAGATTATTTAAAAAACTTATTTAAATTTTTTTAAACTATATTTTGAACGGACCATTCTTCAAAATTCTTCTGTTTTTAAACTTTTATTTTTTTTTATTTTTTTTTCTGTACCGAGCTAGAGCTCCTTCAGAATAAATTTAAAAAAAAATAAAATAAAATAAAAATTGAAATTAAATTAAAGTCAATAAAATGAGATAAAAAAGAATCGAAATAAAGTAAATAAGCTAAATAAATGAAAGTTAAGAAGACATAAATTGTAATAGATTGCTACATGTGGCACATGTTAAAACTTTTATAAAAATTGATTATATAACCTTAAAGACAACATAATTGTTCCGAATGATACAAGCTTGAACTAAAGAATTATTCGATCTTTTTTTGTGGCAATGTTTTTTGACACAATGAAAATCAGTATTTTTAATATGCAAGGTTTTTATCGGCAATTCTTTTGATGATTTTAATAAGCAATTCATGATTTTTCTTGTTGTAGGATTAGAAAAATTAAACGATAACACGATAATACAGTCCTACAAGTTGTCACACAAAATTAAACCCTTGATTAGATCAGGCTAAATTTTTTTACAAATTTCTTAATTGTTTTGTGCTTAAAACAGCCTTTTTCAATTCTATTGGACATTAACCTGAATGAATGTTTGCATGTTTGAATAAATTAAAATAAATAAAAAAGTCCATTTCCATACAAAAATTTTGATCTGCTTTTAATTAAATGAGCGTGTTTAAAAAAAAAGATTAATTTTTATTTTATTAAATCAATTTCTTCATATATTTAAATGCTTCACGGTTGTTTTCATTAGATAAAAAACTTTTTCAGTATTATTAATATTTTTTGTTTATTTTATAAAATTGTACTTTAAATTTTTTATTGATATCTGCAGATATTTTCAATTAATCAAGAGAGACTTTCAAACAACAGCGATATGCATGAAAAAAAGATTAATGATCTTCAAAAAAACAAAGCAAACAATTTTTTAAAAATAGCCTTTGGATCAAGAGTAGATACAATAGAGAATAAAAATCAATCAAAAAAATGCCATTCAAATTCATTTATAAATACCAATGTAATCTTATTTAAGTAATTTGGAAAAAATAAATTTTTGTGTTTTTAGTCTCAATTTAAAGAAGCAACTTTTTTGAATCATGAATCTTTATTGAATTTAAAAAGTAATGATTGCATATCTGTATTCTTATCAAATATTTAGTTATAAGACATTTTATAAATATTAATACAGTGCCGGAAATTAACTTGTCTCATCATATCACGTGATATCATTTGATATCAGATGATACTTTATGTTATCAACTGATATCAGCTTATATCAGGAAAAATTTTTATTTTACATATTTTCACATATAGAAATTCAAATTTTAATTCACCTGATATTATCTGATATCAAATGACAATAGCTAATATCAGCTGATATAAGGAAAGTTTAAAAAAATGATATTAAATGATATCAGATGATATGATGTGACAAGTTAATTTCCGACACTGTAACATATTGAATAAAATTCAAAAATTTTTTAGTAATAATTGTTAAAGCTGTTAAATCAGTTTTTAAAATTGAAGCATATACCAAAGAAGTTGTTTGGAATCTAAAATGAAACATCAAATCTTACGGTATACATGAATCCCACAAACGTATGTTTTGGCCATGTATTCTGGAATACATCAAGAATACTTTAAGAATACATCAACATGTATTCTGGAATACACATGTGTATTCTTGATGTATTCTAGGTATTCTTTCAGAATAAAAAATACTTAATTTTAAAGTTATGTATTCCGAAATACTCCAAGAATACATATATTTTGAAAAAATACATACATGTATTCGAGAATACATACACATCTTTTCTTTGTGTATTCCTAATGTATTCTGGAATACTTCAAGAAAACATCATGAATACATCTAAAAAAATACACATATGTATTCTAGAATGCAACGAGAATACACAATGAATACATCGACAATACTTGAAATTTACTTTTCTCCTTTAATATAAAATAATTATAATAACTTTATTTAAATAAATGGAAATAAATAGAATATTTTTTAAAAAAAATCAATTAATTGGAATTTTTTTATTTAAATTTAAGAAAAAAAAATACACAATAGAGTTTGTTTATAATTTAAAAACCTTTAGAAAAGTTTTATGATTTATTTTTTATTTCGAAAACAGTTAATAAAAAAGTATGCAGCAAATTACTAGTATATCTTGACGAATCTTCATATTCATTTGCGTTTTTTAAAAAATCGTTTAATTCTTGATTTCTGTTCAATAAAGACTTTAACTCATAATTATTTAAACTTAAAAGCTCCTGGAATTTTTTAAAATTTTGACTTATTAAATTTGAAATATTAGATTTAGCTAATTTATTATTTTTTTCTGATTTTGTTTGATTTTCTTTTTCGTCATTTAGACGACTTAATATTTTTAGAAAATTTTTAAAGAATAAAAGCCCAATTTTAGGGTTAACTGACCTTAACCACCTTTCACCTAAATAACCCTTTAATAGCTCCTTAGTTGTCCCTTTAGCTGACCTCATTATTTTAAATTTGGCATGACCCCACATACATTCAATTAGTTGAGTATGTTTGCCAGTGTTTGGATTTACAACATTTTGTGAATGATTCACTGTATAATGCTTATATCCGTTATGTATTAGATTTGAATAAGCCTTCCACTCATCTGATACTATTTCAGAACCCAATGCGATATTTTTCTTAATAATAGGGAGCAAAGTTTCTCTATCTCTTTTGTCCACTACAAACATCCGTAACTCTTTAAATGTTTGTTCAGTATTCATAGTCTTCAGCGATAATTATAAGTTCTATTTTTCAAATAAACACGAATGACTGATCAAGTCTTCAATGCTATTCCAAAACATTATCTAGTTAAAAATAAAATTGATATTCTGATCAAGAGACATAGAAATCCTTTAATTAGTAATTAAAGGAGAAAAGCAATTTTCAAATATTCTAAATGTATTCCTACCCGGAAAAAAAAGAACGCTGAAAAGAACGCCGTTTTAACGCTGGTAAAACGGCGTTAAAACGGCTTTTTTTAAGCGTTTTTTCAGTGTTTTTTCAGTGTTTTTTCAGCGTTTTTTAGCGTTATTTTCGTCAGCTTTTTTCACGCTGCAGAACGTTGAAAAAACGCTGCTAAAAATCGATTCAATTGGGGCCAGATGGTTTATAGAATTTTATAGAATTCAAATAGCTGCTGAAAGCCTTTGACTGTTGTAAAATAATTTTCGCTGGTTTTCAGACTAACACTGTGAAAATTATATTAAGCAGTATTATTAAATAAAAATGAATTTTTTTTCAAATAAACTTGACTTTTTTTTAAATATTTTAAAGTTATAGCTTTGATTACAATAAAATTAGTTTTGATGAAACTATTAATTTTTTTAAATTAATTTGTTATACGTTTGGACGTTTTTAACTCTCAAATTGTAAGCGTATTTTAAGTCATTTACTTAGAACGCTTAATCTATTGCCAGTTCCGCTTCAGTCCATTAAATAGGTTGGAGTAATTAGGACCATTGTAACTGAAAGAAGAGAGGGGAAAGAATAATTTTGTCTTTGATCCTTCAAATTAAAGTAATAAGAAAAATAAAATAAGCTAAAATAATAAATAAAAGACAATAAAAAATTTAATTACCTCAACGTTTTTTCTTTCTTTCCTAAAATGTTCAATATTTAAAAATGTAGCTAATGATACAGAACGTTTCCAAACAAATTATACAGCTATGTTATAGCGCTGCTCTAGAGCTGGAAAGAATTTATATTTTTATGAAAAAATATTAAAATCAACTAATTTGCGAAGTCAAAAAAGTTCTATTAATTCTAGTTGATCAAAAAATGTGTCATATATTTTTTATTGTTTAATTTAAAATTAAGTATTTTTTATTCTGAAAGAATACCTAGAATACATCAAGAATACACATGTGTATTCCAGAATACATGTTGATGTATTCTTAAAGTATTCTTGATGTATTCCAGAATACATGGCCAAAACATACGTTTGTGGGATTCATGTAAACCAATCTTACAATATCTCATGATCTTAACGAAAACTTAAATTGTTTCTAATTTTTTTGGTTTCGATTTGTTTGAAAAATCAAATTTTAGACATGAAGTTTCAATTAGATTTTATATACAGAAATGCCGTATATTAACTTGTCACATCGTATCATCTGATATTATCTGATATCAAATTATCTGATCTGATATAAAATGATAATAGCTATCAGCTTGTATCAATTTAATTTCAGCTAATATTTGTAAAAATACTTTTTAAGAGATTAATTTTGAAAAGTAAATTTTAAAAACTGATGATGTTATTTAAAATAGAAAATTTTAAATTTTAAAATTTCACGCCAATAATTGGGTGACATAAGCAAGGATAAATAAAATAGTATAAACTAATTAATTATGAACAGAAAAATTAGTTTTTTAAAATAATAATATGCATCTTTCTTTCCGAGCGGATAATGGGGAGGCGCTCATCTCTATTCCTAGTACCTTTTTGAGCAACGGCTCAGATTTTACTCAGAGATAAGTGCAATTTTTTTTCATACCTACTGTTAATTAAGATTTATTTTGAACTTATGATAATCTACAACTTTTAGGCTTTATTATTTTTCACTCTCTTTTAAAATCCTTTAAATTAAATAATATAAAAGCCTTTTTTACATCGCTTTTAAGGAGTTCATTGAAATAAATAAATAAATAAAGTCAAATGAATATTTTTATTTTGCCTAAATCGCAAGTTTTTTTTTGAATTTATTTTTTTTAAAGGTAATATTTTGTTTGGTGTTATTGCCTGAATGCATTCATTTATGGCATGACTAATACAAGCTGATAGCTTTTATCATTTGATATCAGATAGTATCAAATAATACAACGTGACAAGTTAATATCCAACACTGTAGTCTTAATAGTTACAAATTTATTTTAAAGATAAAAAATAATTCGAAATTCAAAAATTTTTATAAATAAAATATCATTTTCTTTAATTTTCTTCAAAGAAACTCACATCGCACCAATTCCTTTGACAATTGAAGATGGAGAAAAAAGTTTAAATTCTAAAGGAATTTCAACATCAAATATAAATTCTAATGAAACGATTAAAAAAAAATTGGATTCTGAAAATATGACTAATAAAGAGAAAACTAATAGAAATTTGACAAAGTCACCTCAAAAAATGAAAACCATAGGAAAAGAGGAATGTCATAATCATTTCAAAACATTTGAAGATATTAACTATACTAGCTGTCTTTTAAAAATTCCACATCCTCCATCTAAATCCTCAAGGCCGATTTCATCGTCAATTCGAAATATTCGTCTACCTATTACGATGAATAAAACCCATAAAATATATAATAATGTGGCTTGCTTTAATTGTTTAGAAGTTAAAAATGAAGAAAACTGTTCTGAATTTACTGCTTTCACTGACTCAAAGTCAAGAATTTCAAATAATATTCTAAACGAAAGCACAAATGATTTAATAAAAGTTCTAAAAACAACTCCAAAAATGGAAGATCCAATGAACTCTCAGACAAGTGTGCCATCTTCAGGGGATTTTTCGGAAATTAACTTAAACGATTCTGGTAATACAATTATATATTCTTTTTCATCAAAACCAAAACCAGTTAGTTTTGATAGCAATCATCTGCCGAGTATAACTCAAAATTGTATTAAAAAAACAAACAATATTAAATTTCACAAGTCATCTAAAATTCCAAGTTATGATTTTCAAAAAAGTTCAAAAAATTTATCTTTAACGAATAACTTTTTAAAAAATTGCAAAAATCATGATGTATTCGACAAAAAGATTCTAATCGATTCATTTGAAGCTCAAATGTTACGAGAAATGAATTCTGAAATGGAAAATTCTAAGATAAATAAAAATTGTGATAATTTAAAAATTGAACTACACGAAAACAAAGATTATTCAAAAATAATTAAATCTCCCGACATAGAATACTTCGAAGCTTTTCAAAGAGGTTTAAGTGATTTATCGAATCCTTTAGAAGAAATTCAATCTTCTGAAAAGTATAATTTTGATGTTTTAACAAGTTCAATCGAAGAAACATCTACATCTTATTCAAAGAAAAACGTTAGTATTTATTATTAAGTATTTAATAGAAAAATGCTTATTTGATTAAGTTAAAAAATAATTATTTGATTATTATTGTTATATAAAAGAAATAAATAAAAATAATAATCAAAATAAAATTAACATTTCTAATATTTTGAGGTACATTTTTTAAACAAAAGGTTATGAATTTTGTCAGGTCCCGAAGCTGCTTACTCTTTTAACCTTTTTATCGCTGAGGAAATCTCTTTAATGTTAACAGGCTCGTCAAATTTGCATTGATTTTTCTTATTAAAAAACTTAAGATTAAAATCAATTATTTCTCTATCTTTTTGGGGATTAATTAGATAATTATTCGGACTTAAAGTTTTTTGAAGAAATTCACCAAAAAAGTTAGCCTTTTCTTCATCAGTTCTAAGTTCAATATTATTTGAGATTAAAGTAGGTATTAAAATTGATCCTTTTTTTGATCGAAACTTATTAATTTTTTTCCTGAATGGTCTACTTGAAAGCGGATTTTTCCCAACTTGTTTAATAAAATCAGACCAGTTGTGAATCCTAAAATTTTTTAAACTGATTCTAAACTCTGAAGTCATTTGGTTGAATCTCTTTTTTGTATTTTGACAATGAGTTTTTTGAAATATTCTTCTTATTCTTTCTACGTTCCTTAATTATACTGACAATGTTCGGTGGGAGACTTGTTTTGAAAATTCTATGTATTTGATATGAAATGCTTTTATGAGCTGCAGAATTATTTTTTGAGCAATTTCTTCATTTAGTTCATCAATTGATGCTGGATTTAGTCCTGAGTTTTGAACTTTTAAGATCTCATGGAATAAAAACCAATTTGCTTTGTTAAAGTTAAGCTTCTTTGATTGTGTTTTAGGGATAACTGAGTAGTCAAAATAATTGCATACCCTAATTGGAAAATGATCACTGGTCATATCTTAACTATTTAGAACTATAAAATCAGTGATTTTATCAATCTATTAAGATGAGACTAAGAATTAATCAAGAATTTCAAAATATTCCCTATTGAATATGTTAAAAGTTGGACACTTATTATTGATTACTGTGAAATTAAGCTCGTTAATAATACTTCCTAAAATGATTCATTTTCGTTTTCTCCTTTGCAAACTATTTGTCTTTTTTTGGAGTTTATGTCACCCCCGAGAATATAATTCTTCAATTCCTATTTATCTTTTCGATTATATTAAAATTATTATATACACTGAAAATGATATTTTCCTGTATTTATTTTGATACAAAGTAATTCAGAGGAAAATTCACCACACGAAAAGTTTTTAACAAACATTCCTATATTTTCTTATTATCTAAACATACAGGTGTAAAATTGTTTGCCAATTGTCAATATTTTTAAAAGGAGTTGAGCGCCTTTTTTGACATCCTTTGTTTCATTTATTTTTCTTTTCCTGTTTAAATTATCTAATTATTTATTAGACTTAATATTCTAATTAATTTTTTTTTTAAATGTTTTGATTTAATTTAATTTTCGTTTTAAATTAAATTTTAAGGGGGACATAGCTCAACACAGATACACAAATAATAATGTATATATAACTTTCTTTTTCAATATATCTCTTTTTAATTTTCTTTTATTTTATTTTAACATTTAACTTTATAAACAAAATATTGATCTAAATTACCATTATTTTAAAGGTTGTTATTTCTTCTGCTAGTAATTTTTTTTTCTTCTATCAAATTTGTATGATATCTAGTAAAATGATAGTAATAATTTACCTATGATTGCAATTATGTTCACCTGCTTGTAAAATTATGTTAATGATGGCAAAATGTTTTCTTTTGATAGCAAAAATAGAAATATAAAAAAAAAATAATATTTTGATAAAATTTTGTCCATATAAAGTTTGAAAAGAGAAAAAAAGAAATTAAGCTTTGTACCGACAAAAAAAAATAAAATTTCATAAGTAAATATCAAATTTAGTTTTTTTCGCTGTCTCTTTAATTTTCTGATAGAACTATTATCTGTATTTCCTTATTTAGTTGTAGAACTACGAGGTATTCCACGGCGTTTTGGACCATTTGAAGATTTTTGTGCAAAAGCTTGATAATTTTGATCAATATTTAAATTGTCGAGCTGCACGTTTTGTGAATTTCTGCTAATCGATGATACCTTTGCATATTTAATCAGCTGCTTCAAAATCTTTAAGCATTCAAAACTCGAAACATTGTATGTTTTTACCACGCCTTTTTCTGGGATTCAAATTTATCTAAATGTAAAAATTTAGCAATCATTAATTTTTTTACTAGCAGTAAAAAAAAAATTGCTACCAGAAGAAAAAAATATACTAGCAGAAAGAAATAGATCTGTATTTTAAATACGTTTGTTTAGTAAAAATAATTTTTGATCAGGAAATAATTATATTTTTATTATTGCTAGTAATAAAATAAATGCTATAATATTCTCCTTTTAATCATTAAAATAGAAAATATATTTCTTTCTTTAGCTAATTTTTTTTAGCAATAATATTTTTTGACATAAAAATAGTAAATTACACTAAAATTTTAATAGAAAATCCATATTTTAAATATTATTTGTCTAATTTTGATTTTGAACAATATAATGAGAAAGATCAAAATTATATTTTTAGCCATAATTCGATTAGATTTACAATATTTTATTTAAATAAATATAAATACCGTGTGACAATTTTTATAAATAGCGTGTGACAATTTTTACATTTCATGAATTTGTATGCATTAGTTTTATCAATTTCAGTTGAGCTTGTATTTGGAATAACAACAGAGTTAATAAATACAATATCTGAATAAATTCTTTCTGTTGGAGATAGCGTTTCACTTTTATTCCTTTTTGTTCTTCATTAGATACCAGATAATCTTTAAATTTTTTGAAGCACCTTTTTTTCATTTGTTACTGATTGGGTAATCCAAAAAGATGTCATTGAAATTAAATAAGTTTGAGTCGATATGCTACAGCAATTAAATGAGAGAATTTATAATGTTTCAACCAATATACACATGTTCAAGTGCTATTTTCCCAGTTCGCATGGTTTAGTTTAATCAATCTTATACTTTGAATATTAGTGACCATTTCAAGAAAATATTTCCATGGTTTTATATCCAGTCGTTGTATAAATTGTTTATAGCCTTCTTAAGACAATTAAGGATTTTAATTTTTATCAATACTTCTTACCATATAATATTCTCCAAGACTTTGAATGGTTTTTCCAAATTTATTAATTTATTTCCAAGCGTATGCCTCTAAAAATTCATTCTTGCTAACAATCGGCTTTATAATTTAAAAATGAAAAGTGTCATCACTTATCAGGTAAATTGGGTTATTTTTTAGATTTTATTCAATTCAATTTATTTATTTTATTAAATTTTTGTATATAGTTTACTATGGTCCTTTTTTAAATCTAATGGAAGATTGTTTAAAACCTGAAAAAGTGCTCAATTTAAAAATATTAAGGTTTAATAATAGAATGATGACATTAACCTCATTAGCCCAAATGACTCTCATCTCATAAATTTTGACATTAGGTTTGTGATATTATGATCCTTAAGATAATATCTGTAGTTTAAAAACTAACAATGCTCTGTTTTCCATTTTTTTAAATTGTGTCTTTGTTAAAATGCGTCAAGCGAAATTCAATTATCACTAAAGTCATTAAATCGAATTTAGATTTTAACTCATGTGCAATTGAAAAGTTCAAAGAGGTTCAGAAGAGCCTTTATGGACTTTCAAGCTTTAAGCACAATATCGGCACTCATACTCCTGACTTTTAATCGCTCTTATAAAAAACATATTGCCTCTCTCGATCCATATACAGTGTGTTCTCTTTTTTGTCACGCGTCAGGGTAATCCAAATTTTAGTAATAAAATCGATTTTATGACGTCAATATCATAAAATGGGGATCATTAAAAAATCTATATTTAAAAATAATATAATGAACAAGTCATCCAAAATATCAAAAAATGAACTTGAATTTAGTAATTAAGACATCGTATTTGGTTCCTTTGTCTACTCCGTCCAAATTTGTTTTTTTGGGTTAAAATATCATAAACCTGTCGTCCCATTTTTTTATGAATGTGAATAAAATCTTAATATGAAACAATGTTAAATTTTTTCATGTCATAAATTACATTAGTAAATGTAAAATAATTACAATTTGTTCCTTCTTTTGTCTTATTATCATTTAATAATTACTAAAAGTAACAAAATAGAATATCTCAAATTCGAAAAAATTTAACATGGAAAGGATTATGTTTTTCAGTGTTAGAAGGTTAATTCGATTGATAAATAAATAACGATCCCCTATATAACGTAATTCCTATATAACGAACAATTAATAAAAACGAGTAATACTTTTCTTAGAAAATTTTTTATAATATATAACGATTTTAAAAAAATGATATCCATTAATTTACACCTTGACATTAAAAAAATAGTTAATTAATGCTTGACTTTTTCTAATTCTGTTTTTCTAAAAATTCTAATTGATAAAAATATATTAAGCAATTTTGGCAAAAAGAGAAATTCTAACTTTTTTGAATTCAAGTAAGAAATTATAAAAAACTTTCTGTACAAATAGCACCGCTTCAAAACGACCAAATAATACCATTTTAATGCTAATACGATTTCATTTATTTTATCGTCGAAAGCAATAATTTTTGAACATTATCATAAGAACTAAGCCGGTTATGAAAAAAAGAGTTAAAAAGATGATAATTTTAATGAAATTAATTAATAATTTTTAATATTGAAAATTTTATGAATTGAAGAAGCATTACCAAACAACCATCTATTAATTAATTTTAAAGAAAAATTCCCTTTTTTTCGCAGTTTTAATTTCAATGAAGTAAAATAAAAATTATATCTGAAATAAAAATCTTTCTGCATCTTACAATTTAGATTAGGGGTTTTTCTCAATTAAAAGAAATAAAAATTGGTATTACTATTTTTTTACCAAAAAATTAAGGCATCTTGAAGTTGAGGTTCAATGAAAAATATCATTTAAATTTTAAGATTTAATAATGAGATATTTAAATTTATCTCTTTATTTTTAAAATATCAATCAATCATAAAATAGCATTTGAATTACTAATTAAGAGCAAAAATAGCCTAATTATGCGATTCTTTTACTCTACAAATAATAATTTTTAAGGTTAAATTACTAAAATTTTTCCTCTTAGTTTTTCAAATATTTTTTTTTAAGTACAATCCAAAAACAAAAATTGAAGAAGTCAACAATTACCAAGATGAAATGAATATTTCTCTACTATCTAATCTACCTGCAAAAAGCTTAAATTTTAAGTGAGTAATATTGCTGATTTCCAATCAAAATACAATTACTTTTAAAGCAGGGAAATTCCCACGAAATATTCTCCTATTCTAAATATAAATCAAAATGATCAAGACCAAATAAAAGAAGATATAATTACAGAGGAACCTTTAAAATTTGATGGTAAAATAATTCTAAAAATCAAAATTATTTTCTTTAATTTCAAATTTAGATAGTCAAGCAGACATCGATGAAATAAGTTCAGACAGCAATGAAGAAATCGATTTACTTTATGACACGACTTTAAATTGTTATTACGACCCTAAAACATGCACATACTTCGAGCTTAACTTAAACTGATCTTTGAAAGTGTTTTGTAAAAAACAGTTTCTGAAACATTGTAATTTTTAGCTGTATAGTGCAAAAGGATTTTTTTACGATATTAACAAGCATAAATAATTAATGACAAATAAAACGATTAATTTTGATGATTTTTTTCTAAAAATGGCAAACGGAAATATCAGAACAAATTTTAAGGTCTAAACGATCATTTAAAATTTTAAAACTTAATTAATCTAATTATTTTGAAAATTTTAAAGAAATAATTACTAAAAATTATTAGACATGTTATGTCTAATAATGGTTCATTATCAAATTTACATCAAAATGATGTATCTCTAATTCATTTAACAAAAACAATCAATAATTTAAATAATTCAGGTTAAGTTAATTCTTAACTTCAAGTTTATAACTTTTATATTCATTCATTCAATCAAAAATAATTTTATTTTTACACTTAAACAAAAAATAAATTTTAAAACATTTAATTTTTTTGTCTTTTAAAGTAGGTTTTCATTATAATCAATTGAAATACTTAAACCAATTAAGGTTCAATAAAAAGGGACATTTAAAATTTTTAAATATAAAAATTAACTTAACATGACATGTCAAGTAATTGCTCCGTAAAAAATGTATTTTTTCTCTATTAATAAAAAAAAATACAATTTATATTCTGATCTTTTGAACTTGATCTCAAACTTCAATTTATCGTTAAAAAAATTTAATTTTTAAAATAATCGTAAATACCATTAGGACTCCATTTGCAAGCACAAACTAAAAAAATGTCATAAATAAATATTATAAAAAGAAAAAATATTTTGTTTAAATATTAAAAAAAAAATTTAAAATATCAAAATAAATTTGGTTTAATTTTTTGAATTTGAATTTCATAAAGTATTAAATTTTGGTTTAATATTGAAAAAGTGCAATGTTTAAAATAAAAAAATAATTTTAAGTTAATATTGCAAACATGAATAACAATAATATTTTTTTATAAATATTGACATTGAGTTTGTGATATGATGATCCTTAAAATAATTTTTGGAGTTTAAAAAACTAACTTCGCTCCATTTTCCACTTTTTATAAATTGAGTCTTTGTTAAAATGCTTCAAACGAACTATCACTAAAGTCAAAAATTATAGGGAAAAAAAGAAAAGTTTTTCGAAGATATTCACTTACAAAGGTTCTAATAAAAACGTAACCAAAAGATATATATAATTAGTTTAATCCGACCTAAGCGACCTAGCCGACCTAAACGGCCGACCTAAGCGACTTAACCGGCCGACCTAAGCGACTTAGCCGGCCGACCTAAGCGACTTAGCCGGCCGACCTAAGCGACTTAGCCGGCCGACCTAAGCGACTTAGCCGGCCGACCTAAGCGAAATGAACGCCGACTAAGTCGCTTAGTTCGGCCGTTTAGGTCGGCTAGGTCGCTTAGGTCGGCCGGCTAAGTCGCTTAGGTCGGCCAGTTAAGTCGCTTAGGTCGGCCGGTTAAGTCGCTTAGGTCGGCCGGTTAAGTCGCTTAGGTCGGCCGGCTAAGTCGCTTAGGTTATCAATTAGAGCAAAAATTATATAAGTAATAAGCAAAATTGTGTAATGTTTCTAATTTTTTTGAAGGTTCATACTTTTTCATTACTTTGACAAACGAATCATCATTTAATCAAGTTGAATTTTTGAAAATTAAACCACTGTTAAACTTTAACCAATTTGTTTCCATTTTATTTTATTCCTTTATCAAAGTATCGATTAATTCATATATCAATGGATGGACGTTCAAAAGACCTTAGAATGAATTATGCCATGACTCACAAGCATTGTTAGTTTTTTTTTTTACATTATGTGGTATCAAAAATTTATCATGTGGCTGCAAGGAAGGACTAAGTCTCCATTCCATCCGGCCAAGGCCTCGCCTAAATTATTTTTTAAATAAATAAATAAACATTTTAATTTTGCTTCAAACTTGATATTTTGAATAAGCTATTTTGAACGTTTTATTTTGAGTATTCAAAAATTATTATGTTATTTTGAACATGTTATTTTGAACTTTAAAACAACATGTAATTTTTGCTATTATGATATCGCTATTATGATTTTGCTATTTTGATCAATGCTATTTTAATACACAGCCAAAAATTTAGTGTCCAAATATATAATTTTTTTGTATAAATTAAAAGTGACTCTAGTCACTTCGGCATATTAAACATATTTTTTGTGGACATAGCTATGGCTAATTACACATATATATGTGTTGTAAGAATTAAACCAAAAAGAGTCAAAAAAGGATATAAAAGTGGTCAACGAACTACATTCAAAGTTGGCCAATAAAATACCAAAATTTGGCAAACACATGAATTATTTATAAAAGATTAAAATCATTTGTATATTTTTTTAAAATTAGTTCGACTTCATATGTGGTCAAAAAGTGACACAAAAATGATATAAAAAGAACGGTATCTCATAAACTCGACAAATTAATTTCGACAAGTTAATTTTCGACGAATCAAACTCGACAATCTCGACCAAAAAAAAATTATGTATAATTTCGACGTGTCTTAATTGGACAAAAAAAATTTCGACCGGAAAAAAAATGTTTTAATTTCGACGTGTCTTAATTGGACAAAAAAAATTTCGACCAGAAAAAAAATGTTTTAATTTAGAAAAAAAAATAAAATAGACACTAAATTTATTGTAATAATAATTAGTCAGTTATATAATAAATATTTTTTAAAATATACCTAATTTTTCTTAAATTCAATTAAAAATGACAATTGTTTTAAAAAAGACAAAGAATTTTCAGATTTGTAATTCTGAATAGCGTTATTTTGCCTTTCTTCTAAAGCCAAATAACATGCTTTGCGCTTGTTAACCAAGCCAGTGCTTAGTTGTAGAATGAGATTATCTGTGTTCGATTGTTCCAAACGAAGACATTCAATCAAAGAGAGCAAATCTGGATGACTTTTAATGGTCGGTTTTAATGGCTTCCATCTTTTTTATTGCGTGATGAACGTATTAAATTTAAATTTAAATCAATATTTTCAAAGTTATTTATTAATTCTTCCATTATTAATATTTAAAAATTTGTCTAAATTTGTCGAGTTTATACTCAGCATAAATTATGTCGAGTTTATTCATGTCGAAATTATGTCGAGTTAATATTATGTCGAAATTATTTTTGTCCAAATTGATTTGTCGAAAATAAACTTGTCGAAAATGATTTGTCGAAAGTAAGACGATCCAAAAAGAACCAAGGATGGTGAAAAAAGACCCAAAAGTGATCAAAATCCGAACCAGTAGTGGACAATAAAAGACACAAAAGGGATCAAACTTCTTTTGCATTTTTAACTGACCACTTTGACCTACTTTGGTCAGAGTGTATTTGTCTTTGAAAAACAATGGCGGTGTTTTTGAAGTACTTTGACGAAGTCTTTCAAATATCTTTGCATGTTCTTTAAAGTACTTTAACGGTGTCTTTGAATGAATTAACGGTGTCAATGAGGTTCTTTGAAGGGTCTTTATAGAATTTTGGCGTCGAATTTGAAGTTCATCAACTAAGGCGGTGTATATGAAGTACTTAAAGATGTGACTTTAAAGAACTATTTCTGTGTCTTTCAAAAATTTTGGCGGTGTGTTTGAAATACTTTGACGCTGGTTTTGAAGTACATTAACGGTGCACTAGAAGTACTTTGGCGTGTTTTTAAAATTCTTAGTAGTTTAAAACATCAAATACTTATAAATGTACAGTCGACTCTCTTTAATCCGTAACAGACGGGACCGAAAAAAACCATTACGGGTTAAGTTTTACGGATTATCTTTAATCAGTAAACGAGCAAAAAATTTTAAATTTTCGGATTAACCAATGTAAATTTTGATGCAAAATTTTATTGATTACAATTTATAGAAATATAGATTAATAAACATTTAATTTTAAAGTGAACGGAATAATTTTTAAATTGATTTTTTTAAAAAAAAGAAGAAATAAATGTCTGGTTTAGACTTGACAAACTCAATTCAGACATCCGCTCTTTTATTTTCGATAACAATTCTAAGTCATACTCGTTAAAATCTTTAGAATTTTCAAAAAAAATTTGAACTTGATCTATTGCCTGCTTTGTTTGTTTATAACTTACAGTTACAGGTTCTTGATCGATTACCTCAACTTCGTCATCACAGTTTTGATTGTTTTTTTGAACAATTTCAATTATATCTTGATCTGTTAGGGCCTCGCCCGTCGATTCGTCAGCATCAACGTCTATCAATTCATCAGCGGTCATTCTATAATTATAAAAGCCACTTTTGAATTTTTTAAAAGTTCATCTAGACTCTCGACTACTTTTAAATGTTCATGTTGGATACTTGGAGTTTGGACGTTTTTTGATGTTTGCATAATACTACACCTCTTCCAACAGTTGTTGATAGTAGTTGAGGTTACCTTTTTCCAAGAATCTCTAATGATCTGCAAAGCATCTTTTAAATCTGGTAACTTTAGTTCACCGTGAAATTCGATGGATTCAAGAAAAAATTCGACTAATTTTTTTCTATAGTCAGCCTTTAACGAGCGGATAATACCAGCATCTAACGGTTGCAGAACACTTGTTGTATTCGCGGGTAAGAAATGTATGATGACATTTGATAAACTTTGGATGAGACGACGCATTGTCAATTGGTAAAAGAACTTTTCTTTCCGGATCAGTTCGCTTAATATAACTATTAAAGTCGTTTATCCAACTTGTTACTGGAAGAATAACAAGGATAGTTGTTTAATAGTTTATTGCAATAATATAAATATAAAGTAATATAATATAATAATATAATGTCTTCTTAAAGGGATTGTGTTCGTTTCTTATATATAGCGTTGACATCTGTATCTCGTTAGGAATAATGAATCTTCTAGAATAGAATTCCATTCTGATTCTAGAAGTATTGCGAGGCGTGTCAATTAATAACATATTAATAACATTAATAATTTAGTCACGTATTCCATATATATGATTTAAACACGAGTTGATCATCAAGTAAGTGAGTGCTTAAAGTGTGGGTAACAGATCCCTCGGGTTAAGCCATCATCGACCCTGATGATAGGAAAATACAATATATAAAAAATATTTAACTTTATCGAGACAAAATATTTAAAGTTTAAATAAAAAAAAATAAAGATGATCTGAAGAAAAAAAAAAATATCCAGGTAAGTTGCTAGATTGGTATTGTTTCTGTCCATTCACCATAGCTTTAATTTTCTTTTACATTCCTTATTTTTTCTGACATAAACGGTTAAAACAAGTCTTTAAATTTATTACGTTTTTTTTTTTTTTTTTTTTTTTTTTTAATTAGAATTTTTTTCTGTTAATTTAAACATATTTCGAATTGCAAGTTCATATGATTCGCTATTATTTTCTTCTATATGGACCTGAGCTATTTCTTCAGTGTTGTTTATTTTCGGATTATTTCTTATATTTTTTCTGCTAAATATTTTATAAATAAATGAAATGAATCTAAACACCTTTACTATTATTTTAACTATGAACCAAAACATAATAAAGACAAGAATTACCCCTACAATTTTAAGAATTAATCTCTGTTTCTTTATTGTGACTGTATCAAAAAATTCGGATATTTTTTCCATTGACCCTTTTCTAACACTTTCTTGGTGTGATGCAATGTACACTTCTGTATCGCTTTTAACATATTCATTCATTACTGAGTTCCTTTCTCTATCACTATAATTTAACAATAAATTTATATGACTGAATTCTATACTATATAGTTCGCTAATTTCGTTATTTATTTCTATCCCTTCTTTCCAGTAAGTTATTTCAAAACCTTTCCTATTAATCCTTATACTAATGTTTTTATCTAATATATTACGTATCCAGTACGTTCGATCATCACAACTGATTAATTTTTACTCTTTCCTAATAAAACTAGATTGCGTTAGATGTCCGTACGACTCAGTACCGTTTATTTGGAATTTAACTTTAGGATCTTTATAGCAATCAGCATTATTTTCGATTGTTATTTTTTCAATAACAGTACAAACAGGAACATAGACAATACCATATCTCGAGAAAGTTATTATGTCATGATCTGTGTCTTTTATAATGTCAAAATTATCTTCGACAAGTGACATAATTTTTAAATACCTCAATTTATTTAAACAAATATTTTCTTTTGATTTATCAATGAGATTATACGTTTTAAGTTCTATGTTATCTGTATCAGCTAGTAGTAATTCGTGGATTGTCCCAATTTCATTTTTATTTTTGGCTAAATTCGTTTTATTCTTCGTAAAAAATAAGCCTTCTGATGTTTCAAACATTTCAATGTCACAGTAAACCGATTTGTTAATAATCTTGAATATTAGGTTACCCAATGAATTGCTAAATATGTTGTCAAAAGGTGTGTTTAGTGATATTGAATCCAGTCTCCTAAAGGGACATTTGTTGATTATTGTCTTATTCCAGATAAATATCGAATTTTCAGTTTTACATTCCAAATCTTCGATACCACAGTTGTATATTTTCGGGTTTTCACTTTGTAAATTAACATACCTCAATGAGCATACAAGCCCGTACGCATTAGAAGTCTTAAGCCAATGGTACGCAGGGTGTGCCGGTTTAGAAAAAAGACATCGGTTGTCTTTACATATCATTACATTGCCAAGGCATTTTTTAGTAAATTCCATTATAAAACATTCTTCTTTAGACATTTTTCTAATAACTATTTGTTCATCCTTAGATTCAGCACCAAAGAAGTTTTTAAAAGCTTCAATGAATGTTTCTACGATTGAACACTAATAGCCAGTTCCGTCAATTGTTAAGCCTTGCCGTACCAACGGAGTGATTCTCTTAAATTTTAAGTCTTTTCTAATCCATATTCTTTTGTTAACATGGTGCGGATGACATTTTTCGTCTAAGTTTAATGTTGTGTATTTATCTCTAGTTTCCCATGTAGGAGTATCACATACAGAGAAGCTACCTTTTATTTCAAAACAACCTGCGAGACTTATAAGAAGAAACCATATTATTGTAACTGTTGTTACTGATGATATCCAATTGAATTGATGTTTCTTCCCCCTTGCTTTGCTTTTTGTATCTTTATGATGCTCTTTTCCTAACTTTTTCCAATATCTATCGATTGTGGACTTATCAATAAAATTTTCCGCCGGTTCCCATGCATTATGCTTATTTGAAAAGCCAGACCATTTTACATAAAATTCGTATTTTTTGTTTTTACTAAGTCTTTGATCGATTACCTTTTCCACTTTGTAAACATTTGACTCATCCCCCGGGTTCAATGGTGCCTTATCCACCTTTAAGCGTTGTAGTGGGAATGTGTCTTTAAGTCTTTGGCCGAACTGGTCTTCGACAATATAATTTTGATTTTTAGTAATTTCGATGATTTTAAAAGGACCTTGATATTTAGGATGAAGTTTATCATGTAAGCCCATAATTTTTATCCAAACATTGGTGCCCAATGGCAAGGTTTCAGTTTGAATTGTGTGAGCCTTGTTTTGTGCCTTCATTTGTTTTTCCCTAACTTTGCCAATATTCTCTAGAGCTTTGGTTCGGTCTATGTCACTTAACTTTTTTAAGTCTGCCGCCCTAGAACAGATTGCATCTTCTGACAAAGTTTCGTCCGTGGCTGACCAATCACTGAAATTGTTCATTTTTCGACCGAATGTCAGTTCAAATGGTGAATATTTAGTCGTAGAGTGTATTCTAGTGTTGTACGATAAAAGGACATACGGAATCCATTTTGGCCAGTCTTCCGGATTGTCACAGCAGTGTTTGCGTAGACATGTAATTATTTCTCTATTTAATCTTTCTGTTTGGCCATTTGTTCGTGGATGGTATGCTGACGTAATTGCATGTTCCGCTCCAACTTGTCGTAGAAGTTCGTCCATTACTGAGTTATTAAATTCAGTCCCTTGGTCAGAAGTAACAACTCTACTTGGACCAAAGATACAAATATATTTCCACAGTATACTCGCTATCTCATCTGCTTCTTAACTTTTAATAGGTTCTGCAAACGCGTGTTTAGACAAATATTCAATAAGACAATAATTCCTGCGTACCCTTCAGCAGTTACTGGTAGCCCGAAGACTTAGTCGATTCCAATCCTATCAAAAATCCCTTGGATCGCTGTCGCCTTAGCACAGTGTTCTTTTGGGATAGCTAGATGATTACGTTTACAAGGTTCGCATTTGTTTACAAACTTAATTACATCGTCCCACATTTTTAGCCAGTAATAATCCTTTTTCAATCTATTATAAGTGGTTTCCGCCTGAAAATGCGCTAATAAATGAGCATCTCTTATAATATTCTCTCTGACTTCGGGTTTTGGAACATACACTACCTCACCTTTCGTGTTTCTATGAAATATTTTATCTGATATTGGCTCGTAGGAGTAGATATTTGCCAATTTTGTAACTCTTTTTACTTGTTTCCTAGGTAATCCTGAAGGGAGTTTATTCATTTTTAACATATGTAATAGTGCACTATCCTCATACACATCTAGATGCCTTGAGGATACATTGGCTTCTGTGTCATCCTTATTTTCTGAAGACTCAGTTAACATTAACACAGGTCTCCTTATCGCATCGGCGTTACCATGAGCTGTTCCTTTGCGATGTGTTATTTTTATGTCGTTATCTTGTAACATGATGGCCCATCTCGCCAATCTAGCCGTAGGTTTTTTTATACTCATTAACCATTTTAACGCAACATGATCCGTGACTACTTCAACAATTGTACCATATACGTATATTCGAAACTCTATAAATCCAAATACAACTGAGAGACATTCCTTCTCAGTGATTGTGTAGTTCACTTCGTGTTTTGTAAGGAGTCTTGAAGCATAGCACACAACATATTCCATTCCAAACTCGTCTACCTGTGCTAGTATAGCTCCGATAGCAATGCAAGATGCATCTGAGTGAATTATAAAGCTTCTTTTGAAGTTTGGTTGCCTAAGAATAGGGTACGAAATTAAGGCTTCCTTTAATGCATTAAAAGCTTTATTTTGCGCCTCTAACCATTCAAATCTAAAGTCTAGTTTAAGAAGTTTGAACAATGGTTGTGCGATATTTGCATAATCCTTGACAAACCTACGGTAGTAGTTTGTAATTACGAGGAAACTAAGAAGCTGTTTTAAATTTTTAGGTGGTGCTCGTTTTTTTATCGCTTCAACTTTAGTGGGGTCCATTTCGACAGTTTTACCAGTGATAACATACCCTAAGACTTTGATTCTCTTGGAAAACCACCTAAATTTGGAAGGCTTTATTTTTATAACTGCCTTTTAAGAGCTTCAGCTACTAGTTTTATGTGTTCCAAATGTTCCTTTGCTGTTTTTGAATGAACAATTATATCATCGAGATAAATTTCGCAGTATGATCTTCCTCAAAAAGCACGATGCATAATTTTGCAAAACTGAGCTGGTCCGTTTCTTAGTCCGAAAGGTAATCTCTTGAATTGGTAGTGTCCGTCTGGTGTCGAGAAACCAGTCTTGCACTTAGATTCTAAGTGGACTGCTTTTTGCCAGTATCCACTGGTCAGATCAAACATGGTAAAGTAAGTTGAGCCACCTTGTCTGTCCAATATGTCCTCAATCCTTGGTAAAGGCCAGTTTTCGGTTTTAGTCTTTTTATTCAGTTCTCTGTAATCTATACAGAATCTTTTCGTGCCATCCTTCTTTGGCATCAGCACCACTGGTGCGCTCCAAGGCGATGTTGATTGTTCGATGATACCGGCTTCGAGCATTTTAGTTACTTCATTTTTTATGTGTTCGCGTTCTGCAAGAGACTTTCTATACGGTCTGATGAATATTGGTTCTTAATCCGTAGTGATTATCTTAATAGTATCAACATTGCATATCCCCAGATCTTTGGCACCCATTGCAAAGATTTTTTTCATCGAGTATACTGCCATCTTGAAATATTCGAATTCCTCTCCTTTCTTGTTCGTCGGAATGGTCTCCATTACATGTTTGTCAATCATTTTGTTTGAAATTATGGAGACGGTTGCGCCGCAATCGAACGCAATTTTCATGGGTTTCCCGTCAATTAACCCACGACTGGTTAGTAATTTCCCTTCAGCTGCCATATTACACTGATCTTCATCGGCTGATGATTCACTTGCTGATATAGCGTTTGCCACATTGATTTTCTTGTAATTTCCTTTGTGACCTCTGTCTTTATACTTAGACTTGCAGTCTTTTTTAACATGGCCATGTTTATTGCACTTATAGCATACTATGTCATCCCTCTTACCGTAAGTCTTCTTTTTGAATCCAGTGTCTGTTTTTTGATAATACTGAGGTCTTTTACCATTGTTTTTAGCGTAATGGTAAAATTTATTGCTACTAGCCTTCGATTTATTACTGCCAACATATCGAGCCATATTGACTTTATCTGTGCTGTAAGATGTACTCCCCATGCAGCTATGCATTACCTTAACAACGTTAAGAGCTGCGTCTAGACGCTCTACTTGCCTGAGCATTAATTTTTCACCAATTCTCTTTGGGACTGCTCTAATTAGTAAACGAACTTTATCAGATTCGTGTGTACGTGATAGCTTATCACAAAGATTCTGAAATCTGATTAAGAATTCGTCGCAACCTGAACCATCCAATTTGAGGTTAATCAGTTCAGTAAGTGTCGTCGTTTCTACCTGAATCAATTTATTTGAACTCTTGAAATGCGCCTTTATGTAATCCCATTTCAAGTTCTTGTTTTTCATGATCATGTTTTTAATTGTGCTTAGAGCACTCCCTCTTAGGAATGGTATAACAGCCATAGGCAGGTCCGCCTCATTAATGCCTAAATTTGCCGCTAGGCTCTCTATTACAAAAATCCAAGCATGGACATCATCATTAATATTTCCATAGAATTTAGGGACATTTTTCAACTCTATTTCGCTCTTTTTTACACTTGGGTACCTAAGATCGCCCAAGAAAGCGGGTGTATAATTATTTTGTGTCTCAGTGCTGCTTTCAGTACTGTTCTTGGCGCTACTTCCACCTGATGGTGGTGATCTGAAATCTTCGATACCACAGTTGTATATTTTCGGGTTTTCACTTTGTAAATTAACATACCTCAATGAGCATACAAGCCCGTACGCATTAGAAGTCTTAAGCCAATGGTACGCAGGGTGTGCCGGTTTAGAAAAAAGACATCGGTTGTCTTTACATATCATTACATTGCCAAGGCATTTTTTAGTAAATTCCATTATAAAACATTCTTCTGTAGACATTTTTCTAATAACTATTTGTTCATCCTTAGATTCAGCACCAAAGAAGTTTTTAAAAGCTTCAATGAATGTTTCTACGATTGAACACTAATAGCCAGTTCCGTCAATTGTTAAGCCTTGCCGTACCAACGGAGTGATTCTCTTAAATTTTAAGTCTTTTCTAATCCATATTCTTTTGTTAACATGGTGCGGATGACATTTTTCGTCTAAGTTTAATGTTGTGTATTTATCTCTAGTTTCCCATGTAGGAGTATCACATACAGAGAAGCTACCTTTTATTTCAAAACAACCTGCGAGACTTATAAGAAGAAACCATATTATTGTAACTGTTGTTACTGATGATATCCAATTGAATTGATGTTTCTTCCCCCTTGCTTTGCTTTTTGTATCTTTATGATGCTCTTTTCCTAACTTTTTCCAATATCTATCGATTGTGGACTTATCAATAAAATTTTCCGCCGGTTCCCATGCATTATGCTTATTTGAAAAGCCAGACCATTTTACATAAAATTCGTATTTTTTGTTTTTACTAAGTCTTTGATCGATTACCTTTTCCACTTTGTAAACATTTGACTCATCCCCCGGGTTCAATGGTGCCTTATCCACCTTTAAGCGTTGTAGTGGGAATGTGTCTTTAAGTCTTTGGCCGAACTGGTCTTCGACAATATAATTTTGATTTTTAGTAATTTCGATGATTTTAAAAGGACCTTGATATTTAGGATGAAGTTTATCATGTAAGCCCATAATTTTTATCCAAACATTGGTGCCCAATGGCAAGGTTTCAGTTTGAATTGTGTGAGCCTTGTTTTGTGCCTTCATTTGTTTTTCCCTACCTTTGCCAATATTCTCTAGAGCTTTGGTTCGGTCTATGTCACTTAACTTTTTTAAGTCTGCCGCCCTAGAACAGATTGCATCTTCTGACAAAGTTTCGTCCGTGGCTGACCAATCACTGAAATTGTTCATTTTTCGACCGAATGTCAGTTCAAATGGTGAATATTTAGTCGTAGAGTGTATTCTAGTGTTGTACGATAAAAGGACATACGGAATCCATTTTGGCCAGTCTTCCGGATTGTCACAGCAGTGTTTGCGTAGACATGTAATTATTTCTCTATTTAATCTTTCTGTTTGGCCATTTGTTCGTGGATGGTATGCTGACGTAATTGCATGTTCCGCTCCAACTTGTCGTAGAAGTTCGTCCATTACTGAGTTATTAAATTCAGTCCCTTGGTCAGAAGTAACAACTCTACTTGGACCAAAGATACAAATATATTTCCACAGTATACTCGCTATCTCATCTGCTTCTTAACTTTTAATAGGTTCTGCAAACGCGTGTTTAGACAAATATTCAATAAGACAATAATTCCTGCGTACCCTTCAGCAGTTACTGGTAGCCCGAAGACTTAGTCGATTCCAATCCTATCAAAAATCCCTTGGATCGCTGTCGCCTTAGCACAGTGTTCTTTTGGGATAGCTAGATGATTACGTTTACAAGGTTCGCATTTGTTTACAAACTTAATTACATCGTCCCACATTTTTAGCCAGTAATAATCCTTTTTCAATCTATTATAAGTGGTTTCCGCCTGAAAATGCGCTAATAAATGAGCATCTCTTATAATATTCTCTCTGACTTCGGGTTTTGGAACATACACTACCTCACCTTTCGTGTTTCTATGAAATATTTTATCTGATATTGGCTCGTAGGAGTAGATATTTGCCAATTTTGTAACTCTTTTTACTTGTTTCCTAGGTAATCCTGAAGGGAGTTTATTCATTTTTAACATATGTAATAGTGCACTATCCTCATACACATCTAGATGCCTTGAGGATACATTGGCTTCTGTGTCATCCTTATTTTCTGAAGACTCAGTTAACATTAACACAGGTCTCCTTATCGCATCGGCGTTACCATGAGCTGTTCCTTTGCGATGTGTTATTTTTATGTCGTTATCTTGTAACATGATGGCCCATCTCGCCAATCTAGCCGTAGGTTTTTTTATACTCATTAACCATTTTAACGCAACATGATCCGTGACTACTTCAACAATTGTACCATATACGTATATTCGAAACTCTATAAATCCAAATACAACTGAGAGACATTCCTTCTCAGTGATTGTGTAGTTCACTTCGTGTTTTGTAAGGAGTCTTGAAGCATAGCACACAACATATTCCATTCCAAACTCGTCTACCTGTGCTAGTATAGCTCCGATAGCAATGCAAGATGCATCTGAGTGAATTATAAAGCTTCTTTTGAAGTTTGGTTGCCTAAGAATAGGGTACGAAATTAAGGCTTCCTTTAATGCATTAAAAGCTTTATTTTGCGCCTCTAACCATTCAAATCTAAAGTCTAGTTTAAGAAGTTTGAACAATGGTTGTGCGATATTTGCATAATCCTTGACAAACCTACGGTAGTAGTTTGTAATTACGAGGAAACTAAGAAGCTGTTTTAAATTTTTAGGTGGTGCTCGTTTTTTTATCGCTTCAACTTTAGTGGGGTCCATTTCGACAGTTTTACCAGTGATAACATACCCTAAGACTTTGATTCTCTTGGAAAACCACCTAAATTTGGAAGGCTTTATTTTTATAACTGCCTTTTAAGAGCTTCAGCTACTAGTTTTATGTGTTCCAAATGTTCCTTTGCTGTTTTTGAATGAACAATTATATCATCGAGATAAATTTCGCAGTATGATCTTCCTCAAAAAGCACGATGCATAATTTTGCAAAACTGAGCTGGTCCGTTTCTTAGTCCGAAAGGTAATCTCTTGAATTGGTAGTGTCCGTCTGGTGTCGAGAAACCAGTCTTGCACTTAGATTCTAAGTGGACTGCTTTTTGCCAGTATCCACTGGTCAGATCAAACATGGTAAAGTAAGTTGAGCCACCTTGTCTGTCCAATATGTCCTCAATCCTTGGTAAAGGCCAGTTTTCGGTTTTAGTCTTTTTATTCAGTTCTCTGTAATCTATACAGAATCTTTTCGTGCCATCCTTCTTTGGCATCAGCACCACTGGTGCGCTCCAAGGCGATGTTGATTGTTCGATGATACCGGCTTCGAGCATTTTAGTTACTTCATTTTTTATGTGTTCGCGTTCTGCAAGAGACTTTCTATACGGTCTGATGAATATTGGTTCTTAATCCGTAGTGATTATCTTAATAGTATCAACATTGCATATCCCCAGATCTTTGGCACCCATTGCAAAGATTTTTTTCATCGAGTATACTGCCATCTTGAAATATTCGAATTCCTCTCCTTTCTTGTTCGTCGGAATGGTCTCCATTACATGTTTGTCAATCATTTTGTTTGAAATTATGGAGACGGTTGCGCCGCAATCGAACGCAATTTTCATGGGTTTCCCGTCAATTAACCCACGACTGGTTAGTAATTTCCCTTCAGCTGCCATATTACACTGATCTTCATCGGCTGATGATTCACTTGCTGATATAGCGTTTGCCACATTGATTTTCTTGTAATTTCCTTTGTGACCTCTGTCTTTATACTTAGACTTGCAGTCTTTTTTAACATGGCCATGTTTATTGCACTTATAGCATACTATGTCATCCCTCTTACCGTAAGTCTTCTTTTTGAATCCAGTGTCTGTTTTTTGATAATACTGAGGTCTTTTACCATTGTTTTTAGCGTAATGGTAAAATTTATTGCTACTAGCCTTCGATTTATTACTGCCAACATATCGAGCCATATTGACTTTATCTGTGCTGTAAGATGTACTCCCCATGCAGCTATGCATTACCTTAACAACGTTAAGAGCTGCGTCTAGACGCTCTACTTGCCTGAGCATTAATTTTTCACCAATTCTCTTTGGGACTGCTCTAATTAGTAAACGAACTTTATCAGATTCGTGTGTACGTGATAGCTTATCACAAAGATTCTGAAATCTGATTAAGAATTCGTCGCAACCTGAACCATCCAATTTGAGGTTAATCAGTTCAGTAAGTGTCGTCGTTTCTACCTGAATCAATTTATTTGAACTCTTGAAATGCGCCTTTATGTCATCCCATTTCAAGTTCTTGTTTTTCATGATCATGTTTTTAATTGTGCTTAGAGCACTCCCTCTTAGGAATGGTATAACAGCCATAGGCAGGTCCGCCTCATTAATGCCTAAATTTGCCGCTAGGCTCTCTATTACAAAAATCCAAGCATGGACATCATCATTAATATTTCCATAGAATTTAGGGACATTTTTCAACTCTATTTCGCTCTTTTTTACACTTGGGTACCTAAGATCGCCCAAGAAAGCGGGTGTATAATTATTTTGTGTCTCAGTGCTGCTTTCAGTACTGTTCTTGGCGCTACTTCCACCTGATGGTGGTGAAAGCTTACTCTCATGATTCCCTGTTTAGCTATTATTGTTTATACCATCTGTTTGACTGACGCTTAGTTTAAGCTTCTTCAGTTCATTTAGTTCCTCAGCCATGGTTCTGAGTTCTTCTTCTCTTTCTTTGAACCTGTTTGCTTCGTTCGAGTTCGGTTTCTATGTTAATTACTCTGTTAACATTACTAGCCGTCAAAGTACCTAATCTGATGATTAAGTCTATTAGGTTCACTTTTTTAGCACCCTGTGAGCTGGTCACTTCTTCAATCCAACCATTGAAAGCTTCTTCGGATACTTCTTCAAGTTCGTCGTTATCTGAGACTAAGTATCTAGCACCCAAGCATCGAGCCTGAGCCAAGAGAACTCCTTTCAGTTCCTCTACTTTCCATGAATCAAACGGCTTTTTGTCTTCAATTGGTACCAAAATGGACATTCTAAAATTTATCTTATTTAACTAGTTTCGTATACTTCTCAATTGATCAATTGTTGTTTCTATCGCTGCTACCAAGTTGTTACTGGAAGAATAACACGGATAGTTGTTTAATAGTTTATTGCAATAATATAAATATAAAGTAATATAATATAATAATATAATGTCTTCTTAAAGGGATTGTGTTCGTTTCTTATATATAGCGTTGACATCTGTATCTCGTTAGGAATAATGAATCTTCTAGAATAGAATTCCATTCTGATTCTAGAAGTATTGCGAGGCGTGTCAATTAATAACATATTAATAACATTAATAATTTAGTCACGTATTCCATATATATGATTTAAACACGAGTTGATCATCAAGTAAGTGAGTGCTTAAAGTGTGGGTAACAGATCCCTCGGGTTAAGCCATCATCGACCCTGATGATAGGAAAATACAATATATAAAAAATATTTAACTTTATCGAGACAAAATATTTAAAGTTTAAATAAAAAAAAATAAAGATGATCTGAAGAAAAAAAAAAATATCCAGGTAAGTTGCTAGATTGGTATTGTTTCTGTCCATTCACCATAGCTTTAATTTTCTTTTACATTCCTTATTTTTTCTGACATAAACGGTTAAAACAAGTCTTTAAATTTATTACGTTTTTTTTTTTTTTTTTTTTTTTTTTAATTAGAATTTTTTTCTGTTAATTTAAACATATTTCGAATTGCAAGTTCATATGATTCGCTATTATTTTCTTCTATATGGACCTGAGCTATTTCTTCAGTGTTGTTTATTTTCGGATTATTTCTTATATTTTTTCTGCTAAATATTTTATAAATAAATGAAATGAATCTAAACACCTTTACTATTATTTTAACTATGAACCAAAACATAATAAAGACAAGAATTACCCCTACAATTTTAAGAATTAATCTCTGTTTCTTTATTGTGACTGTATCAAAAAATTCGGATATTTTTTCCATTGACCCTTTTCTAACACTTTCTTGGTGTGATGCAATGTACACTTCTGTATCGCTTTTAACATATTCATTCATTACTGAGTTCCTTTCTCTATCACTATAATTTAACAATAAATTTATATGACTGAATTCTATACTATATAGTTCGCTAATTTCGTTATTTATTTCTATCCCTTCTTTCCAGTAAGTTATTTCAAAACCTTTCCTATTAATCCTTATACTAATGTTTTTATCTAATATATTACGTATCCAGTACGTTCGATCATCACAACTGATTAATTTTTACTCTTTCCTAATAAAACTAGATTGCGTTAGATGTCCGTACGACTCAGTACCGTTTATTTGGAATTTAACTTTAGGATCTTTATAGCAATCAGCATTATTTTCGATTGTTATTTTTTCAATAACAGTACAAACAGGAACATAGACAATACCATATCTCGAGAAAGTTATTATGTCATGATCTGTGTCTTTTATAATGTCAAAATTATCTTCGACAAGTGACATAATTTTTAAATACCTCAATTTATTTAAACAAATATTTTCTTTTGATTTATCAATGAGATTATACGTTTTAAGTTCTATGTTATCTGTATCAGCTAGTAGTAATTCGTGGATTGTCCCAATTTCATTTTTATTTTTGGCTAAATTCGTTTTATTCTTCGTAAAAAATAAGCCTTCTGATGTTTCAAACATTTCAATGTCACAGTAAACCGATTTGTTAATAATCTTGAATATTAGGTTACCCAATGAATTGCTAAATATGTTGTCAAAAGGTGTGTTTAGTGATATTGAATCCAGTCTCCTAAAGGGACATTTGTTGATTATTGTCTTATTCCAGATAAATATCGAATTTTCAGTTTTACATTCCAAATCTTCGATACCACAGTTGTATATTTTCGGGTTTTCACTTTGTAAATTAACATACCTCAATGAGCATACAAGCCCGTACGCATTAGAAGTCTTAAGCCAATGGTACGCAGGGTGTGCCGGTTTAGAAAAAAGACATCGGTTGTCTTTACATATCATTACATTGCCAAGGCATTTTTTAGTAAATTCCATTATAAAACATTCTTCTGTAGACATTTTTCTAATAACTATTTGTTCATCCTTAGATTCAGCACCAAAGAAGTTTTTAAAAGCTTCAATGAATGTTTCTACGATTGAACACTAATAGCCAGTTCCGTCAATTGTTAAGCCTTGCCGTACCAACGGAGTGATTCTCTTAAATTTTAAGTCTTTTCTAATCCATATTCTTTTGTTAACATGGTGCGGATGACATTTTTCGTCTAAGTTTAATGTTGTGTATTTATCTCTAGTTTCCCATGTAGGAGTATCACATACAGAGAAGCTACCTTTTATTTCAAAACAACCTGCGAGACTTATAAGAAGAAACCATATTATTGTAACTGTTGTTACTGATGATATCCAATTGAATTGATGTTTCTTCCCCCTTGCTTTGCTTTTTGTATCTTTATGATGCTCTTTTCCTAACTTTTTCCAATATCTATCGATTGTGGACTTATCAATAAAATTTTCCGCCGGTTCCCATGCATTATGCTTATTTGAAAAGCCAGACCATTTTACATAAAATTCGTATTTTTTGTTTTTACTAAGTCTTTGATCGATTACCTTTTCCACTTTGTAAACATTTGACTCATCCCCCGGGTTCAATGGTGCCTTATCCACCTTTAAGCGTTGTAGTGGGAATGTGTCTTTAAGTCTTTGGCCGAACTGGTCTTCGACAATATAATTTTGATTTTTAGTAATTTCGATGATTTTAAAAGGACCTTGATATTTAGGATGAAGTTTATCATGTAAGCCCATAATTTTTATCCAAACATTGGTGCCCAATGGCAAGGTTTCAGTTTGAATTGTGTGAGCCTTGTTTTGTGCCTTCATTTGTTTTTCCCTACCTTTGCCAATATTCTCTAGAGCTTTGGTTCGGTCTATGTCACTTAACTTTTTTAAGTCTGCCGCCCTAGAACAGATTGCATCTTCTGACAAAGTTTCGTCCGTGGCTGACCAATCACTGAAATTGTTCATTTTTCGACCGAATGTCAGTTCAAATGGTGAATATTTAGTCGTAGAGTGTATTCTAGTGTTGTACGATAAAAGGACATACGGAATCCATTTTGGCCAGTCTTCCGGATTGTCACAGCAGTGTTTGCGTAGACATGTAATTATTTCTCTATTTAATCTTTCTGTTTGGCCATTTGTTCGTGGATGGTATGCTGACGTAATTGCATGTTCCGCTCCAACTTGTCGTAGAAGTTCGTCCATTACTGAGTTATTAAATTCAGTCCCTTGGTCAGAAGTAACAACTCTACTTGGACCAAAAATACAAATATATTTCCACAGTATACTCGCTATCTCATCTGCTTCTTAACTTTTAATAGGTTCTGCAAACGCGTGTTTAGACAAATATTCAATAAGACAATAATTCCTGCGTACCCTTCAGCAGTTACTGGTAGCCCGAAGACTTAGTCGATTCCAATCCTATCAAAAATCCCTTGGATCGCTGTCGCCTTAGCACAGTGTTCTTTTGGGATAGCTAGATGATTACGTTTACAAGGTTCGCATTTGTTTACAAACTTAATTACATCGTCCCACATTTTTAGCCAGTAATAATCCTTTTTCAATCTATTATAAGTGGTTTCCGCCTGAAAATGCGCTAATAAATGAGCATCTCTTATAATATTCTCTCTGACTTCGGGTTTTGGAACATACACTACCTCACCTTTCGTGTTTCTATGAAATATTTTATCTGATATTGGCTCGTAGGAGTAGATATTTGCCAATTTTGTAACTCTTTTTACTTGTTTCCTAGGTAATCCTGAAGGGAGTTTATTCATTTTTAACATATGTAATAGTGCACTATCCTCATACACATCTAGATGCCTTGAGGATACATTGGCTTCTGTGTCATCCTTATTTTCTGAAGACTCAGTTAACATTAACACAGGTCTCCTTATCGCATCGGCGTTACCATGAGCTGTTCCTTTGCGATGTGTTATTTTTATGTCGTTATCTTGTAACATGATGGCCCATCTCGCCAATCTAGCCGTAGGTTTTTTTATACTCATTAACCATTTTAACGCAACATGATCCGTGACTACTTCAACAATTGTACCATATACGTATATTCGAAACTCTATAAATCCAAATACAACTGAGAGACATTCCTTCTCAGTGATTGTGTAGTTCACTTCGTGTTTTGTAAGGAGTCTTGAAGCATAGCACACAACATATTCCATTCCAAACTCGTCTACCTGTGCTAGTATAGCTCCGATAGCAATGCAAGATGCATCTGAGTGAATTATAAAGCTTCTTTTGAAGTTTGGTTGCCTAAGAATAGGGTACGAAATTAAGGCTTCCTTTAATGCATTAAAAGCTTTATTTTGCGCCTCTAACCATTCAAATCTAAAGTCTAGTTTAAGAAGTTTGAACAATGGTTGTGCGATATTTGCATAATCCTTGACAAACCTACGGTAGTAGTTTGTAATTACGAGGAAACTAAGAAGCTGTTTTAAATTTTTAGGTGGTGCTCGTTTTTTTATCGCTTCAACTTTAGTGGGGTCCATTTCGACAGTTTTACCAGTGATAACATACCCTAAGACTTTGATTCTCTTGGAAAACCACCTAAATTTGGAAGGCTTTATTTTTATAACTGCCTTTTAAGAGCTTCAGCTACTAGTTTTATGTGTTCCAAATGTTCCTTTGCTGTTTTTGAATGAACAATTATATCATCGAGATAAATTTCGCAGTATGATCTTCCTCAAAAAGCACGATGCATAATTTTGCAAAACTGAGCTGGTCCGTTTCTTAGTCCGAAAGGTAATCTCTTGAATTGGTAGTGTCCGTCTGGTGTCGAGAAACCAGTCTTGCACTTAGATTCTAAGTGGACTGCTTTTTGCCAGTATCCACTGGTCAGATCAAACATGGTAAAGTAAGTTGAGCCACCTTGTCTGTCCAATATGTCCTCAATCCTTGGTAAAGGCCAGTTTTCGGTTTTAGTCTTTTTATTCAGTTCTCTGTAATCTATACAGAATCTTTTCGTGCCATCCTTCTTTGGCATCAGCACCACTGGTGCGCTCCAAGGCGATGTTGATTGTTCGATGATACCGGCTTCGAGCATTTTAGTTACTTCATTTTTTATGTGTTCGCGTTCTGCAAGAGACTTTCTATACGGTCTGATGAATATTGGTTCTTAATCCGTAGTGATTATCTTAATAGTATCAACATTGCATATCCCCAGATCTTTGGCACCCATTGCAAAGATTTTTTTCATCGAGTATACTGCCATCTTGAAATATTCGAATTCCTCTCCTTTCTTGTTCGTCGGAATGGTCTCCATTACATGTTTGTCAATCATTTTGTTTGAAATTATGGAGACGGTTGCGCCGCAATCGAACGCAATTTTCATGGGTTTCCCGTCAATTAACCCACGACTGGTTAGTAATTTCCCTTCAGCTGCCATATTACACTGATCTTCATCGGCTGATGATTCACTTGCTGATATAGCGTTTGCCACATTGATTTTCTTGTAATTTCCTTTGTGACCTCTGTCTTTATACTTAGACTTGCAGTCTTTTTTAACATGGCCATGTTTATTGCACTTATAGCATACTATGTCATCCCTCTTACCGTAAGTCTTCTTTTTGAATCCAGTGTCTGTTTTTTGATAATACTGAGGTCTTTTACCATTGTTTTTAGCGTAATGGTAAAATTTATTGCTACTAGCCTTCGATTTATTACTGCCAACATATCGAGCCATATTGACTTTATCTGTGCTGTAAGATGTACTCCCCATGCAGCTATGCATTACCTTAACAACGTTAAGAGCTGCGTCTAGACGCTCTACTTGCCTGAGCATTAATTTTTCACCAATTCTCTTTGGGACTGCTCTAATTAGTAAACGAACTTTATCAGATTCGTGTGTACGTGATAGCTTATCACAAAGATTCTGAAATCTGATTAAGAATTCGTCGCAACCTGAACCATCCAATTTGAGGTTAATCAGTTCAGTAAGTGTCGTCGTTTCTACCTGAATCAATTTATTTGAACTCTTGAAATGCGCCTTTATGTAATCCCATTTCAAGTTCTTGTTTTTCATGATCATGTTTTTAATTGTGCTTAGAGCACTCCCTCTTAGGAATGGTATAACAGCCATAGGCAGGTCCGCCTCATTAATGCCTAAATTTGCCGCTAGGCTCTCTATTACAAAAATCCAAGCATGGACATCATCATTAATATTTCCATAGAATTTAGGGACATTTTTCAACTCTATTTCGCTCTTTTTTACACTTGGGTACCTAAGATCGCCCAAGAAAGCGGGTGTATAATTATTTTGTGTCTCAGTGCTGCTTTCAGTACTGTTCTTGGCGCTACTTCCACCTGATGGTGGTGAAAGCTTACTCTCATGATTCCCTGTTTAGCTATTATTGTTTATACCATCTGTTTGACTGACGCTTAGTTTAAGCTTCTTCAGTTCATTTAGTTCCTCAGCCATGGTTCTGAGTTCTTCTTCTCTTTCTTTGAACCTGTTTGCTTCGTTCTGAGTTCGGTTTCTATGTTAATTACTCTGTTAACATTACTAGCCGTCAAAGTACCTAATCTGATGATTAAGTCTATTAGGTTCACTTTTTTAGCACCCTGTGAGCTGGTCACTTCTTCAATCCAACCATTGAAAGCTTCTTCGGATACTTCTTCAAGTTCGTCGTTATCTGAGACTAAGTATCTAGCACCCAAGCATCGAGCCTGAGCCAAGAGAACTCCTTTCAGTTCCTCTACTTTCCATGAATCAAACGGCTTTTTGTCTTCAATTGGTACCAAAATGGACATTCTAAAATTTATCTTATTTAACTAGTTTCGTATACTTCTCAATTGATCAATTGTTGTTTCTATCGCTGCTACCAAGTTGTTACTGGAAGAATAACACGGATAGTTGTTTAATAGTTTATTGCAATAATATAAATATAAAGTAATATAATATAATAATATAATGTCTTCTTAAAGGGATTGTGTTCGTTTCTTATATATAGCGTTGACATCTGTATCTCGTTAGGAATAATGAATCTTCTTGAATATAATACCATTCTGATTCTAGAAGTATTGCGAGGCGTGTCAATTAATAACATATTAATAACATTAATAATATAGTCACGTATTCCATATATATGATTTAAACACGAGTTGATCATCAAGTAAGTGAGTGCTTAAAGTGTGGGTAACAAACTTGTAAAAACAATGGAAGTCTTAGTGTTGAAGTAATACGAAACTATTTTGTTTGGATCAAAATTCCTAAAACATCTGGGATTTTTCGACTTCCCAATAACAATCGGTTTAACTTTTTCTGTCCCTGTTGAATTACAGCAAATGCCGACTGTGACCCTTTCTTTATCCATTTTTTCACCTGATACAGCTTCACTTGCCAACGTTTTGCTAGGAGTCATTTTGTAAAAAAAGGCGGTTTCATCGAAATTAAAAACATCTTGAGGCTTGTAATTAGAAGTTATTATTTTTAATTTTTCACGTTCATCTCTGACAACTTGTTCATCTACCGAACCAGACTCACCATAACCTCTATATTGCGAAATGTGATGCCTTTTCTTAAACTTTGAAATCCAACCTTCAGAGTATTTGAAGTTTTTGATTTGAAGCATTGTTCCAAAATCATGAGCCTTGTGAATTAACATTTGATCACTGACGGGGATTTTATTAACGCGAAGTTCACAAAACCACAAATGAAGTGCCTCTTCAAGTTGTGGATGAAGAGCACCTCTATTTCTAAACTCATAAGAGTCTTCGTCATTACGATAAATTTCTTTGTTTTTTATAATGTCACTCATAGTTGAGGCTGGAATTCTCATATTGAATTCAGTAGAGAACTTTTCTCTTAGATCTTTTTGACAAGTCTTAGGATTGGATAAATGAAAATCGCATATTTTTTTTTTTGTTCTTATTTAAGTTCATGTTTAATTCGTTTTGGCTTAAGATCCATTTTTTTAAAACTAAAATATTATGATTTGAACTTATTGTTTTTAAACATGGTTTCAAAAAAAATTACGGATAAAAGAGCGATAATTATAACATGTAGATTTAGAATTTTAATTTTTATTTGTTACGAATGGCAAAATAAACCGAACTAAAATTACGAATAAAAGTGATGAAATTTGTATTGAAAGTATTGGAAAGGGGGTAGGGACCGGAGAAAAATGTCCGAATGTCGAATTTTACGAATAAAGGAGTTTCGGATTAAAGCGAGTCGACTGTATCTTTATTTTTAATTGTTGAAATTTAATTGTTATTTGAAGAACAAGCTCATCCGAGGTTATGCCATCTCTTATTAACTCTTACTAGTTTACATAATCTAATACTTTCAATGTATTTTTATTTTGAACTTTCGAAGATTCAATTACTTCGAGGTAACACAATCTTTTACTTATTCTCAATAATTTTGAGCATTTTATACTTTCAATATTTTTTTATTTTGAACTTTCGAAGAACCAACTTCTTCGCGGTTACACTATCTATTTTTTGATCCAAAATCTTCCATGTTACAAAACCTTTTACTTATTCTTTCAAGTTTCGAAAATCTACTAAATTCAATGTTCTTCGAAGAACCAACTACTTCGAAATGACGCTTTTTCCTACTTATATTTACTAGCTTTGAACATTAAAAACTATTAATGTATTTTAATTTCGAACTTTCGACAATTCAATTAATACGGAGAACATAATCTTTTACTTATTCTTACTAGTTTCGAGTATTTAATACTTTCAATGTATTTAGTTTTGAACTTTCGAAGATTCAATGTTCTCCGAAGCAAAACTATCTCCCACTTACTCTTCCTGGCTTTGAACATCAAATACTTTTAAGTAATTTTATTACGAACTTTCGAAGATTCAATGATCTACGAAGTATAACTATCTCCAGCTTATTCTGACAAGATTCGAACATATAATACTTTCAATGTATTTTGTTTTCGAACTTTCGAAGATTCAATGTTCTTCGAAGAACCAACTTACTGCATCTCACGATCAATCTACACCGCAACACAACTCCTCGCAGACCGAGCATATTCGAGTGTCATCTTGATGGGCAATTTTAACATGCCTGACGTCGAGTGGAGCGAGAATTGAACACCGGTTTTAGCTAACGTTGCTTCGCCAAGCGTTTATGTCACCGACTCGATCAGCATTTCAACTCTTGTACAGCTCGTATCTGGCAACACATTTATTAGTAATGGTCAGTCGAGTAGCTTGCTTGATCTCGTGTTGGTCACCGACTCAAACCGGACAACTGAATTTGAGATTGGCTTACCCTTGGTCACTAACGCGTTTGGAGCCATTTTAATCTGCGATTTCAGTATATTTTACGAATCACTCCAGAAAAACCATTTGACAGAAGGCGCTTAAATTGGAGAAATGGTGACTACGTTTCAATGACAGCTTACCTCAAAAAAATGGACTGGAAAAAAATTTCGAAACTAAGTCAATACAGAGCTCTTATTCGGCCTTTCTGGATGTTTATGGAACAGCTGCAGAGCTTTTTGTCAAACGACATAAGCTCCGACCCGTTAATATGAAGCTTCCTTGCTGGTTTATACAGATAGCTTCTCTCATTCGTCGCAAAAGACGTCTTTTCATCGGTAAATGTGCCGATAAGGACAACAAGAAATTGTCCGACAAATATAAAGCAACATGTAAGACGGTCAAGATAGTTGTCAAACAAAGTGTCATCGATTTCGAACTCAAACTTGCCCAGGATGCGAAAGAGAATCCTAAGATACTTTATATGTATATAAATTGTCGATTGCAGTGCAAAGAGAGTCAATTACAGTGTTTAAAAATCATGATGGGCAACTTGATATCAATAGAGAAAGCATTTGTGAACTACTCAACGAATTCTTACATTCAGTCTTCGATAAAAGAGCAAATAATTCATGCGAACAATGTCTTCCATATTCGTGCCCAGCCTGATCCAGCCTTCAGTGTCGAAGACATTGTTACACCAGAAAAAGTCCTCAAGAAACTCGAAAGCCTGCAAAGCGACAAGACGTCAGGTGTTGACCGAGTATCCTCGCATGCCCTCAAAATGTGTGCGGCAGCATTGGCTGGCCCGATGGCTCTCATATTCGTGCAGTCATTAAAACACTCAGCTATACCTCCTGAGTGGTAAGATGCCAATGTCACGCCAATTTTTAAGCGAGGTAGCAGAACTGAAGTGGGGAATTATCGTACAGTTTCACTTACCTCAGTCCCATGCAAAGTAATGGAGTCAGTGATTAAAGATTACATTCTGAAGCATCTTTACCAACGCAATCTTCTGTCGAACAAACAGCATGGCTTCGTGGCGTATAAAGCCTGTGTGACGAATCTTCTCGAAACCGTCGATTTTCTAAGTGATTGCATGAGCCGCTGACAGCCAGCTGACGTTATATATCTGGATTTTGCCAAAGCGTTTGACTAAGTCTCAAACGAGTTGCTGATTGTCAAACTTATAGCGTACGGAATTCCGATGATAGTTGTCAAATGGATACGAGCATTTCTCAGTAATAGAAAACAACGTGTTGTAGTTGGTGATTTGGTATCCGAATGGAAGCCAGTTACAAGTGGTGTACCTCAGGGCTCGGTCCTAGGCCCACTTCTGTTCGTCATCTTCATCAATGATTTGCCTGAGGCATGTAAATCTATTTGTAAACTTTATGCTGATGACACAAAGCTAATGAAATCCGTTCAACGAGCCGACAGAGATACGAGAGAACTTCAACAGGACTTGACAATTTGGTTGAATGGTCGGTGATGTGAAAATTGAACTTCAATGAAGAGAAATGTGTAGTCATGCACATTGGAGCTGATAATGAGAGCCACGATTATACAATGAATGGTCAAATACTCTCTAAATCCAGAAAAGAACGTGATCTTGGAATTATAATCACTAGTGATCTCAAGTCAAGCGAGCAGTGTAAGCAAGCAGCAGCTAATGCAATGATGGTAGCCTACAGATTAAAAAATACTTTTAAAATTTTCAATGATCGGCTTGTTTACTTACTGTTCAAGTCGTTCGTCAGACCTCATCTCGAGTTTGCGGTAGGTGCTTGGAACCCTTATCGACATGGTGACATAGATATCCTTGTACGAGTACAAAGGAAATTCTCTAAGCTAGTTCCAGAGCCTAAGTCCAAGACGTATTTGGAAAGACGAGAAGCTTTTGGTTGGACGACACTTGAAGATAGACGTAGACGTGGCGATCTGATCCAGCTCCACAAGATGTAAAAATAAGTTATTTAAAAATAGCTTATTTTAAAATATTGGCAAATGGCTGTTTATGGTGGGGCGTCTACGTGCGCCACTACTTGGAGATTCAAGTCTCCCACAGCTTTTATACTACTACTACTACTAAAATTTTTTAATTTCGAACTTTCGAAGAACCAACTTCTTCGCGGTTACGCTTTCTCCTTCTTACTCTTACTAGCCTTGAAAATCAAATACTTTCAATGTTTTTTATATCGATTTTTCGAGGGTTCAACTTTTTTCGACGATTCAAAATCTTCCATGTTAAAATAAATTTTACTTATTCTTAAAAATTTCGAAAATCTAATAATTCCAATGTATTTTAATATCGTACTTTTGAAGATTCTATGTGCTTTGAAGATCCAATTTTTTCGAAATTACACAATCTTTTACTTATTCTTAATTGTTTCGAACATCTTGTCCTTTCAGTGTTTTTTTATTTCGAACTTTCTAAGATATAATGTTCATCGAATAACCAACTTCTTAACGGAAAAACTAACTCCTAATTAACCTTACAAGCATTGAACATATAATCCTTTAAATTTATTTTTATTTCGAACTTTAGTAGATCCAACTTCTTCGAGGTTACAATATCTTTTACTTATTCTTACTTGTTTTAACATCTTATTCTTTAAGTGTATTTTTAATTTGAAATTTCGAAGATTCAATGTTCTTCGAGGTAACACTAACTCCTACTTTCTCTTATTAGCTTTGAACATCTTAAACTAACATTAATAAATTTATTCAGGAAGTGAGAGAGAATCTTGGGTCGAATGAGATCATAACTCAAGAAATCATAAATCAAAAAGTAAGACAAATCGAAGAAGAAGAAAAGATGAATGGTAAAAATGGAATAAGCGAAACGATTAAATTCTGTCTTGGAGATATAGAGGAAAGAAAAGAACAGTTAAAATTAATACTTAAAGCTTACTTACCTAAAACTAGACCTAGAACGGTAGAGTCTAATGAAACTCATTGAAGTTTGACGTATTGTTGGTTATTGTTACTTGGTTTTGATGTATTCTTGATGGATGATACTTGTATATATAATTGCTCAACCTTAACTCAAAGGGATGTACAAAATTTAAAAAGAAAAAAAAATACTTACATACGACTTTTTAAAAGGTTTTATCTTTTTTGTGTATTTCAATATTTGAATATTTAATCTAAAATTAAACTTTTGTTGTATTTATGAAAACATTTATTTTAATATTTTAATTTCTTAAACATAATTGTAAATTAAAAATAGGAAAACTAACAGTACAAAATTCCTTGTATTTAATTTTATTTTATTATTAACATCGCCAAGTCTGGCGTAATTTTATGAATAAATAAAAATAATAATAATAATAATAATATTAGAATATCAAAAAGTTTCAATGAATTATTATCTCGAAATTTCGGAGATCCAATATTCTTCGAGGAACAAACTTCTTCGCGGTTTAACTATCTAATACTCACTCTTTCTAACTTCCCACATTAAATAATTTCAATGAATTTTTTATTTGGACTTTCGCAGATTCAATTTTCTTCGAAGTTCTAACTTCTCAACGGACAAATGATTTTTACTCATTCATTCTATAATTGAATATCATATACTTTCAATAAATTATTATTTCTAACTTTCGAAGATTCAATGTCCTTCGAGAAGACACATATTCCTAATTATTCTTTCTAACTTTGAACATCTTAAATTTTCAATGTATTTTAATATCGTACTTTTGGCAATGTGAAATTTTAGTACAAAAATTACAGTACAAAAAGTAAAAACGCTATAATTTATTTTCTAATTGTTCAAAAATGGTTCTATAAAAGGTACAATATTGTACAAATTTGTACAACCGAATTCCAAGTTCTGCATTAACTCTGCAATTTTCTGTAAAATGCACACCATCAAAAAATATTTGATTAAAAAATGCAATATATTGCAGAGTTTTTGCAGAACTTGGAATTCGGTTGTACAAATTTGTACAATATTGTACCTTTAGAATTAAGAAATAATCCTAAGTTTGGAAAAACATACATTAATCTTGACCTTACTCCAGCCGAAAGGTTAGAGCAAAAAGTTCTTAGAGACGAAAGAAAACTAAAAAATGAGCAAGTAGGTAAAACTAGTGGTTATTATTGGGCTATAAGGAACAATGCACTGAGGAGGATCAAGTCAAATAATTCTCAGGAAAATGCACAAATATAACTAGAACGCATACTCACACAAAAAAATACACTTGATAATGAAAACAATGAAAATGACACTGAGTATCAAACATACTTAAACAAACAACCTGAACTGGAAATCACAAACCTAAAGCTTAACCTACCGCAAACATGCGAACATCTAGTTAAAAAGTCAACACCTCAAATTGAAAATCAAAGAGAAAAATTGAGTATTTGTACACTGAATTGTAAAAATTTACTTACGAATTTTAATTATGTAAATGAACTTTTAAATCAAGCAGACATTGTTTTTCTTCAAGAAACCTGGCTTAAAACGGCAAAACAAGCAAAAAATGTACTTAATAAAAATTTTAAATTCGTACACAAATCATCAATGACTCCTGAATACTCTGTTGGCAGACCACACGGTGTTACTGGATGCGTAATTAATAAAAAACTTTAAAAAAATATCAAAATTGAATTTGAATCAGACCGAATCTCTGTTTGTCAAATTAATGGAACTTACCTGATCGGGGTATATATGAATTTTAAAGGTCCGGCAGATTCAGTCGTCAAATTTGAATCATTCGTTTGTCAAATATTAAATCTGATTGATAAGATCTATACGAATAATAATGAACCGAATATTTTTATTTTGGGCGACTTCAATACTGATCTAAACCGAAAAACCAATTTCACTGAGATTTTTAATCTACTAGTTGAATGTGAGTCACTGGTTGTTTTGGACCATTTATTTACTCAGATGACCGATTTCACATATAAACAGGATCGATATAATAAGAGCGATAAAAGTCAGACTACTACTACAAGTTCGGTGACGAGTCGAATTGATCATTTGTTGGTGAATGAGAACTTTGCCGAAAGGGTTGAACAAGTGAATATACTTAGTGGACAAGATCATCAATTGAACACAAGTGACCATTCTGCTATTAAAATTGATCTAAAACACATTAACATTAGTATTGATCCAAAATAAAGAGTTAAAAGTAAGGAAAAACTTACTAAAAGTATTGATTGGAATGACGTAATTGATAAAGAAGCATATGCCGATACGCTTAGACTTAAAATCTTAAATAAAAATATATTATTAAAATTGAACGAAACAAATAGTGATAATTCGAAACGAAATTTAACTGAGATAATTAACGAATTAGGGAGTACAATGTGCGAAGCAATCGATGAAATAAACACATTAAAAAGTAACACTAAATCTATTAATAATAGACATGTAAAGAAAAATAAATGGTGGGACGAGGAAATGAAAGGCCTGAAAGACAAAGTGAACAAAGCGTATCTACAATGGAAAACCTCCGATTTTACTTCAGAAGAACTCGAAAAGCAACTAAAATTGGAGAAAAATAAATTTAGAAAGAAACAAAGAGAAAAAGTAAAAATAATCGAAGACATAAACGTAAAAAGAATTGACACTCTCTTTCATGTACATAGAGATAGATTTTGGAAAGAAATGAAAAGGTTAAGAAAACAGGAAGAAAGAGTAAATGTACCGATGGACGAATTTAAGATGAACTTGAAAAGACTTTTCAACCAAAGAAACTATACTACAAATCAGATTAACTTTACTACTGCTCAAGATGATTTTAATAAATATGAGAAAGAAATTAAAGAAACCCTGGAAATTAGCAATATTAAGGTTGACCAAAATACGATAAAGGAAATTATAAAAGAGCTTCCAAATGAAAAATCTGTTGGATCTGCAGATGTCAGCAATGAGATGGTTAAATATGGATGTTTGGAAGTAATGTCCGAAATTATAGCAAAGATAATAGAACAAATGATAAAATTCAACCAAATGCCATATTTTTTTAATGTAGGTAAAATACTTCCTATATTAAAGAATCAAGATGGATTAAATGATGACATAAACAACATTCGTCCAATAACAATATCAGATACTATTACCAATGTGTTTGAAAAGTAAATATTGAGTAGAATCAGCCAGAAACATGAAGATCCTCAAACACAATTTGGATTCAAAAAAAAAAATTCCACTAATCATGGTATCTATTGTGTGACTGATACAATTCAACATTATAAAATGAGAAAGAAGAAACTGTTTATTTGCGCGATCGATGCAAGTAAAGCATTTGATAAGGTAATTAGAGAAATTATGCTAAAAAATTTGATAAGAAAGTTGGAACCAGAAATATGGAGAATATTAAAAAGCTTTTACAATGACTCTTTATCAATTGTCCAAAACAAAAATGAAATCTCATCAATTTTCAAGACGACAGTTGGAGTAAAGCAAGGAGGTCCGCTATCACCAAAATTGTTCTCAATCTATGTTGAAGATCTGATAAAGGAAATAATGGAAACTGACTTAATAACTGATATTAATGGAATTAAAACAGGCATACTAATGTATGCTGATTACCTGTTAATAATGACAGAGTCCATCAAAAAAATGGAAAAAGTCCTTAAAATGTGTGAGAACTTTGGACTGCGAACTGGAATAAAATTTAACCCGTCTAAGACACAGATTATGCGAATTAACGGATCTTAAAAGGATAATGCTAGACTTGAACTCTGTGGAGAGGAAATTGAATGGGTCGAGAAAATCAAATACTTAGGAGTATGGGTTGATGGAAAATGCTACAGTAAGAACATTTGAGAAAGAGAAGATTAATTACATGGAGAGCTTTCTATCTGCTAAAACAAAACCTAGACCTCAATAGTACTAAAATGAGTCCACAGCTTAAATCTCACTTATTTAAAGCATACGTAAGACCAATCACTTACTATGGACTAGAGAATTGCGTTATAAGTAAAAGCGAGAAAAGTAAGATCCAAACTATGGAAGGTCTAATGATTAAACAGATGCTTGGTCTCGACAAAAGATCGCGTACGACCAATCTGTTATATGCACTAAATATTGAACCAGAATGCTCGAAAATCAAAAAATTAAAACTAAACTTCAGGCAATGAGTACACCTCAAAAATATTTAGGTCTAAAGAAGTTAATGTAATTCACATTAATAAATTTATTCAGGAAGTGAGAGAGAATCTTGGGTCGAATGAGATCATAACTCAAGAAATCATAAATCAAAAAGTAAGACAAATCGAAGAAGAAGAAAAGATGAATGGTAAAAATGGAATAAGCGAAACGATTAAATTCTGTCTTGGAGATATAGAGGAAAGAAAAGAACAGTTAAAATTAATACTTAAAGCTTACTTACCTAAAACTAGACCTAGAACGGTAGAGTCTAATGAAACTCAATGAAGTTTGACGTATTGTTGGTTATTGTTACTTGGTTTTGATGTATTCTTGATGGATGATACTTGTATATATAATTGCTCAACCTTAACTCAAAGGAATGTACAAAATTTAAAAAGAAAAAAAAATACTTACATACGACTTTTTAAAAGGTTTTATCTTTTTTGTGTATTTCAATATTTGAATATTTAATCTAAAATTAAACTTTTGTTGTATTTATGAAAACATTTATTTTAATATTTTAATTTCTTAAACATAATTGTAAATTAAAAATAGGAAAACTAACAGTACAAAATTCCTTGTATTTAATTTTATTTTATTATTAACATCGCCAAGTCTGGCGTAATTTTATGAATAAATAAAAATAATAATAATAATAATAATATTAGAATATCAAAAAGTTTCAATGAATTATTATCTCGAAATTTCGGAGATCCAATATTCTTCGAGGAACAAACTTCTTCGCGGTTTAACTATCTAATACTCACTCTTTCTAACTTCCCACATTAAATAATTTCAATGAATTTTTTATTTGGACTTTCGCAGATTCAATTTTCTTCGAAGTTCTAACTTCTCAACGGACAAATGATTTTTACTCATTCATTCTATAATTGAATATCATATACTTTCAATAAATTATTATTTCTAACTTTCGAAGATTCAATGTCCTTCGAGAAGACACATATTCCTAATTATTCTTTCTAACTTTGAACATCTTAAATTTTCAATGTATTTTAATATCGTACTTTTGGCAATGTGAAATTTTAGTACAAAAATTACAGTACAAAAAGTAAAAACGCTATAATTTATTTTCTAATTGTTCAAAAATGGTTCTATAAAAGGTACAATATTGTACAAATTTGTACAATATTGTACCTTTAGAATTAAGAAATAATCCTAAGTTTGGAAAAACATACATTAATCTTGACCTTACTCCAGCCGAAAGGTTAGAGCAAAAAGTTCTTAGAGACGAAAGAAAACTAAAAAATGAGCAAGTAGGTAAAACTAGTGGTTATTATTGGGCTATAAGGAACAATGCACTGAGGAGGATCAAGTCAAATAATTCTCAGGAAAATGCACAAATATAACTAGAACGCATACTCACACAAAAAAATACACTTGATAATGAAAACAATGAAAATGACACTGAGTATCAAACATACTTAAACAAACAACCTGAACTGGAAATCACAAACCTAAAGCTTAACCTACCGCAAACATGCGAACATCTAGTTAAAAAGTCAACACCTCAAATTGAAAATCAAAGAGAAAAATTGAGTATTTGTACACTGAATTGTAAAAATTTACTTACGAATTTTAATTATGTAAATGAACTTTTAAATCAAGCAGACATTGTTTTTCTTCAAGAAACCTGGCTTAAAACGGCAAAACAAGCAAAAAATGTACTTAATAAAAATTTTAAATTCGTACACAAATCATCAATGACTCCTGAATACTCTGTTGGCAGACCACACGGTGTTACTGGATGCGTAATTAATAAAAAACTTTAAAAAAATATCAAAATTGAATTTGAATCAGACCGAATCTCTGTTTGTCAAATTAATGGAACTTACCTGATCGGGGTATATATGAATTTTAAAGGTCCGGCAGATTCAGTCGTCAAATTTGAATCATTCGTTTGTCAAATATTAAATCTGATTGATAAGATCTATACGAATAATAATGAACCGAATATTTTTATTTTGGGCGACTTCAATACTGATCTAAACCGAAAAACCAATTTCACTGAGATTTTTAATCTACTAGTTGAATGTGAGTCACTGGTTGTTTTGGACCATTTATTTACTCAGATGACCGATTTCACATATAAACAGGATCGATATAATAAGAGCGATAAAAGTCAGACTACTACTACAAGTTCGGTGACGAGTCGAATTGATCATTTGTTGGTGAATGAGAACTTTGCCGAAAGGGTTGAACAAGTGAATATACTTAGTGGACAAGATCATCAATTGAACACAAGTGACCATTCTGCTATTAAAATTGATCTAAAACACATTAACATTAGTATTGATCCAAAATAAAGAGTTAAAAGTAAGGAAAAACTTACTAAAAGTATTGATTGGAATGACGTAATTGATAAAGAAGCATATGCCGATACGCTTAGACTTAAAATCTTAAATAAAAATATATTATTAAAATTGAACGAAACAAATAGTGATAATTCGAAACGAAATTTAACTGAGATAATTAACGAATTAGGGAGTACAATGTGCGAAGCAATCGATGAAATAAACACATTAAAAAGTAACACTAAATCTATTAATAATAGACATGTAAAGAAAAATAAATGGTGGGACGAGGAAATGAAAGGCCTGAAAGACAAAGTGAACAAAGCGTATCTACAATGGAAAACCTCCGATTTTACTTCAGAAGAACTCGAAAAGCAACTAAAATTGGAGAAAAATAAATTTAGAAAGAAACAAAGAGAAAAAGTAAAAATAATCGAAGACATAAACGTAAAAAGAATTGACACTCTCTTTCATGTACATAGAGATAGATTTTGGAAAGAAATGAAAAGGTTAAGAAAACAGGAAGAAAGAGTAAATGTACCGATGGACGAATTTAAGATGAACTTGAAAAGACTTTTCAACCAAAGAAACTATACTACAAATCAGATTAACTTTACTACTGCTCAAGATGATTTTAATAAATATGAGAAAGAAATTAAAGAAACCCTGGAAATTAGCAATATTAAGGTTGACCAAAATACGATAAAGGAAATTATAAAAGAGCTTCCAAATGAAAAATCTGTTGGATCTGCAGATGTCAGCAATGAGATGGTTAAATATGGATGTTTGGAAGTAATGTCCGAAATTATAGCAAAGATAATAGAACAAATGATAAAATTCAACCAAATGCCATATTTTTTTAATGTAGGTAAAATACTTCCTATATTAAAGAATCAAGATGGATTAAATGATGACATAAACAACATTCGTCCAATAACAATATCAGATACTATTACCAATGTGTTTGAAAAGTAAATATTGAGTAGAATCAGCCAGAAACATGAAGATCCTCAAACACAATTTGGATTCAAAAAAAAAAATTCCACTAACCATGGTATCTATTGTGTGACTGATACAATTCAACATTATAAAATGAGAAAGAAGAAACTGTTTATTTGCGCGATCGATGCAAGTAAAGCATTTGATAAGGTAATTAGAGAAATTATGCTAAAAAATTTGATAAGAAAGTTGGAACCAGAAATATGGAGAATATTAAAAAGCTTTTACAATGACTCTTTATCAATTGTCCAAAACAAAAATGAAATCTCATCAATTTTCAAGACGACAGTTGGAGTAAAGCAAGGAGGTCCGCTATCACCAAAATTGTTCTCAATCTATGTTGAAGATCTGATAAAGGAAATAATGGAAACTGACTTAATAACTGATATTAATGGAATTAAAACAGGCATACTAATGTATGCTGATTACCTGTTAATAATGACAGAGTCCATCAAAAAAATGGAAAAAGTCCTTAAAATGTGTGAGAACTTTGGACTGCGAACTGGAATAAAATTTAACCCGTCTAAGACACAGATTATGCGAATTAACGGATCTTAAAAGGATAATGCTAGACTTGAACTCTGTGGAGAGGAAATTGAATGGGTCGAGAAAATCAAATACTTAGGAGTATGGGTTGATGGAAAATGCTACAGTAAGAACATTTGAGAAAGAGAAGATTAATTACATGGAGAGCTTTCTATCTGCTAAAACAAAACCTAGACCTCAATAGTACTAAAATGAGTCCACAGCTTAAATCTCACTTATTTAAAACATACGTAAGACCAATCACTTACTATGGACTAGAGAATTGCGTTATAAGTAAAAGCGAGAAAAGTAAGATCCAAACTATGGAAGGTCTAATGATTAAACAGATGCTTGGTCTCGACAAAAGATCGCGTACGACCAATCTGTTATATGCACTAAATATTGAACCAGAATGCTCGAAAATCAAAAAATTAAAACTAAACTTCAGGCAATGAGTACACCTCAAAAATATTTAGGTCTAAAGAAGTTAATGTAATTCACATTAATAAATTTATTCAGGAAGTGAGAGAGAATCTTGGGTCGAATGAGATCATAACTCAAGAAATCATAAATCAAAAAGTAAGACAAATCGAAGAAGAAGAAAAGATGAATGGTAAAAATGGAATAAGCGAAACGATTAAATTCTGTCTTGGAGATATAGAGGAAAGAAAAGAACAGTTAAAATTAATACTTAAAGCTTACTTACCTAAAACTAGACCTAGAACGGTAGAGTCTAATGAAACTCAATGAAGTTTGACGTATTGTTGGTTATTGTTACTTGGTTTTGATGTATTCTTGATGGATGATACTTGTATATATAATTGCTCAACCTTAACTCAAAGGAATGTACAAAATTTAAAAAGAAAAAAAAATACTTACATACGACTTTTTAAAAGGTTTTATCTTTTTTGTGTATTTCAATATTTGAATATTTAATCTAAAATTAAACTTTTGTTGTATTTATGAAAACATTTATTTTAATATTTTAATTTCTTAAACATAATTGTAAATTAAAAATAGGAAAACTAACAGTACAAAATTCCTTGTATTTAATTTTATTTTATTATTAACATCGCCAAGTCTGGCGTAATTTTATGAATAAATAAAAATAATAATAATAATAATAATATTAGAATATCAAAAAGTTTCAATGAATTATTATCTCGAAATTTCGGAGATCCAATATTCTTCGAGGAACAAACTTCTTCGCGGTTTAACTATCTAATACTCACTCTTTCTAACTTCCCACATTAAATAATTTCAATGAATTTTTTATTTGGACTTTCATAGATTCAATTTTCTTCGAAGATCTAACTTCTCAAGGTAACAATGACTTTTACTCATTCATTCTATAATTGAATATCATATACTTTCAATAAATTATTATTTCTAACTTTCGAAGATTCAATGTCCTTCGAGAAGACACATATTCCTAATTATTCTTTCTAACTTTGAACATCTTAAATTTTCAATGTATTTTAATATCGTACTTTTGGCAATGTGAAATTTTAGTACAAAAATTACAGTACAAAAGGTAAAAACGCTATAATTTATTTTCTAATTGTTCAAAAATGGTTCTATAAAAGGTACAATATTGTACAAATTTGTACAACCGAATTCCAAGTTCTGCATTAACTCTGCAATTTTCTGTAAAATGCACACCATCAAAAAATATTTGATTAAAAAATGCAATATATTGCAGAGTTTTTGCAGAACTTGGAATTCGGTTGTACAAATTTGTACAATATTGTACTTTTTATAGAACCCTTTTTGAACAATTAGAAAAAAAATTATAGCGTTTTTACTTTTTGTACTGAAATTTTTGTGCTAAAATTTCACATTGCCCGTACTTTTGAAAATTCTATGTGCTTCGAAGATCCAATTTTTTCGAGGTTACACAATCTTTTACTTATTCTTAATTGTTTCGAACATATTTTTCTTTCAGTGTTTTTTTATTTTGAAATTTCGAAGATTCAATGTTCTTCGAGGTAACACAAACTCCTACTTTCTCTTATTAGCTTTGAACATCTTAAACTTTCAATTCATTTTTACATCGAACTTTCGAAGATTCAATTGTCATTAAAAATCAACTTCCTTGCGGTAATATTATCTTTTACTAACTCTCACTAGCTTCTTACATATAATACTTAAATGTTTTATTATATTGAACTTTTTTAGATTCAACTTTCTTCGAAGATCCAACATCATCGAGGTTACAATGTCTTTAACTTATTCCAACAAGTTTCGACAATCTAATTCTTTCAATAAATTATTATCTCGAACTTTCGATGATCCAATGTTCTTCGAGGAACAAACTTCTTCGCAGTTTAACTATCTATTACTCACTTTTTCTAACTTCCCACATAAGAAAATTTCAATGAATTTTTTATTCGGACTTTCGAAGATTCAATGTCCTTCGAGTAGACACATATTCCTAATTATTCTTTCTAATTTCGAACATCAAATACTTTTATGTATTTTAATTTCGAATTTTCGGATGAAGATCAACAAAACATATAAAATGTTACTAAAACATATAAAAAGTGAATCAAGAATAAAACTATTTTTATTTTATAAAAATGTGAATCAAAACATAAACTTATTTTTAATTTCTGTGAATAAAACATAAATTAAATTTATCAAAAAGTGATCTAAAACATATTAATTTATACAAACTATAAAAAAAATTTAAGTCAATTTGATCAATAAAAAAGGTGAAAAAAACATATATTATTCCATTTCGTACAATGCCCCGACTTTTCGTTTTTTTGTTTTAGATTTTGAAACAAAATGTCTAATCTTTATTCCAGGGAAGTCTATAGAATCAAGAAAGCAAGAGCCTATCAAATGGATACATATTGGTGCGTCCAAGAAATTACTGCATGTGCATTCGTACAATCAGGGCAGAAACAATCTGGGTTAATATAAACTGTATGCTTGCCATTACACTTAAATGTTTTATGACCTTCCTCAAATTTCAATATACCAATTGAATCAAGATGATTCTTGGCCTCTTTTTTAAAAGTAAATTTAGCAATTGAACATATAGGAATTTCTTGGGTTAAAACTATCCTTGAGTCCAACTTAACTCCTTGTTCGAAAAGCTCAAAAACTGGTAATAAATTGAATTTCGTTCTGTCTGTGAAAAACTTTTTTATTTTTCCATTGTACGATTCTATTGGACAATTCGACATTGAATAACCAGGTGGGGTTTGGAAAAGCTGCCAGATACAAAAAGGCGAATCAATCCATTGTTTGCTAAAATAACTTACGAATGTCTTCATGTATGGCATTTTCTTCCATTTCGATATAACATTCCTTTTTTTTTGCTCAAATGAATCAATAGTCTTTGTACACTTTAGATGTAAAATATCATTCACAACTAAATCTTGAAATTTTTTAGGGATTTTTTTGAATTTTTGTTAATCTAAATTAACCAATTAATCAATTAATCAATTAATTAACAATAAAAATGAAAAATACTCACATTAGCTTTTAAATTATACCAACACATAATTATTTTTGTGTCTTTGAAATTTTTATTTATACTATTTGAGCTAGCACGTTCAGCATCAATACATATGTAATCCATAGTTTTAATTAAATCAACATTAATCAATTTCAGAGCTTCAATTATTGATTTCCAGAAAAAATTGTAATCTAATTCTTGTTCATGTGACGTGATAAAATAGCAAATAGGGTAAAACTTTCGTCTTATATCTGTACATCCAAAAACAATTACGGGAAACCCGTATTTTCCGATTTTATATGTACAATCAAAATGAAAAGTAAGGCCTATATTGACATTAGAAAGGAGCGCAAGGCTTGTTATTCCTAAATGAAAATGTTTTTCTTCACTTCCCTCATTAATTTCAGCCCCAAAATAGAAAGATTCGTCCTTACCAAGAGAAAAAAAGTCTAAATTTGAAATTAATCTAGGTGTCACGTGTTCTAGTAAATCATCTATACTGTTTATATCCCCATCTCTATACCTGCGATACTTAATATAATTTTGAATTTGCAAAAATTTAGGGATTGATGGGTCATCACCATTATCAAGTAAAATTTTTTGGTAAATAGAGTACGGTTTTGCTATATTTCTTTAAATAAGGTCTTCAATTATAACCTTATATTTCTTAGAAATACCTGGTTTTTTCCAATGCTTATTTGTTTCATCTGAAATGTTGGGACATACTGGGACATGGGGATTAAGACATTTGATTAATACTTGACCAATTTTGACACATTTGTTAATTAAATAACGAGTCTGACAATCATTTGAACAACGACAATGTGGGTAAAGAACTCTCATTTTTTGATCATCCATATTGCTTTCAGATATAGAGCATTTGTTTAAATTTCCATGAGAGGAAGTAGCCTTCGGAAATTGGTTTAAATAAAACTCGAGTTCGATATCGGAGTTGAATTTAGCCATAAAAATCCATTCGATTTTTCTTTTCATGGTTGAATAAAAAAGTAAATATCTAAATTAAAGGTTTATTTTTTAATCACTTTTCTACAAAATAATTTCAAGTTAGTTTTTTATTTATTTCGATGTGTTTTATTCACTTATTGAATAATTTATTTAGTCATTTATGTTTTATTGGCAAAGTAAAAATTTTGCTCATTTTCATTTTGTTCAATCTTGCTCAAAAATAAAAAAAAAAATGTGAAAAATTGCAATTTGCAATGTGAATTTTAAATTATAATAATTTATTAAAAAATTAAAATGTTAATTTAGTAGATTTTTTTATTTAATTTGATGTCCAGTTTGCAGTCTTCTTTTTTTTAATATAATTGTTAAGATTATCATTACTGCTACTGAAAGTATCCGACTTACTGGTATTTATTAATAGAAAACATAATGTCCATTGCAAAAAAGAATATTCTTTTATTGATAAAAAATTATTTATTATTTTCAGTTTTCAATTTTTTTTTAAATATCTTTTATTACATATTGGATAAAAGATCAAAATAGATTTTAAGATAATGAATTACAGTCAGCTTTCGTTGATCCGGCAAAATTCGGAAAATACTTTATTGACGTATTGTCGAAACTGCCGAAGTCTCGAAAGTCCGACATTAGAGGAAAATTTTAATTTTACCGGATAAAATAAAAAAATATTTTACAAAACCATTTAGATAAGTTTTTTAAAAAATTTAACAAAAATAAAATTCTATTAACGGATTAAAATTTTTTTAAAATATTTAATTCATTTTAAAATAGTCAACAATGTTCGATTGTTTATTTTTTTTATCAATGAAAAAATCTTTTCTTTCGGATATGGTATTTTTTAGCGACATTCAAAAACATTTTTGGCCGAATTAAAAATCCAAAAATAAAAATAATTTATAAAGAAGATGTTAGTTGTCTTAGCCTAATTATCGAATTATATACAAGCTTTTATAATGCTATAAGAAATTAATTAATTTTATAAGAAAGGGAAAGGGAAAATGAAAAATTATTCGGCAATCGAATTTTTCGGATAATCGAAGACCGGATTAACGAGGGTTGACTGTATATTATTTTAAAATATAATAAAAAAATATTTTTCAAAATTATAAAATTAATTTTATTTTTTAAAAATATATATTTAAAATATATCTATTTAAAAAAGTACTAATTAAGGTTGCTTCAATCTTCGAAGCTCAACAAAAATTTAATTTTCAAAATAATAAAAAAATTGTCACTAAATTTTTTTATTTTTCTCAAAAAATCAAATTAAGAAAATTTTCTTTAATTTTATACAATTTAAAAAATTTTGAAAAAATGCATATTCAATTTAAATTTAGAAAACCTTAAATATCAGTATCACAAAGATACTTTAGACCACATGGATCATTTTTAAGATTACCAAAACTAATTGAATTTAAAAAAAAAGAGAGAAATTTAACATTTAAATAAACAGTGCCTAAGTTCAAAAGATGGTGCAATTGACGCATAAAAGTCCGTGAACAATTTTTTTTGTTTACTTTTACCTCTCCAATCTGCACTTTAGTGCTTTCCATGGCCTTAATAGTACTCACTCTGTCCGCATACACATCAAAGTCCAACTGGCATTCAATAAGCAAGAATACAACATCAATACCCAGAACTTTTCACTTTGGGAAAATATGCGCGCCTTGCTCTCCACACAAAATCTGACCGGGTCCTGCAGACCGCTGATGACAAGGTCAATTGCCATGGTCATGAACACCCTCGCGTTCTTTTGCGTCTCTTCATTGAGCACTTGGAGCGCAGAGTTGGTCTTGCTTGGCTGCCATTTGGCCGTGACCACATAGCCAGTGCTTTTGTAGCTGCTGCTCGACCCAGCCGGCTTTCCCATTGAAACAAGATCCAGCAGCTGCATGTCCTTGTTTCTCACATTTCTGCCCTGACACATCAGCACGCCAAAGCAGCGCTCAATTTCCAATGGAGCATTGGTGATTTGTTGAATGTGAATGTTGATTTGTTTGTCGATGTTTTTTCTCAGCTTGAAAAACTCTTTTTCTCTTGGCACCAGCTGAAAAGTTTGGCTCTTGGGCTCCTCTTCTTTTATGTCCAATGTGGCGCTGAATATATTCTGGTCGTCTTTGGACCCGTTCACGTACTTGAGAACGTAGTCGCAAAAGTCAGGGTTTAGAGTGTTGGTGCTTTGGATGGTTAGGTTTACCAGGTTGGACGAGCCGAAGTTGGTGAGCGAGCCGAGAAGGGAGCTCGCCACCGAGCTCAATTGACTGGCTGTGCTGCTCAGACTTGTCTCGCTGGTTCGGTGTTGGCGCGAGCTTTTCAGCTGTTGGTTTTGCCGGTTGAACACCGTCCAAAATGGGTACAATATTTTGCTCACTGCATCCACCAGGTTGCATCTGAAAACGTGACAATAAAAAATGTAGTTGTCGCTTGAGTCGCCATGGCCGATTGTGAATCCAAAGCAGTTGCTTTCGGAATTTTCAAAATAAAACTCAAGAATGAAAAATCCATTCAGCACATATTTGTCGTTGAACGGCGAAGTGGGCAGCGGCGAGCGCGTCTTCCTTCCCAGATCCGGCCTTACCTACTCCACTTGGCTCTACATCGACAAGTTCGCCTCCAACGCCAAAAGCCTCCATCCCATCCGACTGCTCACTCTGATCAAGCATTCCAAGCTAAAGGACACTCTCTCGTCTTGTTTGTGAGTCTACTTGAGCGCCAAGAACCACTCGCTGTTCGTCAACACGGACGAGTGTCTGCTGAACCAGCTCAAGCACGTCGAGAAGCTGAGCGACTCTTCGGTCAATTTCAACTGCTCGGAGCTGTTCCAAGAGGGCCAATGGCTGCATTTGGCCATAGCGCTGAGCCGGGCTGTGCTCAAGACGAGCACGTGAGTGCGTACGTGAACTGCAAGCTTGTGGGCAGCCAAGAATTGAGCTATTTGAATTCGATAGTTGTGGCGAACGGGCCGCCGAGCACGCCGTCATCGGCACGCTGCCCATGTTTCGCTGTCAGTCGGCGGTGGTGCCAACTCGTCGAAATGTTCGAAATGACAAATTTTCGCCGCGTCTACAACAAAAACGACAGCAAGGCCATTGATAAACAAATTTTTTTGCTTAGATATATCAAAATTAAACTCAATTAACATTTTTAATTTTTTAATAAATTATTTTAAACAAAAATTCAAATTGCAAACTGCAATTTTTCTTTTTTATTTTTGAGCAAGATTGAACAAAATGAAAATGAGCAAAATTTTTACTTTGCCGTTTTATTCACATTTAGAAAAAAGTGTATATGTTTAGTCAAATTTTATGTTAATTATGTTCGAATTTATGTTTTACTTCACTCTTTTTCAAAGTTAAAATCTCAATTTTTTCTTTATGTTTTGTTTTTTAAGATAAACATTTTATATGTTTTTTTAATCTTCTTCCCGAACTATCGAAGATTCAATGTTCAATGAAGTTAAACTTTCTCCAAATTATTCTTACAAGATAAGAACATATAATACTTTCAATGTATTTTTATTTCGAACTTTTGAAGAATCAATGTTCTGATTATACTTACTAGCTTTGAGCATTTTATACTTTCAATATTTTTTTATTTTTAACTTTCGAAGAACCAAATTCTTCGCGGTTACACTATCTCATAAATACTCTAAATAGCCTTGAACATCAAATACTTTTAATGTTTTTTTTTATATCGAACTTTCGAGGGTTTGACCTTCTTCCAAGATCCAACATCTTCCAGGTTACACTTTCTTGTACTTATTCTTTCAAGATTCGAGCATCTTATACTTTCTTTGTTTTTTTATTTAGAACTTCCGAAGATTCAAATACTTGGATGTAACACTTTCTTTTACTTATTCTTACTAGTTTTAAGCATTTTATTCTTTCAATATATTTTTTTTTAAACTTCGAAGAACCAACTTCATCGCGGTTACACTATCACATACTTATTCTTTCTAATTTCGAACATATAATACTTTCAATGTTTTTATTTTTCGAACTTTCGATGATTCAATGTTCTTCGAAGAACAAACTTCTTAGAAGTGACACTTTCTCTTAATTATACTTACTAGCTTTGAACATATAATACTTTCAATGTATTTTTATTTCGAACTTTACACAATCTTTTACTTTTTCTTAATTGTTTCGAACATATTTTTCTTTCAGTGTATTTTGAATTTTCGAAGATTCAATGTTCTTCGAGGTAACACAAACTCATACTTTCTCTTATTAGCTTTGAACATCATAAACTTTCAATTCATTTTTACATCGAACTTTCGAAGATTCTATGGTCATCAAAAACCAACTTCCTCGCGGGAACATTATCTTTTTCTTACTCTCACTAGCTTCTAACATATAATACTTAAATGTTTTATTATATTGAACTTTTTTAGATTCAACTTTCTTCGAAGATCCAACATCATCGAGGTTATAATGTCTTTAACTTATTCCAACAAGTTTCGACAATCTAATACTTTCAATAAATAATTATCTCGAACTTTCGAAGATCCAATGTTCTTCAAGGAACAAACTTCTTCGCGGTTTTACTATCTATAACTCACTTTTTTTTACTTCCCACATTAAAAACTTTCATTGAATTTTTTATTCGGATTTTCGAAGATTCAATTTTCATCGAAGATCTAACTTCTCAAGGTAACAATGACTTTTAATCATTCTTTATATGTTAGAATATCAAATAGTTTCAATGAATTTTTATCTCGAAATTTCGGAGATCCAATATTCTTCGAGGAACAAACTTCTTCGCGGTTTAACTATCTAATACTCACTCTTTCTAACTTCCCACATTAAATAATTTCAATGAATTTTTTATTTGGACTTTCATAGATTCAATTTTCTTCGAAGATCTAACTTCTCAAGGTAACAATGACTTTTACTCATTCATTCTATAATTGAATATCATATACTTTCAATAAATTATTATTTCTAACTTTCGAAGATTCAATGTCTTTCGAAAAGACACATATTCCTAATTATTCTTTCTAACTTTGAACATCTTAAATTTTCAATGTATTTTAATATCGTACTTTTGGCAATGTGAAATTTTAGTACAAAAATTACAGTACAAAAAGTAAAAACGCTTTAATTTATTTTCTAATTGTTCAAAAATGGTTCTATAAAAAGTACAATATTGTACAAAGAGGAATACAGGATTTGCATTGAAAATTTGCCCCTGTTTTATTTTGATTAGATCACTCAAATTATTTTTTTTTTTTAATAAAGATACCTTGTTTAAACTGTATTCAGAATATTTTAAATATTTTTTAAATTTTTGTTCCAAAGTTTACCAATTTGGAAAATAAAATATTTTTCATTGACAAATCTAACTTAACAATAAATTATTTTTTAATATCAATACTGAATGAAACTAACATTCTTTTTTTGTGCTATACTTTTTCGATTCAATAATTTTTATTTCTAAGGAAAAATTAGTAAAATAAAAATCAAACATCTCTTAAAATAGGTAATAAAAATTTTTTAAGACTTGAATTTCAAATAATTTTCAGGTGACACAATATTAAGTTACTAAAAAAAGATTTTGAAACTGTTCTATAAGATTTGAATTCTAGAATAAATTGCTCAAAAAATTAGTGTAATTTTAATAAAAAAATATTAATTTTTTCTAAATGTTTTGCAGGATTTTTATGAACAAAATATTTTATCAGGAAAGATTATTTAATGATACATATTTGTTTTTGTGCCTGACTTTTACGATCAATTTTTATTGTTTGCAATACTTTTTCGATTCGTTTTTATTTTTTGCGTTACTTTTTCGATTCAATAATATATGTTTTTAAGAAAAAATAAGTTAAGTTGTGAAGATTTAATTAATATTTAATATGTAGAAGATCAACTTGAAACTGTTTTGGATCGAAAAAATGTTTCTAAAAAAAAATACTCATTAGAAATTAAACATGTTGCATCAAAAATAGAATATTTATTTTGTATTGTTTTAAAACAAAAATTCTTAACTTTCATATTTTTTGAATAAAGTAAAGAAATAACTATTGAAAAAGATCTTTTTTTTTTTTTTTAATTTTAATTGTGTTTTTTTTTGAATGACTCAATTTAAAGAGTTCATTTTTGCATTGTTAAGTTTCTGAAATGACTTTTAAAATTTTTTTTTTTTCAATTATTCAAATTTTTTTTTCAAATAAATATTTTTAAAATAATTGTCACAATATCATTAAGTTTCTGTTTGTCTAGAAGTATCCTGTGAAATCAAAATGAAAAATATTAACTTTTCTTAAAAATTTTTTAAGGATTATTTTTGAACGAAATATTTTATCCGGAAAGATTAGTTGAGCAAATGATAATTTTATTTTGTTTTCTGTATTGTTTTCTGTTTTCTGTTTATGTATTTTGATTTATTTAAGACGTGCTATAAGAAATTTTTAACTTTTCAAAAAAAACTAATTAAGCGAATTGAACACTGAAAAATTTTATAAAATTTTTTACGGAAATCTTAGACCTGCAAATTAACCTTCAACTATGGCAAGAATTTCCTGAAAATAAAAATGAAAGTTTGTCAAAAGTCAAGACTAAACTAAGATTTTAAATTTTATTTTTTCTTCAAAATATATTACTAAAAAAAAACTTAACTTTTGTGAATTAAACTATTTTTTTATATTTATTATATTTATATGTAAAACATCGCCAAACCTGGCGTAATTTTTTTGAATAAATTAAATTAAATTAAATTAAATATTACAGTTTAGACATAAGGCTTTTTTATGTTTGTTGAATTTTTTTGAAAGAAATTGATCAATTAAGATTATAAATAAATTAATTAACTTTAAAAAATCATTTTTTTTAGACATTTATTTCTTTCATTGGACTTAGATGCTTTTTTGTAAAATTATGCTATATTTGAATTTTTCAAAAATGATCCTTAAAATTCAAGATAAAATCTTGTTAAAAAATAAATACTTTTTCTATTAATCTCTATGATTCTTTATCAAATTTTTCGGTTTCGATCTCCTTACTTTTAACTGTATTCAAATTCATGATTAAGACATTGAAGGAAAAGAAATTTTTTACTCCATTTGCTTTAATGAATCTTTGTGAGCATTTTTGGTTTAGATTCCAATAATTTTTTCTATATTTTCTCTAAATTCACTGTAAGAAACTTATTTTTGTTTTTTAAAAGATATCCCAGTCAAAAAATTTCTAAATATTTTATATAGTTTCTTTAAATATTCTTCTAAAATCTCTTTTAAAATTTTGTAGAAAAAAATAGAGATATCTTAGAGATAAAAAAAATTCTATGAATAAAAAATCTTTTCCTTTACTCTTTAATTTTTGTAAAATGCTTAACCTGTTTACTTAATCAAAAAAATTCGTAGGGATTTTTTGAAGTTTCTTTACAGATTCTTTAAAAAAATCTTGAGTGAATAATTTATTAAAGAAAATTTTGAGATATTTCAGAAAATAGACAAATTTTAAAAACGTCTTTTTTTTCATATTTTTTAATTTGGTTTAAGTTTTATTATTGAGAATTTTGTAACAATAATTTTTGGACTGTTGTTCTGTGAATTCATCAAGATTCATTTTCGGAGTGGCAAAGTAAAACAAAGAATCCAAATAATAAATCTTAATAACTTTTTTTCCAGAATATTTCATTGATGAGCAATTGTTAAGTCTTCTGCTTTCATAAAGATTTCTATGTAAAATTTATTGGAAAAAATGATGCTGAAAAAAGAATTAGCATTAAAAAAAAATGATTAGAATATAAATGAATAAATACAATTTAGACTGTATTTTTTTTATTTATTCTTTTTAAATTATTTATTAATTTTTTTTCTATGAACTTAATCAAGTTTTGTAAATTAAAGAGCTGATGGTCCATGACTGACCTTCCCAGCCTGAATGAATCAATTTTCAGGTTAAAATTAATTTTGCTGGTAAAAAGAAATATTATCAGAAGAAAGAAATATAGGTCATTCCTGAATACCTTTTGAGAAAATTTTTAAAAAAATTTCCGTGTAAAAAAAAACCGTCTTAAAATGGCAAAAAAATTAAAAATTTTTGCCCTGACTAATGACCGTTCACCAAAAAGTTGACGGTATTTTTAAAGTTTTTATTGAATAAAGCAGCATGCTAATTTGCTTGCTTTGGATTGCTAACGGTTTCTTTTTTTATTGATAGGTCCCACAGTTCACTTAATTATTTTCCTAGATTTCAAGATACAGTAAGATCTACTGTTTAGAAGAAAATAAATAAATCATCATGCTTGTTTTTATAAGGTCATAAGTTCAAAATTAAGATACATAATCCATGCTCTTACATTCTAGCTTATTAAAGCTTTAAAAAAAAAAATAACCTAATTACTTTCAAATTTTAATTAATATAATATGGAAAATTCTATTATTTTTTTCACAATTGCTAAAATTTCATAAGTCAAATCCATGTGCGAGTTTATTTTTTTTTTTTTGGTAGGACTTGGACTTCAATTTTATTAGTTTTGTCTTAAACTAGACCTCCATAAAAAATTGCTGGAACCGTAAAAAATTTATGTGTCCGTGATCATGACTGATCAATGCTCATTTTACCGTTCTACTTAATTATTTTGACGGCCTAGTTTAAGTTATAGTTACTAAAATTAAAGTCCAATTTCGGTTTTTGAGTTTAATTAAGACTTGTTACTCTTAAGCAAATCTTCTTTTTAATATTCTTAATTTTTTTAAAGTTTTCTTGAAAATGCTTAGTTTTTTGTTTATTTTTTAATTTTCAGGTCTTTTAATTTTAAAATAAATTAATGTACTGTTTAGACGTCAAAACTAGTAATTCAACTAGTATCAGAACAAAATTATTGTTAATTAATTTCTGGAGATATAAAAAACCATTTTGCCAATATCATTTGCTAACAATTTTTAAGAATTGGTTAATCTTGATCAAAAAAATTAAATAAGTCTTTATTGAAATTGCTAAATATTTTTCTTTTAGTTATAAATAAAAAGAACAATATCATTTTAATCTGAATATATAGCTTTATAGCAGCTTTGGTGATGATGATTTTCATCTTTATTATTACTTAGTCCTTGAAAATTCAATTTTTTTGAAGCTCAAAATCAAGTAAAAATCACAAGATCCTCTAAAATTTAGTTAAGTGATAAAAAATATTTAATTTTTTATTTGTTGAATTTAGTAAATCATATTTTGTTTCATTATTAAAGTTTATGAAGCTCAATTTTGTTAAAATAAATTAATGAATAAATAATTTTTTTTAGTTTATTTGCTATGTTTAGATCATCTCTTCTCATCTAATACACCAATTCCCCAAAAAGAAAGCTTCACACCTAGGATTTTCCTTTTAATTTGTTTGAATAGCTAATAAAAGAAAAAATTATACGGATCCTGACCAAATATACTCACATAGATTCAATTAGGCAATTGGAGTAAAAAAAGTTTATTTTTCTGCATGGCTTTAATCCAAACTTGTTTTTAAGTCACACTTTTAAGTCTAAGTCACAAAATTTTAAGTCAAAGTTATGACTTGACTTAAAGTTTTTTTTTTTACGTCAAGTCAATGACATAAAATTTTTATTTTGTTATTAAATTAAAATAAAAATTTAGTCTAATTTCTTCATAATTTTGTCAAAAAATTTTTAAGGCTTGGACTTGACTTAAGACTTGTGGCTTAAAAACAAGTCAGCTTTAATCTTGAATTTGAATAAAGTTAAAACTAAAGAGATCTAAACCAGTGACTTTGATAAAGAAAAAAAAAAATTGATAGATAAAGCACTTACTTCTACAAAATTTTATCATCAATTTTAAGGATAATTTTTGAAAAAAGCAAAATTTTACGAAAAAACATTTTTGTCCATAAGTTTTTTTAAAAAAACTAGCAAAATTTCATTTTTATTTCCCAATTTTTTTGGAAAATCTGGCTTTGGGTTGGAAGTTTTTAACTCTAGAATATCTCTATTTTTTAAAGAGATTATTATTAAAAAGATTTTTAAAGAATTTTTAAAGATTCTACAAAATACCTTTAAAAAAAATTTGACTGGGATATCTGTAAAGAACAAAAAAGTATTTTTACAGAGAGTTTAGAGAAATGTAGAGATTCTTTTATCTATATAAATATCTCTATTTTCTCTTCAAAATAGGTCAAATTAAAGAATTTTTTATAAAGTATCTTTTAAGAAACTTTATAAAATCTTGATAAAATGTTTGACTGGGTAAACAGGAAATGTAAATAATCAAATAATAAAATTTTATAAAATTATACAGTGTTCAATATGCTTTGATTGTTCACTTTGAAAAGTTAAAAATTACTTATAAGCACGTGTATTAGAAATTAAATCTTCATCAATTAAAAAGGCAAACAAACAAGTTTTAAATTATTATTATTCCTTTATTTTTTTTAAAGCTTACTTCCACGAAAAACTTTCTATTTATTTTATTATAGTTTTCTTATTTAACTTTATTTTTAATTTTGTATTTTATTCTAAGAAGCTTTGGCTCGATACAGAAACCAATAAAAATTAAAAATATATCATTTGAACAACAATAATAAACAACAACAACTTAAAAATAATCCTGCAAAATTTTAAGAAAAGTTAATATTTTTATTATTAATTTTAGAGTAATTGTCAAAGCGAAATTTTATCGTTTTTTTTTTCCTGCATTTAAACTTTAAATATAATCAACCTTTTTCTTAAAAAAAGCTTTATTTTTTTTTAATTAGAATAAAAATTCATTCACTCAATGTATTGATTTCACAGGAAACTTCTAGACAAACAGAAACTTAATGATATTGTGACAATTATTTTAAAAATATTTATTTGAAAAAAAAATTTGAATAAATAAAAAAAAAAAAAATTTTTTTTTAAAAGTCATTCCAGAAACTTAACAATGCAAAAATGAACTCTTTAAATTGAGTCATTCAAAAAAAAACACAATTAAAATTAAATTAAAAAAAAATCTTTTTCAATAGTTATTTCTTTACTTTATTCAATATAAATATATAATATAAAATATGAAAGTTTAGAATTTTTGTTTTAAGACAATACAAAATAAATATTCTATTTTTGATGCAACATGTTTAATTTCTAATGATTTATAAAAAGTATTTTTTATAAAAACAGTTTTTCGATCCAACACAGTTTCGAGTTGATCTTCTACAACATAATGATTAATTAAATCTTCACAATTTAACTATTTTTTTCTTAAAAATATATATTATTGAATCGAAAAAGTATAGCACAAAAAAAGAATGAATAGCAAAAGTGTAGCAAACAATAAAAATGAATCGAAAAAGTGTTGCAAACAATAAAAATGAATCGAAAAAGTGTAGCAAACAATAAAAATGAATCGTAAAAGTCAAGCACAAAAACAAAAAAAAATCGTCGGTCATTAGTTGAGTATTTCTTTTCTGATTTTTTTTCCTCAATTTTGACAAGTATTGATTTAGAAAATATTTATGTAAAAATTGATAAACTAAAAAAAACAAAAATTAGAACATATCTTTATATGACCATTTTTATTACCTATTTTAAGAGATGTTTGATTTTTATTTTACTAATTTTTCCTTAGAAATAAAAATTATTGAATCGAAAAAGTATAGCACAAAAAAAGAATGAATAGTAAAAGTGTAGCAAACAATAAAAATGAATCGAAAAAGTAAAGCAAAAAATAAAAATGAATCGAAAAAGTGTTGCAAACAATAAAAATGAATCGAAAAAGTTTAGCACAAAAATAATGAATCACAAAAGAATAGCTTGAGATATTATATAATTTTAGCTAATTAAAAATTGAATTAAATTATTTATTTTTTCTGTTTTGCTGTGTCGAGCTAAAGCTTTTTCAGATAAAAAACAAATCAAAACTGAGAAGAAAATATTAAAATAAAATTAAAAGATAAATATTGAAAAAAATTTAAATTAAAAAAATATTGAATTAAGAGTATGTCAATATGTCTTGATTCGGAATCCTCTCCATATTCTTTCACCAATCTGACAACCAATGTAATAGAATTATTCAGCTCCTACATATCTCTAACCGAATTCTAAAAGGCGAATCAAGAGTGTTGGTAGTTGAATTTTATTTGAGTCTCTTGATCCATTATGTAGGACAGAGTGTCATATTTTCTTAAATAAATACTAAATACTTGATCCCTGAAAACTAAGACATCTTTTTTAATGATATGAAAACTAAAGTAATGTAAAAATTTTTTTCCTTAGTTTCATTCAGTATTGATATTAAAAAATAATTTATTGTTAAGTTAGATTTGTCAATGAAAAATATTTTATTTTCCAAATTGGTAAACTTTGGAACAAAAATTTAAAAAATATTTAAAATATTCTAAATACAGTTTAAACAAGGTATCTTTATTAATAAAAAAAAAAAAATTTGAGTGATCTAATCAAAAATAAAACAGGGGCAAATTTTCAATGCAAATCCTGTATTCCTCTTTGTACAACCGAATTCCAAGTTCTTTTAATCATTCTTTATATATTAGAATAATAAATAGTTTCAATGAATTATTATCTCGTAATTTCGGACAATAATACTAGAACAGCAATTCTTATTAAAGTCGACTCGGAAGAAACAAAATACAAAGTTCTAAAGCAAGCAAAAGAATTAAGAAATAATCCTAAGTTTGGAAAAACATACATTAATCTTGACCTTACTCCAGCCGAAAGGTTAGAGCAAAAAGTTCTTAGAGACGAAAGAAAACTAAAAAATGAGCAAGTAGGTAAAACTAGTGGTTATTATTGGGCTATAAGGAACAATGCACTGAGGAGGATCAAGTCAAATGATTCTCAGGAAAATGCACAAATATAACTAGAACGCATACTCACACAAAAAAATACACTTCATAATGAAAACAATGAAAATGACACTGAGTATCAAACATACTTAAACAAACAACCTGAACTGGAAATCACAAACCTAAAGCTTAACCTACCGCAAACATGCGAACATCTAGTTAAAAAGTCAACACCTCAAATTGAAAATCAAAGAGAAAAATTGAGTATTTGTACACTGAATTGTAAAAATTTACTTACGAATTTTAATTATGTAAATGAACTTTTAAATCAAGCAGACATTGTTTTTCTTCAAGAAACCTGGCTTAAAACGGCAAAACAAGCAAAAAATGTACTTAATAAAAATTTTAAATTCGTACACAAATCATCAATGACTCCTGAATACTCTGTTGGCAGACCACACGGTGTTACTGGATGCGTAATTAATAAAAAACTTTAAAAAAATATCAAAATTGAATTTGTATCAGACCGAATCTCTGTTTGTCAAATTAATGGAACTTACCTGATCGGGGTATATATAAATTTTAAAGGACCGGCAGATTCAGTCGTCAAATTTGAATCATTCGTTTGTCAAATATTAAATCTGATTGATAAGATCTATACGAATAATAATGAACCGAATATTTTTATTTTAGGCGACTTCAATACTGATCTAAACCGAAAAACCAATTTCACTGAGATTTTTAATCTACTAGTTGATTGTGAGTCACTGGTTGTTTTGGACCATTTATTTACTCAGATGACCGATTTCACATATAAACAGGATCGATATAATAAGAGCGATAAAAGTCAGACTACTACTACAAGTTAGGTGACGAGTCGAATTGATCATTTGTTGGTGAATGAGAACTTTGCCGAAAGGGTTGAACAAGTGAATATACTTAGTGGACAAGATCATCAATTGAACACAAGTGACCATTCTGCTATTAAAATTGATCTAAAACACATTAACATTAGTATTGATCCAAAATAAAGAGTTAAAAGTAAGGAAAAACTTACTAAAAGTATTGATTGGAATGACGTAATTGATAAAGAAGCATATGCCGATACGCTTAGACTTAAAATCTTAAATAAAAATATATTATTAAAATTGAACGAAACAAATAGTGATAATTCGAAACGAAATTTAACTGAGATAATTAACGAATTAGGGAGTACAATGTGCGAAGCAATCGATGAAATAAACACATTAAAAAGTAACACTAAATCTATTAATAATAGACATGTAAAGAAAAATAAATGGTGGGACGAGGAAATGAAAGGCCTGAAAGACAAAGTGAACAAAGCGTATCTACAATGGAAAACCTCCGATTTTACTTCAGAAGAACTCGAAAAGCAACTAAAATTGGAGAAAAATAAATTTAGAAAGAAACAAAGAGAAAAAGTAAAAATAATCGAAGACATAAACGTAAAAAGAATTGACACTCTCTTTCATGTACATAGAGATAGATTTTGGAAAGAAATGAAAAGGTTAAGAAAACAGGAAGAAAGAGTAAATGTACCGATGGACGAATTTAAGATGAACTTGAAAAGACTTTTCAACCAAAGAAACTATACTACAAATCAGATTAACTTTACTACTGCTCAAGATGATTTTAATAAATATGAGAAAGAAATTAAAGAAACCCTGGAAATTAGCAATATTAAGGTTGACCAAAATACGATAAAGGAAATTATAAAAGAGCTTCCAAATGAAAAATCTGTTGGATCTGCAGATGTCAGCAATGAGATGGTTAAATATGGATGTTTGGAAGTAATGTCCGAAATTATAGCAAAGATAATAGAACAAATGATAAAATTCAACCAAATGCCATATTTTTTTAATGTAGGTAAAATACTTCCTATATTAAAGAATCAAGATGGATTAAATGATGACATAAACAACATTCGTCCAATAACAATATCAGATACTATTACCAATGTGTTTGAAAAGTAAATATTGAGTAGAATCAGCCAGAAACATGAAGATCCTCAAACACAATTTGGATTCAAAAAAAAAAATTCCACTAATCATGGTATCTATTGTGTGACTGATACAATTCAACATTATAAAATGAGAAAGAAGAAACTGTTTATTTGCGCGATCGATGCAAGTAAAGCATTTGATAAGGTAATTAGAGAAATTATGCTAAAAAATTTGATAAGAAAGTTGGAACCAGAAATATGGAGAATATTAAAAAGCTTTTACAATGACTCTTTATCAATTGTCCAAAACAAAAATGAAATCTCATCAATTTTCAAGACGACAGCTGGAGTAAAGCAAGGAGGTCCGCTATCACCAAAATTGTTCTCAATCTATGTTGAAGATCTGATAAAGGAAATAATGGAAACTGACTTAATAACTGATATTAATGGAATTAAAACAGGCATACTAATGTATGCTGATTACCTGTTAATAATGACAGAGTCCATCAAAAAAATGGAAAAAGTCCTTAAAATGTGTGAGAACTTTGGACTGCGAACTGGAATAAAATTTAACCCGTCTAAGACACAGATTATGCGAATTAACGGATCTTAAAAGGATAATGCTAGACTTGAACTCTGTGGAGAGGAAATTGAATGGGTCGAGAAAATCAAATACTTAGGAGTATGGGTTGATGGAAAATGCTACAGTAAGGAACATTTGAGAAAGAGAAGATTAATTACATGGAGAGCTTTCTATCTGCTAAAACAAAACCTAGACCTCAATAGTACTAAAATGAGTCCACAGCTTAAATCTCACTTATTTAAAACATACGTAAGACCAATCACTTACTATGGACTAGAGAATTGCGTTATAAGTAAAAGCGAGAAAAGTAAGATCCAAACTATGGAAGGTCTAATGATTAAACAGATGCTTGGTCTCGACAAAAGATCGCGTACGACCAATCTGTTATATGCACTAAATATTGAACCAGAATGCTCGAAAATCAAAAAATTAAAACTAAACTTCAGGCAATGAGTACACCTCAAAAATATTTAGGTCTAAAGAAGTTAATGTAATTCACATTAATAAATTTATTCAGGAAGTGAGAGAGAATCTTGGGTCGAATGAGATCATAACTCAAGAAATCATAAATCAAAAAGTAAGACAAATCGAAGAAGAAGAAAAGATGAATGGTAAAAATGGAATAAGCGAAACGATTAAATTCTGTCTTGGAGATATAGAGGAAAGAAAAGAACAGTTAAAATTAATACTTAAAGCTTACTTACCTAAAACTAGACCTAGAACGGTAGAGTCTAATGAAACTCAATGAAGTTTGACGTATTGTTGGTTATTGTTACTTGGTTTTGATGTATTCTTGATGGATGATACTTGTATATATAATTGCTCAACCGTAACTCAAAGGGATGTACAAAATTTAAAAAGAAAAAAAAATACTTACATACGACTTTTTAAAAGGTTTTATCTTTTTTGTGTATTTCAATATTTGAATATTTAATCTAAAATTAAACTTTTGTTGTATTTATGAAAACATTTATTTTAATATTTTAATTTCTTAAACATAATTGTAAATTAAAAATAGGAAAACTAACAGTACAAAATTCCTTGTATTTAATTTTATTTTATTATTAACATCGCCAAGTCTGGCGTAATTTTATGAATAAATAAAAATAATAATAATAATAATAATATTAGAATATCAAAAAGTTTCAATGAATTATTATCTCGAAATTTCGGAGATCCAATATTCTTCGAGGAACAAACTTCTTCGCGGTTTAACTATCTAATACTCACTCTTTCTAACTTCCCACATTAAATAATTTCAATGAATTTTTTATTTGGACTTTCGCAGATTCAATTTTCTTCGAAGTTCTAACTTCTCAACGGACAAATGATTTTTACTCATTCATTCTATAATTGAATATCATATAGTTTCAATAAATTATTATTTCTAACTTTCGAAGATTCAATGTCTTTCGAAAAGACACATATTCGTAATTATTCTTTCTAACTTTGAACATCTTAAATTTTCAATGTATTTTAATATCGTACTTTTGGCAATGTGAAATTTTAATACAAAAATTACAGTACAAAAAGTAAAAACGCTTTAATTTATTTTCTAATTGTTCGAAAATGGTTCTATAAAAAGTACAATATTGTACAAATTTGTACAACCGAATTCCAAGTTCTTTTAATCATTCTTTCTGTATTTTTATTTCGATCGTCGGAAAATTCAATTTTACGATGAATCATTGGAGGTTACACTTCCTTACCCTTACTCTTACAAGCTTAGAACATCAAATACTTTCAGTGTATTTTTTTTCGAACTTTCTTAGGTATAATGTTCATCGAAGAAACAAACTCTTCGCGTTTACACCATCTCCTAATTAACATTTCTGGCCTTGAACAATAAATCCTTTAAATGTATTTTTATGTCGAATTTTCAAAGATTCAATGTTATTCGAGGTAACACCTACTCCTACCTACTCTTACTAGCTTTGAACATCTACAACCATAATGTATTTTTATATCAAACTTTTCGAAGAATTTATGATCTTTGAAGAACTTCTCTTCGCGGGTAAACACCCACCTACTTACTCTCACTAGCTACTAACATCTAAAACTTTCAATGTTTTATTATTTCGAACTTTTAAAGATTCAATGTTCTTCGAAGATCCAACTTCTCGAGTTTACAATATCTTTTACTTAATCTAACAAGTTTCGATCTTTCGAAAATACAATTTTTCGATGAATCATTGGAGGTTACACTTTATTACCCTTACTCTTACAAGCTTTGAACAGCTAATACTTTCAGTGTATTATTAATTCGAACTTTCTAAGATATAATGCTCATCGAAGAAACAACCTCTTCGCGGTTACACCATCTCCTAATTAACATTTCTGGCCTTGAACATCTAATCCTTTAAATGTATTTTTATGTCGAATTTTCAAAGATTCAATGTTCTTCGAGGTAACTCTTACTCCTACCTACTCTTACTAGCTTTGAACATCTACAACCATAATGTATTTTTATATCAAACTTTTCGAAGATTCTATGATCTTTGAAGAACTTCTCTTCGCGGGTAAACTTTCACCTACTTACTCTCACTAGCTACTAACATCTAAAACTTTCAATGTTTTATTATTTCGAACTTTTAAAGATTCAATGTTCTTCGAAGATCCAACTTCTCGAGTTTACAATATCTTTTACTTAATCTAACAAGTTTCGATCTTTCGAAAATACAATTTTTCGATGAATCATTGGAGGTTACACTTTATTACCCTTACTCTTACAAGCTTTGAACAGCTAATACTTTCAGTGTATTATTAATTCGAACTTTCTAAGATATAATGCTCATCGAAGAAACAACCTCTTCGCGGTTACACCATCTCCTAATTAACATTTCTGGCCTTGAACATCTAATCCTTTAAATGTATTTTTATGTCGAATTTTCAAAGATTCAATGTTCTTCGAGGTAACTCTTACTCCTACCTACTCTTACTTGCTTTGAACATCTACAACCATAATGTATTTTTATATCAAACTTTTCGAAGATTCTATGATCTTTGAAGAACTTCTCTTCGCGGGTAAACACCCACCTACTTACTCTCACTAGCTACTAACATCTAAAACTTTCAATGTTTTATTATTTCGAACTTTTAAAGATTCAATGTTCTTCGAAGATCCAACTTCTCGAGTTTACAATATCTTTTACTTAATCTAACAAGTTTCGATCTTTCGAAAATACAATTTTTCGATGAATCATTGGAGGTTACACTTTATTACCCTTACTCTTACAAGCTTTGAACATCTAATACTTTCAGTGTATTATTAATTCGAACTTTCTAAGATATAATGCTCATCGAAGAAACAACCTCTTCGCGGTTACACCATCTCCTAATTAACATTTCTGGCCTTGAACAATTAATCCTTTAAATGTATTTTTATGTCGAATTTTCAAAGATTCAATGTTATTCGAGGTAACACCTACTCCTACCTACTCTTACTAGCTTTGAACATCTACAACCATAATGTATTTTTATATCAAACTTTTCGAAGAATTTATGATCTTTGAAGAACTTCTCTTCGCGGGTAAACACCCACCTACTTACTCTCACTAGCTACTAACATCTAAAACTTTCAATGTTTTATTATTTCGAACTTTTAAAGATTCAATGTTCTTCGAAGATCCAACTTCTCGAGTTTACAATATCTTTTACTTAATCTAACAAGTTTCGATCTTTCGAAAATACAATTTTTCGATGAATCATTGGAGGTTACACTTTATTACCCTTACTCTTACAAGCTTTGAACATCTAATACTTTCAGTGTATTATTAATTCGAACTTTCTAAGATATAATGCTCATCGAAGAAACAACCTCTTCGCGGTTACACCATCTCCTAATTAACATTTCTGGCCTTGAACATCTAATCCTTTAAATGTATTTTTATGTCGAATTTTCAAAGATTCAATGTTCTTCGAGGTAACTCTTACTCCTACCTACTCTTACTAGCTTTGAACATCTACAACCATAATGTATTTTTATATCATACTTTTCGAAGATTCTATGATCTTTGAAGAACTTCTCTTCGCGGGTAAACACCCACCTACTTACTCTCACTAGCTACTAACATCTAAAACTTTCAATGTTTTATTATTTCGAACTTTTAAAGATTCAATGTTCTTCGAAGATCCAACTTCTCGAGTTTACAATATCTTTTACTTAATCTAACAAGTTTCGATCTTTCGAAAATACAATTTTTCGATGAATCATTGGAGGTTACACTTTATTACCCTTACTCTTACAAGCTTTGAACATCTAATACTTTCAGTGTATTATTAATTCGAACTTTCTAAGATATAATGCTCATCGAAGAAACAACCTCTTCGCGGTTACACCATCTCCTAATTAACATTTCTGGCCTTGAACATCTAATCCTTTAAATGTATTTTTATGTCGAATTTTCAAAGATTCAATGTTCTTCGAGGTAACTCTTACTCCTACCTACTCTTACTAGCTTTGAACATCTACAACCATAATGTATTTTTATATCAAACTTTTCGAAGATTCTATGATCTTTGAAGAACTTCTCTTCGCGGGTAAACTTTCACCTACTTACTCTCACTAGCTACTAACATCTAAAACTTTCAATGTTTTATTATTTCGAACTTTTAAAGATTCAATGTTCTTCGAAGATCCAACTTCTCGAGTTTACAATATCTTTTACTTAATCTAACAAGTTTCGATCTTTCGAAAATACAATTTTTCGATGAATCATTGGAGGTTACACTTTATTACCCTTACTCTTACAAGCTTTGAACATCTAATACTTTCAGTGTATTATTAATTCGAACTTTCTAAGATATAATGCTCATCGAAGAAACAACCTCTTCGCGGTTACACCATCTCCTAATTAACATTTCTGGCCTTGAACAATTAATCCTTTAAATGTATTTTTATGTCGAATTTTCAAAGATTCAATGTTATTCGAGGTAACACCTACTCCTACCTACTCTTACTAGCTTTGAACATCTACAACCATAATGTATTTTTATATCAAACTTTTCGAAGAATTTATGATCTTTGAAGAACTTCTCTTCGCGGGTAAACACCCACCTACTTACTCTCACTAGCTACTAACATCTAAAACTTTCAATGTTTTATTATTTCGAACTTTTAAAGATTCAATGTTCTTCGAAGATCCAACTTCTCGAGTTTACAATATCTTTTACTTAATCTAACAAGTTTCGATCTTTCGAAAATACAATTTTTCGATGAATCATTGGAGGTTACACTTTATTACCCTTACTCTTACAAGCTTTGAACATCTAATACTTTCAGTGTATTATTAATTCGAACTTTCTAAGATATAATGCTCATCGAAGAAACAACCTCTTCGCGGTTTCACCATCTCCTAATTAACATTTCTGGCCTTGAACATCTAATCCTTTAAATGTATTTTTATGTCGAATTTTCAAAGATTCAATGTTATTCGAGGTAACACCTACTCCTACCTACTCTTACTAGCTTTGAACATCTACAACCATAATGTATTTTTATATCATACTTTTCGAAGATTCTATGATCTTTGAAGAACTTCTCTTCGCGGGTAAACACCCACCTACTTACTCTCACTAGCTACTAACATCTAAAACTTTCAATGTTTTATTATTTCGAACTTTTAAAGATTCAATGTTCTTCGAAGATCCAACTTCTCGAGTTTACAATATCTTTTACTTAATCTAACAAGTTTCGATCTTTCGAAAATACAATTTTTCGATGAATCATTGGAGGTTACACTTTATTACCCTTACTCTTACAAGCTTTGAACATCTAATACTTTCAGTGTATTATTAATTCGAACTTTCTAAGATATAATGCTCATCGAAGAAACAACCTCTTCGCGGTTACACCATCTCCTAATTAACATTTCTGGCCTTGAACATCTAATCCTTTAAATGTATTTTTATGTCGAATTTTCAAAGATTCAATGTTCTTCGAGGTAACTCTTACTCCTACCTACTCTTACTAGCTTTGAACATCTACAACCATAATGTATTTTTATATCAAACTTTTCGAAGATTCTATGATCTTTGAAGAACTTCTCTTCGCGGGTAAACTTTCACCTACTTACTCTCACTAGCTACTAACATCTAAAACTTTCAATGTTTTATTATTTCGAACTTTTAAAGATTCAATGTTCTTCGAAGATCCAACTTCTCGAGTTTACAATATCTTTTACTTAATCTAACAAGTTTCGATCTTTCGAAAATACAATTTTTCGATGAATCATTGGAGGTTACACTTTATTACCCTTACTCTTACAAGCTTTGAACATCTAATACTTTCAGTGTATTATTAATTCGAACTTTCTAAGATATAATGCTCATCGAAGAAACAACCTCTTCGCGGTTACACCATCTCCTAATTAACATTTCTGGCCTTGAACAATTAATCCTTTAAATGTATTTTTATGTCGAATTTTCAAAGATTCAATGTTATTCGAGGTAACACCTACTCCTACCTACTCTTACTAGCTTTGAACATCTACAACCATAATGTAATTTTATATCAAACTTTTCGAAGAATTTATGATCTTTGAAGAACTTCTCTTCGCGGGTAAACTTTCACCTACTTACTCTCACTAGCTACTAACATCTAAAACTTTCAATGTTTTATTATTTCGAACTTTTAAAGATTCAATGTTCTTCGAAGATCCAACTTCTCGAGTTTACAATATCTTTTACTTAATCTAACAAGTTTCGATCTTTCGAAAATACAATTTTTCGATGAATCATTGGAGGTTACACTTTATTACCCTTACTCTTACAAGCTTTGAACATCTAATACTTTCAGTGTATTATTAATTCGAACTTTCTAAGATATAATGCTCATCGAAGAAACAACCTCTTCGCGGTTTCACCATCTCCTAATTAACATTTCTGGCCTTGAACATCTAATCCTTTAAATGTATTTTTATGTCGAATTTTCAAAGATTCAATGTTATTCGAGGTAACACCTACTCCTACCTACTCTTACTAGCTTTGAACATCTACAACCATAATGTATTTTTATATCATACTTTTCGAAGATTCTATGATCTTTGAAGAACTTCTCTTCGCGGGTAAACACCCACCTACTTACTCTCACTAGCTACTAACATCTAAAACTTTCAATGTTTTATTATTTCGAACTTTTAAAGATTCAATGTTCTTCGAAGATCCAACTTCTCGAGTTTACAATATCTTTTACTTAATCTAACAAGTTTCGATCTTTCGAAAATACAATTTTTCGATGAATCATTGGAGGTTACACTTTATTACCCTTACTCTTACAAGCTTTGAACATCTAATACTTTCAGTGTATTATTAATTCGAACTTTCTAAGATATAATGCTCATCGAAGAAACAACCTCTTCGCGGTTACACCATCTCCTAATTAACATTTCTGGCCTTGAACAATTAATCCTTTAAATGTATTTTTATGTCGAATTTTCAAAGATTCAATGTTATTCGAGGTAACACCTACTCCTACCTACTCTTACTAGCTTTGAACATCTACAACCATAATGTATTTTTATATCAAACTTTTCGAAGAATTTATGATCTTTGAAGAACTTCTCTTCGCGGGTAAACACCCACCTACTTACTCTCACTAGCTACTAACATCTAAAACTTTCAATGTTTTATTATTTCGAACTTTTAAAGATTCAATGTTCTTCGAAGATCCAACTTCTCGAGTTTACAATATCTTTTACTTAATCTAACAAGTTTCGATCTTTCGAAAATACAATTTTTCGATGAATCATTGGAGGTTACACTTTATTACCCTTACTCTTACAAGCTTTGAACATCTAATACTTTCAGTGTATTATTAATTCGAACTTTCTAAGATATAATGCTCATCGAAGAAACAACCTCTTCGCGGTTTCACCATCTCCTAATTAACATTTCTGGCCTTGAACATCTAATCCTTTAAATGTATTTTTATGTCGAATTTTCAAAGATTCAATGTTATTCGAGGTAACACCTACTCCTACCTACTCTTACTAGCTTTGAACATCTACAACCATAATGTATTTTTATATCATACTTTTCGAAGATTCTATGATCTTTGAAGAACTTCTCTTCGCGGGTAAACACCCACCTACTTACTCTCACTAGCTACTAACATCTAAAACTTTCAATGTTTTATTATTTCGAACTTTTAAAGATTCAATGTTCTTCGAAGATCCAACTTCTCGAGTTTACAATATCTTTTACTTAATCTAACAAGTTTCGATCTTTCGAAAATACAATTTTTCGATGAATCATTGGAGGTTACACTTTATTACCCTTACTCTTACAAGCTTTGAACATCTAATACTTTCAGTGTATTATTAATTCGAACTTTCTAAGATATAATGCTCATCGAAGAAACAACCTCTTCGCGGTTACACCATCTCCTAATTAACATTTCTGGCCTTGAACATCTAATCCTTTAAATGTATTTTTATGTCGAATTTTCAAAGATTCAATGTTCTTCGAGGTAACTCTTACTCCTACCTACTCTTACTAGCTTTGAACATCTACAACCATAATGTATTTTTATATCAAACTTTTCGAAGATTCTATGATCTTTGAAGAACTTCTCTTCGCGGGTAAACTTTCACCTACTTACTCTCACTAGCTACTAACATCTAAAACTTTCAATGTTTTATTATTTCGAACTTTTAAAGATTCAATGTTCTTCGAAGATCCAACTTCTCGAGTTTACAATATCTTTTACTTAATCTAACAAGTTTCGATCTTTCGAAAATACAATTTTTCGATGAATCATTGGAGGTTACACTTTATTACCCTTACTCTTACAAGCTTTGAACATCTAATACTTTCAGTGTATTATTAATTCGAACTTTCTAAGATATAATGCTCATCGAAGAAACAACCTCTTCGCGGTTACACCATCTCCTAATTAACATTTCTGGCCTTGAACATCTAATCCTTTAAATGTATTTTTATGTCGAATTTTCAAAGATTCAATGTTCTTCGAGGTAACTCTTACTCCTACCTACTCTTACTAGCTTTGAACATCTACAACCATAATGTATTTTTATATCAAACTTTTCGAAGATTCTATGATCTTTGAAGAACTTCTCTTCGCGGGTAAACTTTCACCTACTTACTCTCACTAGCTACTAACATCTAAAACTTTCAATGTTTTATTATTTCGAACTTTTAAAGATTCAATGTTCTTCGAAGATCCAACTTCTCGAGTTTACAATATCTTTTACTTAATCTAACAAGTTTCGATCTTTCGAAAATACAATTTTTCGATGAATCATTGGAGGTTACACTTTATTACCCTTACTCTTACAAGCTTTGAACATCTAATACTTTCAGTGTATTATTAATTCGAACTTTCTAAGATATAATGCTCATCGAAGAAACAACCTCTTCGCGGTTACACCATCTCCTAATTAACATTTCTGGCCTTGAACATCTAATCCTTTAAATGTATTTTTATGTCGAATTTTCAAAGATTCAATGTTCTTCGAGGTAACTCTTACTCCTACCTACTCTTACTAGCTTTGAACATCTACAACCATAATGTATTTTTATATCAAACTTTTCGAAGATTCTATGATCTTTGAAGAACTTCTCTTCGCGGGTAAACACCCACCTACTTACTCTCACTAGCTACTAACATCTAAAACTTTCAATGTTTTATTATTTCGAACTTTTAAAGATTCAATGTTCTTCGAAGATCCAACTTCTCGAGTTTACAATATCTTTTACTTAATCTAACAAGTTTCGATCTTTCGAAAATACAATTTTTCGATGAATCATTGGAGGTTACACTTTATTACCCTTACTCTTACAAGCTTTGAACATCTAATACTTTCAGTGTATTATTAATTCGAACTTTCTAAGATATAATGCTCATCGAAGAAACAACCTCTTCGCGGTTACACCATCTCCTAATTAACATTTCTGGCCTTGAACATCTAATCCTTTAAATGTATTTTTATGTCGAATTTTCAAAGATTCAATGTTCTTCGAGGTAACTCTTACTCCTACCTACTCTTACTAGCTTTGAACATCTACAACCATAATGTATTTTTATATCAAACTTTTCGAAGATTCTATGATCTTTGAAGAACTTCTCTTCGCGGGTAAACACCCACCTACTTACTCTCACTAGCTACTAACATCTAAAACTTTCAATGTTTTATTATTTCGAACTTTTAAAGATTCAATGTTCTTCGAAGATCCAACTTCTCGAGTTTACAATATCTTTTACTTAATCTAACAAGTTTCGATCTTTCGAAAATACAATTTTTCGATGAATCATTGGAGGTTACACTTTATTACCCTTACTCTTACAAGCTTTGAACATCTAATACTTTCAGTGTATTATTAATTCGAACTTTCTAAGATATAATGCTCATCGAAGAAACAACCTCTTCGCGGTTACACCATCTCCTAATTAACATTTCTGGCCTTGAACATCTAATCCTTTAAATGTATTTTTATGTCGAATTTTCAAAGATTCAATGTTCTTCGAGGTAACTCTTACTCCTACCTACTCTTACTAGCTTTGAACATCTACAACCATAATGTATTTTTATATCAAACTTTTCGAAGATTCTATGATCTTTGACGAACTTCTCTTCGCGGGTAAACTTTCACCTACTTACTCTCACTAGCTACTAACATCTAAAACTTTCAATGTTTTATTATTTCGAACTTTTAAAAATTCAATGTTCTTCGAAGATCCAACTTCTCGAGTTTACAATATCTTTTACTTATTCTAACAAGTTTCGATCTTTCGAAAATACAATTTTTCGATGAATCATTGGAGGTTACACTTTATTACCCTTACTCTTACAAGCTTTGAACATCTAATACTTTCAGTGTATTATTAATTCGAACTTTCTAAGATATAATGCTCATCGAAGAAACAACCTCTTCGCGGTTACACCATCTCCTAATTAACATTTCTGGCCTTGAACATCTAATCCTTTAAATGTATTTTTATGTCGAATTTTCAAAGATTCAATGTTCTTCGAGGTAACTCTTACTCCTACCTACTCTTACTAGCTTTGAACATCTACAACCATAATGTATTTTTATATCAAACTTTTCGAAGATTCTATGATCTTTGAAGAACTTCTCTTCGCGGGTAAACTTTCACCTACTTACTCTCACTAGCTACTAACATCTAAAACTTTCAATGTTTTATTATTTCGAACTTTTAAAAATTCAATGTTCTTCGAAGATCCAACTTCTCGAGTTTACAATATCTTTTACTTATTCTAACAAGTTTTGATCTTTCGAAAATACAATTTTTCGATGAATCATTGGAGGTTACACTTTATTACCCTTACTCTTACAATCTTTGAACATCTAATACTTTCAGTGTATTATTAATTCGAACTTTCTAAGATATAATGCTCATCGAAGAAACAACCTCTTCGCGGTTACACCATCTCCTAATTAACATTTCTGGCCTTGAACATCTAATCCTTTAAATGTATTTTTATGTCGAATTTTCAAAGATTCAATGTTCTTCGAGGTAACTCTTACTCCTACCTACTCTTACTAGCTTTGAACATCTACAACCATAATGTATTTTTATATCAAACTTTTCGAAGATTCTATGATCTTTGAAGAACTTCTCTTCGCGGGTAAACTTTCACCTACTTACTCTCACTAGCTACTAACATCTAAAACTTTCAATGTTTTATTATTTCGAACTTTTAAAGATTCAATGTTCTTCGAAGATCCAACTTCTCGAGTTTACAATATCTTTTACTTAATCTAACAAGTTTCGATCTTTCGAAAATACAATTTTTCGATGAATCATTGGAGGTTACACTTTATTACCCTTACTCTTACAAGCTTTGAACATCTAATACTTTCAGTGTATTATTAATTCGAACTTTCTAAGATATAATGCTCATCGAAGAAACAACATCTTCGCGGTTACACCATCTCCTAATTAACATTTCTGGCCTTGAACATCTAATCCTTTAAATGTATTTTTATGTCGAATTTTCAAAGATTCAATGTTCTTCGAGGTAACTCTTACTCCTACCTACTCTTACTAGCTTTGAACATCTACAACCATAATGTATTTTTATATCAAACTTTTCGAAGATTCTATGATCTTTGAAGAACTTCTCTTCGCGGGTAAACTTTCACCTACTTACTCTCACTAGCTACTAACATCTAAAACTTTCAATGTTTTATTATTTCGAACTTTTAAAGATTCAATGTTCTTCGAAGATCCAACTTCTCGAGTTTACAATATCTTTTACTTAATCTAACAAGTTTCGATCTTTCGAAAATACAATTTTTCGATGAATCATTGGAGGTTACACTTTATTACCCTTACTCTTACAAGCTTTGAACATCTAATACTTTCAGTGTATACTTTTCGAAGATTCTATGATCTTTGAAGAACTTCTCTTCGCGGGTAAACTTTCACCTACTTACTCTCACTAGCTACTAACATCTAAAACTTTCAATGTTTTATTATTTCGAACTTTTAAAAATTCAATGTTCTTCGAAGATCCAACTTCTCGAGTTTACAATATCTTTTACTTAATCTAACAAGTTTCGATCTTTCGAAAATACAATTTTTCGATGAATCATTGGAGGTTACACTTTATTACCCTTACTCTTACAAGCTTTGAACATCTAATACTTTCAGTGTATTATTAATTCGAACTTTCTAAGATATAATGCTCATCGAAGAAACAACCTCTTCGCGGTTTCACCATCTCCTAATTAACATTTCTGGCCTTGAACATCTAATCCTTTAAATGTATTTTTATGTCGAATTTTCAAAGATTCAATGTTCTTCGAGGTAACTCTTACTCCTACCTACTCTTACTAGCTTTGAACATCTACAACCATAATGTATTTTTATATCAAACTTTTCGAAGATTCTATGATCTTTGAAGAACTTCTCTTCGCGGGTAAACACCCACCTACTTACTCTCACTAGCTACTAACATCTAAAACTTTCAATGTTTTATTATTTCGAACTTTTAAAGATTCAATGTTCTTCGAAGATCCAACTTCTCGAGTTTACAATATCTTTTACTTAATCTAACAAGTTTCGATCTTTCGAAAATACAATTTTTCGATGAATCATTGGAGGTTACACTTTATTACCCTTACTCTTACAAGCTTTGAACATCTAATACTTTCAGTGTATTATTAATTCGAACTTTCTAAGATATAATGCTCATCGAAGAAACAACCTCTTCGCGGTTACACCATCTCCTAATTAACATTTCTGGCCTTGAACATCTAATCCTTTAAATGTATTTTTATGTCGAATTTTCAAAGATTCAATGTTCTTCGAGGTAACTCTTACTCCTACCTACTCTTACTAGCTTTGAACATCTACAACCATAATGTATTTTTATATCAAACTTTTCGAAGATTCTATGATCTTTGAAGAACTTCTCTTCGCGGGTAAACACCCACCTACTTACTCTCACTAGCTACTAACATCTAAAACTTTCAATGTTTTATTATTTCGAACTTTTAAAGATTCAATGTTCTTCGAAGATCCAACTTCTCGAGTTTACAATATCTTTTACTTAATCTAACAAGTTTCGATCTTTCGAAAATACAATTTTTCGATGAATCATTGGAGGTTACACTTTATTACCCTTACTCTTACAAGCTTTGAACATCTAATACTTTCAGTGTATTATTAATTCGAACTTTCTAAGATATAATGCTCATCGAAGAAACAACCTCTTCGCGGTTTCACCATCTCCTAATTAACATTTCTGGCCTTGAACATCTAATCCTTTAAATGTATTTTTATGTCGAATTTTCAAAGATTCAATGTTCTTCGAGGTAACTCTTACTCCTACCTACTCTTACTAGCTTTGAACATCTACAACCATAATGTATTTTTATATCAAACTTTTCGAAGATTCTATGATCTTTGAAGAACTTCTCTTCGCGGGTAAACTTTCACCTACTTACTCTCACTAGCTACTAACATCTAAAACTTTCAATGTTTTATTATTTCGAACTTTTAAAAATTCAATGTTCTTCGAAGATCCAACTTCTCGAGTTTACAATATCTTTTACTTATTCTAACAAGTTTTGATCTTTCGAAAATACAATTTTTCGATGAATCATTGGAGGTTACACTTTATTACCCTTACTCTAACAAGCTTTGAACATCTAATACTTTCAGTGTATTATTAATTCGAACTTTCTAAGATATAATGCTCATCGAAGAAACAACCTCTTCGCGGTTACACCATCTCCTAATTAACATTTCTGGCCTTGAACAATTAATCCTTTAAATGTATTTTTATGTCGAATTTTCAAAGATTCAATGTTCTTCGAGGTAACACTTACTCCTACCTACTCTTACTAGCTTTGAACATCTACAACCATAATGTATTTTTATATCAAACTTTTCGAAGAATTTATGATCTTTGAAGAACTTCTCTTCGCGGGTAAACTTTCACCTACTTTCTCTCACTAGCTACTAACATCTAAAACTTTCAATGTTTTATTATTTCGAACTTTTAAAAATTCAATGTTCTTCGAAGATCCAACTTCTCGAGTTTACAATATCTTTTACTTAATCTAATAAGTTTCGATCTTTCGAAAATACAATTTTTCGATAAATCATTGGAGGTTACACTTTATTACCCTTACTCTTACAAGCTTTGAACATCTAATACTTTCAGTGTATTATTTATTCGAACTTTCTAAGATATAATGCTCATCGAAGAAACAACCTCTTCGCGGTTACACCATCTCCTAATTAACATTTCTGGCCTTGAACATCTAATCCTTTAAATGTATTTTTATGTCGAATTTTCAAAGATTCAATGTTCTTCGAGGTAACTCTTACTCCTACCTACTCTTACTAGCTTTGAACATCTACAACCATAATGTATTTTTATATCAAACTTTTCGAAGATTCTATGATCTTTGAAGAACTTCTCTTCGCGGGTAAACTTTCACCTACTTACTCTCACTAGCTACTAACATCTAAAACTTTCAATGTTTTATTATTTCGAACTTTTAAAAATTCAATGTTCTTCGAAGATCCAACTTCTCGAGTTTACAATATCTTTTACTTATTCTAACAAGTTTTGATCTTTCGAAAATACAATTTTTCGATGAATCATTGGAGGTTACACTTTATTACCCTTACTCTAACAAGCTTTGAACATCTAATTCTTTCAGTGTATTATTTATTCGAACATTCTAAGATATAATGTTCATCGAAGAAACAACCTCTTCGCGGTTACACCATCTCCTAATTAACATTTCTGGCCTTGAACATCTAATCCTTTAAATGTATTTTTATGTCGAATTTTCAAAGATTCAATGTTCTTCGAGGTAACTCTTACTCCTACCTACTCTTACTAGCTTTGAACATCTACAACCATAATGTATTTTTATATCAAACTTTTCGAAGATTCTATGATCTTTGAAGAACTTCTCTTCGCGGGTAAACTTTCACCTACTTACTCTCACTAGCTACTAACATCTAAAACTTTCAATGTTTTATTATTTCGAACTTTTAAAAATTCAATGTTCTTCGAAGATCCAACTTCTCGAGTTTACAATATCTTTTACTTAATCTAACAAGTTTCGATCTTTCGAAAATACAATTTTTCGATAAATCATTGGAGGTTACACTTTATTACCCTTACTCTTACAAGCTTTGAACATCTAATACTTTCAGTGTATTATTTATTCGAACTTTCTAAGATATAATGCTCATCGAAGAAACAACCTCTTCGCGGTTACACCATCTCCTAATTAACATTTCTGGCCTTGAACATCTAATCCTTTAAATGTATTTTTATGTCGAATTTTCAAAGATTCAATGTTCTTCGAGGTAACTCTTACTCCTACCTACTCTTACTAGCTTTGAACATCTACAACCATAATGTATTTTTATATCAAACTTTTCGAAGATTCTATGATCTTTGAAGAACTTCTCTTCGCGGGTAAACTTTCACCTACTTACTCTCACTAGCTACTAACATCTAAAACTTTCAATGTTTTATTATTTCGAACTTTTAAAGATTCAATGTTCTTCGAAGATCCAACTTCTCGAGTTTACAATATCTTTTACTTATTCTAACAAGTTTCGATCTTTCGAAAATACAATTTTTCGATGAATCATTGGAGGTTACACTTTATTACCCTTACTCTTACAAGCTTTGAACATCTAATACTTTCAGTGTATTATTTATTCGAACTTTCTAAGATATAATGCTCATCGAAGAAACAACCTCTTCGCGGTTACACCATCTCCTAATTAACATTTCTGGCCTTGAACATCTAATCCTTTAAATGTATTTTTATGTCGAATTTTCAAAGATTCAATGTTCTTCGAGGTAACTCTTACTCCAAACTACTCTTACTAGCTTTGAACATCTACAACCATAATGTATTTTTATATCAAACTTTTCGAAGATTCTATGATCTTTGAAGAACTTCTCTTCGCGGGTAAACTTTCACCTACTTACTCTCACTAGCTACTAACATCTTAAACTTTCAATGTTTTATTATTTCGAACTTTTAAAAATTCAATGTTCTTCGAAGATCCAACTTCTCGAGTTTACAATATCTTTTACTTATTCTAACAAGTTTCGATCTTTCGAAAATACAATTTTTCGATGAATCATTGGAGTATACACTTTCTTACGTTACTCTTACAAGCTTTGAACATCTAATTCTTTCAGTGTATTATTAATTCGAACTTTCTAAGATATAATGCTCATCGAAGAAACAACCTCTTCGCGGTTACACCATCTCCTAATTAACATTTCTGGCCTTGAACAATTAATCCTTTAAATGTATTTTTATGTCGAATTTTCAAAGATTCAATGTTATTCGAGGTAACACCTACTCCTACCTACTCTTACTAGCTTTGAACATCTACAACCATAATGTATTTTTATATCAAACTTTTCGAAGAATTTATGATCTTTGAAGAACTTCTCTTCGCGGGTAAACACCCACCTACTTACTCTCACTAGCTACTAACATCTAAAACTTTCAATGTTTTATTATTTCGAACTTTTAAAGATTCAATGTTCTTCGAAGATCCAACTTCTCGAGTTTACAATATCTTTTACTTATTCTAACAAGTTTCGATCTTTCGAAAATACAATTTTTCGATGAATCATTGGAGGTTACACTTTCTTACCCTTACTCTTACAAGCTTTGAACATCTAATACTTTCAGTGTATTATTAATTCGAACTTTCTAAGATATAATGCTCATCGAAGAAACAACCTCTTCGCGGTTACACCATCTCCTAATTAACATTTCTGGCCTTGAACATCTAATCCTTTAAATGTATTTTTATGTCGAATTTTCAAAGATTCAATGTTCTTCGAGGTAACACTTACTCCTACCTACTCTTACTAGCTTTGAACATCTACAACCATAATGTATTTTTATATCAAACTTTTCGAAGATTCTATGATCTTTGAAGAACTTCTCTTCGCAGGTAAACTTTCACCTACTTACTCTCACTAGCTACTAACATCTAAAACTTTCAATGTTTTATTATTTCGAACTTTTAAAAATTCAATGTTCTTCGAAGATCCAACTTCTCGAGTTTACAATATCTTTTACTTAATCTAACAAGTTTCGATCTTTCGAAAATACAATTTTTCGATGAATCATTGGAGGTTACACTTTCTTACCCTTACTCTTACAAGCTTTGAACATCTAATACTTTCAGTGTATTATTAATTCGAACTTTCTAAGATATAATGCTCATCGAAGAAACAACCTCTTCGCGGTTACACCATCTCCTAATTAACATTTCTGGCCTTGAACATCTAATCCTTTAAATGTATTTTTATGTCGAATTTTCAAAGATTCAATGTTCTTCGAGGTAACTCTTACTCCTACCTACTCTTACTAGCTTTGAACATCTACAACCATAATGTATTTTTATATCAAACTTTTCGAAGATTCTATGATCTTTGAAGAACTTCTCTTCGCGGGTAAACTTTCACCTACTTACTCTCACTAGCTACTAACATCTAAAACTTTCAATGTTTTATTATTTCGAACTTTTAAAAATTCAATGTTCTTCGAAGATCCAACTTCTCGAGTTTACAATATCTTTTACTTATTCTAACAAGTTTTGATCTTTCGAAAATACAATTTTTCGATGAATCATTGGAGGTTACACTTTATTACCCTTACTCTAACAAGCTTTGAACATCTAATTCTTTCAGTGTATTATTAATTCGAACATTCTAAGATATAATGCCCATCGAAAAAACAACCTCTTCGCGGTTACACCATCTCCTAATTAACATTTCTGGCCTTGAACATCTAATCCTTTAAATGTATTTTTATGTCGAATTTTCAAAGATTCAATGTTCTTCGAGGTAACTCTTACTCCTACCTACTCTTACTAGCTTTGAACATCTTCAACCATAATGTATTTTTATATCAAACTTTTTGAAGATTCTATGATCTTTGAAGAACTTCTCTTCGCGGGTAAACTTTCACCTACTTACTCTCTCTAGCTACTAACATCTAAAGCTTTCAATGTTTTATTATTTCGAACTTTTAAAAATTCAATGTTCTTCGAAGATCCAACTTCTCGAGTTTACAATATCTTTTACTTATTCTAACAAGTTTCGATCTTTCGAAAATACAATTTTTCGATGAATCATTGGAGGTTACACTTTATTACTCTTACTCTTACAAGCTTTGAACATCTAATTCTTTCAGTGTATTATTAATTCGTACATTCTAAGATATAATGCTCATCGAAAAAACAACCTCTTCGCGGTTATACCATCTCCTAATTAACATTTCTGGCCTTGAACATCTAATCCTTTAAATGTATTTTTATGTCGAATTTTCAAAGATTCAATGTTCTTCGAGGTAACTCTTACTCCAAACTACTCTTACTAGCTTTGAACATCTACAACCATAATGTATTTTTATATCAAACTTTTCGAAGATTCTATGATCTTTGAAGAACTTCTCTTCGCGGGTAAACTTTCACCTACTTACTCTCACTAGCTACTAACATCTTAAACTTTCAATGTTTTATTATTTCGAACTTTTAAAAATTCAATGTTCTTCGAAGATCCAACTTCTCGAGTTTACAATATCTTTTACTTATTCTAACAAGTTTCGATCTTTCGAAAATACAATTTTTCGATGAATCATTGGAGTATACACTTTCTTACGTTACTCTTACAAGCTTTGAACATCTAATTCTTTCAGTGTATTATTAATTCGAACTTTCTAAGATATAATGCTCATCGAAGAAACAACCTCTTCGCGGTTACACCATCTCCTAATTAACATTTCTGGCCTTGAACAATTAATCCTTTAAATGTATTTTTATGTCGAATTTTCAAAGATTCAATGTTCTTCGAGGTAACTCTTACTCCTACCTACTCTTACTAGCTTTGAACATCTACAACCATAATGTATTTTTATATCAAACTTTTCGAAGATTCTATGATCTTTGAAGAACTTCTCTTCGCGGGTAAACTTTCACCTACTTACTCTCACTAGCTACTAACATCTAAAACTTTCAATGTTTTATTATTTCGAACTTTTAAAGATTCAATGTTATTCGATGATCCAACTTCTCGAGTTTACAATATCTTTTACTTATTCTAACAAGTTTCGATCTTTCGAAAATACAATTTTTCGATGAATCATTGGAGGTTACACTTTATTACCCTTACTCTTACAAGCTTTGAACATCTAATACTTTCAGTGTATTATTAATTCGAACTTTCTAAGATATAATGCTCATCGAAGAAACAACCTCTTCGCGGTTACACCATCTCCTAATTAACATTTCTGGCCTTGAACATCTAATCCTTTAAATGTATTTTTATGTCGAATTTTCAAAGATTCAATGTTCTTCGAGGTAACACTTACTCCTACCTACTCTTACTAGCTTTGAACATCTACAACCATAATGTATTTTTATATCAAACTTTTCGAAGATTCTATGATCTTTGAAGAACTTCTCTTCGCAGGTAAACTTTCACCTACTTACTCTCACTAGCTACTAACATCTAAAACTTTCAATGTTTTATTATTTCGAACTTTTAAAAATTCAATGTTCTTCGAAGATCCAACTTCTCGAGTTTACAATATCTTTTACTTATTCTAACAAGTTTCGATCTTTCGAAAATACAATTTTTCGATGAATCATTGGAGGTTACACTTTATTACCCTTACTCTTACAAGCTTTGAAAATCTAATACTTTCAGTGTATTATTAATTCGAACTTTCTAAGATATAATGCTCATCGAAGAAACAACCTCTTCGCGGTTACACCATCTCCTAATTAACATTTCTGGCCTTGAACATCTAATCCTTTAAATGTATTTTTATGTCGAATTTTCAAAGATTCAATGTTCTTCGAGGTAACTCTTACTCCTACCTACTCTTACTAGCTTTGAACATCTACAACCATAATGTATTTTTATATCAAACTTTTCGAAGATTCTATGATCTTTGAAGAACTTCTCTTCGCGGGTAAACTTTCACCTACTTACTCTCACTAGCTACTAACATCTAAAACTTTCAATGTTTTATTATTTCGAACTTTTAAAAATTCAATGTTCTTCGAAGATCCAACTTCTCGAGTTTAGAATATCTTTTACTTATTCTAACAAGTTTCGATCTTTCGAAAATTCAATTTTTCGATGAATCATTGGAGGTTACACTTTATTACCCTTACTTTTAGAAGCTTTGAACATCTAATACTTTCAGTGTATTATTAATTCGAACTTTCTTCGGTAAAATAATCATCGTAGAAACAAACTCGTCGCGTTTACACCATCTCCTGATTAACATTTCTGGCTTCGAAAATCTTATTCTTTCAGTGTTTTTTTACTTCGAATTTTCGAAGATTCTATAGTCATCAAAGAACCAAATTCCGCGCGTTTACATTATCTTTTACTAACTCTCACTTGCTTCTAACATATAAAACTTACATGTTTTATTATATCGAACTTTTTAAGATTCAACTTTTTTCGAAGATCCATTTTCTTCGAGGTTACAATGTCTTTTACTTATTCATTCTAGTTTAGACTATCTAATACTTTCAATGAATTATTATCTTGTAATTACGTAGATCCAATGTTCCTCTAGGAAAAAACTTCTTCATGGTTGAACTATCTATTACTCACTCTTTCTTTCTTCGAAAAATCAATACTTTCAGTGAGTTTTTTTTTCGAACTTTCGAAGATCCAACTTTTTCGATGTTACAATATCTTTAACTTATTCTAACAAGTTTCGAACATTTAATACTTTCAATGTTTTTTTATTTTCAACTTTCGAAAATTCAATGATCTTCGAGGTAACACTAACCTCTACTTACTCTTACTAGCTTTGAACATCTAAGACTTTCAATGCATATATTATTTCGATTATTCGAATATACAATGTTCATCGAAGATCCAACTTTTTCTAGGTTACAATATCTTTTGCTAATTTCTAACGAGTCTCGAACAGCAAATGCTTTCTGTGAATTTTTATCTCGAAATTTCGAAGATTCAATGTGGTTTGAAAATCTAACTTTATCGAGGCAACACAATCTTTCACTTATTCTTAATTGTTTCAAAGATCTTTTCCTTTCATTGTATTTTTATTTCGAACTTTCTTAGATATAATGCCATCGAAAAACCAACCTCTATACAATTACACTTTCTCCTAAATAACCTTACAAGCGTTGAACGTCTTATCCATTAAATGTATTTTTATTTCGAACTTTCGAAGATTCAATGTTCTTCGAGGTAACACTAACCTCTACTTACTCTTACTAGCTTTGAACATCTAAGACTTTCAATGCATTTATTATTTCGAATATTCGAAGATACAATGTTCATCGAAGATCCAACTTCTTCTAGGTTACACAATCTAGTACTAACTCTTTCTAACTTCGAACAATTAATACTTTCAATATTTTTTATTTCGAAATTTCGAAGATTCAATGTTCTTCGGAAAATTAACTTCTTCGCAGGTAAGATACCTCCTACTTACTCTTTTTAGCTTCGAACATAAAATACTTTATATGAATTTTTATATCAAACTTTCGAAGATCCAATGTTCTTCTAAGAACCAACTTCTTCGAGTAAACTTAATCTCCTAATTATTCCTTCTAGTTTCTAACATCTAATACTTTCAATATATTTTTATTTTGAACTTTCGAAGATCCAATTTAATTTGAGGAACAAACTTCTTCGCAGTTAAACTTTCTATTACTAACACTCTCTTACTTCGAACATCTAAAACTTTAAATGCATTTTTATTTCGAACTTTCGAAGATTCAATGTGCTTCGAAGATCCAACTTTTTCGATGTTATACAATCTTTAACTTATTCTTACTTGATCCGAACATCTTATCTATTCAGTGTTTTTTTATTTCGAACTTTCGAAGATTCAATGTTTGTCGAAGAACCAACTTCTTTGCGGTTACACTTACTCCTACTAACTATCACTGGCTTTGAACCTCTAGAATATTTAATGCATTTTTATATCGAACTTTTGTAGATTCAATGTTCATCGTAGTACCATTTTCTTCGAGGAAACATTATCTTTTACTTATTCTTACTTGTTTCGAAATACTCATTCTTTCAATGTTTTTTTATTTCAAACTCTCGAAGATTTAATGTTCTTCCAAAAACTAACTCCTTCGCGTTAACACTTTCTAATACAAACCTCACTAGATTCAAACATCAAAAACTTTCAATGTTTTATTATATCTAACTTTTTAAGATTCAAAGTTCTTCGTAGATGCAACTTCTTCGAGATTTCACTATCTTTTATTTACTCTTACTAGTTTCGATCATCTAATTTATTCTATGTATTTTTACATCGAACTTTGGTAGAAACATTTTTTTTCTGAGACCTATTTTCTTCGACGTTACAATATCTTTTGCTTATTCTAACGAGTCTCGAACATTTAATACTTTAAATTTATTTTTATTTTGAACTTTCGAAGATTCAATATTCTTCGAGATTACACTTACTTCTATTTACCCTTACAAGCTTTGAACACCTAAGAATTTCAATGCATTTTTATATCGAACTTTCGAAGATTCATTGTTCTGAGAGATTACACTTACTTCTATTTACTCTTACAAGCTTTGAACACCTAAGAATTTCGATGCTTTTTTTATCGAACTTTCGAAGATTCATCTATCTTCGAAGATCCAACTTTTTCGATGTTACTATATGTTTTACTTATTCTAACTAGTTTCTTACATCTAATACTTTCTATTTTTTTTTATTTCGAACTTGAGAAAATTCAATTTTTCGAGGTAACACTTACTCCTACTTACTCTTACTAGCTTTGAACACCTAAGAATTTCTATGCTTTTTTTATCGAACTTTCGAAGATTCAACTATCTTCGAAGATCCAACTTTTTCGATGTTACAATATGTTTTACTTATTCTAACTAGTTTCTTACATCTAATACTTTCTATTTTTTTTTATTTCGAACTTGAGAAAATTCAATTTTTCGAGGTAACACTTACTCCTACTTACTCTTACTAGCTTTGAACATCTAAAACTTTCAATGAATTTTTAATCGAACTTTCGAAGATTCAATGTTCTTCAGAGAACCAACTTCTTCGCGGTAACACTTTCTCTAACTTACACTCACTAGCTTCTGACATCTTTTATCTTCTTTTTTTTTTTATTTCGAACTTTCGAAGATTCAATGTTCGTCGAAGAACCAACTTCTTCGCGGTAACACTTTCTCTAACTTACACTCACTAGCTTCTGACATCTCTTACCTTCTTTTTTTTTTTATTTCGAACTTTCGAAGATTCAATGTTTGTCGAAGAACCAACTTCTTTGCGGTTACACTTACTCCTACTAACTATCACTGGCTTTGAACCTCTAGAATATTTAATGCATTTTTATATCGAACTTTTGTAGATTCAATGTTCATCGTAGTACCATTTTCTTCGAGGTTACATTATCTTTTACTTATTCTTACTTGTTTCGAAATACTCATTCTTTCAATGTTTTTTTATTTCAAACTCTCGAAGATTTAATGTTCTTCCAAAAACTAACTCCTTCGCGTTAACACTTTCTAATACAAACCCCACTAGCTTCAAACATCAAAAACTTTCAATGTTTTATTATATCTAACTTTTTAAGATTCAAAGTTCTTCGTAGATGCAACTTCTTCGAGGTTTCACTATCTTTTATTTACTCTTACTAGTTTCGATCATCTAATTTATTCTATGTATTTTTACATCGAACTTTGGTAGAAACATTTTTTTTCTGAGACCTATTTTCTTCGACGTTACAATATCTTTTGCTTATTCTAACGAGTCTCGAACATTTAATACTTTAAATTTATTTTTATTTTGAACTTTCGAAGATTCAATATTCTTCGAGATTACACTTACTTCTATTTACCCTTACAAGCTTTGAACACCTAAGAATTTCAATGCATTTTTATATCGAACTTTCGAAGATTCATTGTTCTGAGAGATTACACTTACTTCTATTTACTCTTACAAGCTTTGAACACCTAAGAATTTCGATGCTTTTTTTATCGAACTTTCGAAGATTCATCTATCTTCGAAGATCCAACTTTTTCGATGTTACTATATGTTTTACTTATTCTAACTAGTTTCTTACATCTAATACTTTCTATTTTTTTTTATTTCGAACTTGAGAAAATTCAATTTTTCGAGGTAACACTTACTCCTACTTACTCTTACTAGCTTTGAACATCTAAAACTTTCAATGAATTTTTAATCGAACTTTCGAAGATTCAATGTTCTTCAGAGAACCAACTTCTTCGCGGTAACACTTTCTCTAACTTACACTCACTAGCTTCTGACATCTTTTATCTTCTTTTTTTTTTTATTTCGAACTTTCGAAGATTCAATGTTCGTCGAAGAACCAACTTCTTCGCGGTAACACTTTCTCTAACTTACACTCACTAGCTTCTGACATCTCTTACCTTCTTTTTTTTTTTATTTCGAACTTTCGAAGATTCAATGTTTGTCGAAGAACCAACTTCTTTGCGGTTACACTTACTCCTACTAACTATCACTGGCTTTGAACCTCTAGAATATTTAATGCATTTTTATATCGAACTTTTGTAGATTCAATGTTCATCGTAGTACCATTTTCTTCGAGGTTACATTATCTTTTACTTATTCTTACTTGTTTCGAAAAACTCATTCTTTCAATGTTTTTTTATTTCAAACTCTCGAAGATTTAATGTTCTTCCAAAAACTAACTCCTTCGCGTTAACACTTTCTAATACAAACCCCACTAGCTTCAAACATCAAAAACTTTCAATGTTTTATTATATCTAACTTTTTAAGATTCAAAGTTCTTCGTAGATCCAACTTCTTCGAGGTTTCACTATCTTTTATTTACTCTTACAAGTTTCGATCATCTAATTTATTCTATGTATTTTTACATCGAACTTTGGTAGAAACATTTTTTTTCTGAGACCTATTTTCTTCGACGTTACAATATCTTTTGCTTATTCTAACGAGTCTCGAACATTTAATACTTTCAATTTATTTTTATTTTGAACTTTCGAAGTTTCAATATTCTTCGAGATTACACTTACTTCTATTTACCCTTACAAGCTTTGAACACCTAAGAATTTCAATGCATTTTTATATCGAACTTTGGAAGATTCAACTTTGATCGACGATTCAACTTTTTCGATGTTACCATATCTTTGACTTATTCTTAATTGTTTCAAGAATCTTATCCTTTCAGTGGATTTTTATTTCGAACTTTCTTAGATATGATGTTCATCGAAATACCAATCTCTAAACGGTTACACTTACTCCTACTTACTCTTACTGGCTTTGAACCTCTTAAATTTTCATTGCATTTTAATATCGATTAAATTTTAAATCGAAGTACCATTTTCTTCGAGGTTACAATATCTTTTGCTACGTAAGTGCCAACATAAGTGGTGGCAAAGTAACCATCGGTGATGAGCGAAGTCACCATTAGTGTTTGTGTAGTCACCAGAAGTTAACGGCAAACTCTACAAAAGTGTTGGTAAAGTCACCATCAGTGATGAGAAAAGTCAACATTTGGTAAAGTCACCTGAAGTGTTCAGGAAAGTTAGTGTTAGTGTTAGTGTTAGTTAGTTAGTTAGTTATTAGTGGATACAAAGTCTGTATCAGTGATGAACAGGTCACCATAAGCGTTCGTAAAGTCACCATCATTGATCGGCAAATTCATTATTAGTGGGTACAATTTCTCCATCAGTGATGAACAAAGTCAAAATAAGTGGTGGCAAAGTAACCATCAGTGATTTGCAAAGTCAACATTAGTGCTGGTAAAGTCACCATCAGTGATGAGCAAAGTCAACATAAAAGTGGGTTAAGTCACCATCAGTGATGAGCAAAGTCACCATTTGTATTGTTAAAGTCAAAATTAGGAATGAGCATAGTCATAATTAGTGTTGGTGGAGACACCATCAGTGATCGGCAAAGTCATTATTAGTCGGGGCAAAGTCTCGATCAGTGATGAGAAAAGTCACCATTGAGTTGGTAAAGTCACCAGAAGTGATTGGCAAAGTCTACAAAAGTGGGGGCAAATCATCATCAGTGTTCGAAAGGTCACCATTATTGATCTGAAAAGCCATTATTAGTGGGTACAAAGTCTCCATCAGTGATGAGCAAAGTCAGCTTTAGTGTTCGTAAAGTATTCTTCAATGATGAGCAAAGTCACCATCAGTGAATTGCAAAGTAACCATTACTGTTCGTAAAGTATTCTTCAATGATGAGCAAAGTCACCATCAGTGATGAGCAAAGTCACCATCAGTGATGAGCAAAGTCACCATTAGTGTTGGTAAAAACACCATCAGTTATGAGCAAAGTCAACATTAGTGGGTGTAAAGTCACCATCAATGATGAGCAAATTAAGCATTAGTGTTGTTTAAGTCACAATTAGTAATGAGAAGAGTCAACATCAGTGTTCGTAAAGTCACCATCATTGATCGGCAGAGCCATTATTAGTGGGGAAAAAGTCTCCATCAGTGATGTCCAAAGTCAACATCAGTAATAGGCAAAGTCAACATAAGTGGTGGCAAAGTAAACATCGGCGAAGAGCAAAGTCACCATTAGTGTTGGTAAAGTCACCAGAAGTGATTGGCAAAGTCTACAAAAGTGGGGGCAAAGTCACCATCAGCGTTCGAAAGGTCACCATTATTGATCGGAAAAGCCATTATTAGTGGGTACAAAGTCTCCATCAGTGATGAGCAAAGTCAGCATTAGTGTTCGTGAAGTCACAATCAGTGAAAGGTAAAGTCAACATTAATGGTGGTAAAAGTAACCATCAGTGATGAGCGAATTCACCATTAGTGTTGTTAAAGTCAGCTGAAGTTTTCAGCAAAGTCATTATTAGTGGAGACAAAGTCTTCATCACTGATTAACAACTTCAAGAAAAGTTTTCGTAGAATCACCATCAGTGAATTGCAAAGCAACCATTAGTGTTCGTAAAGTAATCTTCAATGATGAGCAAAGTCACCATCAGTGATGAGCAAAGTCACCATCAGTGATGAGCAAAGTCACCATTAGTGTTGGTAAAAACACCATCAGTTATGAGCAAAGACAACATTAGTGGGTGTAAAGTCACCATCAATGATGAGCAAATTAAGCATTAGTGTTGTTTAAGTCACAATCAGTAATGAGAAGAGTCAACATCAGTGTTCGTAAAGTCACCATCATTGATCGGCAGAGCCATTATTAGTGGGGAAAAAGTCTCCATCAGTGATGAGCAAAGTCAGCATTAGTGTTCGTAAAGTCACCATCAGTGAAAGGCAAAGTCAACATAAATGGTGGCAAAGTTACCATTAGTGATGAGCAAAGTCAACATTAGTGATCGGCAAAGTAATTATTAGTGGAGACAAAGTCTGGATCAGTGATAAACAACGTCGAGAAAAGTCTTCGTAAAGTCACCATCAGTGAATGGCAAAGTAACCATTGGTGTTCGTAATGTCACCATCAATGATGAGCAAAGTCACCATCAATGATGAGCAAAGTCAATATTAGTGTTCGTAAAGTCACCATCAGTGAAGGGCAAAGTCAACATTAGTTGGGGCAAAGCCACCATCAATAATGAGCAAAGTCACCCACTAAAAATGACTTTGCCGATTAATGATGGTGACTTTACGAACACTAATGGTGACTATTCTCATTACTGATGGTGACTTTGCGCCCATTTATGTTGACTTTGCTCATCATTGATGGTGACTTTGCTTCCACTAATAATAAATTTGCCGATCACGGATGGTAACTTTTACTCTACTAATGGTGACTTTGCTCATTACTGATGGTGAATTTGCCCCCACTTTTTTAGACTTTGCAAATCATTTCTGGTGATTTATCCAACACAAATGGGAAATTTGCTTATCACTGATTGAGACTTTTACAACACTATTGGTGATTTAGCTTATCGTAGTGATGGTCACTTTGCCCCCACTTAAGTTTGATTTTGCTCATCAATGATGGTGACTTTTCCCCCATATTTGTAGACTTTGCCGATCAATTCTGGTGACTTTACCAAAACTAATGGTGACTACACTAGAAATGACTTTACCATCACTAATGGTGACTTTGCTCATCACTGTTGGTTACTTTGCCATCACTTATGTTTACTTTTCTTTTAACTGAAAGTGACTTTAACAACACTAATGGTGACTTTGCTCTTCGCCGATGTTTACTTTGCCACCACTTATGTTGACTTTGCCTATTACTGATGTTGACTTTGGACATCACTGATGGAGTCTTTTCCCCCTCTAATAAGGACTTTGCCGATCACTGTTGGTGACTTTAACAACACTAATGTTGACTTTGATCATCATTGATGATGACTTTGCCTTCACTTATGTTGACTTTGCCCTTTACTGATTTAGCCCCACGGTAACGTTACATTCATTTTTGACTATGCCAATCACTTCTGGTAACTTTACCATTACTAATGGTATATTTGCTAATCATTGATTGTGACTTTTACAACACTAATGGTGACTTTAGCAACACTAATGGTGACTTTGCTCATCACTGTAGTGACTTTGCCCCAAATTATGTTAATTTTGCACTTCACTGATTGGACTTTACGAACACAAAAGGAAACTTTGCTCGTCAATGATGGTGATTTTACCCCCACATATGAAGACTTTGCGAATCACTTCTGGTGACTTTACCTACACTAATCTTGACTTTGCTCACCACCGATGGAAACTTTCCCCCCACTTATTATGACTTTGCCGATCAATGATTCTGACTTTACCAACACTGATGATGACTTTGCTCATCACTGATGGAGACTTTTCCCCCACTCATTATGACTTTGCCGATCAATGATTGTGACTTTACGAACTCTGATGGTGTCTTTGCTCATCACTGATGGAGACTTTTCCCCCGCTAAAAAGGACTTTGCCGATCGCTGATGGTGACTTTAACAACACTATTGTTGACTTTGATCATAATTGATGATGACTTTGCCTTCACTTATGTTGACTTTGCCCTTCACTGAATTAGCCCCACGGTGACGTTACATTCATTTTTGTAGACTATGCCAATCACATCTGGTAACTTTACCAACAGTAATGGTATATTTGCTCATCATTGATTGTGTCTTTAGCAACACTAATGGTGACTTTGCTCATCACTGTAGAGACTTTGCCCCAAATTATGTTAATTTTCCACTTCACTGATTGGACTTTATGAACACTAAAGGAAACTTTGCTCATCACCGTTGTATACTTTCCCCCACATTTTGTGACTTTGCCGATCAATGATTGTGACTTTACGAACACTGATGGTGACTTTGCTCATCAATGATGGAGACTTTTCCCCCACTAATAAGGTTTTTGCCGAGCACTGATGATGACTAAGCCCCCAATAATGTTGATTTTCCACTTCTCTGATGGAAACTTTACGAACACTTATTTTAACTTTGCTCATCAATGATGGTGACTTTAACCCCACATATGAAGACTTTGCGAATCACTTCTGGTGACTTTACCAACACTAATCTTGACTTTGCTCATCACTGATGGAGACTTTTCCCCCACTCATTATGACTTTGCCGATCAATGATTGTGACATTACGAACTCTGATGGTGTCTTTGCTCATCACTGATGGAGACTTTTCCCCCACTAATAAGGACTTTGCCGATCACTTATGGTGACTTTGCCCCCACTTATGTTCACTTTGCCCTTCACTGACTTTTACTTTACTACCACTAATATTGACTTGGCACTTCACTGAAGGTGACTTAACGAACACTTATGTTAACTTTGCACATCATTGATGGGTACTTTCCCCCCAATTATGTTGATTTTCAACTTCACTGACGGTGACTTAACGAACACTTATGTTAACTTTGCTCTTCATTGATGGAGACTTTTCCCCAACTAAAACGGACTTTGCAGATCACTGATGGTGACTTTACGAACACGAAAGGAAACTTCGCTCATCACCGATGGATACTTTCCCCCACTCATTATGACTTTGCCGATTAATGATTGTGACTTTACGAACACTAATGATGACTTTGATCATCATTGTAGTGACTTTGCCCCCACTTTTTTAGACTTTGCCAATCACTTCTAGTGACTCTACCAACACTAATCTTGACTTTGCTCATCACAGATTGTCACTTTGCCGCCACTTTTGTAGACTTTGCCAATCACTTCAAGCGACTTTCCCCCACTCATTATGACTTTGCCGATCAATGATTGTGACTTTACGAACTCTGATGGTGTCTTTGCTCATCACTGATGGAGACTTTTCCCCCACTAATAAGGACTTTGCCGATCACTTATGGTGACTTTGCCCCCACTTATGTTCACTTTGCCCTTCACTGACTTTTACTTTACTACCACTAATATTGACTTGGCACTTCACTGAAGGTGACTTAACGAACACTTATGTTAACTTTGCACATCATTGATGGGTACTTTCCCCCCAATTATGTTGATTTTCAACTTCACTGACGGTGACTTAACGAACACTTATGTTAACTTTGCTCTTCATTGATGGAGACTTTTCCCCAACTAAAACGGACTTTGCCGATCACTGATGGTGACTTTACGAACACGAAAGGAAACTTCGCTCATCACCGATGGATACTTTCCCCCACTCATTATGACTTTGCCGATCAATGATTCTGACTTTACCAACACTGATGATGACTTTGCTCATCACTGATGGAGACTTTTCCCCCACTCATTATGACTTTGCCGATCAATGATTGTGACTTTACGAACTCTGATGGTGTCTTTGCTCATCACTGATGGAGACTTTTCCCCCGCTAAAAAGGACTTTGCCGATCGCTGATGGTGACTTTAACAACACTATTGTTGACTTTGATCATAATTGATGATGACTTTGCCTTCACTTATGTTGACTTTGCCCTTCACTGAATTAGCCCCACGGTGACGTTACATTCATTTTTGTAGACTATGCCAATCACATCTGGTAACTTTACCAACAGTAATGGTATATTTGCTCATCATTGATTGTGTCTTTAGCAACACTAATGGTGACTTTGCTCATCACTGTAGAGACTTTGCCCCAAATTATGTTAATTTTCCACTTCACTGATTGGACTTTATGAACACTAAAGGAAACTTTGCTCATCACCGTTGTATACTTTCCCCCACATTTTGTGACTTTGCCGATCAATGATTGTGACTTTACGAACACTGATGGTGACTTTGCTCATCAATGATGGAGACTTTTCCCCCACTAATAAGGTTTTTGCCGAGCACTGATGATGACTAAGCCCCCAATAATGTTGATTTTCCACTTCTCTGATGGAAACTTTACGAACACTTATTTTAACTTTGCTCATCAATGATGGTGACTTTAACCCCACATATGTAGACTTTGCGAATCACTTCTGGTGACTTTACCAACACTAATCTTGACTTTGCTCATCACTGATGGAGACTTTTCCCCCACTCATTATGACTTTGCCGATCAATGATTGTGACATTACGAACTCTGATGGTGTCTTTGCTCATCACTGATGGAGACTTTTCCCCCACTAATAAGGACTTTGCCGATCACTTATGGTGACTTTGCCCCCACTTATGTTCACTTTGCCCTTCACTGACTTTTACTTTACTACCACTAATATTGACTTGGCACTTCACTGAAGGTGACTTAACGAACACTTATGTTAACTTTGCACATCATTGATGGGTACTTTCCCCCCAATTATGTTGATTTTCAACTTCACTGACGGTGACTTAACGAACACTTATGTTAACTTTGCTCTTCATTGATGGAGACTTTTCCCCAACTAAAACGGACTTTGCAGATCACTGATGGTGACTTTACGAACACGAAAGGAAACTTCGCTCATCACCGATGGATACTTTCCCCCACTCATTATGACTTTGCCGATTAATGATTGTGACTTTACGAACACTAATGATGACTTTGATCATCATTGTAGTGACTTTGCCCCCACTTTTTTAGACTTTGCCAATCACTTCTAGTGACTCTACCAACACTAATCTTGACTTTGCTCATCACAGATTGTCACTTTGCCGCCACTTTTGTAGACTTTGCCAATCACTTCAAGCGACTTTCCCCCACTCATTATGACTTTGCCGATCAATGATTGTGACTTTACGAACTCTGATGGTGTCTTTGCTCATCACTGATGGAGACTTTTCCCCCACTAATAAGGACTTTGCCGATCACTTATGGTGACTTTGCCCCCACTTATGTTCACTTTGCCCTTCACTGACTTTTACTTTACTACCACTAATATTGACTTGGCACTTCACTGAAGGTGACTTAACGAACACTTATGTTAACTTTGCACATCATTGATGGGTACTTTCCCCCCAATTATGTTGATTTTCAACTTCACTGACGGTGACTTAACGAACACTTATGTTAACTTTGCTCTTCATTGATGGAGACTTTTCCCCAACTAAAACGGACTTTGCCGATCACTGATGGTGACTTTACGAACACGAAAGGAAACTTCGCTCATCACCGATGGATACTTTCCCCCACTCATTATGACTTTGCCGATTAATGATTGTGACTTTACGAACACTAATGATGACTTTGATCATCATTGATGGTGACTTTGCCCCCACTTTTTTAGACTTTGCCAATCACTTCTAGTGACTCTACCAACACTAATCTTGACTTTGCTCATCACAGATTGTCACTTTGCCGCCACTTTTGTAGACTTTGCCAATCACTTCAAGCGACTTTCCCCCACTCATTATGACTTTGCCGATCAATGATTGTGACTTTACGAACACTGATGGTGACTTTGCTCATCACCGATTGACACTTTCCCCCCACTCATTATGCCTATTCCGATCAATGATTGTGACTTTGCCCCCACTTATGTTGACTTTGCCCTTGACTGATGGTGACTTTACGAACACAAATATTAACTTTGCTCATCACTGGTAATGACTTTGCCCCCACTTTTGTTGAATTTGCCGATCATTTCTGGTGACTTTACCAACACTAATCTTGACTTTGCTCATGACTGATGGTTTCTTTGCCACCACTTATTTTGGCCTTGCATTTTACTGATGGTGACTATACGAACACTAATTTTGACTTTGCTCATCATTGATGGAGAATTTGTACCCACTAATAATGACTTTTACGATTAATGATGGTGACTTTACGAACACTAATGTTTACTTTGCTCACCACCGATGGATACTTTCCCCCCACTTATTATGACTTTGCCGATCAATGATTGTGACTTTACGAACACTGATGATGACTTTGCCGATCACTGATGGTGACTTTAAAAACACTAAAGTTTACTTTGCTCATCACTGATAGAGACTTAGCCCCCAATTATGTTGATTTTCCACTTCACTGACGGTGACTTAAAGAACACTTATGTTAACTTTGCTCATCATTGATTGAGACTTTCCCCCAACTAATAAGGACTTTGCCGATCACTGATGGTGACTTTGCCCTAAATTATGTTAATTCTGCACTTCACTGATGGTGACTTTACGAACACTACAGGAAACTTCGCTCATCACCGATGGATACTTTCCCCCACTCATTATGACATTGCACTTCACTGATGGTGACTTTACGAACACGAAAGGAAACTTTGCTCATCACTGATAGAGACTTAGCCCCCAATTATGTTTATTTTCCACATCACTGACGGTGACTTAAAGAACACTTATGTTAACTTTGCTCATCATTGATGGAGACTTATCCCCAACTAATAAGGACTTTGCCACCACTTATTTTGACCTTGCCTTTCACTGATGGTAACTTAAAAAACACTAATTTTGACTTTGCTCATCACTGATGGAGACTTTTCCCCCACTAATAAGGACTTTGCCGATCACTGATGGTGACTTTGCCCCCACTTATGTTGACTTTGCCCTTGACTGATTGTGACTTTACGAACACAAATGTTTACTTTGCTCATCACTGGTAATGACTTTGCCCCCACTTTTGTTGAATTTGCCGATCTCTGATGGTGACTTTGCCCCCACTAATTTTGACTTTGCTCATCACTGATGGAGACTTTTCCCCCACTTATGTTGACTTTGCCTTTCACTGATGGTGACTTTACGAACACTAATGTTAACTATGCTCATCACCGATGGACACTTTCCCTCCTCTCATTATAACTTTGCCGATCAATGATTGTGACATTACTAACACTAATGTTGTCTTTACTCATCACTGACTTTTACTTTACTACCACTTATATTAACTTTGCACATCATTGATGGGTACTTTCCCCCCAATTATGTTGATTTTCAACTTCACTGACGGTGACTTAACGAACACTTATGTTAACTTTGCTCTTCATTGATATAGACTTTTCCCCAACTAAAACGGACTTTGCCGATCACTGATGGTGACTTTACGAACACGAAAGGAAACTTTGCTCATCACTGATAGAGACTTAGCCCCCAATTATGTTTATTTTCCACATCACTGACGGTGACTTAAAGAACACTTATGTTAACTTTGCTCATCATTGATGGAGACTTATCCCCAACTAATAAGGACTTTGCCACCACTTATTTTGACCTTGCCTTTCACTGATGGTAACTTAAAAAACACTAATTTTGACTTTGCTCATCACTGATGGAGACTTTTCCCCCACTAATAAGGACTTTGCCGATCACTGATTGTGACTTTGCCCCCACTTATGTTGACTTTGCCCTTGACTGATTGTGACTTTACGAACACAAATGTTAACTTTGCTCATCACTGGTAATGACTTTGCCCCCACTTTTGTTGAATTTGCCGATCTCTGATGGTGACTTTAAAAACACTATAGTTTACTTTGCTAATCACTGATAGAGACTTAGCCCCCAATTATGTTGATTTTCAACTTCACTGACGGTGACTAAACGAACACTTATGTTAATTTTGCTCATCAATGATGGAGACTTTTCCACAACTAATAAGGACTTTGCCAATCACTGATGGTGACTTTGCCCTAAATTATGTTAATTCTGCACTTCACTGATGGTGACTTTGAGAACACTAAAGGAAACTTCGCTCATCACCGATGGATACTTTCCCCCACTCATTATGTCCTTGCACTTCACTGATGGTGACTTTAACAACACTAAAAGTTACTTTGCTCATCACTGATAGAGACTTAGCCCCCAATTATGTTTATTTTCCACTTCACTGACGGTGACTTAAAGAACACTTATGTTAACTTTGCTCATCATTGATGGAGACTTATCCCCAACTAATAAGGACTTTGCCACCACTTATTTTGACCTTGCCTTTCACTGATGGTAACTTAAAAAACACTAATTTTGACTTTGCTCATCACTGATGGAGACTTTTCCCCCACTAATAAGGACTTTGCCGATCACTGATGGTGACTTTGCCCCCACTTATGTTGACTTTGCCCTTGACTGATTGTGACTTTACGAACACAAATGTTAACTTTGCTCATCACTGGTAATGACTTTGCCCCCACTTTTGTTGAATTTGCCGATCTCTGATGGTGACTTTGCCCCCACTAATTTTGACTTTGCTCATCACTGATGGAGACTTTTCCCCCACTTATGTTGACTTTGCCTTTCACTGATGGTGACTTTACGAACACTAATGTTAACTATGCTCATCACCGATGGACACTTTCCCTCCTCTCATTATAACTTTGCCGATCAATGATTGTGACATTACTAACACTAATGTTGTCTTTACTCATCACTGACTTTTACTTTACTACCACTTATATTAACTTTGCACATCATTGATGGGTACTTTCCCCCCAATTATGTTGATTTTCAACTTCACTGACGGTGACTTAACGAACACTTATGTTAACTTTGCTCTTCATTGATATAGACTTTTCCCCAACTAAAACGGACTTTGCCGATCACTGATGGTGACTTTACGAACACGAAAAGAAACTTTGCTCATCACTGATAGAGACTTAGCCCCCAATTATGTTTATTTTCCACTTCACTGACGGTGACTTAAAGAACACTTATGTTAACTTTGCTCATCATTGATGGAGACTTATCCCCAACTAATAAGGACTTTGCCACCACTTATTTTGACCTTGCCTTTCACTGATGGTAACTTAAAAAACACTAATTTTGACTTTGCTCATCACTGATGGAGACTTTTCCCCCACTAATAAGGACTTTGCCGATCACTGATTGTGACTTTGCCCCCACTTATGTTGACTTTGCCCTTGACTGATTGTGACTTTACGAACACAAATGTTAACTTTGCTCATCACTGGTAATGACTTTGCCCCCACTTTTGTTGAATTTGCCGATCTCTGATGGTGACTTTGCCCCCTCTAATTTTGACTTTGCTCATCACTGATGGAGACTTTTCCCCCACTTATGTTGACTTTGCCTTTCACTGATGGTGACTTTACGAACACTAATGTTAACTATGCTCATCACCGATGGACACTTTCCCTCCTCTCATTATAACTTTGCCGATCAATGATTGTGACATTACTAACACTAATGTTGTCTTTACTCATCACTGACTTTTACTTTACTACCACTTATATTAACTTTGCACATCATTGATGGGTACTTTCCCCCCAATTATGTTGATTTTCAACTTCACTGACGGTGACTTAACGAACACTTATGTTAACTTTGCTCTTCATTGATATAGACTTTTCCCCAACTAAAACGGACTTTGCCGATCACTGATGGTGACTTTACGATCACGAAAGGAAACTTCGCTCATCACCGATGGATACTTTCCCCAACTCATTATGACTTTGCCGATCAATGATTGTGACTTTGCTCATCAATGATGGAGTTTTTTCCCCCACTAAAAATGTCTTTGCCGATCACTGATGGTGAATTTAAAAGCACTAATGATGACTTTGATCATCATTGATGGTGACTTTACCCCCACATTTGTAGACTTTTTTCAAAACTAGTGGTGACTTTGCCCCCACTTTTGTAGACTTGGCCAATCACATCTGGTGACTTTACCAACACTAATCTTGACTTAACTTATCACTGATGGTTACTTTGCCACCACTTATTTTGACCTTGCCTTTCACTGATGGTGACTTAAAAAACACTTATTTTGACTTTGTTCATCACTGATGGATACTTTCCCCCCACTCATTATGAATATGCCGATTAATGATTGTGACTTTACGAACACTGATGGTGACTTTGCTCATCACCGATTGACACTTTCCCCCCACTCATTATGACTATGCCGATCAATGGTTGTGACTTTTCGAACTCTGATGGTGTCTTTGCTCATCACTGATGAAGACTTTTCCCCCACTAATAAGGACTTTGCCACCACTTATTTTGACCTTGCCTTTCACTGATGGTAACTTAAAAAACACTAATTTTGACTTTGCTCATCACTGATGGAGACTTTTCCCCCACTAATAAGGACTTTGCCGATCACTGATTGTGACTTTGCCCCCACTTATGTTGACTTTGCCCTTGACTGATTGTGACTTTACGAACACAAATGTTAACTTTGCTCATCACTGGTAATGACTTTGCCCCCACTTTTGTTGAATTTGCCGATCTCTGATGGTGACTTTGCCCCCTCTAATTTTGACTTTGCTCATCACTGATGGAGACTTTTCCCCCACTTATGTTGACTTTGCCTTTCACTGATGGTGACTTTACGAACACTAATGTTAACTATGCTCATCACCGATGGACACTTTCCCTCCTCTCATTATAACTTTGCCGATCAATGATTGTGACATTACTAACACTAATGTTGTCTTTACTCATCGCTGACTTTTACTTTACTACCACTTATATTAACTTTGCACATCATTGATGGGTACTTTCCCCCCAATTATGTTGATTTTCAACTTCACTGACGGTGACTTAACGAACACTTATGTTAACTTTGCTCTTCATTGATATAGACTTTTCCCCAACTAAAACGGACTTTGCCGATCACTGATGGTGACTTTACGATCACGAAAGGAAACTTCGCTCATCACCGATGGATACTTTCCCCAACTCATTATGACTTTGCCGATCAATGATTGTGACTTTGCTCATCAATGATGGAGTTTTTTCCCCCACTAAAAATGTCTTTGCCGATCACTGATGGTGAATTTAAAAGCACTAATGATGACTTTGATCATCATTGATGGTGACTTTACCCCCACATTTGTAGACTTTTTTCAAAACTAGTGGTGACTTTGCCCCCACTTTTGTAGACTTGGCCAATCACATCTGGTGACTTTACCAACACTAATCTTGACTTAACTTATCACTGATGGTTACTTTGCCACCACTTATTTTGACCTTGCCTTTCACTGATGGTGACTTAAAAAACACTTATTTTGACTTTGTTCATCACTGATGGATACTTTCCCCCCACTCATTATGAATATGCCGATTAATGATTGTGACTTTACGAACACTGATGGTGACTTTGCTCATCACCGATTGACACTTTCCCCCCACTCATTATGACTATGCCGATCAATGGTTGTGACTTTTCGAACTCTGATGGTGTCTTTGCTCATCACTGATGAAGACTTTTCCCCCACTAATAAGGACTTTGCCGATCACTGATGGTTACTTTGCCCCCACTTATGTTGACTTTGCCCTTGACTGATGGTGACTTTACGAACACAAATGTTTACTTTGCTCATCAATGATGGTGACTTAACCCCCACTTATGTAGACTTTGCTCATCACTGGTAATGACTTTCGCCCCCACTTTTGTTGAATTTGCCGATTATTTCTGGTGACTTTTCCAACACTAATCTTGACTTTGCTCATGACTGATGGTTTCTTTGCCACCACTTATTTTGGCCTTGCATTTTACTGATGGTGACTATACGAACACTAATTTTGACTTTGCTCATCATTGATGGAGAATTTGTACCTCCTAATAATGACTTTGACGATAAATGATGGTGACTTTACGAACACTAATATTTACTTTGCTCACCACCGATGGATACTTTCCACCAACTTATTATGACTTTGCCGATCAATGATTGTGACTTTACGAACACTGATGATGACTTTGCCGATCACTGATGGTGACTTTAAAAACACTATAGTTTACTTTGCTCATCACTGATAGAGACTAAGCCCCCAATTATGTTGATTTTCAACTTCACTGACGGTGACTAAACATACACTTATGTTAATTTTGCTCATCAATGATGGAGACTTTTCCCCAACTCATTATGACTTTGCCGATCAATGATTGTGACTTTGCTCATCAATGATGGAGACTTTTCCCCCACTAATAATGTCTTTGCCGATCACTGATGGTGAATTTAAAAGCACTAATGATGACATTGATCATCATTGATGGTGACTTTACCCCCACATTTGTAGACTTTTTTCAAAACTAGTGGTGACTTTGCCCCCACTTTTGTAGACTTGGCCAATCACATCTGGTGACTTTACCAACACTAATCTTGACTTAACTTATCACTGATGGTTACTTTGCAACCACTTATTTTGACCTTGCCTTTCACTGATGGTGACTTAAAAAACACTTATTTTGACTTTGTTCATCACTGATGGATACTTTCCCCCCACTCATTATGAATATGCCGATTAATGATTGTGACTTTACGAACACTGATGGTGACTTTGCTCATCACCGATTGACACTTTCCCCCCACTCATTATGACTATGCCGATCAATGATTGTGACTTTACGAACTCTGATGGTGTCTTTGCTCATCACTGATGAAGACTTTTCCCCCACTAATAAGGACTTTGCCGATCACTGATGGTTACTTTGCCCCCACTTATGTTGACTTTGCCCTTGACTGATGGTGACTTTACGAACACAAATGTTTACTTTGCTCATCAATGATGGTGACTTAACCCCCACTTATGTAGACTTTGCTCATCACTGGTAATGACTTTAACCCCCACTTTTGTTGAATTTGCCGATCATTTCTGGTGACTTTACCAACACTAATCTTGACTTTGCTCATGACTGATGGTTTCTTTGCCACCACTTATTTTGGCCTTGCATTTTACTGATGGTGACTATACGAACACTAATTTTGACTTTGCTCATCTTTGATGGAGAATTTGTACCTCCTAATAATGACTTTGACGATTAATGATGGTGACTTTACGAACACTAATATTTACTTTGCTCACCACCGATGGATACTATTCCCCCACTAATAAGGACTTTGCCCTTGACTGATGGTGACTAAACGAACACTTATGTTAATTTTGCTCATCAATGATGGAGACTTATCCCCAACTAATAAGGACTTTGCCAATCACTGATGGTTACTTTGCCACCACTTATTTTGACATTGCCTTTCACTGATGGTAACTGAAAAAACACTAATTTTGACTTTGCTCATCACTGATGGAGACTTTCCCCCCACTAATCAGGACTTTGCCGATCACTGATGGTGACTTTGCCCCCACTTATGTTGACTTTGCCCTTAACTGATGGTGACTTTACGAACACAAATGTTAACTTTGCTCATCACTGGTAATGACTTTGCCCCCACTTTTGTTGAATTTGACGATCACTGATGGTGACTTTGCCCCCACTAATTTTGACTTTGCTCATCACTGATGGAGACTTTTCCCCCGCTTATGTTCACTTTGCCTTTCACTGATGGTGACTTTACGAACACTAATGTTAACTATGCTCATCACCGATGGACACTTTCCCTCCTCTCATTATAACTTTGCCGATCAATGATTGTGACATGCATAACACTAATGTTGACTTTACTCATCACTGACTTTTACTTTACTACCACTTATATTAACTTTGCACATCATTGATGGGTACTTTCCCCCCAATTATGTTGATTTTCAACTTCACTGACGGTGACTTAACGAACACTTATGTTAACTTTGCTCTTCATTGATGGAGACTTTTCCCCAACTAAAACGGACTTTGCCGATCACTGATGGTGACTTTACGAACACGAAAGGAAACTTCGCTCATCACCGATGGATACTTTCCCCAACTCATTATGACTTTGCCGATCAATGATTGTGACTTTGCTCTTCATTGATGGAGACTTTTCCCCAACTATAACGGACTTTGCCGATCACTGATGGTGACTTTAACAACACTAAAGTTTACTTTGCTAATCACTGATAGAGACTTTTCCCCAACTAATAAGGACTTTGACAACCACTGATGGTTACTTTGCATCCACTTATTTTGACCTTGCCTTTCACTGATGGTAACTTAAAAAACACTAATTTTGACTTTGCTATCACTGATGGAGACTTTTCACCCACTAATAAGGACTTTGCCGATCACTGATGGTGACTTTGCCCCCACTTATGTTGACTTTGCCCTTGACTGATGGTGACTTTACGAACACAAATGTTAACTTTGCCCATCACTGGTAATGACTTTGCCCCCACTTTTGTTGAATTTGCCGATCATTTCTGGTGACTTTACCAACACTAATCTTGACTTTGCTCATGACTGATGGTTTCTTTGCCACCACTTATTTTGGCCTTGCATTTTACTGATGGTGACTATACGAACACTAATTTTGACTAAGCTCATAATTGATGGAGAATTTGTACCCACTAATAATGACTTTGACGATTAATGATGGTGACTTTACGAACACTAATGTTTACTTTGCTCACCACCGATGGATACTTTCCCCCCACTTATTATGACTTTGCCGATCAATGATTGTGACTTTACGAACACTGATGATGACTTTGCCGATCACTGATGGTGACTTTAAAAACACTATAGTTTACTTTGCTCATCACTGATAGAGACTAAGCCCCCAATTATGTTGATTTTCAACTTCACTGACGGTGACTAAACAAACCCTTATGTTTATTTTGCTCATCAATGATGGAGACTTTTCCCCAACTCATTATGACTTTGCCGATCAATGATTGTGACTTTGCTCATCAATGATGGAGACTTTTCCCCCACTAATAATGTCTTTGCCGATCACTGATGGTGAATTTAAAAGCACTAATGATGACTTTGATCATCATTGATGGTGACTTTACCCCCACATTTGTAGACTTTTTTCAAAACTAGTGGTGACTTTGCCCCCACTTTTGTAGACTTGGCCAATCACATCTGGTGACTTTACCAACACTAATCTTGACTTAACTTATCACTGATGGTTACTTTGCCACCACTTATTTTGACCTTGCCTTTCACTGATGGTGACTTAAAAAACACTAATGTTTACTTTGCTCACCACCGATGGATACTTTCCCCCCACTTATTATGACTTTGCCGATCAATGATTGTGACTTTACGAACACTGATGATGACTTTGCCGATCACTGATGGTGACTTTAAAAACACTATAGTTTACTTTGCTCATCACTGATAGAGACTAAGCCCCCAATTATGTTGATTTTCAACTTCACTGACGGTGACTAAACATACACTTATGTTAATTTTGCTCATCAATGATGGAGACTTTTCCCCAACTCATTATGACTTTGCCGATCAATGATTGTGACTTTGCTCATCAATGATGGAGACTTTTCCCCCACTAATAATGTCTTTGCCGATCACTGATGGTGAATTTAAAAGCACTAATGATGACATTGATCATCATTGATGGTGACTTTACCCCCACATTTGTAGACTTTTTTCAAAACTAGTGGTGACTTTGCCCCCACTTTTGTAGACTTGGCCAATCACATCTGGTGACTTTACCAACACTAATCTTGACTTAACTTATCACTGATGGTTACTTTGCAACCACTTATTTTGACCTTGCCTTTCACTGATGGTGACTTAAAAAACACTTATTTTGACTTTGTTCATCACTGATGGATACTTTCCCCCCACTCATTATGAATATGCCGATTAATGATTGTGACTTTACGAACACTGATGGTGACTTTGCTCATCACCGATTGACACTTTCCCCCCACTCATTATGACTATGCCGATCAATGATTGTGACTTTACGAACTCTGATGGTGTCTTTGCTCATCACTGATGAAGACTTTTCCCCCACTAATAAGGACTTTGCCGATCACTGATGGTTACTTTGCCCCCACTTATGTTGACTTTGCCCTTGACTGATGGTGACTTTACGAACACAAATGTTTACTTTGCTCATCAATGATGGTGACTTAACCCCCACTTATGTAGACTTTGCTCATCACTGGTAATGACTTTAACCCCCACTTTTGTTGAATTTGCCGATCATTTCTGGTGACTTTACCAACACTAATCTTGACTTTGCTCATGACTGATGGTTTCTTTGCCACCACTTATTTTGGCCTTGCATTTTACTGATGGTGACTATACGAACACTAATTTTGACTTTGCTCATCATTGATGGAGAATTTGTACCTCCTAATAATGACTTTGACGATTAATGATGGTGACTTTACGAACACTAATATTTACTTTGCTCACCACCGATGGATACTTTCCACCAACTTATTATGACTTTGCCGATCAATGATTGTGACTTTACGAACACTGATGATGACTTTGCCGATCACTGATGTTGACTTTAAAAACACTATAGTTTACTTTGCTCATCACTGATAGAGACTAAGCCCCCAATTATGTTGATTTTCAACTTCACTGACGGTGACTAAACAAACACTTATGTTAATTTTGCTCGTCAATGATGGAGACTTTTCCACAACTAATAAGGACTTTGCCAATCACTGATGGTGACTTTGCCCTAAATTATGCTAATTCTGCACTTCACTGATGGTGACTTTGAGAACACTAAAGGAAACTTCGCTCATCACCGATGGATACCTTCCCCCACTCAATATGACATTGCACTTCACTGATGGTGACTTTAACAACACTAATGTTGACTTTACTCATCACTGACTATTACTTTACTAACACTAATGTTGACTTTACCGATCACTGATGGTGACTTTAACAACACTAAAGTTTACTTTGCTCATCACTGATAGAGACTCTTCCCCAACTAATAAGGACTTTGACAACCACTGATGGTTACTTTGCCACCACTTATTTTGACCTTGCCTTTCACTGATGGTAACTTAAAAAACACTAATTTTGACTTTGCTAATCACTTATGGAGACTTTTCCCCTACTAATAAGGACTTTGCCGATCACTGATGGTGACTTTGCCCCCACTTATGTTGACTTTGCCCTTGACTGATGGTGACTAAACGAACACTTATGTTAATTTTGCTCATCAATGATGGAGACTTATCCCCAACTAATAAGGACTTTGCCAATCACTGATGGTTACTTTGCCACCACTTATTTTGACATTGCCTTTCACTGATGGTAACTGAAAAAACACTAATTTTGACTTTGCTCATCACTGATGGAGACTTTTCCCCCACTAATAAGGACTTTGCCGATCACTGATGGTGACTTTGCCCCCACTTATGTTGACTTTGCCCTTGACTGATGGTGACTTTACGAACACAAATGTTAACTTTGCTCATCACTGGTAATGACTTTGCCCCCACTTTTGTTGAATTTGCCGATCACTGATGGTGACTTTGCCCCTACTAATTTTGACTTTGCTCATCACTGATGGAGACTTTTCCCCCGCTTATGTTGACTTTGCCTTTCACTGATGGTGACTTTACGAACACTAATGTTAACTATGCTCATCACGGATGGACACTTTCCCTCCTCTCATTATAACTTTGCCGATCAATGATTGTGACATTACTAACACTAATGTTGACTTTACTCATCACTGACTTTTACTTTACTACCACTTATATTAACTTTGCACATCATTGATGGGTACTTTCCCCCCAATTATGTTGATTTTCAACTTCACTGACGGTGACTTAACGAACACTTATGTTAACTTTGCTCTTCATTGATGGAGACTTTTCCCCAACTAAAACGGACTTTGCCGATCACTGATGGTGACTTTACGAACACGAAAGGAAACTTCGCTCATCACCGATGGATACTTTCCCCAACTCATAATGACTTTGCCGATCAATGATTGTGACTTTGCTCATCAATGATGGAGACTTTTCCCCCACTAATAATGTCTTTGCCGATCACTGATGGTGAATTTAAAAGCTCTAATGATGACTTTGATCATCATTGATGGTGACTTTGCCCCCACTTTTGTAGACTTTGCCAATCACTTCTAGTGACCCTACCAACACTAATCTTGACTTTGCTCATCACGGATTGTCACTTTGCCACCACTTTTGTAGACTTTGCCAATCACTTCAAGCCACTTTCCCCCACTCATTATGACTTTGCCGATCAATGATTGTGACTTTACGAACACTGATGGTGACTTTGCTCATCAATGATGGAGACTTATCCCCCACTAATAAGGACAGTGCCGATCACTGATGGTGACTTTTAAAGCACTAATGATGACTTTGATCATCATTGATGGTGACTTTGCCCCCACTTTTGTAGACTTGGCCAATCACATCTGGTGACTTTACCAACACTAATCTTGACTTAACTTATCACTGATGGTTACTTTGCCACCACTTATTTTGACCTTGCCTTTCACTGATGGTGACTTAAAAAACACTTATTTTGACTTTGTTCATCACTGATGGATACTTTCCCTCCACTCATTATGAATATGCCGATTAATGATTGTGACTTTACGAACACTGATGGTGACCTTGCTCATCACCGATTGACACTTTCCCCCCACTCATTATGACTATGCCGATCAATGATTGTGACTTTACGGCCAATCACATCTGGTGATTTACCAACACTAATCTTGACTTTGCTCATGACTGACGGTTTCTTTGCCACCACTTATTTTGGCCTTGCATTTTACTGATTATGACTATACGAACACTAATTTTGACTTTACTCATCACTGACTTTTACTTTACTTCCACTTATGTTAACTTTGCACATCATTGATGTGTACTTTCCCCCCAATTATGTTGATTTTCAACTTCACTGACGGTGAATTAACGAACACTAATGTTATATTTGCTCATCAATGATGGAGACTTTTCCACAACTAATAAGGACTTTGCCAATCACTGATGGTGACTTTACTTACACTAAAGGAAACTTCGCTCATCACCGATGCATACTTTCCCCCACTCATTTTGACTTTGCCGATTAATGATTGTGACTTTACGAACACTGATGGTGACTTTGCTCATAAATGATGGAGACTTATCCAACACTAATAAGGACTTTGCCGATCACTGATGGTGACTTTAAAAGCACTAATGATGACTTTGATAATCATTGATGGTGACATAGCCCCCACATATGTAGACGTTTTTCAAAACTATTGGTGACTTTGCCCCCACTTTTGTAGACTTTGCCAATCACATCTGGTGACTTTACCAACACATATCTTGACTTTACTTATCACTGACTTTTACTCTACTACCACTAATGTTGACTTTGCACTTCACTGATGGTGACTTTACGAACACTAATGTTAACTTTGCTCATCACTGATGGACACTTTCCCCCCTCTCATTATGACTTTGCCGATCAATGGTTGTGAAATTACTAACACTAATGTTGACTTTACTCATCACTGACTTTTACTTTACTACCACTAATGTTGACTTTGCACTTCACTGAAGGTGACTTAACGAACACTTTTGTTAACTTTGCTCATCATTGATGGGTACTTTTCCCCCAATTAGGTTGATTTTCAACTTCACTGATGGTGACTTAACGAACACATATGTTAACTTTGCTTATCATTGATGGAGACTTTTCCCCTCCTAATACGGACTTTGCCCATCACTGATGGTGACTTTACTTACACTAAAGGAAACTTCGCTCATCACCGATGGATACTTCCCCCCACTCATTATTACTTTGCCGATCAATGATTGTGACTTTACGAACACTGATGGTGACTTTGTTCATTAATGATGGAGACTTATCCAACACTAATAAGGACTTTGCCGATCACTGATGGTGACTTTAAAAGCACTAATGATGACTTTGATCATCATTGATGGTGACATTGCCCCCACATATGTAGACTTTTTTCAAAACTATTGGTGACTTTGCCCCCACTTTTGTAGACTTTGCCAATCACATCTGGTGACTTTACCAACACTTATCTTAACTTTAATCATCACTGACTTTTACTCTAATACCACTAATGTTGACTTTGCACTTCACTGAAGGTGACTTAACGAACACTTATGTTATCTTTGCTCATCATTGATGGGTACTTTCCCCCCAATTATGTTGATTTTCAACTTCACTGACGGTGAATTAACGAACACTAATGTTAACTTTGCTCATCATTGATGGAGACTTTTCCCCAACTAATACGGACTTTTCCGATCACTGATGGTGACTTTACGAACACTAAAGGAAACTTCGCTCATCACCGATGGATACTTTCCCCCACTCATTTTGACTTTGCCGATTAATGATTGTGACTTTACGAACACTGATGGTGACTTTGCTCATCAATGATGGAGACTTTTCCCCCGCTAATAATGACTTTGCCGATCACTGATGGTCAATTTAAAAGCACTAATGATGACTTTGATCATCATTGATGGTGACTTTGCCCCCACTTTTGTAAACTTTGCCAATCATTTCTAGCGACTTTCCCCCACTCATTATGACTTTAGCGATCAATGATTGTGACTTTACGAACACTGATGATGACTTTGCTCATCAATGATGGAGACTTTTCCCCCACTAATAATGACTTTGCCGATCACTGATGGTGAATTTAAAAGCACTAATGATGACTTTGATCATCATTGATGGTGACTTTGCCCCCACTTTTGTAAACTTTGCCAATCATTTCTAGCGACTTTCCCCCACTCATTATGACTTTAGCGATCAATGATTGTGACTTTACGAACACTGATGATGACTTTGCTCATCAATGATGGAGACTTATCCCCCACTAAAAAGGACTTTGCCGATCACTGATGGTGAATTTAAAAGCACTTATGATGACTTTGATCATCATTGATGGTGACATTGCCCCCACATATGTAGACTTTTTTCAAAACTATTGGTGACTTTGCCCCCACTTTCGTAGACTTTTCCAATCAGATCTGGTGACTTTACCCACACTAATCTTGACTATACTCATCACTGATGGTTACTTTGCCGCCACTTATTTTGACCTTGCCTTACACTGATGGTGACTTAAAAAACACTAATTTTGACTTTGCTCATCATTGATGGATACTTTCCCCCAACTCATTATTACTTTGCCGATCAATGATTGTGACTTTACTTACACTGATGGTGACTTTGCTCATCACTGATGGAGACTTTTCTTCATCTCATTATGATTTCGCCGATCACTGATGGTGACCTTAACAACACTAATGTTGACTTTACTCATCACTGACTTTTACTTTACTACAATTAATGTTGACTTTGCACTTCACTGATGGTGACTTAACGAACACTAATGTTAACTTTGCTCATCATTGATGGAGACTTTTCCCCAACTAATACGGACTTTTCCGATCACTGATGGTGACTTTACGAACACTAAAGGAAACTTCGCTCATCACCGATGGATACTTTCCCCCACTCATTTTGACTTTGCCGATTAATGATTGTGACTTTACGAACACTGATGGTGACTTTGCTCATCAATGATGGAGACTTTTCCCCCGCTAATAATGACTTTGCCGATCACTGATGGTGAATTTAAAAGCACTAATGATGACTTTGATCATCATTGATGGTGACTTTGCCCCCACTTTTGTAAACTTTGCCAATCATTTCTAGCGACTTTCCCCCACTCATTATGACTTTAGCGATCAATGATTGTGACTTTACGAACACTGATGATGACTTTGCTCATCAATGATGGAGACTTTTCCCCCACTAATAATGACTTTGCCGATCACTGATGGTGAATTTAAAAGCACTTATGATGACTTTGATCATCATTGATGGTGACATTGCCCCCACATATGTAGACTTTTTTCAAAACTATTGGTGACTTTGCCCCCACTTTCGTAGACTTTTCCAATCAGATCTGGTGACTTTACCCACACTAATCTTGACTATACTCATCACTGATGGTTACTTTGCCGCCACTTATTTTGACCTTGCCTTACACTGATGGTGACTTAAAAAACACTAATTTTGACTTTGCTCATCATTGATGGATACTTTCCCCCAACTCATTATTACTTTGCCGATCAATGATTGTGACTTTACTTACACTGATGGTGACTTTGCTCATCACTGATGGAGACTTTTCTTCATCTCATTATGATTTCGCCGATCACTGATGGTGACCTTAACAACACTAATGTTGACTTTACTCATCACTGACTTTTACTTTACTACAATTAATGTTGACTTTGCACTTCACTGATGGTGACTTAACGAACACTAATGTTAACTTTGCTCATCATTGATGGAGACTTTTCCCCAACTAATACGGACTTTTCCGATCACTGATGGTGACTTTACGAACACTAAAGGAAACTTCGCTCATCACCGATGGATACTTTCCCCCACTCATTTTGACTTTGCCGATTAATGATTGTGACTTTACGAACACTGATGGTGACTTTGCTCATCAATGATGGAGACTTTTCCCCCGCTAATAATGACTTTGCCGATCACTGATGGTGAATTTAAAAGCACTAATGATGACTTTGATCATCATTGATGGTGACTTTGCCCCCACTTTTGTAAACTTTGCCAATCATTTCTAGCGACTTTCCCCCACTCATTATGACTTTAGCGATCAATGATTGTGACTTTACGAACACTGATGATGACTTTGCTCATCAATGATGGAGACTTTTCCCCCACTAATAATGACTTTGCCGATCACTGATGGTGAATTTAAAAGCACTAATGATGACTTTGATCATCATTGATGGTGACTTTGCCCCCACTTTTGTAAACTTTGCCAATCATTTCTAGCGACTTTCCCCCACTCATTATGACTTTAGCGATCAATGATTGTGACTTTACGAACACTGATGATGACTTTGCTCATCAATGATGGAGACTTATCCCCCACTAAAAAGGACTTTGCCGATCACTGATGGTGAATTTAAAAGCACTTATGATGACTTTGATCATCATTGATGGTGACATTGCCCCCACATATGTAGACTTTTTTCAAAACTATTGGTGACTTTGCCCCCACTTTCGTAGACTTTTCCAATCAGATCTGGTGACTTTACCCACACTAATCTTGACTATACTCATCACTGATGGTTACTTTGCCGCCACTTATTTTGACCTTGCCTTACACTGATGGTGACTTAAAAAACACTAATTTTGACTTTGCTCATCATTGATGGATACTTTCCCCCAACTCATTATTACTTTGCCGATCAATGATTGTGACTTTACTTACACTGATGGTGACTTTGCTCATCACTGATGGAGACTTTTCTTCATCTCATTATGATTTCGCCGATCACTGATGGTGACCTTAACAACACTAATGTTGACTTTACTCATCACTGACTTTTACTTTACTACAATTAATGTTGACTTTGCACTTCACTGATGGTGACTTAACGAACACTAATGTTATCTTTGCTCATCATTGATGGATCCTTTCCCCCCACTTATTATGATATTGCCGATCAATGATTGTGACTTTACGAACACTGATGGTGACATTGCTCATCAATGATGGAGACTTTTCCCCCACAAATAGGGACAATGCCGATCACTGATTATGACTAAACCAAAACTAATTAAGATGTGCTCATAACTGTTGGTGACTTAAAGAACACTAATGTATACTTTGCTCACCACCGATGGATACTTTCCCCCCACTTATTATGACTTTGCCGATCAATGATTGTGACTTTACGAACACTGATGATGTTTTTGCCGATAACTGATGGTGACTTAAACAACACTAAAGTTTACTTTGCTCATCACTGATAGAGACTTAGCCCCCAATTATGTTGATTTTCCACTTTACTGACGGCTACTAAACGAAAACTAATAATAACTTTGCTCATCAATGATGATGACTTTACCCCCACATATGTGGACTTTTATTATAACTAGTGGTGTCTTTGCCCACACTTTTGTAGACTTTGCCAATCACTTCTGGTGACTTTACCAACACTAATCTTGACATTGGTCATCACTGATGATTACTTTGCCACCACTTATTTTGACCTTGCATTTCACTGATGGGAACTAAAAAAACTCTTATTTTGAATTTGCTCGTCATTGATGGATACTTTCCCCCCACTCATTATGGCTTTGCCGATCAATGATTGTGACTTTACTAACACTGATGGTGACTTTGCTCATTACTGATGGAGACTTTTACCCGACTCATTAAGACTTTGCCGATCACTGATGGTGACTTTGCCACCACTTATGTTGACTTTGCCCTTCACTGATGGTGACTTTACGAACACTAATGTTAACTTTGCTCATCAATGATGAAGACTTAACCCCCACTTATGTATACTTTGCTCATCACTGGTAATGACTTTGCCCCCACTTTTGTTGAATTTGCCGATCATTTCTGGTGACTTTACCAACACTAATCTTGACATTACTTATCACTGATGGTTACTTTGCCACCACTTATTTTGACCTTGCCTTTCACTGATGGTGACTTAAAAAACATTAATTTTGACTTTGTTCATCACTGAAGGATACTTTCCCCCCACTCATAATGAATATGCCGATTAATGATTGTGACTTTACGAACACTGATGGTGACTTTGCTCGTCACTGATGGAGACTTTTCCCCCACTAATAAGGACTTTGCCGATCACTGATGGTGACTTTGCCCCCACTTATGTTGACTTTTCCCTTCACTGATGGTGACTTTACGAACACAAATGTTAACTTTGCTCATCACTGATGGAGACTTTTCCTCAACTCATTATGATTTCGCCGTTAACTGATGGTGACCTTAACAACACTAATGTTGACTTTACTCATCACTGGCTTTTACTTTACTACCACTAATGTTGACTTTGCACTTCACTGATTGTGACTTAACCCCAAATTATGTATACTTTGCTCATCACTGGTAATGACTTTGCCCCCACTTTTGTTGAATTTGCCGATCATTTCTGGTGACTTTACCAACACTAATCTTGACTTTGCTCATCACTGATGGTTTCTTTGCCACCACTTATTATGGCCTTGCATTTTACTGATGGTGACTATACGAACACTAATTTTGACTTTGCTCATCATTGATGCAGACTTTGTACCCACTAATAATGACTTTGACGATTAATGATGGTGACTTTTCGAACACTAATGTTTACTTTGCTCACCACCGATGGATACTTTCCCCCCAATTATTATGACTTTGCCGATCAATGATTGTGACTTTACGAACACTGATGATGACTTTGCCGATCACTGATGGTGACTTTTACAACACTAAAGTTTAGTTTGCTCATCACTGATAGAGACTTAGCCCCCATTTATGTTGATTTTCAACTTCACTGACGATGACTTAACGAACCCTTATGTTAGCTTTGCTCATCAATGATGGTGACTTTACCCCCACATATGTAAACTTTTTTCAAAACTTGTGGTGACTTTGCCCCCACTTTTTTAGACTTTGCCAATCACATCTGGTGACTTTACCAACACTAATCTTGACATTGGTCATCACTGATGATTACTTTGCCACAACTTATTTTGACCTTGCATTTCACTGGTGGGAACTTAAAAAACTCTAATTTTGAATTTGCTTGTCATTGATGGATACTTTCCCCCCACTCATTATGGCTTTGCCGATCAATGATTGTGACTTTACTAACACTGATGGTGACTTTGCTCATTACTGATGGAGACTTTTCCCCGACTCATTAAGACTTTGCCGATCACTGATGGTGACTTTGCCACCACTTATGTTGACTTTGCCCTTCACTGATGGTGACTTTACGAACACTAATGTTAACTTTGCTCATCAATGATGAAGACTTAACCCCCACTTATGTATACTTTGCTCTTCACTGGTAATGACTTTGCCCCCACTTTTGTTGAATTTGCCGATCATTTCTGGTGACTTTACCAACAAAAATCTTGACTTTGCTCACGACTGATGGTTTCTTTGCCACCACTTATTTTGGCCTTGCATTTTACTGATGGTGACTATACGAACACTAATTTTGACTTTGCTCATCATTGATGCAGACTTTTTACCCACTAATAATGACTTTGACGATTAATGATGGTGACTTTACGAACACTAATGTTTACTTTACTCACCACCGGTGGATACTTTCCCCCCAATTATTATGACTTTGCCTATCAATGATTGTGACTTTACGAACACTAATTTTGACTTTGCTCATCATTGAATTTTACTCTACTACCACTAATGTTGACTTTGCACTTCACTGAAGGTGACTTAACGAACACTTATGTTAACTTTGCTCATCATTGATGGGTACTTTCCCCCCAATTATGCTGATTTTCAACTTCACTGACGGTGAATTAACAAACACTAATGTTAACTTTGCTCATCATTGATGGAGACTTTTCCCCAACTAATACGGACTTTGCCGATCACTGTTGGTGACTTTACGAACACTAAAGGAAACTTCGCTCATCACCGATGGAGACTTTTCCCCCACTAATAATGACTTTGCCGATCACTGATGGTGAATTTAAAAGCACTAATGATGACTTTGATCATCATTGATGGTGACTTTGCCCCCACATATGTAGACTTCTTTCAAAACTATTGGTGACTTTGCCCCCACTTTCGTAGACTTTTCCAATCAGATCTGGTGACTTTACCAACACTAATCTTGACTTTAATCATCACTGATGGTTACTTTGCCGCCACTTATTTTGACCTTGCCTTACACTGATGGTGACTTAAAAAACACTAATTTTGGCTTTGCTCATCATTGATGGATACTTTCCCCCAACTCATTATTACTTTGCCGATCAATGATTGTGACTTTACGAACACTGATGGTGACATTGCTCATCAATGATGGAGACTTTTCCCCCACAAATAGGGACAAAGCCGATCACTGATTATGACTAAACCAAAACTAATTAAGATGTGCTCATAACTGTTGGTGACTTAAAGAACACTAATGTATACTTTGCTCACCACCGATGGATACTTTCCCCCCACTTATTATGACTTTGCCGATCAATGATTGTGACTTTACGAACACTGATGATGTTTTTGCCGATAACTGATGGTGACTTAAACAACACTAAAGTTTACTTTGTTCATCACTGATAGAGACTTAGCCCCCAATTATGTTGATTTTCCACTTTACTGACGGCTACTAAACGAATACTTATGTTAACTTTGCTCATCAATGATGATGACTTTACCCCCACATATGTGGACTTTTCTCATAACTAGTGGTGTCTTTGCCCCACTTTTGTAGACTTTGCCAATCACTTCTGGTGACTTTACCAACACTAATCTTGACATTGGTCATCACTGATGATTACTTTGCCACCACTTATTTTAACCTTGCATTTCACTGATGGGAACTTAAAAAACTCTAATTTTGAATTTGCTCGTCATTGATGGATACTTTCCCCCCACTCATTATGGCTTTGCCGATCAATGATTGTGACTTTACTAACACTGATGGTGACTTTGCTCATTACTGATGGAGACTTTTCCCCGACTCATTAAGACTTTGCCGATCACTGATGGTGACTTTGCCACCACTTATGTTGACTTTGCACTTCACTGATGGTGACTTTACGAACACTAATGTTAACTTTGCTCATCAATGATGAAGACTTAACCCCCACTTATGTATACTTTGCTCATCACTGGTAATGACTTTGCCCCCACTTTTGTTGAATTTGCCGATCATTTCTGGTGACTTTACCAACACAAATCTTGACTTTGCTCATGACTGATGGTTTCTTTGCCACCACTTATTTTGGCCTTGCATTTTACTGATGGTGACTATACGAACACTAATTTTGACTTTGCTCATCATTGATGCAGACTTTGTACCCACTAATAATGACTTTGACGATTAATGATGGTGACTTTACGAACACTAATGTTTACTTTACTCACCACCGGTGGATACTTTCCCCCCAATTATTATGACTTTGCCGATCAATGATTGTTGCTTTACGAACACTAATTTTGACTTTGCTCATCATTGATGGAGAATTTGTACCCACTATTAATGACTTTGCCGATCAATGTTGGTGACTTTACGAACACTGATGATTACTTTGCCGATCATTGATGGTGACTTTAACTACACTAAAGTTTAGTTTGCTCATCACTGATAGAGACTTAGCCCCCATTTATGTTGATTTTCAACTTCACTGACGATGACTTAACGAACCCTTTTGTAAGCTTTGCTCATCAATGATGGTGACTTTACCCCCACATATGTAAACTTTTTTCAAAACTTGTGGTGACTTTGCCCCCACTTTTTTAGACTTTGCCAATCACATCTGGTGACTTTACCAACACTAATCTTGACTTTACTTATCACTGATGGTTACTTTGCCACCACTTATTTTGACCTTGCCTTTCACTGATGGTGACTTAAAAAACATTAATTTTGACTTTGTTCATCACTGAAGGATACTTTCCCCCCACTCATAATGAATATGCCGATCAATGATTGTGACTTTACGAACACTGATGATCTTTTTGCCGATAACTGATGGTGACTTAAACAACACTAAAGTTTACTTTGCTCATCACTGATAGAGACTTAGCCCTCAATTATGTTGATTTTCCACTTTACTGACGGCTACTAAACGAATACTTATGTTAACTTTGCTCATCAATGATGATGACTTTACCCCCACATATGTGGACTTTTCTCATAACTAGTGGTGTCTTTGCCCCCACTTTTGTAGACTTTGCCAATCACTTCTGGTGACTTTACCAACACTAATCTTGACATTGGTCATCACTGATGATTACTTTGCCACCACTTATTTTGACCTTGCATTTCACTGATGGGAACTTAAAAACTCTAATTTTGAATTTGCTCGTCATTGATGGATACTTTCCCCCCACTCATTATGGCTTTGCCGATCAATGATTGTGACTTTACTAACACTGATGGTGACTTTGCTCATTACTGATGGAGACTTTTCCCCGTCTCATTAAGACTTTGCCGATCACTGATGGTGACTTTGCCACCACTTATGTTGACTTTGCCCTTCATTGATGGTGACTTTACGAACACTAATGTTAACTTTGCTCATCAATGATGAAGACTTAACCCCCACTTATGTATACTTTGCTCATCACTGGTAATGACTTTGCCCCCACTTTTGTTGAATTTGCCGATCATTTCTGGTGACTTTACCAACACAAATCTTGACTTTGCTCATGACTGATGGTTTCTTTGCCACCACTTATTTTGGCCCTGCATTTTACTGATGGTGACTATACGAACACTTATTTTGACTAAGCTCATCATTGATGCAGACTTTGTACCCACTAATAATGACTTTGACGATTAATGATGGTGACTTTACGAACACTAATGTTTACTTTACTCACCACCGGTGGATACTTTCCCCCCAATTATTATGACTTTGCCGATCAATGATTGTGACTTTACGAACACTAATTTTGACTTTGCTCATCATTGATGGAGAATTTGAACCCACTAATAATGACTTTGCCGATCAATGTTGGTGACTTTACGAACACTGATGATTACTTTGCCGATCATTGATGGTGACTTTAACTACACTAAAGTTTAGTTTGCTCATCACTGATAGAGACTAAGCCCCCATTTATGTTGATTTTCCACTTCACTGACGATGACTTAACGAACCCTTATGTTAGCTTTGCTCATCAATGATGGTGACTTTACCCCCACATATGTAAACTTTTTTCAAAACTTGTGGTGACTTTGCCCCCACTTTTGTTGAATTTGCCGATCATTTCTGGTGACTTTACCAACACTAATCTTGACTTTGCTCATGACTGATGGTTTTTTTGCCACCACTTATTTTGACCTTGCATTTTACTGATGGTGATTTAACGAACACCAATTTTGACTTTGCTCATCATTGATGGAGACTTTGTACCCACTAATAATGACTTTGCCGATCAATGTTGGTGACTTTAACAACACTAAAGTTATGTTTGCTCATCGCTGATAGAGACTTAGCCCCCATTTATGTTGATTTTCCACTTCACTGACGGTGACTTAACGAACCCTTATGTTAGCTTTGCTCATCAATGATGGTGACTTTACCCCCACAAATGTAAACTTTTTTCAAAACTTGTGGTGACTTTGCCCCCACTTTTTTAGACTTTGCCAACACATCTGGTGACTTTACCAACACTAATCTTGACTTTACTTATCACTGATGGTTACTTTGCCACCACTTATTTTGACTTTGCCGATCACTGATGGTGACCTTAACAACACTTATGTTGACTTAACTCATAACTGACTTTTACTTTACTACCACTAATGTTGACTTTGCACTTCACTGATGGTGACTTAACGAACACTTATGTTATCTTTGCTCATCATTGATGGATACTTTCCCCCCACAAATAAGGACTTTGCCGATCACTGATTATGATTTTACCAAAACTAATTAAGATATGTTCATCACTGTTGGTCACTTAAAGAACACTAATGTTGACTTTGCCCACCACCGATGGATACTTTCCCCCCATTTATTATGACTTTGCCGATCAATGATTGTGACTTCACGAACACTGATGATGACTTTTCCAATCACTGATGGTGACTTTAACAACACTTAAGTTTACTTTGCTCATCACTGAAAGAGACTTAGCCCCCAATTATGTTGATTTTCCACTTCAGTGACGGTGACTTAACGAACACTTATGTGAACTTTGCTCATCAATGATGGTGACTTAACCCCCACATATGTGGACTTTTCTCATAACTAGTGGTGACTTTGCCCCCACTTTTGTAGACTTTGCCAATCACTACTGGTGACTTTTCAAACACTAATCTTGACTTTGCTCATCACTTCTAGTGACTTTCCCCCCACTCATTATGACTTTGCCGATCATTTATTGTGAATTTACTCACACTGATGATGACTTTGCTCATCACTGATGGAGACTTTAACAACACTTTTGTAGACTTTGCCAATCACTTCTGGTGCATTTACCAACACTAATCTTGACTTTGCTCATCACTTCTGGTGACTTTCCCCCAACTCATTTTGACTTTGCCGATCAATAATTGTAGACTTACGAACACTGATGTTTACTTTGCTCATCACAGATGGACACTTTCCCCCCTCTAATTATGATTTGCAAATCAATGATTGTGACTTTACTAACACCTATGTTTACTTTGCTCATCATTGATGGAGACTTTTCCCCAACTAATAAGGACTTTGCCGATCACTGATGGTGCATATGCCCCATATTATGTTAATTCTGCACTTCACTGATGGTGACTTTAAGAACACTAGAGGAAACTTCGCTCATCACCGATGGATATTTCCACCCACTCATTATGACTTTGCCGATCAATGATGGTGACTATAACAGCAATAATGATGACTTTGATCATCATTGATGGTGACTTTGACCCCACTTATGTAGACTTTTCTCATAACTGGTGGTGACTTTGCCCCCACTTATTATGATATTGCCGATCAATGATTGTGACTTTACCAAAACTAATCAAGATATGCTCATCACTGATGGTGACTTAAAGAACACTAATGTTTACTTTGCTCATCATTTATGGATACTTTCCCCCCACTTATTTTGATATTGCCGATCAATGCTTGTGACTTAACGAAAACTGATGGTGACGTTGCTCATCAATGATGGAGACTTGTCCCCAACAAATAAGGACTTTGCCGATCACTGATTATGACTTTACCAAAACTAATGTTGACTTTGCTCATCACAAATGGAGACTTAGCCCCCAATTATGTTGATTTTCAACTTCACTGACGGTGACTTTACGAACACAAAAGGTGACATTTCTTATCACTGATGGTGACATCGCCCCATTTTTTGTATACTTTGGCAATCACTTCTTGTGACTTAACACTAATGGTGACTTTGCTCATCACCGATTGATACTTTCCCCCCACTTATTATGATATTGCCGATCAATGATTGTGACTTTACGAACACTGATGGTGACATTGCCCATCAATGATGGAGACTTTTCCCCCACAAATAAGGACTTTGCCGATCACTGATTGTGACTTTACCAAAACTAATTAAGATATGCTCATCACTGATGGTGACTTAAAGAACCCCTTTGTTTACTTTGCTAATCACCGATGGATACTTTCCCCCCACTTATTATGACTTTGCCGATCAATGATTGTGACTTTACGAACACTGATGGTGACATTGCTCATCAATGATGGAGACTTTTTCCCCACTAATAAGGACTTTGCCGATCACTGATTGTGACTTTAACAACACTAATGTTAACTTTGCTAATCACTAATGGAGACTTAGCCCCCAATATTGTTGATTTTCAACTTCACTGACGGTGACTTTACGAACTCAAAAGGTGACATTTCTCATCACTGATGGTGACTTAACGAACACTTATGCTAACTTTCCTCATAATTGATGAAAACTTTCCCCCCACTTATTATGATATTGCCGATCAATGATTGTGACTTTACGAACACTGATGGTGACATTGCTCATCAATGATGGAGACTTTTCCCACACAAATAAGGACTTTGCCGATCACTGATTGTGACTTTAACAACACTAATGTTAACTTTGCTCATCACTAATGGAGACTTAGCCCCCAATTTTGTTGATTTTCAACTTCACTGACGGTTACTTTACGAACTCAAAAGGTGACATTTCTCATCACTGATGGTGACTTAATGAACACTTATGCTTACTTTGCTCATAATTGATGAAAACTTTCCCCCCACTTATTATGATATTGCCGATCAATGATTGTGACTTTACGAACACTGATGGTGACATTGCTCATCAATGATGGAGACTTTTTCCCCACTAATAAGGACTTTGCCGATCACTGATTGTGACTTTAACAACACTAATGTTAACTTTGCTCATCACTAATGGAGACTTAGCCCCCAATTTTGTTGATTTTCAACTTCACTGACGGTGACTTTACGAACTCAAAAGGTGACATTTCTCATCACTGATGGTGATTTAACGAACACTAATGCTAACTTTGCTCATAATCGATGAAAACTTTCCCCCCACTTATTATGATATTGCCGATCAATGATTGTGACTTTACGAACACTGATGCTGACATTGCTCATCAATGATGGCGACTTTTCCCCCACAAATAAGGACTTTGCCGATCACTGATTGTGACTTTACCAAAACTAAGTAAGATATGCTCATCACTGATGGTAACTTAAAGAACACCTTTGTTTACTTTGCTAATCACCGATGGATACTTTCCCCCCACTTATTATGACTTTGCCGATCAATGATTGTGACTTTACGAACACTGATAGTGACATTGCTCATCATTGATGAAAACTTTCCCCCCACTTATTATGATAAAATTCCGATCAATGATTGTGACTTTACGAACACTGATGGTGTCATTGCTCATCAATGATGGAGGCTTTTTCCCCACTAATAAGGACTTTGCCGATCACTGATTGTAACTTTAACAACACTAATGTTAACTTTGCTCATCACTAATGGAGACTTAGCCCCCAATTTTGTTGATTTTCAACTTCACTGACGGTGACTTTACGAACTCAAAAGGTGACATTTCTCATCACTGATGGTGACTTAACGAACACTTATGCTAACTTTGCTGATAATTGATGAAAACTTTCCCCCCACTTATTATGATATTACCGATCAATGATTGTGACTTTACGAACACTGATGGTGACATTGCTCAACAATGATGGAGACTTTTCCCCCACAAATAAGGACTTTGCCGATCACTGATTGTGACTTTACCAAAACTAATTAAGATATGCTCATCACTGATGGTGACTTAAAGAACACCTTTGTTTACTTTGCTAATCACCGATGGATACTTTCCCCCCACTTATTATGACTTTGCCGATCAATGATTGTGACTTTACGAACACTGATAGTGACATTGCTCATCATTGATGAAAACTTTCCCCCCACTTATTATGATAAAATTCCGATCAATGATTGTGACTTTACGAACACTGATGGTGACATTGCTCATCAATGATGGAGACTTTTTCCCCACTAATAAGGACTTTGCCGATCACTGATTGTGACTTTAACAACACTAATGTTAACTTTGCTCATCACTAATGGAGACTTAGCCCCCAATTTTGTTGATTTTCAACTTCACTGACGGTGACTTTACGAACTCAAAAGGTGACATTTCTCATCACTGATGGTGACTTAACGAACACTTATGCTAACTTTGCTCATAATTGATGAAAACTTTCCCCCCACTTATTATGATATTACCGATCAATGATTGTGACTTTACGAACACTGATGGTGACATTGCTCAACAATGATGGAGACTTTTCCCCCACAAATAAGGACTTTGCCGATCACTGATTGTGACTTTAACAACACTAATGTTAACTTTGCTCATCACTAATGGAGACTTATCCCCCAATTTTGTTGATTTTCAACTTCACTGACGGTTACTTTACGAACTCAAAAGGTGACATTTCTCATCACTGATGGTGACTTAATGAACACCTATGCTAACTTTGCTCATAATTGATGAAAACTTTCCCCCCACTTTTTATGATCTTGCCGATCAATGATTGTGACTTTACGAACACTGATGGTGACATTGCTCATCAATGATGGAGACTTTTTCCCCACTAATAAGGACTTTGCCGATCACTGATTGTGACTTTAACAACACTAATGTTAACTTTGCTCATCACTAATGGAGACTTAGCCCCCAATTTTGTTGATTTTCAACTTCACTGACGGTGACTTTACGAACTCAAAAGGTGACATTTCTCATCACTGATGGTGATTTAACGAACACTAATGCTAACTTTGCCCATAATCGATGAAAACTTTCCCCCCACTTATTATGATATTGCCGATCAATGATTGTGACTTTACGAACACTGATGGTGACATTGCTCATCAATGATGGAGACTTTTCCCCCACAAATAAGGACTTTGCCGATCACTGATTGTGACTTTACCAAAACTAATTAAGATATGCTCATCACTGATGGTGACTTAAAGAACACTAATGTTTACTTTGCTCATCAGCGATGGATACTTTCCCCCCACTTATTATGACTTTGCCGATTAATGATTGTGACGTTAGGAACACTGATGGTGACTTTGCTCATCACTGATGGAGACTTTTCCCCAAATTATGTTGATTTTCCACTTCACTGACGGTGACTTTACGAACACAAAAGGTGACTTTGCTCATCACTAATGGTGACTTTCCCCCCTCTCATTATGACTTTGCCGATCACTGATGGTGACTTTGCCCCAAATTATGTTGATTTTGCACTCCACTGACTTTGACTTTACCACCACTAATGTTGACTTTGCACTTCACTGATGGTGACTTTTCCCCAACTAATAAGGACTTTGCCGATAACTGATGGTGACTTTGCCCCAAATTATGTAGATTTTTTACTTCACTGACGGTGACTTAACGAACGATTATGTTAATTTTGATCATCATTGATGGAGACTTTTCCCCAATTAATTAGGACTTTGCCGATCACTGATGGTGACTTTAACAATTCTAATGTTTACTTTGCGCATCACTGATGGAGACTTAGAACCCAATTATGTTGATATTCCACTTCACTGACGGTGACTGAACGAACACAAAAGGTGACTTTTCTCATCAATGATGGTGACATTGCCCCAACTTTTGTAGACTTTGCCAATCACTTCTGGTGACTGTACCAACACTAATGGTGACTTTGCTCATCACAAATGGAGACTTTCCCCACTCTGATTATGACTTTGCCGATCACTGATGGTGACTATGCCCCAAATTATGTTGATTTTGCACTTCACTGACTTTGACTTTACCACCACTAATGTTGACTTTGCACTTCACTGATGGTGACTTTTCCCCAACTAATAAGGACTTTGCCGATAACTGATGGTGACTTTGCCCCAAATTATGTAGATTTTTTACTTCACTGACGGTGACTTAACGAACGATTATGTTAATTTTGCTCATCATTGATGGAGACTTTTCCCCAATTAATTAGGACTTTGCCGATCACTGATGGTGACTTTAACAATACTAATGTTTACTTTGCGCATCACTGATGGAGACTTAGAACCCAATTATGTTGATATTCCACTTAACTGACGGTGACTTAACGAACACAAAAGGTGACTTTTCTCATCACTGATGGTGACATAGCCCCAACTTTTGTAGACTTTGCCAATCACTTCTGGTGACTTTACCAACACTAATGGTGACTTTGCTCATCACTAATGGAGACTTTCCCCCCTCTCATTATGACATTGCCGATCAATGATTGTGACTTTACGAACACTGCTGGTGACTTTGCTCATCACTGATGGAGTTTTTTCCCCCACAAATAAGGTATTTGCCGATCACTGATGGTGACTTTGCCCCAAATTATGATGATTTTGCACTTCACTGACTTTGACTTTACCACCACTAATGTTGACTTTGCACATCACTGATGGTGACTTTTCCCCAACTAATAAAGACTTTGCCGATCACTGATTGTGACTTTACCAAAACTAATTAAGATATGCTCATCACTGATGGAAACTTAAAGAACACCTTTGTTTACTTTGCTCATCACCGATGGATACTTTCCCCCCACTTATTATGACTTTGCCGATCAATGATTGTGACTTTACGAACACTGATGGTGACTTAAAGAACACCTTTGTTTACTTTGCTCATCACCGATGGATACTTTCCCCCCCCTTATTATGACTTTGCCGATCAATGATTGTGACTTTACGAACACTGATGGTGACTTAAAGAACACCTTTGTTTACTTTGCTCATCACCGATGGATACTTTCCCCCCACTTATTATGACTTTGCCGATCAATGATTGTGACTTTACGAACACTGATAGTGACATTGCTCATCATTGATGAAAAATTTCCCCCCACTTATTATGATAAAATTCCGATCAATGATTGTGACTTTACGAACACTGATGGTGACATTGCTCATCAATGATGGAGACTTTTTCCCCACTAATAAGGACTTTGCCGATCACTGATTGTGACTTTAACAACACTAATGTTAACTTTGCTCATCACTAATGGAGACTTAGCCCCCAATTTTGTTGATTTTCAACTTCACTGACGGTGACTTTACGAACTCAAAAGGTGACATTTCTCATCACTGATGGTGACTTAACGAACACTTATGCTAACTTTGCTCATAATTGATGAAAACTTTCCCCCCACTTATTATGATATTGCCGATCAATGATTGTGACTTTACGAACACTGATGGTGACATTGCTCAACAATGATGGAGACTTTTCCCCCACAAATAAGGACTTTGCCGATCACTGATTGTGACTTTAACAACACTAATGTTAACTTTGCTCATCACTAATGGAGACTTAGCCCCCAATTTTGTTGATTTTCAACTTCACTGACGGTTACTTTACGAACTCAAAAGGTGACATTTCTCATCACTGATGGTGACTTAATGAACACTTATGCTAACTTTGCTCATAATTGATGAAAACTTTCCCCCCACTTATTATGATATTGCCGATCAATGATTGTGACTTTACGAACACTGATGGTGACATTGCTCATCAATGATGGAGACTTTTTCCCCACTAATAAGGACTTTGCCGATCACTGATTGTGACTTTAACAACACTAATGTTAACTTTGCTCATCACTAATGGAGACTTAGCCCCCAATTTTGTTGATTTTCAACTTCACTGACGGTGACTTTACGAACTCAAAAGGTGACATTTCTCATCACTGATGGTGATTTAACGAACACTAATGCTAACTTTGCTCATAATCGATGAAAACTTTCCCCCCACTTATTATGATATTGCCGATCAATGATTGTGACTTTACGAACACTGATGGTGACATTGCTCATCAATGATGGAGACTTTTCCCCCACAAATAAGGACTTTGCCGATCACTGATTGTGACTTTAACAAAACTAATTAAGATATGCTTATCACTGATTGTGACTTAAAGAACACTAATGTTTACTTTGCTCATCAGCGATGGATACTTTCCCCCCACTTATTATGACTTTGCCGATTAATGATTGTGACGTTAGGAACACTGATGGTGACTTTGCTCATCACTGATGGAGACTTTTCCCCCACTAATAAGGACTTTGCCAACCACTGATGGTGACTTTGCCCCAAATTATGTTGATTTTCCACTTCACTGACGGTGACTTTACGAACACAAAAGGTGACTTTTCTCATCACTGATGGTGACATTGCCCCAACTTTTGTAGACTTTGCCAATCACTTCTGGTGACTTTACCAACACTAATGGTGACTTTGCTCATCACTAATTGAGACTTTCCCCCCTCTCATTATGACTTTGCCGATCACTGATGGTGACTTTGCCCCAAATTATGTTGATTTTGCACTTCACTGACTTTGACTTTACCACCACTAATGTTGACTTTGCACTTCACTGATGGTGACTTTTCCCCAACTAATAAGGACTTTGCCGATAACTGATGGTGACTTTGCCCCAAATTATGTAGATTTTTTACTTCACTGACGGTAACCTAACGAACGATTATGTTAATTTTGATCATCATTGATGGAGACTTTTCCGCAATTAATTAGGACTTTGCCGATCACTGATGGTGACTTTAACAATACTAATGTTTACTTTGCGCATCACTGATGGAGACTTAGAACCCAATTATGTTGATATTCCACTTCACTGACGGTGACTGAACGAACACAAAAGGTGACTTTTCTCATCACTGATGGTGACATTGCCCCAACTTTTGTAGACTTTGCCAATCACTTCTGGTGACTGTACCAACACTAATGGTGACTTTGCTCATCACAAATGGAGACTTTCCCCCCTCTCATTATGACTTTGCCGATCACTGATGGTGACTTTGCCCCAAATTATGTTGATTTTGCACTTCACTGACTTTGACTTTACCACCACTAATGTTGACTTTGCACTTCACTGATGGTGACTTTTCCCCAACTAATAAGGACTTTGCCGATAACTGATGGTGACTTTGCCCTAAATTATGTAGATTTTTTACTTCACTGACGGTGACTTAACGAACGCTTATGTTAATTTTGCTCATCATTGATGGAGACTTTTCCCCAATTAATTATGACTTTGCCGATCACTGATGGTGACTTTAACAATACTAATGTTTACTTTGCGCATCACTGATGGAGACTTAGAACCCAATTATGTTGATATTCCACTTAACTGACGGTGACTTAACGAACACAAAAGGTGACTTTTCTCATCACTGATGGTGACATTGCCCCAACTTTTGTAGACTTTGCCAATCACTTCTGGTGACTTTACCAACACTAATGGTGACTTTGCTCATCACTAATGGAGACTTTCCCCCCTCTCATTATGACTTTGCCGATCACTGATGGTGACTTTGCCCCAAATTATGTTGATTTTGCACTTCACTGACTTTGACTTTACCACCACTAATGTTGACTTTGCACTTCACTGATGGTGACTTTTCCCCAACTAATAAGGACTTTGCCGATAACTGATGGTGACTTTGCCCCAAATAATGTAGATTTTTTACTTCACTGACGGTGACTTAACGAACGATTATGTTAATTTTGCTCATCATTGATGGAGACTTTTCCCCAATTAATTAGGACTTTGCCGATCACTGATGGTGACTTTAACAATACTTATGTTTACTTTGCGCATCACTGATGGTGACTTTGCCCCAAATTATGTTGATTTTGCACTTCACTGACTTTGACTTTACCACCACTAATGTTGACTTTGCACTTCACTGATGGTGACTTTTCCCCAACTAATAAGGACTTTGCCGATAACTGATGGTGACTTTACGAACACAAAAGGTGACTTTTCTCATCACTGATGGTGACATTTCCCCCTCTCATTATGACTTTGCCGATCACTGATGGTGACTTTGCCCCAAATTATGTTGATTTTGCACTTCACTGACTTTGACTTTACCACCACTAATGTTGACTTTGCACTTCACTGATGGTGACTTTTCCCCAACTAATAAGGACTTTGCCGATAACTGATGGTGACTTTGCCCCAAATTATGTAGATTTTTTACTTCACTGACGGTGACTTAACGAACGATTATGTTAATTTTGCTCATCATTGATGGAGACTTTTCCCCAATTAATTAGGACTTTGCCGATCACTGATGGTGACTTTAACAATACTAATGTTTACTTTGCGCATCACTGATGGAGACTTAGAACCCAATTATGTTGATATTCCACTTAACTGACGGTGACTTAACGAACACAAAAGGTGACTTTTCTCATCACTGATGGTGACATTGCCCCAACTTTTGTAGACTTTGCCAATCACTTCTGGTGACTTTACCAACACTAATGGTGACTTTGCTCATCACTAATGGAGACTTTCCCCCCTCTCATTATGACATTGCCGATCAATGATTGTGACTTTACGAACACTGCTGGTGACTTTGCTCATCACTGATGGAGTTTTTTCCCCCACAAATAAGGACTTTGCCGATCACTGATGGTGACTTTGCCCCAAATTATGATGATTTTGCACTTCACTGACTTTGACTTTACCACCACTAATGTTGACTTTGCACATCACTGATGGTGACTTTTCCCCAACTAATAAGGACTTTGCCGATCACTGATTGTGACTTTACCAAAACTAATTAAGATATGCTCATCACTGATGGAAACTTAAAGAACACCTTTGTTTACTTTTCTCATCACCGATGGATACTTTCCCCCCACTTATTATGACTTTGCCGATCAATGATTGTGACTTTACGAACACTGATGGTGACTTAAAGAACACCTTTGTTTACTTTGCTCATCACCGATGGATACTTTCCCCCCACTTATTATGACTTTGCCGATCAATGATTGTGACTTTACGAACACTGATGGTGACTTAAAGAACACCTTTGTTTACTTTGCTCATCACCGATGGATACTTTCCCCCCACTTATTATGACTTTGCCGATCAATGATTGTGACTTTACGAACACTGATGGTGACATTGCTCATCAATGATGGAGACTTTTCCCCCACAAATAAGGACTTTGCCGATCACTGATTGTGACTTTAACAACACTAATGTTAACTTTTCTCATCACTGATGGAGACTTAAAGAACACTAATGTTTACTTTGCTCATCAGCGATGGATACTTTCCCCCCACTTATTATGACTTTGCCGATTAATGATTGTGACGTTAGGAACACTGATGGTAACTTTGCTCATCACTGATGGAGACTTTTCCCCCACTAATAAGGACTCTGCCAACCACTGATGGTGACTTTGCCCCAAATTATGTTGATTTTCCACTTCACTGACGGTGACTTTACGAACACAAAAGGTGACTTTTCTCATCACTAATGGTGACTTAACGAACACTTATCTTAACTTTGCTCATCATTGATGGATACTTTCCCCCCACTTATTTTGATATTGCCGATCAATGATTGTGACTTTACGAACACTGATGGTGACATTGCTCATCAATTATGGAGACTTTTCCCCCACAAACAAGGACTTTGCCGATCACTGATTGTGACTTTACCAAAACAAATTAAGATATGCTCATCACTGATGGTGACTTAAAGAACACTTATGTTTACTTTGCTCATCACCGATGGATACTTTCCCCCCACTTATTATCACTTTGCCGAACAATTATTGTGAATTTACGAACACTGATGGTGACTTTTTTAATCACTGATGGATTCTTTTCCCCTACTAATAAGGACTTTGCCAATCACTGATTGTGACTTTAACAACACTAATGTTAACTTTGCTCATCACTGATGGAGACATAGCCCCCAATTATGTTGATTTTCCAATTCACTGACGGTGACTTTACGAACACAAAAGGTGACTTTTCTCATCACTGATGGTGATATTGCCCCAGCTTTTGTAGACTTTGCCAATCACTTCTGGTGACTTTACCAACACTAATGGTGACTTTGCTCATCACAAATGGAGACTTTCCCCCCTCTCATTATGACTTTGCCGAACACTGATGGTGACTTTGCTCATCACTGATGGAGTTTTTTCCCCCACAAATAAGGACTTTGCCGATCACTGATTGTGACTTTACCAAAACAAATTAAGATATGCTCATCACTGATGGAGACTTAAAGAACACTTATGTTTACTTTGCTCATCACCGATGGATACTTTCCCCCCACTTATTATCACTTTGCCGAACAATTATTGTGAATTTACGAACACTAATGTTTACTTTGCTCATCACCGATGGAGACTTTATCCCTACTAATAAGGACTTTGCCGATCACTGATGGTGACTTTAACAACACTAATGAGGACTTGGATCATCATTGATGGTGACTTTGCCTTCACTTATGTTGACTTTGCCATTCACTGATGGTGACGTTACGAACACTAATGTTAACTTTGCTCATCAATGATGGTGACCTTACCACCACTAATGTATACTTTGCTCAACATTGGTAAAGACTTTGCCACCACTTAATTTGACCTTGCATTTCACTGATGGTGACTTTACGAACACTGATGGTGACTTTTCTCATCACTGATGGTGACTTAACGAACACTTATCTTTACTTTGCTCATCACCGATGGATACTTTCCCCCCTCTCATTATGACTTTGCCGATTAATGATCGTGACTTTAAGAACACTGATGGTGATTTTATTCATCACTGATGGTGACTTTGCTCATCACTGATGCAGACTTTGTCTCTTCTAATAATGACTTTGCCACCACTAATATTGACTTGACCCTTCACTCGTGGTGATATTACGAACACTTATGTTAACTTTGCTCATCACTGTAGTGACTTTGCCCCAAATATTGTTGATTTTCCACTTCACTGACGGTGACTTTACGAACACAAAAGGTGACTTTTCTCATCACTGATGGTGACTTAACGAACACTTATCTTTACTTTGCTCATCACCGATGGATACTTTCCCCCCTCTCATTATGACTTTGCCGATTAATGATCGTGACTTTAAGAACACTGATGGTGATTTTATTCATCACTGATTGTGACTTTACCAAAACTAATTGAGATATGCTCATCACTGATGGTGACTTAAAGAACACTAATGTTTACTTTGCTCATCACCGATGGATACTTCACCCCCACTTATTATGAATTTGCCGATCAATGATTGTGACTTTACGAACACTGATGGTGATTTTTTTTATCACTGATAGATCCTTTTCCCCCAGTAATAAGGACTTTGCCAATCACTGATTGTGACTTTAACAATACTAATGTTTACTTTGGGCATCACTGATGGAGACTTAGAACCCAATTATGTTGATTTTCCAATTCACTGACGTTGACTTTACGAACACAAAAGGTGACTTTTCTCATCACTGATGGTGATATTGCCCCAACTTTTGTAGACTTTGCCAATCACTTCTGGTGACTTTACCAACACTAATGGTGACTTTGCTCATCACAAATGGAGTTTTTCCCCTCTCTCATTATGACTTTGCCGAACACTGATGGTGACTTTGCTCATCACTGATGGAGTTTTTTCCCCCACAAATAAGGATTTTGCCGATCACTGATGGTGACTTTGCCCCAAATTATGTTGACTTTGCACATCACTGATGGTGACTTTTCCCCAACTAATAAGGACTTTGCCGATCACTGATGGTGACTTTGCCTCAAATTATGTAGATTTTTTACTTAACTGACGGTGACTTTACGAACACAAAAGGTGACTTTTCTCATCACTGATGGTGATATTCCCCCAGCTTTTGTAGACTTTGCCAATCACTTCCGGTGACTTTACCAACACTAATGGTGACTTTGCTCATCACAAATGGAGACTTTTCCCCCTCTCATTATGACTTTGCCGAACACTGATGGTGACTTTGCTCATCACTGATGGAGTTTTTTCCCCCACAAATAAGGACTTTGCCGATCACTGATTGTGACTTTACCAAAACAAATTAAGATATGCTCATCACTGATGGTGACTTAAAGAACACTTATGTTTACTTTGCTCATCACCGATGGATACTTTCCCCCCACTTATTATCACTTTGCCGAACAATTATTGTGAATTTACGAACACTAATGTTTACTTTGCTCATCACCGATGGAGACTTTATCCCCACTAATAAGGACTTTGCCGATCACTGATGGTGACTTTAACAACACTAATGAGGACTTGGATCATCATTGATGGTGACTTTGCCTTCACTTATGTTGACTTTGCCATTCACTGACGGTGACGTTACGAACACTAATGTTAACTTTGCTCATCAATGATGGTGACCTTACCACCACTAATGTATACTTTGCTCAACATTGGTAAAGACTTTGCCACCACTTAATTTGACCTTGCATTTCACTGATGGTGACTTTACGAACACTGATGGTGACTTTGCTCATCACTGATGCAGACTTTGTCTCTTCTAATAATGACTTTGCCACCACTAATATTGACTTGACCCTTCACTGATGGTGACATGACGAACACTTATGTTAACTTTGCTCATCACTGTAGTGACTTTGCCCCAAATTATGTAGATTTTCTACTTCACTGACGGTGACTTAACGAACACTTTTGTTTATTTTGCTCATCATTGATGGAGACTTTTCCCCAATTAATTAGGACTTTGCCGATCACTGATGGTGACTTTAACAATACTAAGGTTTACTTTGCGCATCACTGATGGAGACTTTATCCCCACTAATAAGGACTTTGCCGATCACTGATGGTGACTTTAACAACACTAATGAGGACTTGGATCATCATTGATGGTGACTTTGCCTTCACTTATGTTGACTTTGCCATTCACTGATGGTGACGTTACGAACACTAATGTTAACTTTGCTCATCAATGATGGTGACTTTACCCCCACTAATGTATACTTTGCTCATCACTGGTAATGACTTTGCCACCACTTAATTTGACCTTGCATTTCACTGATGGTGACGTGACGAACACTTATGTTAACTTTGCTCATCACTGTAGTGACTTTGCCCCAAATTATGTTGATTTTCCACTTCACTGACGGTGACTTTACGAACACAAAAGGTGACTTTTCACATCACTGATGGTGACGTGACGAACACTTATGTTAACTTTGCTCATCACTGTAGTGACTTTGCCCCAAATTATGTTGATTTTCCACTTCACTGACGGTGACTTTACGAACACAAAAGGTGACTTTTCACATCACTGATGGTGACTTAACGAACACTTATCTTAACTTTGCTCATCACCGATGGATACTTTTCCCCCTCTCATTATGACTTTGCCGATTAATGATCGTGACTTTAAGAACACTGATGGTGATTTTATTAATCACTGATGGAGACTTTTCCCCCGCAAATAAGGACTTTGCCGATCACTGATTGTGACTTTACCAAAACTAATTGAGATATGCTCATCACTGATGGTGACTTAAAGAACACTAATGTTTACTTTGCAGATCACCGATGGATACTTTCCCCCCACTTATTATGACTTTGCCGATCAATGATTGTGACTTTACGAACACTGATGGTGACTTTTTTAATCACTGATGGATCCTTTTCCCCCACTAATTAGGACTTTGCCAATCACTGATTGTAACTTTAACAACACTAATGTTAACTTCGCTAATCACTGATGGAGACATAGCCCCCAATTATGTTGATTTTCCAATTCACTGACGGTGACTTTACGAACACAAAAGGTGACTTTTCTCATCACTGATGGTGACATTGCCCCAACTTTTGTAGACTTTGCCAATCACTTCTGGTGACTTTACCAACACTAATGGTGACTTTGCTCATCACTAATGGAGACTTTCCCCCCTCTCATTATGACTTTGCCGATCACTGATGGTGACTTTGCCTTAAATTATGTTTATTTTGCACTTCACTGACTTTGACTTTACCACCACTAATGTTGACTTTGCACATCACTGATGGTGACTTTTCCCCAACTAATAAGGACTTTGCCGATCACTGATGGTGACTTTGCCCCAAATTATGTAGATTTTCTACTTCACTGACGGTGACTTAACGAACACTTATGTTAATTTTGCTCATCATTGATGGAGACTTTTCCCCAATTAATTAGGACTTTGCCGATCACTGATGGTGACTTTAACAATACTAAGGTTTACTTTGCGCATCACTGATGGAGACTTTATCCCCACTAATAAGGACTTTGCCGATCACTGATGGTGACTTTAACAACACTAATGAGGACTTGGATCATCATTGATGGTGACTTTGCCTTCACTTATGTTGACTTTGCCATTCACTGATGGTGACGTTACGAACACTAATGTTAACTTTGCTCATCAATGATGGTGACTTTACCCCCACTAATGTATACTTTGCTCATCACTGGTAATGACTTTGCCACCACTTAATTTGACCTTGCATTTCACTGATGGTGACGTGACGAACACTTATGTTAACTTTGCTCATCACTGTAGTGACTTTGCCCCAAATTATGTTGATTTTCCACTTCACTGACGGTGACTTTACGAACACAAAAGGTGACTTTTCACATCACTGATGGTGACTTAACGAACACTTATCTTAACTTTGCTCATCACCGATGGATACTTTTCCCCCTCTCATTATGACTTTGCCGATTAATGATCGTGACTTTAAGAACACTGATGGTGATTTTATTAATCACTGATGGAGACTTATCCCCCGCAAATAAGGACTTTGCCGATCACTGATTGTGACTTTACCAAAACTAATTGAGATATGCTCATCACTGATGGTGACTTAAAGAACACTAATGTTTACTTTGCTGATCACCGATGGATACTTTCCCCCCACTTATTATGACTTTGCCGATCAATGATTGTGACTTTACGAACACTGATGGTGACTTTTTTAATCACTGATGGATCCTTTTCCCCCACTAATTAGGACTTTGCCAATCACTGATTGTAACTTTAACAACACTAATGTTAACTTTGCTAATCACTGATGAAGACATAGCCCCCAATTATGTTGATTTTCCAATTCACTGACGGTGACTTTACGAACACAAAAGGTGACTTTTCTCATCACTGATGGTGACATTGCCCCAACTTTTGTAGACTTTGCCAATCACTTCTGGTGACTTTACCAACACTAATGGTGACTTTGCTCATCACTAATGGAGACTTTCCCCCCTCTCATTATGACTTTGCCGATCACTGATGGTGACTTTGCCTTAAATTATGTTTATTTTGCACTTCACTGACTTTGACTTTACCACCACTAATGTTGACTTTGCACATCACTGATGGTGACTTTTCCCCAACTAATAAGGACTTTGCCGATCACTGATGGTGACTTTGCCCCAAATTATGTAGATTTTCTACTTCACTGACGGTGACTTAACGAACACTTATGTTAATTTTGCTCATCATTGATGGAGACTTTTCCCCAATTAATTAGGACTTTGCCGATCACTGATGGTGACTTTAACAATACTAAGGTTTACTTTGCGCATCACTGATGGAGACTTTATCCCCACTAATAAGGACTTTGCCGATCACTGATGGTGACTTTAACAACACTAATGAGGACTTGGATCATCATTGATGGTGGCTTTGCCTTCACTTATGTTGACTTTGCCATTCACTGATGGTGACGTTACGAACACTAATGTTAACTTTGCTCATCAATGATGGTGACTTTACCCCCACTAATGTATACTTTGCTCATCACTGGTAATGACTTTGCCACCACTTAATTTGACCTTGCATTTCACTGATGGTGACGTGACGAACACTTATGTTAACTTTGCTCATCACTGTAGTGACTTTGCCCCAAATTATGTTGATTTTCCACTTCACTGACGGTGACTTTACGAACACAAAAGGTGACTTTTCACATCACTGATGGTGACTTAACGAACACTTATCTTAACTTTGCTCATCACCGATGGATACTTTTCCCCCTCTCATTATGACTTTGCCGATTAATGATCGTGACTTTAAGAACACTGATGGTGATTTTATTAATCACTGATGGAGACTTTTCCCCCGCAAATAAGGACTTTGCCGATCACTGATTGTGACTTTACCAAAACTAATTGAGATATGCTCATCACTGATGGTGACTTAAAGAACACTAATGTTTACTTTGCTGATCACCGATGGATACTTTCCCCCCACTTATTATGACTTTGCCGATCAATGATTGTGACTTTACGAACACTGATGGTGACTTTTTTAATCACTGATGGATCCTTTTCCCCCACTAATTAGGACTTTGCCAATCACTGATTGTAACTTTAACAACACTAATGTTAACTTTGCTAATCACTGATGAAGACATAGCCCCCAATTATGTTGATTTTCCAATTCACTGACGGTGACTTTACGAACACAAAAGGTGACTTTTCTCATCACTGATGGTGACATTGCCCCAACTTTTGTAGACTTTGCCAATCACTTCTGGTGACTTTACCAACACTAATGGTGACTTTGCTCATCACTAATGGAGACTTTCCCCCCTCTCATTATGACTTTGCCGATCACTGATGGTGACTTTGCCCCAAATTATGTTGATTTTTCACTTCACTGACTTTGACTTTACCACCACTAATGTTGACTTTGCACTTCACTGATGGTGACTTTTCCCCAACTAATAAGGACTTTGCCGATCACTGATGGTGACTTTGCCCCGAATTATGTAGATTTTTTACTTCACTGACGGTGACTTAACGAACACTTATGTTAATTTTGCTCATCATTGATGGAGACTTTTCCCCAATTAATTAGGACTTTGCCGATCACTGATGGTGACTTTAACAATACTAATGTATACTTTGCTCATCACTGGTAATGACTTTGCAACCACTTAATTTGACCTTGCATTTCACTGATGGTGACTTTACGAACACTGATGGTGACTTTGCTCATCACTGATGCAGACTTTGTCTCTTCTAATAATGATTCGCAACCACTAATATTGACTTGACCCTTCACTGATGGTGACATGACGAACACTTATGTTAATTTTGCTCATCACTATAGTGACTTTGCCCCAAATTATGTTGATTTTCCACTTCAATGACGGTGACTTTACGAACACAAAAGGTGACTTTTCTCATCACTGATGGTGACTTAACGAACACTTATCTTAACTTTGCTCATCACCGATGGGTACTTTTCCCCCTCTCATTATGACTTTGCCGATTAATGATCGTGACTTTAAGAACACTGATAGTGATTTTATTCATCACTGATGGAGACTTTTCCCCGCAAATAAGGACTTTGCCGATCACTGATTGTGACTTTACCAAAACTAATTGAGATATGCTCATCAATGATACTGACTTAAAGAACACTAATGTTTACTTTGCTCATCACCGATGGATACTTTCCCCCCACTTATTATGACTTTGCCGATCAATGATTGTGACTTTACGAACACTGATGGTGACTTTTTTAATCACTGATGGATCCTTTTCCCCCACTAATAAGGACTTTGCCAATCACTGATTGTAACTTTAACAACACTAATGTTAACTTTGCTAATCACTGATGGAGACATAGCCCCCAATTATGTTGATATTCCACTTCACTGACGGTGACTGAACGAACACTAAAGGTGACTTTTCTCATCACTGATGGTGACATTGCCCCAACTTTTGTAGACTTTGCCAATCACTTCTGGTGACTTTACCAACACTAATGGTGACTTTGCTCATCACAAATGGAGACTTTCCCCCCTCTCATTATGACTTTGCCGATCACTGATGGTGACTTTGCCCCAAATTATGTTGATTTTCCACTTCACTGACGGTGACTTTACGAACACAAAAGGTGACTTTTCTCATCACTGATGGTGACTTAACGAACACTTATCTTAACTTTGCTCATCACCGATGGATACTTTCCCCCCTCTCATTATGACTTTGCCGATTAATGATCGTGACTTTAAGAACACTGATGGTGATTTTATTCATCACTGATGGAGACTTTTCCCCCACTAATAAGGACTTTGCCAATCACTGATTGTAACTTTAACAACACTAATGTTAACTTTGCTAATCACTGATGGAGACCTAGCCCCCAATTATGTTGATTTTCCAATTCACTGACGGTGACTTTACGAACACAAAAGGTGACTTTTCTCATCACTGATGGTGACATTGCCCCAACTTTTGTAGACTTTGCCAATCACTTCTGGTGACTTTACCAACACTAATGGTTACTTTGCTCATCACGAATGGAGACTTTCCCCCCTCTCATTATGACTTTGCCGATCACTGATGGTGACTTTGCCCCAAATTATGTTGACTTTGCACTTCACTGATGGTGACTTTTCCCCAACTAATAAGGACTTTGCCGATAACTGATGGTGACTTTGCCCCAAATTATGTAGATTTTTTACTTCACTGACTGAGACTAAACGAACGCTTATGTTAATTTTGCTCATCATTGATGGAGACTTTTCCCCAATTAATTAGGACTTTGCCGATCACTGATGGTGACTTTAACAATACTAATGTTTACTTTGCGCATCACTGATGGAGACTTAAAACCCAATTATGTTGATATTCCACTTCACTGACGGTGACTGAACGAACACAAAAGGTGACTTTTCTCATCACTGATGGTGACATTGCCCCAACTTTTATAGACTTTGCCAATCACTTCTGGTGACTTTACCAACACTAATGGTGACTTTGCTCATCACAAATGGAGACTTTCCCCCCTCTCATTATGACTTTGCCGATCACTGATGGTAACTTTGCCCCAAATTATGTTGATTTTCCACTTCACTGACGGTGACTTTATTAACACAAAAGGTGACTTTTCTCATCACTGATGGTGACTGAACGAACACTTATAATAACTTTGCTCATCACCGATGGATACTTTCCCCGCTCTCATTATGACTTTGCCGATTAATGACCGTGACTTTAAGAACACTGATGGTGATTTTATTCATCACTGATGAAGACTTTTCCCCCGCAAATAAGGACTTTGCCGATCACTGATTGTGACTTTACCAAAACTAATTGAGATATGCTCATCACTGATGGTGACTTAACGAACACTTATCTTAACTTTGCTCATCACCGATGGATACTTTCCCCCCTCTCATTTTGACTTTGCCGATTAATGATCGTGACTTTAAGAACACTGATGATGATTTTGGTCATCATTGATGGTGACTTTGCCTTCAATTATGTTGACTTTCCCCTTCAATGATGGTGACGTTTCGAACACTAATGTTAACTTTGCCCTTCACTGATGGTGACTTAACGAACCCTTATGTAAACTTTGCTCATCACCGATGGATACTTTCCCTCCCCTCATCATGACTTTGCCGATCCATGATTGTGACTACAAGAACACTGATGGTGACTTTGCTCATCACTGATGGAGACTTTTCCCCCACTCATTATGACTTTGCCGATCAATGATGGTGACTTTACGAACACTGATGGTGACTTTGTTCATCACTGATGAAGACCTTTCCCCCACTAATAAGGACTTTGCCGATCACTGATTGTGACTTTAACAACACTAATGATGACTTTGATTATCATTGATGGTGACTTTGCCCCCACTTATGTAGACTTTTCTCAGAACTAGTTGTGACTTTGCCCCCAATTATGTAGACTTTTCTCAGAACTAGTGGTGACTTTGCCCCCACCTTTGTAGACTTTGCCAATCACTTCTAGTGACTCAACCAACACTAATTTTGACCTTGTTCTTCACTGATGGAGACTTTTCCCCCACTAATAAGGACTTTGCCGATCACTGATGGTGACTTTAACAACATTAATGATGATTTTGATCATCATTGATGGTGACTTTGCCTTCAATTATGTTGACTTTCCCCTTCAATGATGGTGACGTTTCGAACACTAATGTTAACTTTGCCCTTCACTGATGGTGACTTAACGAACACTTATGTAAACTTTGCTCATCACCGATGGATACTTTCCCTCCCCTCATCATGACTTTGCCGATCCATGATTGTGACTACAAGAACACTAATTTTGACTTTGCTCATCATTGATGGATACTTTCCCCCTACTCATTATGACTTTGCCGATCAATGATTGTGACTTAACGAACACTGATGGTGACTTTGCTAATCACTGATGGAGACTTTGTCTCTTCTTAAAATGAATTTGCCCCCACTTATGTTGATTCTACTCATCACTGATTTTGACTTTGCTACCACTAATATTGACTTTGCCATTCAATTATGTTGACTTTGCCCTTTAATGATGGTGACGTTACGAACACTAATGTTAACTTTGCCCTTCACTGATGGTGACTTAACGAACACTGACGGTGACTATTCTCATCACTGATGCAGACTTTGTCTCTTCTAATAGTGAATTTGCTACCACTTATGTTGACTCTACTCATCACTGATTTTGACTTTGCTTCCACTAATATTGACTTTGCCCTTCAATTATGTTGACTTTGCCCTTCAATGATGGTGACTTTACGAACACTAATGTTAACTTTGCACTTCACTGATGGTGACCTAACGAACACTTATGTAAACTTTGCTCATCACTGTAGTGACTTTGCCCCAAACTATGTTGATTTTGCACTTCACTGATGGTGACTTCACGATACCTAAAGGAAACTTTGCTCAACACCGATGGATACTTTCACCCAATCATTATGACTTTGCATATCAATGATGGAGACTTTTCTCCCACTAATAAGGACTTTGCCGATCACTGATGGTGACTTTAATAACACTAATGATGACTTTGATTATCATTGATGGTGACTTTGCCCCCACTTATGTAGACTTTTCTCAGAACTAGTTGTGACTTTGCCCCCAATTATGTAGACTTTTCTCAGAACTAGTGGTGACTTTGCCCCCACCTTTGAAGACTTTGCCAATCACTTCTAGTGACTCAACCAACACTAATTTTGACTTTGTTCTTCACTGATGGAGACTTTTCCCCCACTAATAAGGACTTTGCCGATCACTGATGGTGACTTTAACAACATTAATGATGATTTTGATCATCATTGATGGTGACTTTGCCTTCAATTATGTTGACTTTCCCCTTCAATGATGGTGACGTTTCGAACACTAATGTTAACTTTGCCCTTCACTGATGGTGACTTAACGAACACTTATGTAAACTTTGCTCATCACCGATGGATACTTTCCCTCCCCTCATCATGACTTTGCCGATCCATGATTGTGACTACAAGAACACTGATGGTGACTTTGCTCATCACTGATGGAGACTTTTCCCCCACTCATTATGACTTTGCCGATCAATGATGGTGACTTTAAGAACACTGATGGTGACTTTGTTCATCACTGATGAAGACCTTTCCCCCACTAATAAGTACTTTGCCGATCACTGATTGTGACTTTAACAACACTAATGATGACTTTGATCATCATTGATGGTGACTTTGCCTTCATTATGTTGACTTTGCCATTCAATGATGGTGACGTTACGAACACTTATGTTAACTTTGCCCTTCATTGATGGTGACTTAACGAACACTTATGTAAACTTTGCTCATCACTGTAGTGACTTTGCCCCAAACTATGTCGATTTTGCACTTCACTGATGGTGACTTTACGAACACTAAAGGAAATTCTGCTCATCACCGACTGATACTTTCCCCCCCCTCATCATGACTTTGCCGATCCATGATTGTGACTACAAGAACACTGATGGTGACTTTGCTCATCACTGATGGAGACTTTTCCCCCACTCATTATGACTTTGCCGATCAATGATGGTGACTTTAAGAACACTGATGGTGACTTTGCTCATCACTGATGGAGACTTTACCAAAACTAATTAATATATGCTCATCACTGATCGTGACTAAAAGAACACTAATGTTTACTTTGCTCATCACCGATGGAGTTTTATCACCCACTAATAAGGACTTTGCCGATCACTGATGGTGACTTTGCCACAAATTATGTTGATTTTGCACTTCACTGACTTTGACTTTACAACCACTAATGTTGACTTTGCACATCACTGATGGTGACTTTGCCCCAAATTATGATGATTTTATACTTCACTGACGGTGACTTAACGAACACTTATGTTAATTTTGCTCATCATTGATGGAGACTTTTCCCCAATTAATTAGGACTTTGCCGATCACTGATGGTGACTTTAACAATACTAATGTTTACTTTGCGCATCACTGATGGAGACTTAGACCCCAATTATGTTGATTTTTTACTTCACTGACGGTGACATTACGAAAACAAAAGGTGACTTTTCTCATCACTGATAGTGAGATTGCCCCAATTTTTGTAGACTTTGCCAATCACTCCTGGTGACTTTACCAACACTAATGGTTACTTTGCTCATCACTAATGGAGACTTTCCCCCCTCTCATTATGGCTTTGCCGAACACTGATGGTGACTTTGCTCATCACTGATGGAGTTTTTTCCCCCACAAATAAGGACTTTGCCGATCATTGATGGAGACTTTTCCCCAATTAATTAGGACTTTGCCGATCACTGATGGTGATTTTAACAATACTAATGTTTACTTTGCGCATCACTGATGGAGACTTAGACCCCAATTATGTTGATTTTCCACTTCACTGTTGGTGACTTTACGAACACAAAAGGTTACTTTTCTCATCACTGATGGAGAATTTCCTTCCTCTCATTATGACTTTGCCGAACACTGATCGTGACTTTGCTCGTCACTGATGGAGTTTTTTCCCCCACAAATAAGGACTTTGCCGATCACTGATAGTGACTTTGCCCCAAATTATGTTGATTTTTTACTTCACTGACGGAGACTTCACGAAAACAAAAGGTGACTTTTCTCATCACTGATGGTGACATTGCCCTAAATTTTGAAGACTTTGCCAATAACTCCTGGTGACTTTTCCAACACTAATGGTTACTTTGCTCATCACTAATGGAGACTTTCCCCCCTCTCATTATGACTTTGCCGATCAATGATTGTGACTTAACGAACACTGATGGTGACTTTGCTCATCACTGATGGTGTGTTTGCCCAAAATAATGTTAATTTTACAATTCACTGGCTTTGACTTTACCACCACTAATGTTGACTTTGCACTTCACTAATGGTGACTTTGCCCCCAATAATTTAGACTTTTCTCAGAAGTAGTAGTGTTTTTGCCCCCACTTTTGTAGACTTTGCCAATCACTTCTGGTGACTTTAACAACACAAATGGTAAGTCTGCTCATCATTGATTGTGACTTTTACAAAACTAATGGTGACTTGGCTTATCATTGATGCTGTCTTTAACCACACTAGTGGTGACTTTACCAACACTAATGGTGACTTTGCTCATCACTGTAGTGATTTTGCCCCAAATTATGTTGATTTTGCACATCACTGATGGTGACTTTACGAAAACTAAAGGAAACTTTCCTCATCACCGATGGATACTTTCCCCCACTCATTATGACTTTGCCGATTAATTATGGTAACTTTACGAACACTTATGTAGACTTTTCTCATAACTAGTGGTGACTTTGCCCCCACTTTTGAAGACTTTGCCAATCACTTCTGGTGACTTTAACAACACAAATGGTAAGTCTGCTCATCATTGATTGTGACTTTTACAAAACTAATGGTGACTTGGCTTATCATTGATGCTGTCTTTAACCACACTAGTGGTGACTTTACCAACACTAATGGTGACTTTGCTCATCACTGTAGTGATTTTGCCCCAAATTATGTTGATTTTGCACATCACTGATGGTGACTTTACGAAAACTAAAGGAAACTTTCCTCATCACCGATGGATACTTTCCCCCACTCATTATGACTTTGCCGATTAATTATGGTAACTTTACGAACACTTATGTAGACTTTTCTCATAACTAGTGGTGACTTTGCCCCCACTTTTGAAGACTTTGCCAATCACTTCTGGTGACTTTAACAACACAAATGGTAAGTCTGCTCATCATTGATTGTGACTTTTACAAAACTAATGGTGACTTGGCTTATCATTGATGCTGTCTTTAACCACACTAGTGGTGACTTTACCAACACTAATGGTGACTTTGCTCATCACTGTAGTGATTTTGCCCCAAATTATGTTGATTTTTTACTTCACTGACGGAGACTTCACGAAAACAAAAGGTGACTTTTCTCATCACTGATGGTGACATTGCCCTAAATTTTGAAGACTTTGCCAATAACTCCTTGTGACTTTTCCAACACTAATGGTTACTTTGCTCATCACTAATGGAGACTTTCCCCCCTCTCATTATGACTTTGCCGATCAATGATTGTGACTTAACGAACACTGATGGTGACTTTGCTCATCACTGATGGTGTATTTGCCCAAAATAATGTTAATTTTACAATTCACTGGCTTTGACTTTACCACCACTAATGTTGACTTTGCACTTCACTAATGGTGACTTTGCCCCCAATAATTTAGACTTTTCTCAGAAGTAGTAGTGTTTTTGCCCCCACTTTTGTAGACTTTGCCAATCACTTCTGGTGACTTTAACAACACAAATGGTAAGTCTGCTCATCATTGATTGTGACTTTGACAAAACTAATGGTGACTTGGCTTATCATTGATGCTGTCTTTAACCACACTAGTGGTGACTTTACCAACACTAATGGTGACTTTGCTCATCACTGTAGTGATTTTGCCCCAAATTATGTTGATTTTGCACATCACTGATGGTGACTTTACGAAAACTAAAGGAAACTTTCCTCATCACCGATGGATACTTTCCCCCACTCATTATGACTTTGCCGATTAATGATGGTAACTTTACGAACACTTATGTAGACTTTTCTCATAACTAGTGGTGACTTTGCCCCCACTTTTGAAGACTTTGCCAATCACTTCTGGTGACTTTAACAACACAAATGGTAAGTCTGCTCATCATTGATTGTGACTTTTACAAAACTAATGGTGACTTGGCTTATCATTGATGCTGTCTTTAACCACACTAGTGGTGACTTTACCAACACTAATGGTGACTTTGCTCATCACTGTAGTGATTTTGCCCCAAATTATGTTGATTTTTTACTTCACTGACGGAGACTTCACGAAAACAAAAGGTGACTTTTCTCATCACTGATGGTGGCATTGCCCTAAATTTTGAAGACTTTGCCAATAACTCCTGGTGACTTTTCCAACACTAATGGTTACTTTGCTCATCACTAATGGAGACTTTCCCCCCTCTCATTATGACTTTGCCGATCAATGATTGTGACTTAACGAACACTGATGGTGACTTTGCTCATCACTGATGGTGTATTTGCCCAAAATAATGTTAATTTTACAATTCACTGGCTTTGACTTTACCACCACTAATGTTGACTTTGCACTTCACTAATGGTGACTTTGCCCCCAATAATTTAGACTTTTCTCAGAAGTAGTAGTGTTTTTGCCCCCACTTTTGTAGACTTTGCCAATCACTTCTGGTGACTTTAACAACACAAATGGTAAGTCTGCTCATCATTGATTGTGACTTTTACAAAACTAATGGTGACTTGGCTTATCATTGATGCTGTCTTTAACCACACTAGTGGTGACTTTACCAACACTAATGGTGACTTTGCTCATCACTGTAGTGATTTTGCCCCAAATTATGTTGATTTTGCACATCACTGATGGTGACTTTACGAAAACTAAAGGAAACTTTGCTCATCACCGATGGATACTTTCCCCCACTCATTATGACTTTGCCGATTATTGATGGTAACTTTACGAACACTTATGTAGACTTTTCTCATAACTAGTGGTGACTTAGCCCCCACTTTTGAAGACTTTGCCAATTACTTCTGGTGAATTTAACAAAACTAATCTTGACTTTGCTCATCACTAATGGCTACTTTAACAACACTAATGATGACTTTGATCATCATTGATGATTATTTGGCCCCACTTATGTTGACTTTTCCCTTCACTTCTGGTGACTTTACCAACACAAATGGTGACTTTGCTCATCACTAATGGAGACTATCCCCCCTCCCATTATGACTTTGCCGATCTATGATTGTGACTTAACGAACACTGATGGTAACTTTGCTAATCACTGATGGAGACTTTTCCTCCACTCATTATGACTTTAACGATCAATGATGGTGACTTTAAGAACACAAAAGGTGACTTTTCTCATCACTGATGGTGACATTGCCCCAACTTTTGTAGACTTTGCCAATCACTTCTGGTGACTTTACCAACACTAATGTTGACTTTGCTCAGCACTAATGGAGACTTTCCCCCCTCTCATTATGACTTTGCCGATCAATGATTGTAACTTTACGAACACTGATGGTAACTTTGCTAATCACTGATGGAGACTTTTCCTCCACTCATTATGATTTTAACGATCAATGATGGTGACTTTACGAACCCTGATGGTGACTTTGCTCATCACTGATGGTTACTTTGCCACCACTTATTTTGACCTTGCATTTCACTGATGGTCACTTAACGAACACTAATTTTGGCTTTGCTCAACATTGATGGACACTTTGTACCCACTAATAATAACTTTTCCGATCAATGATGGTTACTTTACGAACACTGAAGGAAACTTTGCTCAACACCGATGGATACTTTCACCCACTCATTATGACTTTGCATATCAATGATGGAGACTTTTCTCCCACTAATAAGGACTTTGCCGATCACTGATGGTGACTTTAATAACACTAATGATGAATTTGATTATCATTGATGGTGACATTGCTCCCACTTATGTAGACTTTTCTCAGAACTAGTTGTGACTTTGCCCCCAATTATGTAGACTTTTCTCAGAACTAGTGGTGACTTTGCCCCCACCTTTGTAGACTTTGCCAATCACTTCGAGTGACTCAACCAACACTAATTTTGACTTTGTTCTTCACTGATGGAGACTTTTCCCCCACTAATAAGGACTTTGCCGATCACTGATGGTGACTTTAACAACATTAATGATGATTTTGATCATCATTGATGGTGACTTTGCCTTCAATTATGTTGACTTTCCCCTTCAATGATGGTGACGTTTCGAACACTAATGTTTACTTTGCCCTTCACTGATGGTGACTTTTCCCCCACTCATTATGACTTTGCCGATCAATGATGGTGACTTTACGAACACTGATGGTGACTTTGTTCATCACTGATGAAGACCTTTCCCCCACTAATAAGGACTTAGCCGATCACTGATTGTGACTTTAACAACACTAATGATGACTTTGATCATCATTGATGGTGACTTTGCCTTCATTATGTTGACTTTGCCATTCAATGATGGTGACGTTACGAACACTTATGTAAACTTTGCTCATCACTGTAGTGACTTTGCCCCAAACTATGTTGATTTTGCACTTCACTGATGGTGACTTTACGAAAACTAAAGGAAACTTTGCTCAACACCGATGGATACTTTCCCCCACTCATTATGACTTTGCATATCAATGATGGAGACTTTTCTCCCACTGATAAGGACTTTGCCGATCACTGATGGTGACTTTAACAACACTAATGATGACTTTGATCATCATTGATGGTGACTTTGCCTTCATTAAGTTGACTTTGCCATTCAATGATGGATACTTTCCCTCCCCTCATCATGACTTTGCCGATCCATGATTGTGACTACAAGAACACTGATGGTGACTTTGCTCATCACTGATGGAGACTTTTCCCCCACTCATTATGACTTTGCCGATCAATGATGGTGACTTTACGAACACTGATGGTGACTTTGTTCATCACTGATGAAGACCTTTCCCCCACTAATAAGGACTTTGCCGATCACTGATTGTGACTTTAACAACACTAATGATGACTTTGATCATCATTGATGGTGACTTTGCCTTCATTATGTTGACTTTGCCATTCAATGATGGTGACGTTACGAACACTTATGTAAACTTTGCTCATCACTGTAGTGACTTTGCCCCAAACTATGTTGATTTTGCACTTCACTGATGGTGACTTTACGAACACTAAAGGAAACTCTGCTCAACACCGATGGATACTTTCCCCCACTCATTATGACTTTGCATTTCAATGATGGAGACTTTTCTCCCACTAATAAGGACTTTGCCGATCACTGATGGTGACTTTAATAACACTAATGATGACTTTGATTATCATTGATGGTGACTTTGCCCCCACTTATGTAGACTTTTCTCAGAACTAGTGGTGACTTTGCCCCCAATTATGTAGACTTTTCTCAGAACTAGTGGTGACTTTGCCCCCACCTTTGTAGACCTTGCCAATCACTTCTAGTGACTCAACCAACACTAATTTTGACTTTGTTCTTCACTGATGGAGACTTTTCCCCCACTTATAAGGACTTTGCCGATCACTGATGGTGACTTTAACAACACTAATGATGATTTTGATCATCATTGATGGTGACTTTGCCTTCAATGATGGTGACGTTTCGAACACTAATGTTAACTTTGCCATTCACTGATGGTGACTTAACGAACACTTATGTAAACTTTGCACATCACTGTAGTGACTTTGCCCCAAACTATGTCGATTTTGCACTTCACTGATGGTGACTTTACGAACACTAAAGGAAATTCTGCTCATCACCGACTGATAATTTCCCCCCCCTCATCATGACTTTGCCGATCCATGATTGTGACTGCAAGAACACTGATGGTGACTTTGCTCATCACTGATGGAGACCTTTCCCCCACAAATAAGGACTTTGCCGATCACTGATTGTGACTTTACCAAAACTAATTAATATATGCTCATCACTGATCGTGACTAAAAGAACACTAATGTTTACTTTGCTCATCACCGATGGAGTTTTATCACCCACAAATAAGGACTTTGCCGATCACTGATGGTGACTTTGCCACAAATTATGTTGTTTTTGCACATCACTGACTTTGACTTTACCACCACTAATGTTGACTTTGCACATCACTGATGGTGACTTTGCCCCAAATTATGTTGATTTTTTACTTCACTGACGGTGACATTACGAAAACAAACGGTGACTTTTCTCATCACTGATAGTGACATTGCCCCAATTTTTGTAGACTTTGCCTATCACTCCTGGTGACTTTACCAACACTAATGGTTACTTTGCTCATCACTAATGGAGACTTTCCCCCCTCTCATTATGACTTTGCCGAACACTGATGGTGACTTTGCTCATCACTGATGGAGTTTTTTCCCCCACAAATAAGGACTTTGCCGATCATTGATGGAGACTTTTCCCCAATTAATTAGGACTTTGCCGATCACTGATGGTGACTTTAACAATACTAATGTTTACTTTGCGCATCACTGATGGAGACTGAGACCCCAATTATGTTGATTTTCCACTTCACTGACGGTGACTTTACGAACACAAAAGGTTACTTTTCTCATCACTGATGGTGACATTGCCCAAATTTTTGTAGACTTTGCCAATCACTCCTTGTGACTTTACCAACATTAATGGTTACTTTGCTCATCACTAATGGAGAATTTCCCCCCTCTCATTATGACTTTGCCGAACACTGATGGTGACTTTGCTCATCACTGATGGAGTTTTTTCCCCCACAAAAAAGGACTTTGCCGATCACTGATGGTGACTTTGCCTCAAATTATGTTGATTTTTTACTTCACTGACGGAGACTTCACGAAAACAAAAGGTGACTTTTAACATCACTGATGGTGACATTGCCCTAACTTTTGAAGACTTTGCCAATCACTCCTGGTGACTTTTCCAACACTAATGGTAATTGCTCATCACTAATGGAGACTTTCCCCCCTCTCATTATGACTTTGCCGATCAATGATTGTGACTAAACGAACACTGATGGTGTTTTTGCTCATCACTGATGGTGTATTTGCCCAAAATAATGTTAATTTTACACTTCACTGGCTTTGACTTTACCACCACTAATGTTGACTTTGCACTTCATTGATGGTGACTTTTCCCAAACTAATAAGGACTTTGTCGATCACTAATGGTGACTTTGCCCCCAATAATTTAGACTTTTCTCAGAAGTAGTAGTGACTTTGCCCCCACTTTTGTAGACTTTGCCAATCACTTCTGGTGACTTTAACAACACAAATGGTAAGTCTGCTCATCATTGATTGTGACTTTTACAAAACTAATGGTGACTTGGCTTATCATTGATGCTGTCTTTAACCACACTAGTGGTGACTTTACCAACACTAATGGTGACTTTGCTCATCACTGTAGTGATTTTGCCCCAAATTATGTTGATTTTGCACATCACTGATGGTGACTTTACGAAAACTAAAGGAAACTTTGCTCATCACCGATGGATACTTTCCCCCACTCATTATGACTTTGCCGATTAATAATGGTAACTTTACGAACACTTATGTAGACTTTTCTCATAACTAGTGGTGACTTTGCCCCCACTTTTGTAGACTTTGCCAATTACTTCTGGTGAATTTAACATAACTAATCTTGACTTTTCCCTTCACTTCTGGTGACTTTACCAACACAAATGGTGACTTTGCTCATCACTAATGGAGACTATCCCCCCTCCCATTATGACTTTACCGATCTATGATTGTGACTTAACGAACACTGATGGTAACTTTGCTAATCACTGATGGAGACTTTTCCTCCACTCATTATGACTTTAACGATCAATGATGGTGACTTTACGAACACAAAAGGTGACTTTTCTCATCACTGATGGTGACATTGCCCCAACTTTTGTAGACTTTGCCAATCACTTCTGGTGACTTTACCAACACTAATGGTGACTTTGCTCAGCACTAATGGAGACTTACCCCCTTTCATTATGACTTTGCCGATCAATGATTGTAACTTTACGAACACTGATGGTAACTTTGCTATAAACTGATGGAGACTTTTCCTCCACTCATTATGACTTAAACGATCAATGATGGTGACTTTACGAACCCTGATGGTGACTTTGCTCATCACTGATGGTTACTTTGCCACCACTTATTTTGACCTTGCATTTCACTGATGGTCACTTAACGAACACTAATTTTGGCTTTGCTCAACATTGATGGACACTTTGTACCCACTAATAATAACTTTTCCGATCAATGATGGTTACTTTACGAACACTGAAGGTGACTTTTCTCATCACTGATGCAGACTTTTTCTTTTCTAATAATGAATTTGCCCCCACTTATGTTGACTCTACTCATAACTGATTGTGACTTTGCAACCGCTAATATTTACTTTGCTCTTCACTGATGGTTACTTAACGAACATTTATGTAAACTTTGCTCATCACTGTAGTGACTTTGCCCCAAACTATGTTGATTTTGCACTTCACTGATGGTGACTTCACGAACACTAAAGGAAACTTTGCTCAACACCGATGGATACTTTCCCCCATTCATTATGACTTTGCATATCAGTGATGGAGACTTTTCTCCCACTAATAAGGACTTTGCCGATCACTGATGGTGACTTTAATAACACTAATGATGACTTTGATTATCATTGATGGTGACTTTGCCCCCACTTATGTAGACTTTTCTCAGAACTAGTGGTGACTTTGCCCCCACCTTTGTTGACTTTGCCAATCACTTCTAGTGACTCAACCATTACTAATTTTTACTTTGCTCATCATTGATGGATACTTTCCCCCCACTCATTATGACTTTGCCGATCAATGATGGTGACTCTACGAAAACTGATGGTGACTTTGCTCATCACTGATGGAGACTTTACCCTCACTTAAGTAGACTTTGCTCATCACTGGTAAAGACTTTGCCCCCACTTTTGTAGAATTGGCCGATCACTTGTGGTTACTTTACCAACACTAATCTTTTCTTTGCTCATCACGGATGGTTACATTGCCACCACTTATTTTACCTTGCATTTCACTGATGGTCACTTGACGAACACTAATTTTGACTTTGCTCAACATTGATGGAGACTTTGTAACCACTAATAATGACTTTGCCGATCAATGATGGTGACTTTACGAACACTGAAGGTGACTTTTCTCATCACTGTTGCAGACTTTGTCTCTTCTAATAATAAATTTGCCCCCACTTATGTTGACTCTACTCATCACTGATTTTGACTTTGCTACCACTAATATTGAGTTTGCCCTTCACTGATGGTGACTTAACGAACACTTATGTAAACTTTGCTCATCACTGTAGTGACTTTGCCCCAAACTATGTTGATTTTGCACTTCACTGATGGTGACTTTACGAACACTAAAGGAAACTCTGCTCAACACCGATGGATACTTTCCCCCACTCATTATGACTTTGCATTTCAATGATGGAGACTTTTCTCCCACTAATAAGGACTTTGCCGATCACTGATGGTGACTTTAATAACACTAATGATGACTTTGATTATCATTGATGGTGACTTTGCCCCCACTTATGTAGACTTTTCTCAGAACTAGTGGTGACTTTTCCCCCACCTATGTCGACTATGCTAATCACTTTTAGTGACTCAACCAACACTAATTTTGACTTTGCTCATCATTGATGGATACTTTCCCCCCACTCATTATGACTTTGCCGATCAAAGATGGTGACTTTACGAACACTGATGGTGACTTTGCTCATCACTGATGGAGACTTTACCCCCACTTATGTAGACTTTGCTCATCACTGGTAAAGACTTTGCCCCCACTTTTGTAGAATTGGCCGATCATTTGTGGTTACTTTACCAACACTAATCTTTTCTTTGCTCATCACTGATGGTTACTTTGCCACCACTTATTTTGACCTTGCATTTCACTGATGGTCACTTGACGAACACTAATTTTGACTTTGCTCATCATTGATGGATACTTTCCCCCACTCATTATGACTTTGCCGATTAATGATGGTAACTTTACGAACACTTATGTAGACTTTTCTCATAACTAGTGGTGACTTTGCCCCCACTTTTGTAGACTTTGCCAATTACTTCTGGTGAATTTAACAAAACTAATCTTGACTTTGCTCATCACTAATGGCTACTTTAACAACACTAATGATGACTTTGATCATCATTGATGATTATTTGGCCCCACTTATGTTGACTTTTCCCTTCACTTCTGGTGACTTTACCAACATTAATGGTGACTTTGCTCAGCACTAATGGAGACTTTCCCCTCTCTCATTATGACTTTGCCGATCAATGATTGTAACTTTACGAACACTGATGGTGACTTTGCTATTCACAGATGTTGACTTTTCCCAAACTAATATGGACTTTGCCGATCACTGATGGTGACTTTGCCCCAAATTATGTTGATTTTGCACTTCACTGATGGATTCTTTCCCCCTCTCATTATGACTTTGCTCATCATTGATGGATATTTTCCCCCCACTCATTATGACTTTACCGATCAATGATTGTGACTTTACGAACACTGATGGTGACTTTGCTCATCACTGATGGAGACTTTTCCCCCACTAATTAGGACTTTGCCGATCACTGATGGTGACTTTAACAACACCAATGATGACTTTGATCATCAGTGATGGTGACTTTGCCTTCTATTATGTTGACTTTCCCCTTCAATGATAGTGACGTTACGAACACTAATGTTAACTTTGCCCTTCATTGATGGTGACTTAACGGACACTTATGTAAACTTTGCTCATCACTGTTGTGACTTTGCACCAAACTATGTTGATTTTGCACTTCACTGATGGTGACTTTACGAACACGAAAGGAAACTCTGCTCATCACCGATGGATACTTTCCCCCCCCCTCATCATGACTTTGCCGATCCATGATTGTGACTACAAGAACACTGATGGTGACTTTGCTCATCACTGATGGAGACCTTTCCCCCACAAATAAGGACTTTGCCGATCACTGATTGTGACTTTACCAAAACAAATTAATATATGCTCATCACTGATGGTGACTAAAATAACACTAATGTTTACTTTGCTCATCACCGATTGATACTTTCCCCCCACTCATTATGAATTTGCCAATCAATGATTGTGACTTTGCGAACACTGAGGGTGACTTTGCTCATCACTGATGGAGACTTTTTCCCCACTAATTAGGACTTTGCCGATCACTGATTGTGACTTTAACTACACAAATGTTAACTTTGCTCATCACTGATGGATACTTGGCTCCCAATTATATTGATTTTCCACTTCACTGACGGTGACTCTACGAACACTAAAGGAAACTTTGCTCAACACCGATGGATTCTTTCCCCCTCTCATTATGACTTTGCTCATCATTGATGGATATTTTCCCCCCACTCATTATGACTTTACCGATCAATGATTGTGACTTTACGAACACTGATGGTGACTTTGCTCATCACTGATGGAGACTTTTCCCCCACTAATTAGGACTTTGCCGATCACTGATGCTGACTTTAACAACACCAATGATGACTTTGATCATCAGTGATGGTGACTTTGCCTTCTATTATGTTGACTTTCCCCTTCAATGATAGTGACGTTACGAACACTAATGTTAACTTTGCCCTTCATTGATGGTGACTTAACGGACACTTGTGTAAACTTTGCTCATCACTGTTGTGACTTTGCACCAAACTATGTTGATTTTGCACTTCACTGATGGTGACTTTACGAACACGAAAGGAAACTCTGCTTATCACCGATGGATACTTTCCCCCCCCCTCATCATGACTTTGCCGATCCATGATTGTGACTACAAGAACACTGATGGTGACTTTGCTCATCACTGATGGAGACCTTTCCCCCACAAATAAGGACTTTGCCGATCACTGATTGTGACTTTACCAAAGCAAATTAATATATGCTCATCACTGATGGTGACTAAAATAACACAAATGTTTACTTTGCTCATCACCGATTGATACTTTCCCCCCACTCATTATGAATTTGCCGATCAATGATTGTGACTTTGCGAACACTGAGGGTGACTTTGCTCATCACTGATGGAGACTTTTTCCCCACTAATAAGGACTTTGCCGATCACTGATTCTGTTTTTAACTACACAAATGATAACTTTGCTCATCACTGATGGATACTTAGCTCCCAATTATATTGATTTTCCACTTCACTGACGGTGACTGTACGAACACTAAAGGAAACTTTGCTCAACACCGATAGATTCTTTCCCCCACTCATTATGACTTTGCTCATCATTGATGGATATTTTCCCCCCACTCATTATGACTTTACCGATCAATGATTATGACTTTACGAACACTGATGGTGACTTTAATCATCATTGATGGTGACTTTGCCTTCTATTATGTTGACTTTCCCCTTCAATGATGGTGACGTTACGAACACTAATGTTAACTTTGCCCTTCATTGATGGTGACTTAACGGACACTTATGAAAACTTTGCTCATCACTGTAGTGACTTTGCACCAAACTATGTTGATTTTGCACTTCACTGATGGTGACTTTACGAACACTAAAGGAAACTCTGCTCATCACTGATGGATACTTTCCCCCCCCCCTCATCATGACTTTGCCGATCCATGATTGTGACTACAAGAACACTGATGGTGACTTTGCTCATCACTGATGTAGACCTTTCCCCCACAAATAAGGACTTTGCCGATCACTGATTGTGACTTTACCAAAACTAATTAATATATGCTCATCACTGATGGTGACTAAAAGAACACTAATGTTTACTTTGCTCATCACCGATTGATACTTTCCCCCCACTCAATATGAATTTGCCGATCAATGATTGTGACCTTGCGAACACTGAGGGTGACTTTGCTCATCACTGATGGAGACTTTTCCCCCACTAATAAGGACTTTGCCGATCACTGATGGTGACTTTAACAACACTAATGATGACTTTGATCATCATTGATGGTAACTTTGCCTTCAATTATGTTGACTTTGCCCTTCAATGATGGTGACGTTACGAACACTAATGTTAACTTTGCCCTTCACTGATGGTGACTTAACGAACACTTATGTAAACTTTGCTCATCACTGTAGTGACTTTGCCCTAAATAATGTTGATTTTTCACTTCACTGATGGTGACTTTCCCCCACCTCATCATGACTTTGCCGATCCATGATTGTGACTTTGCGAACACTGAGGGTGACTTTGCTCATCACTGATGGAGACTTTGCCACCACTTATTTTCACCTTGCATTTCACTGATGGTCACTTGACGAACACTAATTTTGACTTTGCTCTACATTGATGGAGACTTTATAACCACTAATAATGACTTTGCCGATCAATGATGTTGACTTTACGAACACTGAAGGTGACTTTTCTCATCACTGTTGCAGACTTTGTCTCTTCTAATAATGAATTTGCCCCAACTAATGTTGACTCTACTCATCACTGATTTTGAATTTGCTACCACTAATATTGAGTTTGCCCTTCACTGATGGTTACTTAACGAACACTTATGTAAACTTTGCTCATCACTGTAGTGACTTTGCCCCAAACTATGTTGATTTTGCACTTCACTGATGGTGACTTTACGAACACAAAAGGTGACTTTGCTCATCACTGATGGTGACTTTAACAACACTAATGATGACTTTGATCATCATTGATGGTGACTTTGCCTTCTATTATGTTGACTTTCCCCATCAATGATGGTGACGTTACGAACACTAATGTTAACTTTGCCCTTCATTGATGGTGACTTAACGGACACTTATGTAAACTTTGCTCATCACTGTTGTGCCTTTGCACCAAACTATGTTGATTTTGCACTTCACTGATGGTGACTTTACGAACACTAAAGGAAACTCTGCTCTTCACCGATGGATACTTTCCCTCCCACTCATCATGACTTTGCCGATCCATGATTGTGACTACAAGAACACTGATGGTGACTTTGCTCATCACTGATGGAGACCTTTCCCCCACAAATAAGGACTTTGCCGATCACTGATTGTGACTTTACCAAAACTAATTAATATATGCTCATCACTGATGGTGACTAAAATAACACAAATGTTTACTTTGCTCATCACCGATTGATACTTTCCCCCCACTCATTATGAATTTTCCGATCAATGATTGTGACTTTACGAACACTGATGGTGACTTAGCTCATCACTGATGGAGACTTTTCCCCAACTAAAAAGGACTTTGCCGATCACTGATTGTGACTTTAACAACACAAATGTTAACTTTGCTCATCACTGATGGATACTTAGCTCCAAATTATTTTGATTTTCCACTTCACTGACGGTGACTTTACGAACACTAAAGGAAATTTTGCTCAACACCGATGGATGCTTTCCCCCACTCATTATGACTTTGCTCATCATTGATGGATATTTTCCCCCCACTCATTATGACTTTACCGATCAATGATTGTGACTTTACGAACACTAAAGGAAATTTTGCTCAACACCGATGGATGCTTTCCCCCACTCATTATGACTTTGATCATCATTGATGGTGACTTTGCCTTCTATTATGTTGACTTTCCCCTTCAATAATGGTGACGTTACGAACACTAATGTTAACTTTGCCCTTCATTGATGGTGACTTAACGGACACTTACGTAAACTTTGCTCATCACTGTAGTGACTTTGCACCAAACTATGTTGATTTTGCACTTCACTGATGGTGACTTTACGAACACTAAAGGAAACTCTGCTCATCACTGATGGATACTTTCCCCTCCCCCTCATCATGACTTTGCCGATCCATGATTGTGACTTCAAGAACACTGATGGTGACTTTGCTCATCACTGATGGAGACCTTTCCCCCACAAATAAGGACTTTGCCGATCACTGATTGTGACTTTACCAAAACTAATTAATATATGCTCATCACTGATGGTGACTAAAAGAACACTAATGTTTACTTTGCTCATCACCGATTGATACTTTCCCCCCACTCATTATGAATTTGCCGATCAATGATTGTGACTTTGCGAACACTGAGGGTGACTTTGCTCATCACTGATGGAGACTTTTTCCCCACTAATAAGGACTTTGCCGATCACTGATTGTGACTTTAACAACACAAATGTTAACTTTGCTCATCAGTGATGGATACTTAGCTCCCAATTATGTTGATTTTCCACTTCACTGACGGTGACTTTACGAACACTAAAGGAAACTTTGCTCAACACCGATGGATGCTTTCCCCCACTCATTATGACTTTGCTCATCATTGATTGATACTTTCCCCCCACTCATTATGACTTTACCGATCAATGATTGTGACTTTACGAACACTGATGGTGACTTTGCTCATCACTGATGGAGACTTTTCCCCAACTAATAAGGACTTTGCCGATCACTGATGGTGACTTTAACAACTCTAATGATGACTTTGATCATCATTGATGGTAACTTTGCCTTCAATTATGTTGACTTTGCCCTTCAATGATGGTGACGTTACGAACACTAATGTTAACTTTGCCCTTCACTGATGGTGACTTAACGAACACTTATGTAAACTTTGCTCATCACTGTAGTGACTTTGCCCTAAATTATGTTGATTTTTCACTTCACTGATGGTGACTTTACGAACACTTAAGGAAACTCTGCACATCACCGATGGATACTTTCCCCCACCTCATCAAGACTTTGCCGATCCATGATTGTGACTACAAGAACACTGATGGTGACTTTGCTCATCACTGATTGAGACTTTTCCCCAACTAAAAAGGACTTTGCCGATCACTAATTGTGACTTTAACAACACAAATGTTAACTTTGCTCATCACTGATGGATACTTAGCTCCCAATTATGTTGATTTTCCACTTCACTGACGGTGACTCTACGAACACTAAAGGAAACTTTGCTCAACACCGATGAATTCTTTCCCCCACTCATTATGACTTTGCTCATCATTGATGGATATTTTCCCCCCACTCATTATGACTTTACCGATCAATGATTGTGACTTTACGAACACTGATGGTGACTTTGCTCATCACTGATGGAGACTTTTCCCCCACTAATAAGGACTTTGCCGATCACTGATGGTGACTTTAACAACTCTAATGATGACTTTGATCATCATTGATGGTAACTTTGCCTTGAATTATGTTGACTTTGCCCTTCAATGATGGTGACGTTACGAACACTAATGTTAACTTTGCCCTTCACTGATGGAGACTTAACGAACACTTATGTAAACTTTGCTCATCACTGTAGTGACTTTGCCCTAAATTATGTTGATTTTTCACTTAACTGATGGTGACTTTACGAACACTTAAGGAAACTCTGCACATCACCGATGAATACTTTCCCCCACCTCATCAAGACTTTGCCGATCCATGATTGTGACTACAAGAACACTGATGGTGACTTTGCTCATCACTGATGGAGACCTTTCCTTCACAAATAAGGACTTTGCCGATCACTGATTGTGACTTTACCAAAACTAATTAATATATGCTCATCACTGATGGTGACTAAAATAACACAAATGTTTACTTTGCTCATCACCGATTGATACTTTCCCCCCACTCATTATGACTTTGCTCATCATTGATGGATATTTTCCCCCCACTCATTATGACTTTACCGATCAATGATTGTGACTTTACGAACACTGATGGTGACTTTGCTCATCACTGATGGAGACTTTTCCCCCACTAATAAGGACTTTGCCGATCACTGATGGTGACTTTAACAACACTAATGATGACTTTGATCATCATTGATGGTAACTTTGCCTTCAATTATGTTGACTTTGCCCTTCAATGATGGTGACGTTACGAACACAAATGTTAACTTTGCCCTTCACTGATGGTGACTTAACGAACACTTATGTAAACTTTGCTCATCACTGTAGTGACTTTGCCCTAAATTATGTTGATTTTTCACTTCACTGATGGTGACTTTACGAACACTTAAGGAAACTCTGCACATCACCGATGAATACTTTCCCCCACCTCATCAAGACTTTGCCGATCCATGATTGTGACTACAAGAACACTGATGGTGACTTTGCTCATCACTGATGGAGACCTTTCCTTCACAAATAAGGACTTTGCCGATCACTGATTGTGACTTTACCAAAACTAATTAATATATGCTCATCACTGATGGTGACTAAAATAACACAAATGTTTACTTTGCTCATCACCGATTGATACTTTCCCCCCACTCATTATGAATTTTCCGATCAATGATTGTGACTTTACGAACACTGAGGGTGACTTTGCTCATCACTGATTGAGACTTTTCCCCAACTAAAAAGGACTTTGCTGATCACTGATTGTGACTTTAACAACACAAATGTTAACTTTGCTCATCACTGATGGATACTTAGCTCCCAATTATATTGATTTTCCACTTCACTGACGGTGACTCTACGAACACTAAAGGAAACTTTGCTCAACACCGATGGATTCTTTCCCCCTCTCATTATGACTTTGCTCATCATTGATGGATATTTTCCCCCCACTCATTATGACTTTACCGATCAATGATTGTGACTTTACGAACACTGATGGTGACTTTGCTCATCACTGATGGAGACTTTTCCCCCACTAATTAGGACTTTGCCGATCACTGATGGTGACTTTAACAACACCAATGATGACTTTGATCATCAGTGATGGTGACTTTGCCTTCTATTATGTTGACTTTCCCCTTCAATGATAGTGACGTTACGAACACTAATGTTAACTTTGCCCTTCATTGATGGTGACTTAACGGACACTTATGTAAACTTTGCTCATCACTGTTGTGACTTTGCACCAAACTATGTTGATTTTGCACTTCACTGATGGTGACTTAACGAACACTTATGTAAACTTTGCTCATCACTGTAGTGACTTTGCCCTAAATTATGTTGATTTTTCACTTCACTGATGGTGACTTTACGAACACTTAAGGAAACTCTGCACATCACCGATGAATACTTTCCCCCACCTCATCAAGACTTTGCCGATCCATGATTGTGACTACAAGAACACTGATGGTGACTTTGCTCATCACTGATGGAGACCTTTCCTTCACAAATAAGGACTTTGCCGATCACTGATTGTGACTTTACCAAAACTAATTAATATATGCTCATCACTGATGGTGACTAAAATAACACAAATGTTTACTTTGCTCATCACCGATTGATACTTTCCCCCCACTCATTATGACTTTGCTCATCATTGATGGATATTTTCCCCCCACTTATTTTGACTTTACCGATCAATGATTGTGACTTTACGAACACTGATGGTGACTTTGCTCATCACTGATGGAGACTTTTCCCCCACTAATAAGGACTTTGCCGATCACTGATGGTGACTTTAACAACACTAATGATGACTTTGATCATCATTGATGGTAACTTTGCCTTCAATTATGTTGACTTTGCCCTTCAATGATGGTGAAGTTACGAACACAAATGTTAACTTTGCCCTTCACTGATGGTGACTTAACGAACACTTATGTAAACTTTGCTCATCACTGTAGTGACTTTGCCCTAAATTATGTTGATTTTTCACTTCACTGATGGTGACTTTACGAACACTTAAGGAAACTCTGCACATCACCGATGAATACTTTCCCCCACCTCATCAAGACTTTGCCGATCCATGATTGTGACTACAAGAACACTGATGGTGACTTTGCTCATCACTGATGGAGACCTTTCCTTCACAAATAAGGACTTTGCCGATCACTGATTGTGACTTTACCAAAACTAATTAATATATGCTCATCACTGATGGTGACTAAAATAACACAAATGTTTACTTTGCTCATCACCGATTGATACTTTCCCCCCACTCATTATGAATTTTCCGATCAAAGATTGTGACTTTACGAACACTGAGGGTGACTTTGCTCATCACTGATTGAGACTTTTCCCCAACTAAAAAGGACTTTGCTGATCACTGATTGTGACTTTAACAACACAAATGTTAACTTTGCTCATCACTGATGGATACTTAGCTCCCAATTATATTGATTTTCCACTTCACTGACGGTGACTCTACGAACACTAAAGGAAACTTTGCTCAACACCGATGGATTCTTTCCCCCTCTCATTATGACTTTGCTCATCATTGATGGATATTTTCCCCCCACTCATTATGACTTTACCGATCAATGATTGTGACTTTACGAACACTGATGGTGACTTTGCTCATCACTGATGGAGACTTTTCCCCCACTAATTAGGACTTTGCCGATCACTGATGGTGACTTTAACAACACCAATGATGACTTTGATCATCAGTGATGGTGACTTTGCCTTCTATTATGTTGACTTTCCCCTTCAATGATAGTGACGTTACGAACACTAATGTTAACTTTGCCCTTCATTGATGGTGACTTAACGGACACTTATGTAAACTTTGCTCATCACTGTTGTGACTTTGCACCAAACTATGTTGATTTTGCACTTCACTGATGGTGACTTTACGAACACGAAAGGAAACTCTGCTCATCACCGATGGATACTTTCCCCCCCCCTCATCATGACTTTGCCGATCCATGATTGTGACTACAAGAACACTGATGGTGACTTTGCTCATCACTGATGGAGACCTTTCCCCCACAAATAAGGACTTTGCCGATCACTGATTGTGACTTTACCAAAGCAAATTAATATATGCTCATCACTGATGGTGACTAAAATAACACAAATGTTTACTTTGCTCATCACCGATTGATACTTTCCCCCCACTCATTATGAATTTGCCGATCAATGATTGTGACTTTGCGAACACTGAGGGTGACTTTGCTCATCACTGATGGAGACTTTTTCCCCACTAATAAGGACTTTGCCGATCACTGATTCTGTTTTTAACTACACAAATGATAACTTTGCTCATCACTGATGGATACTTAGCTCCCAATTATATTGATTTTCCACTTCACTGACGGTGACTCTACGAACACTAAAGGAAACTTTGCTCAACACCGATAGATTCTTTCCCCCACTCATTATGACTTTGCTCATCATTGATGGATATTTTCCCCCCACTCATTATGACTTTACCGATCAATGATTATGACTTTACGAACACTGATGGTGACTTAAATCATCATTGATGGTGACTTTGCCTTCTATTATGTTGACTTTCCCCTTCAATGATGGTGACGTTACGAACACTAATGTTAACTTTGCCCTTCATTGATGGTGACTTAACGGACACTTATGTAAACTTTGCTCATCACTGTAGTGACTTTGCACCAAACTATGTTGATTTTGCACTTCACTGATGGTGACTTTACGAACACTAAAGGAAACTCTGCTCATCACTGATGGATACTTTCCCCCCCCCCCTCATCATGACTTTGCCGATCCATGATTGTGACTACAAGAACACTGATGGTGACTTTGCTCATCACTGATGGAGACCTTTCCCCCACAAATAAGGACTTTGCCGATCACTGATTGTGACTTTACCAAAACTAATTAATATATGCTCATCACTGATGGTGACTAAAATAACACAAATGTTTACTTTGCTCATCACCGATTGATACTTTCCCCCCACTCATTATGAATTTGCCGATCAATGATTGTGACTTTGCGAACACTGAGGGTGACTTTGCTCATCACTGATGGAGACTTTGCCACCACTTATTTTCACCTTGCATTTCACTGATGGTCACTTGACGAACACTAATTTTGACTTTGCTCTACATTGATGGAGACTTTATAACCACTAAAATGACTTTGCCGATCAATGATGTTGACTTTACGAACACTGAAGGTGACTTTTCTCATCACTGTTGCAGACTTTGTCTCTTCTAATAATGAATTTGCCCCAACTAATGTTGACTCTACTCATCACTGATTTTGAATTTGCTACCACTAATATTGAGTTTGCCCTTCACTGATGGTTACTTAACGAACACTTATGTAAACTTTGCTCATCACTGTAGTGACTTTGCCCCAAACTATGTTGATTTTGCACTTCACTGATGGTGACTTTACGAACACAAAAGGTGACTTTGCTCATCACTGATGGAGAATTTTCCCCCACTAATAAGGACTTTGCCGATCACTGATGGTGACTTTAACAACACTAATGATGACTTTGATCATCATTGATGGTGACTTTGCCTTCTATTATGTTGACTTTCCCCATCAATGATGGTGACGTTACGAACACTAATGTTAACTTTGCCCTTCATTGATGGTGACTTAACGGACACTTATGTAAACTTTGCTCATCACTGTTGTGCCTTTGCACCAAACTATGTTGATTTTGCACTTCACTGATGGTGACTTTACGAACACTAAAGGAATTTCTGCTCTTCACCGATGGATACTTTCCCTCCCCCTCATCATGACTTTGCCGATCCATGATTGTGACTACAAGAACACTGATGGTGACTTTGCTCATCACTGATGGAGACCTTTCCCCCACAAATAAGGACTTTGCCGATCACTGATTGTGACTTTACCAAAACTAATTAATATATGCTCATCACTGATGGTGACTAAAATAACACAAATGTTTACTTTGCTCATCACCGATTGATACTTTCCCCCCACTCATTATGAATTTTCCGATCAATGATTGTGACTTTACGAACACTGATGGTGACTTTGCTCATCACTGATGGAGACTTTTCCCCAACTAAAAAGGACTTTGCCGATCACTGATTGTGACTTTAACAACACAAATGTTAACTTTGCTCATCACTGATGGATACTTAGCTCCAAATTATTTTGATTTTCCACTTCACTGACGGTGACTTTACGAACACTAAAGGAAATTTTGCTCAACACCGATGGATGCTTTCCCCCACTCATTATGACTTTGCTCATCATTGATGGATATTTTCCCCCCACTCATTATGACTTTACCGATCAATGATTGTGACTTTACGAACACTGATGGTGACTTTGCTCATCACTGATGGAGACTTTTCCCCCACTAATAAGGACTTTGCCGATCACTGATGGTGACTTTAACAACACTAATGATGACTTTGATCATCATTGATGGTGACTTTGCCTTCTATTATGTTGACTTTCCCCTTCAATAATGGTGACGTTACGAACACTAATGTTAACTTTGCCCTTCATTGATGGTGACTTAACGGACACTTATGTAAACTTTGCTCATCACTGTAGTGACTTTGCACCAAACTATGTTGATTTTGCACTTCACTGATGGTGACTTTACGAACACTAAAGGAAACTCTGCTCATCACTGATGGATACTTTCCCCTCCCCCTCATCATGACTTTGCCGATCCATGATTGTGACTTCAAGAACACTGATGGTGACTTTGCTCATCACTGATGGAGACCTTTCCCCCACAAATAAGGACTTTGCCGATCACTGATTGTGACTTTACCAAAACTAATTAATATATGCTCATCACTGATGGTGACTAAAAGAACACTAATGTTTACTTTGCTCATCACCCATTGATACTTTCCCCCCACTCAATATGAATTTGCCGATCAATGATTGTGACCTTGCGAACACTGAGGGTGACTTTGCTCATCACTGATGGAGACTTTGCCACCACTTATTTTCACCTTGCATTTCACTGATGGTCACTTGACGAACACTAATTTTGACTTTGCTCTACATTGATGGAGACTTTATAACCACTAAAATGACTTTGCCGATCAATGATGTTGACTTTACGAACACTGAAGGTGACTTTTCTCATCACTGTTGCAGACTTTGTCTCTTCTAATAATGAATTTGCCCCAACTAATGTTGACTCTACTCATCACTGATTTTGAATTTGCTACCACTAATATTGAGTTTGCCCTTCACTGATGGTTACTTAACGAACACTTATGTAAACTTTGCTCATCACTGTAGTGACTTTGCCCCAAACTATGTTGATTTTGCACTTCACTGATGGTGACTTTACGAACACAAAAGGTGACTTTGCTCATCACTGATGGAGAATTTTCCCCCACTAATAAGGACTTTGCCGATCACTGATGGTGACTTTAACAACACTAATGATGACTTTGATCATCATTGATGGTGACTTTGCCTTCTATTATGTTGACTTTCCCCATCAATGATGGTGACGTTACGAACACTAATGTTAACTTTGCCCTTCATTGATGGTGACTTAACGGACACTTATGTAAACTTTGCTCATCACTGTTGTGCCTTTGCACCAAACTATGTTGATTTTGCACTTCACTGATGGTGACTTTACGAACACTAAAGGAATTTCTGCTCTTCACCGATGGATACTTTCCCTCCCCCTCATCATGACTTTGCCGATCCATGATTGTGACAACAAGAACACTGATGGTGACTTTGCTCATCACTGATGGAGACCTTTCCCCCACAAATAAGGACTTTGCCGATCACTGATTGTGACTTTACCAAAACTAATTAATATATGCTCATCACTGATGGTGACTAAAATAACACAAATGTTTACTTTGCTCATCACCGATTGATACTTTCCCCCCACTCATTATGAATTTTCCGATCAATGATTGTGACTTTACGAACACTGATGGTGACTTTGCTCATCACTGATGGAGACTTTTCCCCAACTAAAAAGGACTTTGCCGATCACTGATTGTGACTTTAACAACACAAATGTTAACTTTGCTCATCACTGATGGATACTTAGCTCCAAATTATTTTGATTTTCCACTTCACTGACGGTGACTTTACGAACACTGATGGTGACTTTGCTCATCACTGATGGAGACTTTTCCCCCACTAATAAGGACTTTGCCGATCACTGATGGTGACTTTAACAACACTAATGATGACTTTGATCATCATTGATGGTGACTTTGCCTTCTATTATGTTGACTTTCCCCTTCAATAATGGTGACGTTACGAACACTAATGTTAACTTTGCCCTTCATTGATGGTGACTTAACGGACACTTATGTAAACTTTGCTCATCACTGTAGTGACTTTGCACCAAACTATGTTGATTTTGCACTTCACTGATGGTGACTTTACGAACACTAAAGGAAACTCTGCTCATCACTGATGGATACTTTCCCCTCCCCCTCATCATGACTTTGCCGATCCATGATTGTGACTTCAAGAACACTGATGGTGACTTTGCTCATCACTGATGGAGACCTTTCCCCCACAAATAAGGACTTTGCCGATCACTGATTGTGACTTTACCAAAACTAATTAATATATGCTCATCACTGATGGTGACTAAAAGAACACTAATGTTTACTTTGCTCATCACCGATTGATACTTTCCCCCCACTCAATATGAATTTGCCGATCAATGATTGTGACCTTGCGAACACTGAGGGTGACTTTGCTCATCACTGATGGAGACTTTTTCCCCACTAATAAGGACTTTGCCGATCACTGATTGTGACTTTAACAACACAAATGTTAACTTTGCTCATCAGTGATGGATACTTAGCTCCCAATTATGTTGATTTTCCACTTCACTGACGGTGACTTTACGAACACTAAAGGAAACTTTGCTCAACACCGATGGATGCTTTCCCCCACTCATTATGACTTTGCTCATCATTGATTGATACTTTCCCCCCACTCATTATGACTTTACCGATCAATGATTGTGACTTTACGAACACTGATGGTGACTTTGCTCATCACTGATGGAGACTTTTCCCCAACTAATAAGGACTTTGCCGATCACTGATGGTGACTATAACAACTCTAATGATGACTTTGATCATCATTGATGGTAACTTTGCCTTCAATTATGTTGACTTTGCCCTTCAATGATGGTGACGTTACGAACACTAATGTTAACTTTGCCCTTCACTGATGGTGACTTAACGAACACTTATGTAAACTTTGCTCATCACTGTAGTGACTTTGCCCTAAATTATGTTGATTTTTCACTTCACTGATGGTGACTTTACGAACACTTAAGGAAACTCTGCACATCACCGATGGATACTTTCCCCCACCTCATCAAGACTTTGCCGATCCATGATTGTGACTACAAGAACACTGATGGTGACTTTGCTCATCACTGATTGAGACTTTTCCCCAACTAAAAAGGACTTTGCCGATCACTGATTGTGACTTTAACAACACAAATGTTAACTTTGCTCATCACTGATGGATACTTAGCTCCCAATTATGTTGATTTTCCACTTCACTGACGGTGACTCTACGAACACTAAAGGAAACTTTGCACATCACCGATGGATACTTTCCCCCACCTCATCATGACTTTGCCGATCCATGATTGTGACTACAAGAACACTGATGGTGACTTTGCTCATCACTGATGGAGACCTTTCCTTCACAAATAAGGACTTTGCCGATCACTGATTGTGACTTTACCAAAACTAATTAATATATGCTCATCACTGATGGTGACTAAAATAACACAAATGTTTACTTTGCTCATCACCGATTGATACTTTCCCCCCACTCATTATGACTTTGCTCATCATTGATGGATATTTTCCCCCCACTCATTATGACTTTACCGATCAATGATTGTGACTTTACGAACACTGATGGTGACTTTGCTCATCACTGATGGAGACTTTTCCCCCACTAATAAGGACTTTGCCGATCACTGATGGTGACTTTAACAACACTAATGATGACTTTGATCATCATTGATGGTAACTTTGCCTTCAATTATGTTGACTTTGCCCTTCAATGATGGTGACGTTACGAACACTAATGTTAACTTTGCCCTTCACTGATGGTGACTTAACGAACACTTATGTAAACTTTGCTCATCACTGTAGTGACTTTGCCCTAAATTATGTTCATTTTTCACTTCACTGATGGTGACTTTACGAACACTTAAGGAAACTCTGCACATCACCGATGGATACTTTCCCCCACCTCATCATGACTTTGCCGATCCATGATTGTGACTACAAGAACACTGATGGTGACTTTGCTCATCACTGATGGAGACCTTTCCCCCACAAATAAGGACTTTGCCGATCACTGATAGTGACTTTACCAAAACTAATTAATATATGCTCATCAATGATGGTGACTTTAACAACACAAATGTTTACTTTGCTCATCACCGATTGATACTTTCCCCCCACTCATTATGAATTTTCCGATCAATGATTGTGACTTTACGAACACTGAGGGTGACTTTGCTCATCACTGATTGAGACTTTTCCCCAACTAAAAAGGACTTTGCTGATCACTGATTGTGACTTTAACAACACAAATGTTAACTTTGCTCATCACTGATGGATACTTAGCTCCCAATTATGTTGATTTTCCACTTCACTGACGGTGAGTCTACGAACACTAAAGGAAACTTTGCTCAATACCGATGGATTCTTTCCCCCACTCATTATGACTTTGCTCATCATTGATGGATATTTTCCCCCCACTCATTATGACTTTACCGATCAATGATTGTGACTTTACGAACACTGATGGTGACTTTGCTCATCACTGATGGAGACTTTTCCCCCACTAATAAGGACTTTGCCGATCACTGATGGTGACTTTAACAACTCTAATGATGACTTTGATCATCATTGATGGTAACTTTGCCTTGAATTATGTTGACTTTGACCTTCAATGATGGTGACGTTACGAATACTAATGTTAACTTTGCCCTTCACTGATGGAGACTTAACGAACACTTATGTAAACTTTGCTCATCACTGTAGTGACTTTGCCCTAAAACATGTTGATTTTTCACTTCACTGATGGTGACTTTACGAACACTTAAGGAAACTCTGCACATCACCGATGGATACTTTCCCCCACCTCATCATGACTTTGCCGATCCATGATTGTGACTACAAGAACACTGATAGTGACTTTGCTCATCACTGATGGAGACCTTTCCTTCACAAATAAGGACTTTGCCGATCACTGATTGTGACTTTACCAAAACTAATTAATATATGCTCATCACTGATGGTGACTAAAATAACACAAATGTTTACTTTGCTCATCACCGATTGATACTTTCCCCCCACTCATTATGACTTTGCTCATCATTGATGGATATTTTCCCCCCACTCATTATGACTTTACCGATCAATGATTGTGACTTTACGAACACTGATGGTGACTTTGCTCATCACTGATGGACACTTTTCCCCCACTAATAAGGACTTTGCCGATCACTGATGGTGACTTTAACAACACTAATGATGACTTTGATCATCATTGATGGTAACTTTGCCTTCAATTATGTTGACTTTGCCCTTCAATGATGGTGACGTTACGAACACAAATGTTAACTTTGCCCTTCACTGATGGTGACTTAACGAACACTTATGTAAACTTTGCTCATCACTGTAGTGACTTTGCCCTAAATTATGTTGATTTTTCACTTCACTGATGGTGACTTTACGAACACTTAAGGAAACTCTGCACATCACCGATGAATACTTTCCCCCACCTCATCAAGACTTTGCCGATCCATGATTGTGACTACAAGAACACTGATGGTGACTTTGCTCATCACTGATGGAGACCTTTCCTTCACAAATAAGGACTTTGCCGATCACTGATTGTGACTTTACCAAAACTAATTAATATATGCTCATCACTGATGGTGACTAAAATAACACAAATGTTTTCTTTGCTCATCACCGATTGATACTTTCCCCCCACTCATTATGAATTTTCCGATCAATGATTGTGACTTTACGAACACTGAGGGTGACTTTGCTCATCACTGATTGAGACTTTTCCCCAACTAAAAAGGACTTTGCTGATCACTGATTGTGACTTTAACAACACAAATGTTAACTTTGCTCATCACTGATGGATACTTAGCTCCCAATTATGTTGATTTTCCACTTCACTGACGGTGACTCTACGAACACTAAAGGAAACTTTGCTCAACACCGATGGATTCTTTCCCCCACTCATTATGACTTTGCTCGTCATTGATGGATATTTTCCACCCACTCACTATGACTTTACCGATCAATGATTGTGACTTTACGAACACTGATGGTGACTTTGCTCATCACTGATGGAGACTTTTCCCCCACTAATAAGGACTTTGCCGATCACTGATGGTGACTTTAACAACACTAATGATGACTTTGATCATCATTGATGGTAACTTTGCCTTCAATTATGTTGACTTTGCCCTTCAATGATGGTGACGTTACGAACACTAATGTTAACTTTGCCCTTCACTGATGGTGACTTAACGAACACTTATGTAAACTTTGCTCATCACTGTAGTGACTTTGCCCTAAATTATGTTCATTTTTCACTTCACTGATGGTGACTTTACGAACACTTAAGGAAACTCTGCACATCACCGATGGATACTTTCCCCCACCTCATCATGACTTTGCCGATCCATGATTGTGACTACAAGAACACTGATGGTGACTTTGCTCATCACTGATGGAGACCTTTCCCCCACAAATAAGGACTTTGCCGATCACTGATAGTGACTTTACCAAAACTAATTAATATATGCTCATCAATGATGGTGACTTTAACAACACAAATGTTAACTTTGCTCATCACTGATGGATACTTAGCTCCAAATTATGATGATTTTCCACTTCACTGACGGTGACTTTACGAACACTAAAGGAAACTTTGCTCAACACCGATGGATGCTTTCCCCCACTCATTATGACTTTGCTCATCATTGATGGATATTTTCCCCCCACTCATTATGACTTTACCGATCAATGATTGTGACTACAAGAACACTGATGGTGACTTTGCTCATCACTGATGGAGACCTTTCCCCCACAAATAAGGACTTTGCCGATCACTGATTGTGACTTTACCAAAACTAATTAATATATGCTCATCACTGATGGTGACTAAAATAACACAAATGTTTACTTTGCTCATCACCGATTGATACTTTCCCCTCACTCATTATGAATTTTCCGATCAATGATTGTGACTTTACGAACACTGAGGGTGACTTTGCTCATCACTGATTGAGACTTTTCCCCAACTAAAAAGGACTTTGCTGATCACTGATTGTGACTTTAAACAACACAAATGTTAACTTTGCTCATCACTGATGGATACTTAGCTCCCAATTATGTTGATTTTTCACTTCACTGACGGTGACTCTACGAACACTAAAGGAAACTTTGCTCAACACCGATGGATTCTTTCCCCCACTCATTATGACTTTGCTCGTCATTGATGGATATTTTCCACCCACTCACTATGACTTTACCGATCAATGATTGTGACTTTACGAACACTGATGGTGACTTTGCTCATCACTGATGGAGACTTTTCCCCCACTAATAAGGACTTTGCCGATCACTGATGGTGACTTTAACAACACTAATGATGACTTTGATCATCATTGATGGTAACTTTGCCTTCAATTATGTTGACTTTGCCCTTCAATGATGGTGACGTTACGAACACTAATGTTAACTTTGCCCTTCACTGATGGTGACTTAACGAACACTTATGTAAACTTTGCTCATCACTGTAGTGACTTTGCCCTAAATTATGTTCATTTTTCACTTCACTGATGGTGACTTTACGAACACTTAAGGAAACTCTGCACATCACCGATGGATACTTTCCCCCACCTCATCATGACTTTGCCGATCCATGATTGTGACTACAAGAACACTGATGGTGACTTTGCTCATCACTGATGGAGACCTTTCCCCCACAAATAAGGACTTTGCCGATCACTGATAGTGACTTTACCAAAACTAATTAATATATGCTCATCAATGATGGTGACTTTAACAACACAAATGTTAACTTTGCTCATCACTGATGGATACTAAGCTCCAAATTATGTTGATTTTCCACTTCACTGACGGTGACTTTACGAACACTAAAGGAAACTTTGCTCAACACCGATGGATGCTTTCCCCCACTCATTATGACTTTGCTCATCATTGATGGATATTTTCCCCCCACTCATTATGACTTTACCGATCAATGATTGTGACTACAAGAACACTGATGGTGACTTTGCTCATCACTGATGGAGACCTTTCCCCCACAAATAAGGACTTTGCCGATCACTGATTGTGACTTTACCAAAACTAATTAATATATGCTCATCACTGATGGTGACTAAAATAACACAAATGTTTACTTTGCTCATCACCGATTGATACTTTCCCCTCACTCATTATGAATTTTCCGATCAATGATTGTGACTTTACGAACACTGAGGGTGACTTTGCTCATCACTGATTGAGACTTTTCCCCAACTAAAAAGGACTTTGCCGATCACTGATTGTGACTTCAACAACACAAATGTTAACTTTGCTCATCACTGATGGATACTTAGCTCCAAATTATGTTGATTTTCCACTTCACTGACGGTGACTTTACGAACACTAAAGGAAACTTTGCTCAACACCGATGGATGCTTTCCCCCACTCATTATGACTTTGCTCATCATTGATGGATATTTTCCCCCCACTCATTATGACTTTACCGATCAATGATTGTGACTTTACGAACACTGATGGTTACTTTGCTCATCACTGATGGAGACTTTTCCCCCACTAATAAGGACTTTGCCGATCACTGATGGTGACTTTAACAACACTAATGATGACTTTGATCATCATAGATGGTGACTTTGCCTTCAATTATGTTGACTTTGCCCTTCAATGATGGTGACGTTACGAACACTAATGTTAACTTTGCCCTTCACTGATGGTGACTTAACGAACAATTATGTAAACTTTGCTCATCACTGTAGTGACTTTGCCCTAAATTATGTTGATTTTTCACTTCACTGATGGTGACTTTACGAACACTTAAGGAAACTCTGCACATCACCGATGGATACTTTCGCCCACCTCACCATGACTTTGCCGATCCATGATTGTGACTACAAGAACACTGATGGTGACTTTGCTCATCACTGATGGAGACCTTTCCCCCACAAATAAGGACTTTGCCGATCACTCATTGTGACTTTACCAAAACTAATTAATATATGCTCATCACTGATGGTGACTAAAATAACACAAATGTTTACTTTGCTCATCACCGATTGATACTTTCCCCCCACTCATTATGAATTTTCCGATCAATGATTGTGACTTTACGAACACTGAGGGTGACTTTGCTCATCACTGATTGAGACTTTTCCCCAACTAAAAAGGACTTTGCCGATAACTGATTGTGACTTTAACAACACAAATGTTAACTTTGCTTATCACTGATGGATACTTAGCTCCAAATTATGTTGATTTTCCACTTCACTGACGGTGACTTTACGAACACTAAAGGAAACTTTGCTCAACACCGATGGATGCTTTCCCCCACTCATTATGACTTTGCTCATCATTGATGGATATTTTCCCCCCACTCATTATGACTTTACCGATCAATGATTGTGACTTTACGAACACTGATGGTGACTTTGCTCATCACTGATGGAGACTTTTCCCCCACTAATAAGGACTTTTCCGATCACTGATGGTGACTTTAACAACACTAATGATGACTTTGATCATCATAAATGGTGACTTTGCCTTCAATTATGTTGACTTTGCCCTTCAATGATGGTGACGTTACGAACACTAATGTTAACTTTGCCCTTCACTGATGGTGACTTAACGAACACTTATGTAAACTTTGCTCATCACTGTAGTGACTTTGCCCTAAATTATGTTGATTTTTCACTTCACTGATGGTGACTTTACGAACACTTAAGGAAACTCTGCACATCACCGATGGATACTTTCCCCCACCTCACCATGACTTTGCCGATCCATGATTGTGACTACAAGAACACTGATGGTGACTTTGCTCATCACTGATGGAGACCTTTCCCCCACAAATAAGGACTTTGCCGATCACTCATTGTGACTTTACCAAAACTAATTAATATATGCTCATCACTGATGGTGACTAAAATAACACAAATGTTTACTTTGCTCATCACCGATTGATACTTTCCCCCCACTCATTATGAATTTTCCGATCAATGATTGTGACTTTACGAAAACTGAGGGTGACTTTGCTCATCACTGATTGAGACTTTTCCCCAACTAAAAAGGACTTTGCCGATAACTGATTGTGACTTTAACAACACAAATGTTAACTTTGCTTATCACTGATGGATACTTAGCTCCAAATTATGTTGATTTTCCACTTCACTAACGGTGACTTTACGAACACTAAAGGAAACTTTGCTCAACACCGATGGATGCTTTCCCCCACTCATTATGACTTAGCTGATCATTGAAGTATAATTTCCCCCCACTCATTATGACTTTACCGATCAATGATTGTGACTTTACGAACACTGATGGTGACTTTGCTCATCACTGATGGAGACTTTTCCCCCACTAATAAGGACTTTGCCGATCACTGATGGTGACTTTACGAACACTGATGGTGACTTTGTTCATCACTGATGGAGACTTTTCCCCCACTAATAAGGACTTTGCCGATCACTGATGGTGACTTTAACAACACAAATGTTAACTTTGCTCATCACTGATGGATACTTAGCTCCAAATTATGTTGATTTTCCACTTCACTGACGGTGACTTTACGAACACTAAAGGAAACTTTGCTCAACACCGATGGATGCTTTCCCCCACTCATTATGACTTTGCTCATCATTGATGGATATTTTCCCCCCACTCATTATGACTTTACCGATCAATGATTGTGACTTTACGAACACTGATGGTGACTTTGCTCATCACTGATTGAGACTTTCCCCCACTAATAAGGACTTTGCCGATCACTGATGGTGACTTTACGAACACTGATGGTGACTTTGTTCATCACTGATGGAGACTTTTCCCCCACTAATAAGGACTTTGCCGATCAATGATTGTGACTACAAGAACACTGATGGTGACTTTGCTCATCACTGATGGAGACCTTTCCCCCACAAATAAGGACTTTGCCGATCACTGATTGTGACTAAAAGAACACTAATGTTTACTTTGCTCATCACCGATTGATACTTTCCCCCCACTCATTATGAATTATCCGATCAATGATTGTGACTTTGCGAACACTGAGGGTGACTTTGCTCATCACTGATGGAGACTTTTTCCCCACTAATAAGGACTTTGCTCATCACTGATTGATACTTTTCCCCAACTAAAAAGGACTTTGCCGATCACTGATTGTGACTTTAACAACACAAATGTTAACTTTGCTCATCACTGATGGATACTTAGCTCCAAATTATGTTGATTTTCCACTTCACTGACGGTGACTTTACGAACACTAAAGGAAACTTTGCTCAACACCGATGGATGCTATCCCCCACTCATTATGACTTTGCTCATCATTGATGGATATTTTCCCCCCACTCATTATGACTTTACCGATCAATGATTGTGACTTTACGAACACTGATGGTGACTTTGCTCATCACTGATGGAGACTTTCCCCCACTAATAAGGACTTTGCCGATCACTGATGGTGACTTTATCAACACTAATGATGACTTTGATCATCATAGATGGTAACTTTGCCTTCAATTATGTCGACTTTGCCCTTCAATGATGGTGACGTTACGAACACTAATGTTAACTTTGCCCTTCACTGATGGTGACTTAACGAAAACTTATGTAAACTTTGCTCATCACTGTAGTGACTTTGCCCTAAATTATGTTGATTTTTCACTTCACTGATGGTGACTTTACGAACACTAAAGGAAACTTTGCTCAACACCGATGGATGCTTTCCCCCACTCATTATGATTTAGCTCATCATTGAAGTATATTTTCCCCCCACTCATTATGACTTTACCGATCAATGATTGTGACTTTACGAACACTGATGGTGACTTTGCTCATCATTGATGGATATTTTCCCCCCACTCATTATGACTTTACCGATCAATGATTGTGACTACAAGAACACTGATGGTGACTTTGCTCATCACTGATGGAGACCTTTCCCCCACAAATAAGGACTTTGCCGATCACTGATTGTGACTTTACCAAAACTAATTAATATATGCTCATCACTGATGGTGACTAAAAGAACACTAATGTTTACTTTGCTCATCACCGAATGATACTTTCCCCCCACTCATTATGAATTATCCGATCAATGATTGTGACTTTGCGAACACTGAGGGTGACTTTGCTCATCACTGATGGAGACTTTTTCCCCACTAATAAGGACTTTGCTCATCACTGATTGAGACTTTTCCCCAACTAAAAAGGACTTTGCCGATCACTGATTGTGACTTTAACAACACAAATGTTAACTTTGCTCATCACTGATGGATACTTAGCTCCAAATTATGTTGATTTTCCACTTCACTGACGGTGACTTTACGAACACTAAAGGAAACTTTGCTCAACACCGATGGATGCTTTCCCCCACTCATTATGACTTTGCTCATCATTGATGGATATTTTCCACCCACTCATTATGACTTTACCGATCAATGATTGTGACTTTACGAACACTGATGGTGACTTTGCTCATCACTGATGGAGACTTTTCCCCCACTAATAAGGACTTTGCCGATCACTGATGGTGACTTTACGAACACTGATGGTGACTTTGTTCATCACTGATGGAGACTTTTCCCCCACTAATAAGGATTTCGCCGATCACTGATGGTGACTTTAACAACACTAATGATGACTTTGATCATCACTGATGGATTCTTAGCTCCCAATTATGTTGATTTTCCACTTCACTGACGGTGACTTTACGAACACTAAAGGAAACTTTGCTCAACACCGATGGATGCTTTCCCCCACTCATTATGACTTTGCTCATCATTGATGGATATTTTCCCCCCACTCATTATGACTTTACCGATCAATGATTGTGACTTTACGAACACTGATGGTGACTTTGCTCATCACTGATGGAGACTTTCCCCCACTAATAAGGACTTTGCCGATCACTGATGGTGACTTTACGAACACTGATGGTGACTTTGTTCATCACTGATGGAGACTTTTCCCCCACTAATAAGGACTTTGCCGATCACTGATGGTGACTTTAACAACACAAATGTTAACTTTGCTCATCACTGATGGATACTTAGCTCCAAATTATGTTGATTTTCCACTTCACTGACGGTGACTTTACGAACACTAAAGGAAACTTTGCCCAACACCGATGGATGCTTTCCCCCACTCATTATGACTTAGCTCATCATTGAAGGATATTTTCCCCCCACTCATTATGACTTTACCGATCAATGATTGTGACTTTACGAACACTGATGGTGACTTTGCTCATCACTGATGGAGACTTTTCCCCCACTAATAAGGACTTGGCCGATCACTGATGGTGACTTTACGAACACTGATGGTGACTTTGTTCATCACTGATGGAGACTTTTCCCCCACTAATAAGGACTTTGCCGATCACTGATGGTGACTTTAACAACACTAATGATGACTTTGATCATCACTGATGGATACTTAGCTCCCAATTATGTTGATTTTCCACTTCACTGACGATGACTTTACGAACACTAAAGGAAACTTTGCTCAACACCGATGGATGCTTTCCCCCACTCATTATGACTTTGCTCATCATTGATGGATATTTTCCCCCCACTCATTATTACTTTACCGATCAATGATTGTGACTTTACGAACACTGATGGTGACTTTGCTCATCACTGATGGAGACTTTTCCCCCACTAATAAGGACTTTGCCGATCACTGATGATGACTTTACGAACACTGATGGTGACTTTGTTCATCACTGATGGAGACTTTTCCCCCACTAATAAGGACTTTGCCGATCACTGATGGTGACTTTAACAACACTAATGATGACTTTGATCATCACTGATGGATACTTAGCTCCCAATTATGTTGATTTTCCACTTCACTGACGGTGACTTTACGAACACTAAAGGAAACTTTGCTCAACACCGATGGATTCTTTCCCCCACTCATTATGACTTTGCTGATCATTGATGGATATTTTCCCCCAACTCATTATAACTTTACCGATCAATGATTGTGACTTTACGAACACTGATGGTGACTTTGCTCATCACTGATGGAGACTTTTCCCCCACTAATAAGGACTTTGCCGATCACTGATGGTGACTTTAACAACACTAATGATGACTTTGATCATCATTGATGGTAACTTTGCCTTCAATTATGTTGACTTTGCCCTTCAATGATGGTGACGTTACGAACACTAATGTTAACTTTGCTCATCACTGTAGTGACTTTGCCCTAAATTATGTTGATTTTTCACTTCACTGATGGTGACTTTACGAACACTTAAGGAAACTCTGCACATCACCGATGGATACTTTCCCCCACCTCACCATGACTTTGCCGATCCATGATTGTGACTACAAGAACACTGATGGTGACTTTGCTCATCACTGATGGAGACCTTTCCCCCACAAATAAGGACTTTGCCGATCACTCATTGTGACTTTACCAAAACTAATTAATATATGCTCATCACTGATGGTGACTAAAATAACACAAATGTTTACTTTGCTCATCACCGATTGATATTTTCCCCCCACTCATTATGACTTTACCGATCAATGATTGTGACTTTGCTCATCACTGATGGAGACTATTCCCCAACTAATAAGGACTTGCCGATCACTGATGGTGACTTTAACAACACTAATGATAACTTTGATCATCATTGATGGTAACTTTGCCTTCAATCATGTTGACTTTGCCCTTCAATGATGGTGACGTTACGAACACTAATGTTAACTTTGCCCTTCACTGATGGTGACTTAACGAACACTTATGTAAACTTTGCTCATCAGTGTAGTGACTTTGCCCTAAATAATGTTGATTTTTCACTTCACTGATGGTTACTTTACGAACAACTAAGGAAACTCTGCACATCACCGATGGATACTTTCCCCCACCTCATCATGACTTTGCCGATCCATGATTGTGACTACAAGAACACTGATGGTGACTTTGCTCATCACTGATGGAGACCTTTCCCCCACAAATAAGGACTTTGCCGATCACTGATTGTGACTTTACCAAAACTAATTAATATATGCTCATCACTGATGGTGACTAAAATAACACAAATGTTTACTTTGCTCATCACCGATTGATACTTTCCCCCCACTCATTATGAATTTTCCGATCAATGATTGTGACTTTACGAACACTGAGGGTGACTTTAACAACACAAATGTTAACTTTGCTCATCACTGATGGATACTTTCCCCCCACTCATTATGAATTTGCCGATCAATGATTGTGACTTTGCGAACACTGAGGGTGACTTTACGAACAACTAAGGAAACTCTGCACATCACCGATGGATACTTTCCCCCACCTCATCATGACTTTGCCGATCCATGATTGTGACTACAAGAACACTGATGGTGACTTTGCTCATCACTGATGGAGACCTTTCCCCCACAAATAAGGACTTTGCCGATCACTGATTGTGACTTTACCAAAACTAATTAATATATGCTCATCACTGATGGTGACTAAAATAACACAAATGTTTACTTTGCTCATCACCGATTGATACTTTCCCCCCACTCATTATGAATTTTCCGATCAATGATTGTGACTTTACGAACACTGAGGGTGACTTTAACAACACAAATGTTAACTTTGCTCATCACTGATGGATACTTTCCCCCCACTCATTATGAATTTGCCGATCAATGATTGTGACTTTGCGAACACTGAGGGTGACTTTACGAACAACTAAGGAAACTCTGCACATCACCGATGGATACTTTCCCCCACCTCATCATGACTTTGCCGATCCATGATTGTGACTACAAGAACACTGATGGTGACTTTGCTCATCACTGATGGAGACCTTTCCCCCACAAATAAGGACTTTGCCGATCACTGATTGTGACTTTACCAAAACTAATTAATATATGCTCATCACTGATGGTGACTAAAATAACACAAATGTTTACTTTGCTCATCACCGATTGATACTTTCCCCCCACTCATTATGAATTTTCCGATCAATGATTGTGACTTTACGAACACTGAGGGTGACTTTAACAACACAAATGTTAACTTTGCTCATCACTGATGGATACTTTCCCCCCACTCATTATGAATTTGCCGATCAATGATTGTGACTTTGCGAACACTGAGGGTGACTTTGCTCATCACTGATGGAGACTTTTTCCCCACTAATAAGGACTTTGCCGATCACTGATTGTGACTTTAACAACACTAATGATGACTTTGATCATCACTGATGGATACTTAGCTCCCAATTATGTTGATTTTCCACTTCACTGACGGTGACTTTACGAACACTAAAGGAAACTTTGCTCAACACCGATGGATGCTTTCCCCCACTCATTATGACTTTGCTCATCATTGATGGATATTTTCCCCCCACTCATTTTGACTTTACCGATCAATGATTGTGACTTTACGAACACTGATGGTGACTTTGCTCATCACTGATGGAGAATTTTCCCCCACTAATAAGGACTTTGCCGATCACTGATGGTGACTTTAACAACACTAATGATGACATTGATCATCATTGATGGTAACTTTGCCTTCAATTATGTTGACTTTGCCCTTCAATGATGGTGACGTTACGAACACTAATGTTAACTTTGCTCATCACTGTAGTGACTTTGCCCTAAATTATGTTGATTTTTCACTTCACTGATGGTGACTTTACGAACACTTAAGGAAACTCTGCACATCACCGATGGATACTTTCCCCCACCTCATCATGACTTTGCCGATCCATGATTGTGACTACAAGAACACTGATGGTGACTTTGCTCATCACTGATGGAGACCTTTCCCCCACAAATAAGGACTGTGCCGATCACTGATTGTGACTTTACCAAAACTAATTAATATATGCTCATCACTGATGGTGACTAAAATAACACAAATGTTTACTTTGCTCATCACCGATTGATACTTTCCCCCCACTCATTATGAATTTTCCGATCAATGATTGTGACTTTACGAACACTGAGGGTGACTTTAACAACACAAATGTTAACTTTGCTCAACACCGATGGATGCTTTCCCCCACTCATTATGACTTTACCGATCAATGATTGTGACTACAAGAACACTGATGGTGACTTTGCTCATCACTGATGGAGACCTTTCCCCCACAAATAAGGTTTTTGCCGATCACTGATTGTGACTTTACCAAAACTAATTAATATATGCTCATCACTGATGGTGACTAAAATAACACAAATGTTTACTTTGCTCATCACCGATTGATACTTTCCCCCCACTCATTATGAATTTTCCGATCAATGATTGTGACTTTACGAACACTGAGGGTGACTTTGCTCATCACTGATTGAGACTTTTCCCCAACTAAAAAGGACTTTGACGATCACTGATTGTGACTTTAACAACACAAATGTTAACTTTGCTCATCACTGATGGATACTTAGCTCCAAATTATGTTGATTTTCCACTTCACTGACGGTGACTTTACGAACACTAAAGGAAACTTTGCTCAACACCGATGGATGCTTTCCCCCACTCATTATGACTTTGCTCATCATTGATGGATATTTTCCCCCCACTCATTATGACTTTACCGATCAATGATTGTGACTTTACGATCACTGATGGTGACTTTAACAACACTAATGATAACTTTGATCATCATTGATGGTAACTTTGCCTTCAATTATGTTGACTTTGCCCTTCAATGATGGTGACGTTACGAACACTAATGTTAACTTTGCCCTTCACTGATGGTGACTTAACGAACACTTATGTAAACTTTGCTCATCACTGTAGTGACTTTGCCCTAAATAATGTTGATTTTTCACTTCACTGATGGTGACTTTACGAACAATTAAGGAAACTCTGCACATCACCGATGGATACTTTCCCCCACCTCATCATGACTTTGCCGATCCATGATTGTGACTACAAGAACACTGATGGTGACTTTGCTCATCACTGATGGAGACCTTTCCCCCACAAATAAGGATTTTGCCGATCACTGATTGTGACTTTACCAAAACTAATTAATATATGCTCATCACTGATGGTGACTAAAATAACACAAATGTTTACTTTGCTCATCACCGATTGATACTTTCCCCCCACTCATTATGAATTTTCCGATCAATGATTGTGACTTTACGAACACTGAGGGTGACTTTGCTCATCACTGATTGAGACTTTTCCCCAACTAAAAAGGACTTTGCCGATCACTGATTGTGACTTTACCAAAACTAATTAATATATGCTCATCACTGATGGTGACTTAAAGAACACTAATGTTTACTTTGCTCATCACCGATTGATACTTTCCCCCCACTCATTATGAATTATCCGATCAATGATTGTGACTTTGCGAACACTGAGGGTGACTTTGCTCATCACTGATGGAGACTTTTTCCCCACTAATAAGGACTTTGCCGATCACTGATTGTGACTTTAACAACACAAATGATGACTTTGATCATCACTGATGGATACTTAGCTCCGAATTATGTTGATTTTCCACTTCACTGACGGTGACTTTACGAACACTAAAGGAAACTTTGCTCAACACCGATGGATGCTTTCCCCCACTCATTATGAATTTGCTCATCATTGATGGATATTTTCCCCCCACTCATTATGACTTTACCGATCAATGATTGTGACTTTACGAACACTGATGGTGACTTTGCTCATCACTGATGGAGACTTTTCCCCCACTAATAAGGACTTTGCCGATCACTGATGGTGACTTTAACAACACTAATGATAACTTTGATCATCATTGATGGTAGCTTTGCCTTCAATTATGTTTACTTTGCCCTTCAATGATGGTGACGTTACGAACACTAATGTTAACTTTGCCCTTCACTGATGGTGACTTAACGAACACTTATGTAAACTTTGCTCATCACTGTAGTGACTTTGCCCTAAATAATGTTGATTTTTAACTTCTCTGATGGTGACTTTACGAACAATTAAGGAAACTCTGCACATCACCGATGGATACTTTACCCCACCTCATCATGACTTTGCCGATCCATGATTGTGACTACAAGAACACTGATGGTGACTTTGCTCATCACTGATGGAGACCTTTCCCCCACAAATAAGGACTTTGCCGATCACTGATTGTGACATTACCAAAACTAATTAATATATGCTCATCACTGATGGTGACTAAAATAACACAAATGTTTACTTTGCTCATCACCGATTGATACTTTCCCCCCACTCATTATGAATTTTCCGATCAATGATTGTGACTTTACGAACACTGAGGGTGACTTTGCTCATCACTGATTGAGACTTTTCCCCAACTAAAAAGGACTTTGCCGATCACTGATTGTGACTTTAACAACACAAATGTTAACTTTGCTCATCACTGATGGATACTTAGCTCCAAATTATGTTGATTTTCCACTTCACTGACGGTGACTTTACGAACACTAAAGGAAACTTTGCTCAAAACCGATGGATGCTATCCCCCACTCATTATGAATTTGCTCATCATTGATGGATATTTTCCCCCCACTCATTATGACTTTACCGATCAATGATTGTGACTTTACGAACACTGATGGTGACTTTGCTCATCACTGATGGAGACTTTTCCCCCACTAATAAGGACTTTGCCGATCACTGATGGTGACTTTAACTACACTAATGATGACTTTGATCATCATTGATGGTGACTTTGCCTTCAATTATGTTAACTTTGCCCTTCATTGTTGGTGACTTAACGAACACCTATGTAAACTTTGCTCATCACTGTAGTGACAATGCCCCAAACTATGTTGATTTTGCACTTCACTGATGGTGACTTAACGAACACTAAAGGAAACTCTGCTCATCACTGATGGATACTTTCCCCCCCCCTCATCATGACTTTGCCGATCCATGATTGTGACTACAAGAACACTGATGGTGACTTTGCTCATCACTGATGGAGACCTTTCCCCCACAAATAAGGACTTTGCCGATCACTGATTGTGACTTTACCAAAACTAATTAATATATGCTTATCACTGATGGTGACTAAAATAACACAAATGTTTACTCTGCTCATCACCGATTGATACTTTCCCCCCACTCATTATGACTTTGCCGATCAATGATGGTGACTTTACGAATACTGATGAAGACTTTGCTCATCACTGATGGCGACTTTTCCCCCACTAATAAGGACTTTTCCGATCACTGATGGTGACTTAACGAACACTAATTTTGACTTTGCTCATCACTGATGGCGACTTTTCCCCCACTAATAATGACTTTGCCGATCAATGAAGATGACTTTTCTCATCACTGATGCAGACTTTGTCTCTTCTAATAATGAATTTGCCCCTACTTATGTTGACTCTACTCATCACTGATTTTGACTTTGCAACCTCTAATATTGACTTTGATCTTCAATTATGTTAACTTTGCCCTTCACTGATGGTGACTTAACGAACACTTATGTTAACTTTGCTCATCACTGTAGTCACTTTGCCCCAAACTATGTTGATTTTTTACTTCACTGATGGTGACTTCACGAACACTAAAGGAAACTTTGCTCAACACCGATGGATACTTTCCCCCACTCATTATGACTTTGCCGATCAATGATTGTGACTTTACGAACACTTAAGGTGACTTTTCTCATCACTGATGGAGACTTTTCCCCCACTCATTATGACTTTGCCGATCAATGATGTTGACTTTACGAACACTGATGGTGACTTTGTTCATCACTGATGTTGACTTTAACAACACTAATGATGACTTTGATCATCATTGATGGTGACTTTGCCTTCAATTATGTTTACTTTGCCCATCAATGATGGTGACGTTACGAACACTAATGTTAACTTTGCCCTTCACTGATGGTAACTTAACGAACACTTATGTAAACTTTGCTCATCACTGTAGTGACTTTGCCCCAAACTATGTTGATTTTGCACTTCACTGATGGTGACTTTACGAACACTAAAGGAAACTCTGCTCATCACCGATGGATACTTTCCCCCCCCCTCATCATGACTTTGCCGATCCATGATTGTGACTACAAGAACACTGATGGTGACTTTGCTCATCACTGATGGAGACTTTTCCCCCACTCATTATGAATTTGCCGATCAATGATGGTGACTTTACGAACACTGATGGTGACTTTGTTCATCACTGATGGAGACTTTTCCCCCACAAATAAGGACTTTGCCGATCACTGATGGTAACTTTAACATCACTAATGATGACTTTGATCATCATTTATGGAGACTTTACCTTCAATTATGATGACTTTGCCCTTCAATGATGGTGACTTTACGAACACTAAAGGAAACTCTGCTCATCACCGATGGATACTTTCCCCCCCCTCATCTTGACTTTGCCGATCCATGATTGTGACTACAAGAACAATGGTGGTGACTTTGCTCATCACTGATGGAGACCTTTCCCCCACAAATAAGATCTTTGCCGATCACTGATTTTGACTTTACCAAAACTAATTAATATATGCTCATCACTGATGGTGACTAAAAGAACACTAATGTTTACTTTGCTCATCACCGATTGATACTTTCCCCCCACTCATTATGAATTTGCCGATCAATGATTGTGACTTTGCGAACACTGAGGGTGACTTTGCTCATCACTGATGGAGACTTTTCCCCCACTAATAAGGACTTTGCCGATCAATGATTGTGACTTTAACAACACAAATGTTAACTTTGCTCATCACCGATTGATACTTTCCCCCCACTCATTATGAATTTGCCGATCAATGATTGTGACTTTAACAACACAAATGTTAACTTTGCTCATCACTGATGGATACTAAGCCCCAACTTTTGTAGACTTTGCCAATCACTTCTGGTGACTTAACCAACACTAATGTGGACTTTGCTCAACACTAATGGAGACTTTCCCCCCTCTCATTATGACTTTGCCGATCAATGATTGTGACTTTACGATTACTGATGGTGACTTTGCTAATCACTGATGGAGTTTTTTCCCCCATAAATAAGGCATTTGCCGATCACTTATGGTGACTTTGCCCCAAATTATGTTAATTTTACACTTCACTGACTTTGACTTTACCACCACTAATATGGACTTTGCCGATCACTGATGGTGACTTTGCCCCAAATAATGTTGATTTTGCACTTCACTGATTGTGAATTCGAGAACACTAACGGAAACTTTGCTCAACACCGATGGATACTTTCCCCCACTCATTATGACTTTGCATATCAATGATGGAGACTTTTCTCCCACTAATAAGGAATTTGCCGATCACTGATGGTGACTTAAATAACACTTATGATGACTTTGCTCATCATTGATGGATACTTTGCCCCCACTCATTATGACTTTGCCAATCAATGATTGTGACTTTACGAACACTGATGTTGACTTTTCTCATCACTGATAGAGACTTAACCCCCACTTATGTAGACTTTGCTCATCACTGGTAAAGACTTTTCCCCCACTTTTGTAGAATTGGCCGATCACTTGTGGTTACTTTACCAACACTAATCTTGACTTAGCTCATCACTGATGGTTACTTTGCCGACACTTATTTTGACCTTGCATTTCACTGATGGTCACTTGACGAACACTAATTTTGACTTTGCTCAACATTGATGGAGACTTTGTGACCACTAATAATGACTTTGCCGATCAATGATGGTGACTTTATCAACACTGAAGGTGACTTTTCTCATCACTGATGCAGACTTTGTCTCTTCGAATAATGAATTTGCCCCCACTTATGTTGACTCTACTCATCACTGATTTTGACTTTGCTACCGCTAATATTGACTTTGCCCTTTACTGATGGTGACGTTTCGAACACTAATGTTAATTTTGCTCATCAATAATGTTGACTTTACCCCCACTTATGTAGACTTTGCTCATCACTGTAGTGACTTGTCCCCCACTTTTGTAGAATTGGCCGAACACTTGTGATTACTTTACCAACTCTAATCTTGACTTTGCTCATCACTGATGGTTACTTTGCCACCACTTATTTTGACCTTGAATTTCACTGATGGTCACTTAGCGTACACAAATTTTGACTTTGCTCAACATTGATGGAGACTTTGTATCCACTAATAATTACTTTTCCGATCTATGATGGTGACTTTACGAACACTGAAGGTGACTTTTCTCATCACTGATGCAGACTTTGTCTCTTTGAATAATGAATTTGCCCCCACTTATGTTGACTCTACTCATCACTGATTTTGACTTTGCTTCACCTAATTTTGACTTTGATCTTCAATTATGTTGACTTTGCCCTTCAATGATGGTGACGTTACGAACACTAATGTAAACTTTGCCCTTCACTGATGGTGACATTAACGAACACTTATGTAAACTTTGCTCATCACTGTATTGACTTTGCCCCAAACTATGTTGATTTTGCACTTCACTTATGTTGACTTCACGAACACCAATGGAAACTTTGCTTAACACCGATGGATACTTTCCCCCACTAATTATGACTTTGCATATCAATGACGGAGAATTTTCTCCCACTAATAAAGACTTTACCGATCAATGATTGTGACTTTACGAACACTGATGGTGACTTTGCTCATCACTGATGGAGACTTTTCCCCCACTAATAAGGACTTTGCCGATCACTGATGGTGACTTTAACAACACTAATCTTGACTTAGCTCATCACTGATGGTTACTTTGCGACCACTTATTTTGACCTTGCATTTCACTGATGGTCACTTGACGAACACTAATTTTGACTTTGCTCAACATTGATGGAGACTTTGTGACCACTAATAATGACTTTGCCGATCAATGATGGTGACTTTACCAACACTGAAGGTGACTTTTCTCATCACTGATGCAGACTTTGTCTCTTCGAATAATGAATTTGCCCCCACTTATGTTGACTCTACTCATCACTGATTTTGACTTTGCTCCCGCTAATATTGACTTTGCCCTTCACTGATGGTGACGTTACGAACACTAATGTTAATTTTGCTCATCAATGATGTTGACTTTACCCCAACTTATGTAGACTTTGCTCATCACTGTACTAACTTTGCCCCCACTTTTGTAGAATTGGCCGAACACTTGTGATGACTTCACCAACTCTAATCTTGACTTTGTTCATCACTGATGGTTACTTTGCCACCACTTATTTTGACTTTGAATTTCACTGATGGTCACTTAGCGAACACTAATTTTGACTTTGCTCAACATTGATGGAGACTTTGTACCCACTAATAATTACTTTTCCGATCAATGATGGTGACTTTACGAACACTGAAGGTGACTTTTCTCATCACTGATGCGGACTTTGTCTCTTCGAATAATGAATTTGCCCCCACTTATGTTGACTCTACTCATCACTGATTTTGAGTTTGCTACCACTAATTTTGACTTTGATCTTCAATTATGTTTACTTTGCCTTTCAATGATGGTGACTTAACGAACACTAATGTTAACTTTGCCCTTCACTGATGGTGACATTAACGAACACTTATGTAAACTTTGCTCATCACTGTATTGACTTTGCCCCAAACTATGTTGATTTTGCCCTTCAATGATGGTGACGTTACGAACACTAATGTTAACTTAGCCCTTCACTGATGGTGACTTAAAGAACACTTATGTAAACTTTGCTCATCACTGAAGTGACTTTGCCCCAAACTATGTTGATTTTGCACTTCACTGATTGTGACTTCACGAACACTAACGGAGACTTTGCTCAACACCGGTGGATACTTTCCCCCACTCATTATGACTTTGCATATCAATGATGGAGACTTTTCTCCCACTAATAAGGAATTTGCCGATCACAGATGGTGACTTTGCCCCCACCTATGTAGACTTTTCTCAGAGCTAGTGGTGACTTTGCCCCCACCTTTGTAGACTTTGCCAATCACTTCTAGTGACTAAACCAACACTAATTTTGACTTTGCTCATCATTGATGGATACTTTCCCCCCACTCATTATGACTTTGCCGATCAATGATTGTGACTTTACGAACACTGATGGTGACTTTTCTCATCACTGATGGAGACTTTTCCCCCACTCATTATGACTTTGCCGATCAATGATGGTGACTTTGCTCATCACTGATGGAGACTTTGCCCCCACTTATGTAGACTTTACTCATCACTGGTAAAGACTTTGCCCCCACTTTTGTAGAATTGGCCGATCACTTGTAGTTACTTTACCAACACTAATCTTGACTTAGCTAATCACTGATGGTTACTTTGCCACCACATATTTTGACCTTGCATTTCACTGATGGTCAGTTGACGAACTGTAATTTTGACTTTGCTCAACATTGATGGAGACTTTGTGACCACTAATAATGACTTTGCCGATCATTGATGGTGACTTTACCAACACTTAAGGTGACTTTTCTCATCACTGATGCAGACTTTGTCTCTTCGAATAATGAATTTGCCCCCACTTATGCTGACTCTACTCATCACTGATTTTGACTTTGCTCCCGCTAATATTGACTTTGATCTTCAATTATGTTGACTTTGCCCTTCAATGATGGTGACGTTACTAACACTAATGTTAACTTTGCCCTTCACTGATGGTGACTTTGCCCCAAACTATGTTGATTTTGCTTTTCACTGATGTTGACTTCACGAACACCAATGGAAACTTTGCTTAACACCGATGGATACTTTCCCCCAATAATTATGACTTTGCATATCAATGACGGAGACTTTTCTCCCACTAATAAAGACTTTGCTGATCACTGATGGTGACTTTGATAACACTAATGATGACTTTGATTATCACTGCTGGAGTTTTTTCCCCCACAAATAAGGCATTCGTCGATCACTTATGGTGACTTTGCCCCAAATTATCTTAATTTTACACTTCACTGACTTTGACTTTACCACCACTAATATGGACTTTGCCGATCACTGATGGTGACTTTGCCCCAAATAATGTTGATTTTGCACTTCACTGATTGTGACTTCACGAACACTAACGGAAACTTTGCTCAACACCGGTGGATACTTTCCCCCACTCATTATGACTTTGCATATCAATGATGGAGACTTTTCTCCCACTAATAAGGAATTATCCGATCACTGATGGTGACTTTAATAACACTTATGATGACTTTGATTATCATTGATGGTGACTTTGCCCCCACCTATGTAGACTTTTCTCAGAACTAGTGGTGACTTTGCCCCCACCTTTGTAGACTTTGCCAATCACTTCTAGTGACTCAACCAACACTAATTTTGACTTTGCTCATCATTGATGGAGACTTTTCCCCCACTCATTATGACTTTGCCGATCAATGATGGTGACTTTACGAACACTGATGGTGACTTTGCTCATCACTGAAGGAGACTTTACCCCCACTTATGTAGACTTTGCTCATCACTGGTAAAGACTTTGCCCCCATTTTTGTAGAATTGGCCGATCACTTGTAGTTACTTTACCAACACTAATCTTGACTTTGCTCATCACTGATGGTTACTTTGCAACCTCTTATTTTGACCTTGCATTCCACTGACTAATTTTGACTTTGCTCATTATAGATGGAGACTTTGTCCCCACTAATAATGACTTTGCCGATCAATGATGGTGACTTTACGAACACTGATTGTGACCTTGCTCATCACTGATGCAGACTTTGACTCCACTAATATTTACTTTGCTGAATACTTCAGGCGACTTTACCAACACTAACGGTGACTTTGCTCATCACTGACGGTGACTTTGCCCCAACTTATGTTGACTTTACTCATCACTGTTTTTGACTTTACCACCACTAATGTTGACTTTGTCCTTCACTATTGGTGACTTAACAAGCACAAATGTTAACTTTGCTCATCAATGATGGTGACGTTGCCTCCACTTTTGTAGTTTTTGCCAATCACTTCTGGTGACTTTACCAACACAAAGGGTAAATTTGCTCATCACTGATTGTGACTTTCACAACACTAATGGTGACTTTTCCCTTCACTGTTGGTGACATAACGAACACTTATGTTAACTTTGCTCATCATTGATGGAGACTTTACGAACACTAAAGGAAACTTTGCTCATCACCGATGGATACTTTCCCCCCTCTCATCATGACTTTGCCGATCCATGATTGTGACTACAAGAACGCTGATGGTTACTTTGCTCATCACTGATGGAGACCTTTCCCCCACAAATAAGGACTTTGCCGATCACTGATAGTGACTTTACCAAAACTAATTAATATATGCTCATCACTAATGGTGACTAAGAGAACGCTATTGTTAACTTTGCTCATCACCGATTGATACTTTCCCCCCACTCATTATGAATTTGCCGATCAATGATTGTGACTTTACGAACACTGAGGGTGACTTTGCTCAATACTGATGGAGACTTTTCCCCCACTAAAAAGGACTTTGCCGATCACTGATTGTGACTTTAACAACACTGATGTTAACTTTGCTCATCACTGATGGAGACTTAGCCCCCAATTATGTCGATTTTTTACTTCACTGACGGTGACATAACGAACACAAAAGGTGACTTTTCTCATCACTGATGGTGACATTGCCCCAACTTTTGTAGACTTTGCCAATCACTTCTGGTGACTTAACCAACACTAATGGTGACTTTGCTCATCACTAATGGAGACTTTCCCCCCTCTCATTATGACTTTGCCGATCAATGATTGTGACTTAACGAACACTTATGTAAACTTTGCTCATCACTGTAGTGACTTTGACCCAAACTATGTAGACTTTTTTCAACACTGGTGGTGACTTTGCCCCCACTTTTGTAGAATTTATCGATCACTTCTCGTGACTTTACCAACACTAATTTTGACTTTGCTCATCATAGATGGAGACTCTGAAACCACTAATAATGACTTTGCCGATCAATGATGCTGACTTTACGAACGCTGATTGTGACTTTGCTTATCACTATTACAGACTTTGTCTCCACTAATAAAACTTTGCTGAACAATTCAGGCGACTTTACCAACACTAATGGTGAATTTGCTCATCACTGACGGTGACTTTGCCCCCACTTATGTTGACTTTACTCATCACCGACTTTGACATTTACACCACTAATGTTAACTTTGCTCATCATTGATGGAGACTTTACGAACACTAAAGGAAACTTTGCTCACCACCGATGGATACTTTCCCCCACTCATTATGACTTTTGCGATCACTGATGGTGACTTTAACAACACTTATGTTAACTTTGCTCATCAATGATGGTGACTTAACCCCTACATATGTATACTTTTCTCATAACTAGTGGTGACCCTGCCACCACTTTTGTACACTTTGTCAATCACTTCTGGTTACTTAACCATCACTAATCTTGACTTTGCTCATCACTGATGGTTACTTTGCCACCACTTATTTTGACCTTGCCTTTCACTGATGGTGACTTAACGAACGCTAATTTTGACTACAGTCATCATTGATGGAGATTTGTACCCACTAATAGTGCCGATCAATGATGGTGACTTAACGAACACTTATGTAAACTTTGCTCATCACTGTAGTGACTTTGCCACAAACTATGTTGATTTTGCAATTCACTGATGGTGACTTAACGAACACTAAAGAAAACTTTGCTCATCACCGATGGATACTTTACCCCCTCTCATCATGACTTTGCCGATCCATGATTGTGACTACAAGAACGCTGATGGTTACTTTGCTCATCACTGATGGAGACCCTTCCCCCACAAATAAGGACTTTGCCGATCACTGATGGTGACTTTACCAAAACAAATAAAGATATGCTCATCACTGATGGTGACTTAACGAACACTAATGTTTACTTTGGTCATCACCGATAGATACTTAACCACCACTAATTAAGACTTTGCCGATCAAGATTGTGACTATACGAACACTGATGGAGACTATGCTCATCACTGATGGAAGCTTTTCCCCCACTAAAAAGGACTTTGCCGATCACTGATGGTGACTTTAACAACACTAGTTTTAACTTTGCTCATCACTGATTGTGACATTTACAAAACAAATGGTGACTTTGCTTATCATTAATACTACTTAAACAACACTAATGGTGACTTTACAAACACTAATGGTGACTTCGCTTATCACTGATGGAGACTTTTTCCCCATTTATAATGACATTACCGATCACTGATGGTGAATATCCCAACAATAATTATGATATGCTCATCAATAATGGTGACTTTGCTCATCATTGATGGAGACTTTACCGACACTAATGGTGACTTTGCTCATCACTGACGGTGACTTTGCCCCCACTTATGTTGACTTTACTCATCACTGAATGTGACATTAACACCACTAATGTTGACTTTGCACTATACTGATGTTGACATTACGAACACTAAAGGAAACTTTGCTCATCACCGATGGATACTTTCCCCCATTCATTATGACTTTGCCGATCAATGATTGTGACTTAACGAACACTGATGATGACTTAGCCCCTAATTTTGTTGATTTTCCACTTCACTGACGGTGACTTTGTCCCAACTTTTGTAGACTTTGCAATCACTTCTGGCGATTTTATTAACACTAATGGTGACCTTGCTCATCACTAATGGAGACTTTGCCCCCACTAAAAATGACTTAACCGATCACTGATGTTGACTTTACCAAAACAAATTAAGATATGCTCATCACTGATGGCGACTTAACGAACACTAATGTTTACTTTGCTCATCACCGATGGATACTTTACTCCCACTAATTAAAACTTTGCCGATCACTGATTGTGACTTTACGAACACTGACGGAGACTTTTCCCCCACTCATTATGACTTTGCCGATCAATGATGGTGACTTTACGAACACTGATGGTGACTTTGCTCATCATTGATGGTGACTTTGCCTTCAATTATGTTGACTTTGCCCTTCAATGATGGTGACGTTACGAACACTAATGTTAACTTTGCTCATCAATGATGTTGACTTTACCCCCTTTTATGTATACTTTGCTCACCACTGGTAATGACTTTGCCCCCACTTTTGTAGAATTGGCCGATCACTTGTAGTTACTTTACCGACACTAATCTTAACTTTGCTCATCACTGATGGTTACTTTGCCACCACTTATTTTGACCTTGCATTTCACTGATTGATACTTTCCCCCCACTCATTATGAATTTGCCGATCAATGATTGTGACTTCACGAACACTGAGGGTGACTTTGCTCAATACTGATGGAGACTTTTCCCCCACTAATAAGGACTTTGCCGATCACTGATTGTGACTTTAACAACACTAATGTTAACTTTGCTCATCACTGATGGAGACTTAGCCCCCAATATGTTGATTATTTACTTCACTGACGGTGACATAACGAACACAAAAGGTGACTTTTCTCATCACTGATGGTGACATGTCCCCAACTTTTGTAGACTTTGCCAATCACTTCTGGTGACTTAACCAACACTAATGGTGACTTTGCTCATCACTAATGGAGACTTTCCCCCCTCTCATTATGACTTTGCCGATCAATTATGGTGACTTTACGAACACTGAAGGTGACTTTTCTCATCACTGACAGAGACTTTATCTCTTCTAGTAATGAATTTGCCCCCACTTATGTTGATTCTACTCATCTCTGATTTTGACTTTGCTCCCACTAATATTGACTTTGCCCTTCACTGATGGTGACTTAACGAACACTTATGTAAACTTTGCTCATCACTGTAGTGACTTTGCCCTAAACTATGTTGATTATGCAATTCACTGATGGTGACTTAACGAACACTAAAGGAAACTTTGCTCATCACCGATGGATACTTTACCCCCTCTCATCATGACTTTGCCGATCCATGATTGTGACTACAAGAACGCTGATGGTTACTTTGCTCATCACTGATGGAGACCTTTCCCCCACAAATAAGGACTTTGCCGATCACTGATAGTGAATTTACCAAAACCAATTAATATATGCTCATCACTAATGGTGACTAAGAGAACGCTATTGTTAACTTTGCTCATCACCGATTGATACTTTCCCCCCACTCATTATGAATTTGCCGATCAATGATTGTGACTTTACGAACACTGAGGGTGACTTTGCTCAATACTGATGGAGACTTTTCCCCAACTAAAAAGGACTTTGCCGATCACTGATTGTGACTTTAACAACACAAATGTTAACTTTGCTCATCACTGATGGAGACTTAGCCCCCAATTATGTTGATTTTTTACTTCACTGACTGTGACATAACGAACACAAAAGGTGACTTTTCTCATCACTGATGGTGACATTGCCCCAACTTTTGTAGACTTTGCCAATCACTTCTGGTGACTTAACGAACACTTATGTAATTTTTGCTCATCACTGTAGTGACTTTGACCCAAACTATGTAGACTTTTTTCATCACTGGTGGTGACTTTGCCCCCACTTTTGTAGAATTTATCGATCACTTCTCGTGACTTTACCGACACTAATCTTAACTTTGCTCATCACTGATGGTTACTTTGCCACCACTTATTTTGACCTTGCCTTTCACTGATGGTGACTTAACGAACGCTAATTTTGACTTCAGTCATCATTGATGGAGATTTGTACCCACTAATAGTGCCGATCAATGATGGTGACTTCACGAACACTGAAGGTGACTTTTCCCTTCACTGACATGGACTTTGTCTCTTCTAATAATGAATTTGCCCCCTCTTATGTTGATTCTACTCATCACTGATGGTGACTTTGCCCCCACTAAAAATGACTTAACCGATCACTGATGTTGACTTTACCAAAACAAATTAAGATATGCTCATCACTGATGGCGACTTAACGAACACTAATGTTTACTTTGCTCATCACCGATGGATACTTTACTCCCACTAATTAAAACTTTGCCGATCACTGATTGTGACTTTACGAACACTGACGGAGACTTTTCCCCCACTCATTATGACTTTGCCGATCAATGATGGTGACTTTACGAACACTGATGGTGACTTTGCTCATCATTGATGGTGACTTTGCCTTCAATTATGTTGACTTTGCCCTTCAATGATGGTGACGTTACGAACACTAATGTTAACTTTGCTCATCAATGATGTTGACTTTACCCCCTTTTATGTATACTTTGCTCACCACTGGTAATGACTTTGCCCCCACTTTTGTAGAATTGGCCGATCACTTGTAGTTACTTTACCGACACTAATCTTAACTTTGCTCATCACTGATGGTTACTTTGCCACCACTTATTTTGACCTTGCATTTCACTGATGGTCACTTAACGAACACTAATTTTGACTTTGCTCAACATTGATGTAGATTTGTACCCACTAATAATGACTTTGCCGATCAATTATGGCGACTTTACGAACACTGAAGGTGACTTTTCTCATCAATGACAGAGACTTTGTCTCTTCTAGTAATGAATTTTCCCCCACTTATGTTGATTCTACTCATCTCTGATTTTGACTTTGCTACCACTAATATTGACTTTGCCCTTCACTGATGGTGACTTAACGAACACTTATGTAAACTTTGCTCATCACTGTAGTGACTTTGCCCTAAACTATGTTGATTATGCAATTCACTGATGGTGACTTAACGAACACTAAAGGAAACTTTGCTCATCACCGATGGATACTTTACCCCCTCTCATCATGACTTTGCCGATCCATGATTGTGACTACAAGAACGCTGATGGTTACTTTGCTCATCACTGATGGAGACCTTTCCCCCACAAATAAGGACTTTGCCGATCACTGATAGTGAATTTACCAAAACCAATTAATATATGCTCATCACTAATGGTGACTAAGAGAACGCTATTGTTAACTTTGCTCATCACCGATTGATACTTTCCCCCCACTCATTATGAATTTGCCGATCAATGATTGTGACTTTACGAACACTGAGGGTGACTTTGCTCAATACTGATGGAGACTTTTCCCCAACTAAAAAGGACTTTGCCGATCACTGATTGTGACTTTAACAACACAAATGTTAACTTTGCTCATCACTGATGGAGACTTAGCCCCCAATTATGTTGATTTTTTACTTCACTGACTGTGACATAACGAACACAAAAGGTGACTTTTCTCATCACTGATGGTGACATTGCCCCAACTTTTGTAGACTTTGCCAATCACTTCTGGTGACTTAACGAACACTTATGTAATTTTTGCTCATCACTGTAGTGACTTTGACCCAAACTATGTAGACTTTTTTCATCACTGGTGGTGACTTTGCCCCCACTTTTGTAGAATTTATCGATCACTTCTCGTGACTTTACCGACACTAATCTTAACTTTGCTCATCACTGATGGTTACTTTGCCACCACTTATTTTGACCTTGCCTTTCACTGATGGTGACTTAACGAACGCTAATTTTGACTTCAGTCATCATTGATGGAGATTTGTACCCACTAATAGTGCCGATCAATGATGGTGACTTCACGAACACTGAAGGTGACTTTTCCCTTCACTGACATGGACTTTGTCTCTTCTAATAATGAATTTGCCCCCTCTTATGTTGATTCTACTCATCACTGATGGTGACTTTGCCCCCACTAAAAATGACTTAACCGATCACTGATGTTGACTTTACCAAAACAAATTAAGATATGCTCATCACTGATGGCGACTTAACGAACACTAATGTTTACTTTGCTCATCACCGATGGATACTTTACTCCCACTAATTAAAACTTTGCCGATCACTGATTGTGACTTTACGAACACTGACGGAGACTTTTCCCCCACTCATTATGACTTTGCCGATCAATGATGGTGACTTTACGAACACTGATGGTGACTTTGCTCATCATTGATGGTGACTTTGCCTTCAATTATGTTGACTTTGCCCTTCAATGATGGTGACGTTACGAACACTAATGTTAACTTTGCTCATCAATGATGTTGACTTTACCCCCTTTTATGTATACTTTGCTCACCACTGGTAATGACTTTGCCCCCACTTTTGTAGAATTGGCCGATCACTTGTAGTTACTTTACCGACACTAATCTTAACTTTGCTCATCACTGATGGTTACTTTGCCACCACTTATTTTGACCTTGCATTTCACTGATGGTCACTTAACGAACACTAATTTTGACTTTGCTCAACATTGATGTAGATTTGTACCCACTAATAATGACTTTGCCGATCAATTATGGCGACTTTACGAACACTGAAGGTGACTTTTCTCATCAATGACAGAGACTTTGTCTCTTCTAGTAATGAATTTTCCCCCACTTATGTTGATTCTACTCATCTCTGATTTTGACTTTGCTACCACTAATATTGACTTTGCCCTTCACTGATGGTGACTTAACGAACACTTATGTAAACTTTGCTCATCACTGTAGTGACTTTGCCCTAAACTATGTTGATTATGCAATTCACTGATGGTGACTTAACGAACACTAAAGGAAACTTTGCTCATCACCGATGGATACTTTACCCCCTCTCATCATGACTTTGCCGATCCATGATTGTGACTACAAGAACGCTGATGGTTACTTTGCTCATCACTGATGGAGACCTTTCCCCCACAAATAAGGACTTTGCCGATCACTGATAGTGAATTTACCAAAACCAATTAATATATGCTCATCACTAATGGTGACTAAGAGAACGCTATTGTTAACTTTGCTCATCACCGATTGATACTTTCCCCCCACTCATTATGAATTTGCCGATCAATGATTGTGACTTTACGAACACTGAGGGTGACTTTGCTCAATACTGATGGAGACTTTTCCCCAACTAAAAAGGACTTTGCCGATCACTGATTGTGACTTTAACAACACAAATGTTAACTTTGCTCATCACTGATGGAGACTTAGCCCCCAATTATGTTGATTTTTTACTTCACTGACTGTGACATAACGAACACAAAAGGTGACTTTTCTCATCACTGATGGTGACATTGCCCCAACTTTTGTAGACTTTGCCAATCACTTCTGGTGACTTAACGAACACTTATGTAATTTTTGCTCATCACTGTAGTGACTTTGACCCAAACTATGTAGACTTTTTTCATCACTGGTGGTGACTTTGCCCCCACTTTTGTAGAATTTATCGATCACTTCTCGTGACTTTACCGACACTAATCTTAACTTTGCTCATCACTGATGGTTACTTTGCCACCACTTATTTTGACCTTGCCTTTCACTGATGGTGACTTAACGAACGCTAATTTTGACTTCAGTCATCATTGATGGAGATTTGTACCCACTAATAGTGCCGATCAATGATGGTGACTTCACGAACACTGAAGGTGACTTTTCCCTTCACTGACATGGACTTTGTCTCTTCTAATAATGAATTTGCCCCCTCTTATGTTGATTCTACTCATCACTGATGGTGACTTTGCCCCCACTAAAAATGACTTAACCGATCACTGATGTTGACTTTACCAAAACAAATTAAGATATGCTCATCACTGATGGCGACTTAACGAACACTAATGTTTACTTTGCTCATCACCGATGGATACTTTACTCCCACTAATTAAAACTTTGCCGATCACTGATTGTGACTTTACGAACACTGACGGAGACTTTTCCCCCACTCATTATGACTTTGCCGATCAATGATGGTGACTTTACGAACACTGATGGTGACTTTGCTCATCATTGATGGTGACTTTGCCTTCAATTATGTTGACTTTGCCCTTCAATGATGGTGACGTTACGAACACTAATGTTAACTTTGCTCATCAATGATGTTGACTTTACCCCCTTTTATGTATACTTTGCTCACCACTGGTAATGACTTTGCCCCCACTTTTGTAGAATTGGCCGATCACTTGTAGTTACTTTACCGACACTAATCTTAACTTTGCTCATCACTGATGGTTACTTTGCCACCACTTATTTTGACCTTGCATTTCACTGATGGTCACTTAACGAACACTAATTTTGACTTTGCTCAACATTGATGTAGATTTGTACCCACTAATAATGACTTTGCCGATCAATTATGGCGACTTTACGAACACTGAAGGTGACTTTTCTCATCACTGACAGAGACTTTGTCTCTTCTAGTAATGAATTTGCCCCCACTTATGTTGATTCTACTCATCTCTGATTTTGACTTTGCTACCACTAATATTGACTTTGCCCTTCACTGATGGTGACTTAACGAACACTTATGTAAACTTTGCTCATCACTGTAGTGACTTTGCCCCAAACTATGTTGATTTTGCAATTCACTGATGGTGACTTAACGAACACTAAAGGAAACTTTGCTCATCACCGATGGATACTTTCCCCCCTCTTATCATGACTTTGCCGATCCATGATTGTGACTACAAGAACGCTGATGGTTACTTTGCTCATCACTGATGGAGACCTTTCCCCCACAAATAAGGACTTGCCGATCACTGAAAGTGACTTTACCAAAACTAATTAATATATGCTCATCACTAATGGTGACTAAGAGAACGCTATTGTTAACTTTGCTCATCACCGATTGATACTTTCCCCCCACTCATTATGAATTTGCCGATCAATGATTGTGACTTCACGAACACTGAGGGTGACTTTGCTCAATACTGATGGAGACTTTTCCCCCACTAATAAGGACTTTGCCGATCACTGATTGTGACTTTAACAACACTAATGTTAACTTTGCTCATCACTGATGGAGACTTAGCCCCCAATTATGTTGATTATTTACTTCACTGACGGTGACATAACGAACACAAAAGGTGACTTTTCTCATCACTGATGGTGACATGTCCCCAACTTTTGTAGACTTTGCCAATCACTTCTGGTGACTTAACCAACACTAATGGTGACTTTGCTCATCACTAATGGAGACTTTCCCCCCTCTCATTATGACTTTGCCGATCAATTATGGTGACTTTACGAACACTGAAGGTGACTTTTCTCATCACTGACAGAGACTTTATCTCTTCTAGTAATGAATTTGCCCCCACTTATGTTGATTCTACTCATCTCTGATTTTGACTTTGCTCCCACTAATATTGACTTTGCCCTTCACTGATGGTGACTTAACGAACACTTATGTAAACTTTGCTCATCACTGTAGTGACTTTGCCCTAAACTATGTTGATTATGCAATTCACTGATGGTGACTTAACGAACACTAAAGGAAACTTTGCTCATCACCGATGGATACTTTACCCCCTCTCATCATGACTTTGCCGATCCATGATTGTGACTACAAGAACGCTGATGGTTACTTTGCTCATCACTGATGGAGACCTTTCCCCCACAAATAAGGACTTTGCCGATCACTGATAGTGAATTTACCAAAACCAATTAATATATGCTCATCACTAATGGTGACTAAGAGAACGCTATTGTTAACTTTGCTCATCACCGATTGATACTTTCCCCCCACTCATTATGAATTTGCCGATCAATGATTGTGACTTTACGAACACTGAGGGTGACTTTGCTCAATACTGATGGAGACTTTTCCCCAACTAAAAAGGACTTTGCCGATCACTGATTGTGACTTTAACAACACAAATGTTAACTTTGCTCATCACTGATGGAGACTTAGCCCCCAATTATGTTGATTTTTTACTTCACTGACTGTGACATAACGAACACAAAAGGTGACTTTTCTCATCACTGATGGTGACATTGCCCCAACTTCTGTAGACTTTGCCAATCACTTCTGGTGACTTAACGAACACTTATGTAAACTTTGCTCATCACTGTAGAGACTTTGACCCAAACTATGTAGACTTTTTTCATCACTGGTGGTGACTTTGCCCCCACTTTTGTAGAATTTATCGATCACTTCTCGTGACTTTACCAACACTAATTTTGACTTTGCTCATCATAGATGGAGACTCTGTAACCACTAATAATGACTTTGCCGATCAATGATGCTGACTTTACGAACGCTGATTGTGACTTTGCTTATCACTAATACAGACTTTGTCTCCACTAATAAAACTTTGCTGAACAATTCAGGCGACTTTACCAACACTAATGGTAAATTTGCTCATCACTGATGGTGACTTAACCCCTACATATGTATACTTTTCTCATAACTAGTGGTGACCCTGCCACCACTTTTGTACACTTTGTCAATCACTTCTGGTTACTTAACCAACACTAATCTTGATTTTGCTCATCACTGATGGTTACTTTGCCACCACTTATTTTGACCTTGCCTTTCACTGATGGTGACTTAACGAACGCTAATTTTGACTTCAGTCATCATTGATGGAGATTTGTACCCACTAATAGTGCCGATCAATGATGGTGACTTCACGAACACTGAAGGTGACTTTTCCCTTCACTGACATGGACTTTGTCTCTTCTAATAATGAATTTGCCCCCACTTATGTTGATTCTACTCATCACTGATGGTGACTTTGCCCCCACTAAAAATGACTTAACCGATCACTGATGGTGACTTTACCAAAACAAATTAAGATATGCTCATCACTGATGGTGACTTAACGAACACTAATGTTTACTTTGGTCATCATTGATGGAGACTTTACGAACACTAAAGGAAACTTTGCTCATCACCGATGGATACTTTCCCCCACTCATTATGACTTTTGCGATCACTGATGGTGACTTTAACAACACTTATGTTAACTTTGCTCATCAATGATGGTGACTTAACCCCTACATATGTATACTTTTCTCATAACTAGTGGTGACCCTGCCACCACTTTTGTACACTTTGTCAATCACTTCTGGTTACTTAACCAACACTAATGGTGACTTTGCTCATCACTAATGGAGACTTTCCCCCCTCTCATTATGACTTTGCCGATCAATTATGGTGACTTTACGAACACTGAAGGTGACTTTTCTCATCACTGACAGAGACTTTATCTCTTCTAGTAATGAATTTGCCCCCACTTATGTTGATTCTACTCATCTCTGATTTTGACTTTGCTCCCACTAATATTGACTTTGCCCTTCACTGATGGTGACTTAACGAACACTTATGTAAACTTTGCTCATCACTGTAGTGACTTTGCCCTAAACTATGTTGATTATGCAATTCACTGATGGTGACTTAACGAACACTAAAGGAAACTTTGCTCATCACCGATGGATACTTTACCCCCTCTCATCATGACTTTGCCGATCCATGATTGTGACTACAAGAACGCTGATGGTTACTTTGCTCATCACTGATGGAGACCTTTCCCCCACAAATAAGGACTTTGCCGATCACTGATAGTGAATTTACCAAAACCAATTAATATATGCTCATCACTAATGGTGACTAAGAGAACGCTATTGTTAACTTTGCTCATCACCGATTGATACTTTCCCCCCACTCATTATGAATTTGCCGATCAATGATTGTGACTTTACGAACACTGAGGGTGACTTTGCTCAATACTGATGGAGACTTTTCCCCAACTAAAAAGGACTTTGCCGATCACTGATTGTGACTTTAACAACACAAATGTTAACTTTGCTCATCACTGATGGAGACTTAGCCCCCAATTATGTTGATTTTTTACTTCACTGACTGTGACATAACGAACACAAAAGGTGACTTTTCTCATCACTGATGGTGACATTGCCCCAACTTCTGTAGACTTTGCCAATCACTTCTGGTGACTTAACGAACACTTATGTAAACTTTGCTCATCACTGTAGAGACTTTGACCCAAACTATGTAGACTTTTTTCATCACTGGTGGTGACTTTGCCCCCACTTTTGTAGAATTTATCGATCACTTCTCGTGACTTTACCAACACTAATTTTGACTTTGCTCATCATAGATGGAGACTCTGTAACCACTAATAATGACTTTGCCGATCAATGATGCTGACTTTACGAACGCTGATTGTGACTTTGCTTATCACTAATACAGACTTTGTCTCCACTAATAAAACTTTGCTGAACAATTCAGGCGACTTTACCAACACTAATGGTAAATTTGCTCATCACTGATGGTGACTTAACCCCTACATATGTATACTTTTCTCATAACTAGTGGTGACCCTGCCACCACTTTTGTACACTTTGTCAATCACTTCTGGTTACTTAACCAACACTAATCTTGATTTTGCTCATCACTGATGGTTACTTTGCCACCACTTATTTTGACCTTGCCTTTCACTGATGGTGACTTAACGAACGCTAATTTTGACTTCAGTCATCATTGATGGAGATTTGTACCCACTAATAGTGCCGATCAATGATGGTGACTTCACGAACACTGAAGGTGACTTTTCCCTTCACTGACATGGACTTTGTCTCTTCTAATAATGAATTTGCCCCCACTTATGTTGATTCTACTCATCACTGATGGTGACTTTGCCCCCACTAAAAATGACTTAACCGATCACTGATGGTGACTTTACCAAAACAAATTAAGATATGCTCATCACTGATGGTGACTTAACGAACACTAATGTTTACTTTGGTCATCATTGATGGAGACTTTACGAACACTAAAGGAAACTTTGCTCATCACCGATGGATACTTTCCCCCACTCATTATGACTTTTGCGATCACTGATGGTGACTTTAACAACACTTATGTTAACTTTGCTCATCAATGATGGTGACTTAACCCCTACATATGTATACTTTTCTCATAACTAGTGGTGACCCTGCCACCACTTTTGTACACTTTGTCAATCACTTCTGGTTACTTAACCAACACTAATCTTGACTTTGCTCATCACTGATGGTTACTTTGCCACCACTTATTTTGACCTTGCCTTTCACTGATGGTGACTTAACGAACGCATATTTTGACTTCAGTCATCATTGATGGAGATTTGTACCCACTAATAGTGCCGATCAATGATGGTGACTTCACGAACACTGAAGGTGACTTTTCCCTTCACTGACATGGACTTTGTCTCTTCTAATAATGAATTTGCCCCCACTTATGTTGATTCTACTCATCACTGATGGTGACTTTGCCCCCACTAAAAATGACTTAACCGATCACTGATGGTGACTTTACCAAAACAAATTAAGATATGCTCATCTCTGATGGTGACTTAACGAACACTAATGTTTACTTTGGTCATCATTGATGGAGACTTTACGAACACTAAAGGAAACTTTGCTCATCACCGATGGATACTTTCCCCCACTCATTATGACTTTTGCGATCACTGATGGTGACTTTAACAACACTTATGTTAACTTTGCTCATCAATGATGGTGACTTAACCCCTACATATGTATACTTTTCTCATAACTAGTGGTGACCCTGCCACCACTTTTGTACACTTTGTCAATCACTTCTGGTTACTTAACCAACACTAATCTTGACTTTGCTCATCACTGATGGTTACTTTGCCACCACTTATTTTGACCTTGCCTTTCACTGATGGTGACTTAACGAACGCATATTTTGACTTCAGTCATCATTGATGGAGATTTGTACCCACTAATAGTGCCGATCAATGATGGTGACTTCACGAACACTGAAGGTGACTTTTCCCTTCACTGACATGGACTTTGTCTCTTCTAATAATGAATTTGCCCCCACTTATGTTGATTCTACTCATCACTGATGGTGACTTTGCCCCCACTAAAAATGACTTAACCGATCACTGATGGTGATTTTACCAAAACAAATTAAGATATGCTCATCACTGATGGTGACTTAACGAACACTAATGTTTACTTTGGTCATCACCGATAGATACTTAACCACCACTCATTAAGACTTTGCCGATCAAGATTGTGACTTTACGAACACTGATGGAGACTATGCTCATCACTGATGGAAGCTTTTCCCCCACTAAAAAGGACTTTGCCGATCACTGATGGTGACTTTAACAACACTAATTTTAACTTTGCTCATCACTGATGGAGACCTTGCCCCATCTTTTGTAGACTTTGCCAATCACTTCTGGTGATTTTACCAACACTAATGGTAAATTTGCTCATCACTGATTGTGACTCTTACAAAACAAATGGTGACTTTGCTTTTCATTGATGGCTGCTTAAACCACACTAATGGTGACTTTACAAACACTAATGGTGACTTCGCTTATCACTGAAGGAGACTTTTTCCCCACTTATAATGACATTACCGATCACTGATGGTGAATATCCCAACAATAATTATGATATGCTCATCAATAATGGTGACTTTGCTCATCACTGACGGTGACTTTGCCCCCACTTATGTTGACTTTACTCATCACTGAATGTGACATTAACACCACTAATGTTGACTTTGCACTATACTGATGTTGACATTACGAACACTAAAGGAAACTTTGCTCATCACCGATGGATACTTTGCCCCCACTAAAAATGACTTAACCGATCACTGATGTTGACTTTGCTCATCACCGATGGATACTTTACTCCCACTAATTAAAACTTTGCCGATCAATGATGGTGACTTTACGAACACTGACGGTGACTTTGCTCATCATTGATGGTGACTTTGCCTTCAATTATGTTGACTTTGCCCTTCAATGATGGTGACGTTACGAACACTAATGTTAACTTTGCTCATCAATGATGTTGACTTTACCCCCTTTTATGTATACTTTGCTCACCACTGGTAATGACTTTGCCCCCACTTTTGTAGAATTGGCCGATCACTTGTGGTTACTTTACCAACACTAATCTTAACTTTGCTCATCACTGATGGTTACTTTGCCACCACTTATTTTGACCTTACATTTCACTGATGGTCACTTAACGAACACTAATTTTGACTTTGCTCAACATTGATGGAGATTTGTACCCACTAATAATGACTTTGCCGATCAATTATGGTGACTTTACGAACACTGAAGGTGACTTTTCTCATCACTGACAGAGACTTTGTCTCTTCTAGTAATGAATTTGCCCCCACTTATGTTGATTCTACTCATCTCTGATTTTGACTTTGCTACCACTAATATTGACTTTGCCCTTCACTGATGGTGAATATCCCAACAATAATTATGATATGCTCATCAATAATGGTGACTTTGCTCATCATTGATGGAGACTTCACCGACACTAATGGTGACTTTGCTCATCACTGACGGTGACTTTGCCCCCACTTATGTTGACTTTACTCATCACTGAATGTGACATTAACACCACTAATGTTGACTTTGCACTATACTGATGTTGACATTACGAACACTAAAGGAAACTTTGCTCATCACCGATGGATACTTTCCCCCATTCATTATGAATTTGCCGATCAATGATTGTGACTTAACGAACACTGATGATGACTTAGCCCTTAATTTTGTTTTGTGTTTCCACTTCACTGACGGTGACTTTGTCCCAACTTTTGTAGACTTTGCAATCACTTCTGGCGATTTTATTAACACTAATGGTGACCTTGCTCATCACTAATGGAGACTTTGCCCCCACTAAAAATGACTTAACCGATCACTGATGTTGACTTTGCTCATCACCGATGGATACTTTACTCCCACTAATTAAAACTTTGCCGATCAATGATGGTGACTTTACGAACACTGACGGTGACTTTGCTCATCATTGATGGTGACTTTGCCTTGAATTATGTTGACTTTGCCCTTCAATGATGGTGACGTTACGAACACTAATGTTAACTTTGCTCATCAATTATGTTGACTTTACCCCCTTTTATGTATACTTTGCTCACCACTTTTGTAGAATTGGCCGATCACTTGTGGTTACTTTACCAACACTAATCTTAACTTTGCTCATCACTGATGGTTACTTTGCCACCACTTATTTTGACCTTGCCTTTCACTGATGGTGACTTAACGAACGCTAATTTTGACTTCAGTCATCATTGATGGAGATTTGTACCCACTAATAATGACTTTGCCGATCAATGATGGTGACTTTTCTCATCACTGACAGAGACTTTATGTCTCTTCTAATAATGAATTTGCCCCCACTTATGTTGATTCTACTCATCACTGATTTTGACTTTGCTACCACTAAAATTGACTTTGCCCTTCACTGATGGTAACTTTGCCCTCTCTAAAAATGACTTAACCGATCACTGATGGTGACTTTACCAAAACAAATTAAGATATGCTCATCACTGATGGTGACTTAACGAACACTAATGTTTACTTTGCTCATCACCGATGGATACTTAACCCACACTAATTAAGACTTTGCCGATCAACGATTGTGACTTTACGAACACTGATGGAGACTATGCTCATCACTGATGGAAGCTTTTCCCCCACTAAAAAGGACTTTGCCGATCACTGATGGTGACTTTAACAACACTAATTTATACTTTGCTCATCACTGATGGAGACCTTGCCCTAACTTTTGTAGACTTTGCCAATCACTTCTGGTGATTTTACCAACACTAATGGTAAATTTGCTCATCACTGATTGTGACTTTTAAAAAACAAATGGTGACTTTGCTTATCATTGATGGCTTCTTAAACTACACTAATGGTGACTTTACAAACACTAATGGTGACTTCGCTTATCACTGATGGAGACTTTTTCCCCAATTATAATGACATTACCGATCACTGATGGTTAATATCCCAACAATAATTATGATATGCTCATCAATAATGGTGACTTTGCTCATCATTGATGGAGATTTTACCGACACTAATGGTGACTTTGCTCATCATTGATGATTACTTTGCCCCCAATTATGTTGACCTTGCCCTTCACTGATGGTGACTTTGCGACAGCTATGTTAACTTTGCACATCAATGATGGTGACTTTACCCCCACTTATAAAGACTTTTTTCATCACTGGTGGTGTCTTTGCCCCAACTTTTGTAGACTTTGCCAATCACTTCTGGTGATTTTACCAACACTAATGGTAAATTTGCTCATCACTGATTGTGACTTTTAAAAAACAAATGGTGACTTTGCTTATCATTGATGGCTTCTTAAACTACACTAATGGTGACTTTACAAACACTAATGGTGACTTCGCTTATCACTGATGGAGACTTTTCGCCCAATTATAATGACATTACCGATCACTGATGGTTAATATCCCAACAATAATTATGATATGCTCATCAATAATGGTGACTTTGCTCATCATTGATGGAGATTTTACCGACACTAATGGTGACTTTGCTCATCATTGATGATTACTTTGCCCCCAATTATGTTGACCTTGCCCTTCACTGATGGTGACTTTGCGACAGCTATGTTAACTTTGCACATCAATGATGGTGACTTAACCCCCACTTATAAAGACTTTTTTCATCACTGGTGGTGTCTTTGCCCCCACTTTTGTAGAATTAACCGATCACTTCTAATGACTTTACCAACACTAATTTTGACTTTGCTTATCATAAATGGAGACTTTTTCCCCAATAAAAATGACTTTGCCGATCAATAATGGTAACTTTACGAACGCTGATTGTGACTTTGATCATCACTGATGCAGACTTTGTCTCCACTAATAATGACTTTGCTGAACACTTCAGGCGACTTCACCAACACTAATGGTGACTTTGCTCATCACTGACGGTGACTTTGCCCCCACTTATGTTGACTTTACTCATCACTGACTGTGACATTAACACCACTAATGTTGACTTTGCACTTCACTAATGTTGACATTACGAACACTAAAGGAAACTTTGCTCATCACCGATGGATCTTTCCCCCATTCATTATGACTTTGCCGATCAATGATTGTGACTTAACGAACACTGATGATGACTTAGCCCCTAATTTTGTTGATTTTCCACTTCACTGACGGTGACTTTTCCCCAACTTTTGTAGACTTTGCAATCACTTCTGGCGATTTTATAAACACTTATGGTGACCTTGCTCATCACTAATGGAGACTTTGCCCCCACTAAAAATGACTTAACCGATCACTGATGGTGACTTTACCAAAACTAATTAATATATGCTCATCACTGATGGTGATTGAGAGAACACTAATGTTTACTTTGCTCATCACCGATTGATACTTTCCCCCCACTCATTATGACTTTGCCGATCCATGATTGTGACTACAAGAACACTGATGGTTACTTTGCTCATCACTGATGGAGACCTTTCCCCCACAAATAAGGACTTTGCCGATCACTGAAAGTGACTTTACCAAAACTAATTAATAAATACTCATCAATGATTCTGACTTTGAGAACACTGAGGGTGACTCTGCTCAATACTGATGGAGACTTTTCCCCCACTAATAAGGACTTTGCGGATCACTGATTGTGACTTTAACAACACTAATGTTAACTTTGCTCATCACTGATGGAGACTTAGCCCCCAATTATGTTGATTTTTTACTTCACTGACGGTGACATAACGAACACAAAAGGTGACTTTTCTCATCACTGATGGTGACATTGCCCCAACTTTTGTAGACTTTGCCAATCACTTCTGGTGACTTAACCAACACTAATGGTGACTTTGCTCATCACTAATGGAGACTTTCCCCCCTCTCATTATGACTTTGCCGATCAATGATGGTGACTTTACGAACACTGAAGGTGACTTTTCTCCTCACTGACAGAGACTTTGTCTCTTCTAGTAATGAATTTGCCCCCACTTTTGTTTATTCTACTCATCTCTGATTTTGACTTTGCTACCACTAATAATAACATTGCCCTTCACTGATGGTGACTTAACGAACACTTATGTAAACTTTGCTCATCACTGTAGTAACTTTGCCCCAAACTATGTTGATTTTGCACTTCACTGATGGTGACTTTACGAACACTAAAGGAAACTTTGCTCATCACCGATGGATACTTTACCCCCTCTCATCATGACTTTGCCGATCCATGATTGTGACTACAAGAACACTGATGGTTACTTTGCTCATCACTGATGGAGACCTTTCCCCCACAAATAAGGACTTTTCCGATCACTGATATTGACTTTACCAAAACTAATTAATATATGCTCATCACTGATGGTGACTAAGAGAACACTAATGTTTACTTTGCTCATCACCGATGGATACTTTCCCCCCACTCATTATGACTTTGCCGATCCATGATTGTGACTACAAGAACACTGATGGTTACTTTGCTCATCACTGATGGAGACCTTTCCCCCACAAATAAGGACTTTGCCGATCACTGAAAGTGACTTTACCAAAACTAATTAATAAATACTCATCAATGATTCTGACTTTGAGAACACTGAGGGTGACTCGGCTCAATACTGATGGAGACTTTTCCCCCACTAATAAGGACTTTGCCGATCACTGATTGTGACTTTAACAACACTAATGTTAACTTTGCTCATCACTGATGGAGACTTAGCCCACAATTATGTTGATTTTTTACTTCACTGACGGTGACATAACGAACCCAAAAGGTGACTTTTCTCATCACTGATGGTGACATTGCCCCAACTTTTGTAGACTTTTCCAATCACTTCTGGTGACTTTACAAACACTAATGGTGACTTTGCTCATCACTAATGGAGACTTTCCCCCCTCTCATTATGACTTTGCCGATCAATGATTGTGACTTTAACAACACTAATGATGACTTTGATCATCATTGATGTTAACTTTGCTCATCAATGATGTTGACTTTACCCCCACTTATGTAGACTTTGCTCATCACTGGTAATGACTTTGCCTCCACTTTTGTAGAATTGGCCGATCACTTGTGGTTACTTTACCAACACTAATCTTGACTTTGCTCATCACTGATGGTTACTTTGCCACCACTTATTTTGACCATGCATTTCACTGATGGTCACTTAACGAACACTAATTTTGACTTCGCTCAACATTGATGGAGATTTGTACCCACTAATAATGACTTTGCCGATCAATGATGGTGACTTTACGAACACTGAAGGTGACTTTTCTCATCACTGACAGAGACTTTGTCTCTTCTAATAATGAATTTGCCCCCACTTATGTTGATTCTACTCATCTCTGATTTTGACTTTGCTACCACTAATATTGACTTTGCCCTTCACTGATGGTGACTTAACGAACACTTATGTAAACTTTGCTCATCGCTGTAGTGACTTTGCCCCAAACTATGTTGACTTTGCCCTTCACTGATGGTGACTTTGCGACATCTATGTTAACTTTGCTCATCAATGATGGTGACTATACCCCCACTTATGTAGACTTTTTTCATCACTGATGGTGACTTTGCCCCCACTTTTGTAGAATTTATCGATCAATTCTGGTGACTTTACCAACACTAATGGTGACTTTGCTCGTCATTGATGATTACTTTGCCCCCAATTATGTTTACCTTGCATTTCACTGATGGTGAATTAAAGAACACTCATTATGACTTTGCCGATCAATGATTATGACTTTACGAACACTGATGGTGACTTTGCACATCACTGATGGAAGCCTTTCCCCCACTTAAAAGGAATTTGCCGATCACTGATGGTGACTTTAACAACATTAATGTTAACTTTGCTCATCACTGATGTAGACTTTGCCCCAACTTGTGTACACTTTGCCAATCACTTCTGGTTACTTTACCAACACTAATCTTGACTTTGCTCATCACTGATGGTTACTTTGCCACAACTTATTTTGACCTCGCCTTTCACTGATGGTGACTTAACGAACGCTAATTTTGACTTCAGTCATCATTGATGGAGATTTGTACCCACTAATAATGACTTAACCGATCACTGATGGTGACTTTACCAAAACAAATTAAGATATGCTCATCACTGATGGTGACTTAACGAACACTAATGTTAACTTTGCTCATCACCGATGGATACTTTACCCCCACTAATATAGACTTTGCCGATCAACGATTGTGACTTTACGAACACTGATGGAGACTATGCTCATCACTGATGGAAGCTTTTCCCCCACTTAAAAGGACTTTGCCGATCATTGATGATGACTATACCAACCATAATTATGATATGCTCATCAATAATGGTGACTTTGCTCATCATTGATGGCTACTTAAACCACACTAATGGTGACTTTACAAACACTAATGGTGACTTCGCTTATCACTGATGGAGACTTTTTCCCCACTTATAATGACTTTACCGATCACTGATGGTGACTATACCAACAATAATTATGATATATCAATCAATAATGGTGACTTTGCTCATCATTGATGGAGACTTTACCAACACTAATGGTGACTTTGCTCGTCATTGATGATTACTTTGCCCCCAATTATGTTGACTTTGCCCTTCACTGATGGTGACTTTGCGACATCTATGTTAACTTTGCTCATCAATGATGGTGACTATACCCCCACTTATGTAGACTTTTTTCATCACTGGTGGTGACTTTGCCCCCACTTTTGTAGAATTTATCGATCAATTCTGGTGACTTTACCAACACTAATGGTGACTTTGCTCGTCATTGATGATTACTTTGCCCCCAAGTATGTTGACATTGCATTTCACTGATGGTGAATTAAAGAACACTCATTATGACTTTGCCGATCAATGATTATGACTTTACGAACACTGATGGTGACTTTGCTCATCACTGATGGAAGCCTTTCCCCGACTTAAAAGGACTTTGCCGATCACTGATGGTGACTTTAACAACACTAATGTTAACTTTGCTCATCACTGATGTAGACTTTGCCCCAACTTTTGTAGACTTTGCCAATAACTTCTGGTGACTTTACCATCACTAATGGTAAATTTGCTCATCACTGATTGTGACATTTACAAAACAAATGGTGACTTTGCTTATCATTGATGGCTACTAAAACCACACTAATGGTGATTTTACAAACACTAATGGTGACTTCGCTTATCACTGATGGAGACTTTTTCCCCACTTATAATGACTTTACCGATCACTGATGGTGACAATACCAACAATAATTATGATATGCTCATCAATAATGGTGACTTTGCTCATCATTGATGGAGACTTTACCAACACTAATGATGACTTTGCTCATCATTGATGATTACTTTGCCCCCAATTATGTTGACCTGTCATTTCACTGATGGTGAATTAAAGAACACTCATTATGACTTTGCCGATCAATGATTATGACTTTACGAACACTGATGGTGACTTTGCTCATCACTGATGAAAGCCTTTCCCCCACTTAAAAGGAATTTGCCGATCACTGATGGTGACTTTAACAACACTAATGTTAACTTTGCTCATCACTGATGTAGACTTTGCCCTTACTTTTGTAGACTTTGCCAATAACTTCTGGTGACTTTACCATCACTAATGGTAAATTGGCTCATCACTGATTCTGACTTTTACAACACAAATGGTGACTTTGCTTATCATTGATGGCTACTTAAACCACACTAATGGTGACTTTACAAACACTAATGGTGACTTCGCTTATCACTGATGGAGACTTTTCCCCACTTATAATGACTTTACCGATCACTGATGGTGACAATACCAACAATAATTATGATATGCTCATCAATAATGGTGACTTTGCTCATCATTGATGGAGACTTTACCAACACTAATGGTGACTTTGCTCGTCATTGATGATTACTTTGCCCCCAATTATGTTGACTTTGCCCTTCACTGATGGTGACTTTGCGAATTCTATGTTAACTTTGCTCATCAATGATGGTGACTAAACCCCCACTTATGTAGACTTTTTCATCACTGATGGTGACTTTGCCCCCACTTTTGTAGAATTTATCGATCAATTCTGGTGACTTTACCAACACTAATGGTGACTTTGCTCGTCATTGATGATTACTTTGCCCCCAATTATGTTGACCTTGCATTTCACTGATGGTGAAGTAAAGAACACTCATTATGACTTTGCCGGTCAATGATAATGACTTTACGAACACTGATGGTGACTTTGCTCATCACTGATGGAAGCCTTGCCCCCGCTTAAAAGGAATTTGCCGATCACTGATGGTGACTTTACCATCACTAATGGTAAATTTGCTCATCACTGATTGTGACTTTTACAACACAAATGGTGACTTTGCTTATCATTGATGGCTACTTAAACCACACTAATGGTGACTTTACAAACACTAATGGTGACTTCGCTTATCACTGATGGAGACTTTTCCCCACTTATAATGACTTTACCGATCACTGATGGTGACAATACCAACAATAATTATGATATGCTCATCAATAATGGTGACTTTGCTCATCATTGATGGAGACTTTACCAACACTAATGGTGACTTTACTCATCATTGATGATTACTTTGCCCCCAATAAAGTTGACCTTGCCCTTCACTGATGGTGACTTTGCGACAGCTATGTTAACTTTGCACATCAATGTTGGTGACTTTACCCCCACTTATGAAGACTTTTTTCATCACTGGGTGTGTCTTTGCCCCCACTTTTGTAGAATTTACCGATCACTTCTGGTTACTTTACCAACACTAATTTTGACTTTGCATATCATAAATGGAGACTTAAAACTCACTAAAAATGACTTTGCCGATCAATAATGGTAACTTTACGAACGCTGATTGTGACTTTTCCCTTCACTGTTGGTGACATAACGAACACTTATGCTAACTTTGCTCATCATTGATGGAGACTTTACGAACACTAAAGGAAACTTTGCTCATCACCGATGGATACTTTCCCCCACTCGTTATGACTTTTGCGATCACTAATGGTGACTTTAACAACACTTATGTTAACTTTGCTCATCTCTGATGGTGACTTTACCACTACATATGTATACTTTTCTCATAACTAGTGGTGACTCTGCCCCCACTTTTGTACACTTTGCCAATCACTTCTGGTTACTTTACCAACACTCATCTTGACTTTGCTCATCACTGATGGTTACTTTGCCCCAACTTATGTTGACTTTGCCCTTCACTGATGTTGACTTAACGAACGCTAATTTTGACTTCAGTCATCATTGATGGAGATTTGTACCCACTAATAATGACTTTGCCGATCACTGATGGTGACTTAAAGAACACTAATGTTTACTTTGCTCATCACCGATGGATCCCTTACACCCACTAATTAAGACTTTGCCAATCAACGAATGTGACTTTACGAACACTGATGGAGACTATGCTCATCACTGATGGAAGCTTTTCCCCCACAAATCAATGATGGTGACGTTGCCTCCACTTTTGTAGTTTTTGCCAATCACTTCTGGTGACTTTTACAACACTAATGGTGACTTTGCATATCATTGATGGTGACTTTCACCACACTAATGGTGACTTTACCAACACTTATGTAAACTTAGCTCATCAATGATGGAGACTTTTCCCCCACTTATAATTACTTTACCAATCACTGATGGTGACTATACCAACAATAATTATGATATGCTCATCAATAATCGTGACTTTGCTCATCATTGATGGAGACTTTACCAACACTAATGGTAACTTTGCTCATCATTGATGATTACTTTGCCCCCACTTATGTAGACTTTTTCATCACTGGTAGTTACTTTGCAAACACCTTTATAATTTTGCTCATCAATGATGGTGACTATACCCACACTTATATGACTTTTTTCATCACTTCTGGTGACTTTACAAACACTAATTTTTACTTTGCTCATCATAGATGGAGACTTTGTACCCACTAATTATGACTTTGCTGAACACTTCAGGCGACTTTACCAACACTAATAGCGACTTTGTTCATCACTGACGGTGATTTTGCCCCCACTTATGTTGACTTTGCTCGTCACTGACTTTGATTTTACCACAACTAATGTTGACTTTGCTCATCAATGATGGTTACTTTTCCAACACTAATCTTGAATTTGCTCATCACTAATGGTTACTTTAACAACACTAACGATCACTTTGATCATCATTGATCATTACTTTGCCCCAACTTATGTTGACTTTGCCCTTCAATGATGGTGACTTTACGAACACTAATGTTAACTTTGCCCTTCAATGATGGTGACTTTACCTCCACTTATGTAGACTTTGCTCATCACTGGAAATGACTTTGCCCCAACTTTTGTAGAATTTGCCGATCATTTCAGGTTACTTTACCGACACTAATCTTGACTTTACTCATCACTGATTGTTACTTTGCCACCACTTATTTTGACCTTGCATTTCACTGATGGTTTCTTAAAGAACACTTATTTTGACTTGGCTCATTACCGATGGATTGTTTCCCCCCACTCATTATGACTTCGCCGTTTAATGATTTTGACTTTGCCGATCACTGATGGTGACTTTAACAACACTAATAGTAACTATGCATATCACTGATGGAAACTTAGCCCCCAATTATGTTGATTTTGTCACTTCACTGACGGTGACTTTACGAAAACTACAGCTGACTTTTTTCATCACTGATTGTGACTTTAACCACACTAATGGTCACTTTACCAACACTTTTAAAACTTTGCACATCAATGATGGTGAAATTACCCCCACTTTTTTTGTCTTTGCCCTTCAGAGATGGTGATTTTACGAACACTTATGGTGATTTCCCTTATCACTGATGGAGACTTTTCCCCCACTTATAATGACTTTACCAATCACTGATGGTGACAATACCAACAGTAATTATGATATGCTCATCAAAAATGTCGACTTTGCTCATCATTGATGGAGACTTTACCAACACTAATGGTGACTTTGGTCATCATTGATGATTACTTTGCCCCCACTAATGTTGACTTTACTCATCACTGATTTTGACAATAACACCATTAATGTTGACTTTGCCCCTATTTATGTTAACTTGGCTCATCACTGTAGTGACTTTGCAACAAATTAAGTTGATTTTGCACTTCACTGATGGTGACTTTACGAACACTAAAGGAAACTTTGCTCATCACCGATGGATTCTTTCCTCAACTCATTATGACTTCTGCGATCACTGATGGCAACTTTTCCCCCACTCATTATGACTTTTGCGATCACTGATGGTGACTTTAACAACACTAATGTTAACTTTGCTCATCACTGATGGTTACTTTGCCACCACTTGTTTTGACCTTGCCTTTCACTGATGGTGACTTAAAGAACACTAATTTTGTCTTTGCTCATCATTGATGGATACTTTCCCACCACTCATTATGACTTTGCCGATCAATGATGGTGACTTTGCCCCTATTTATGTTGACTTGGCTCATCACTGAAGTGACTTTGCCACAAATTATGTTGATTTTGCACTTCACTGATGGTGACTTTACGAACACTAAATGAAACTTTGCTCATCACTGATGGATACTTTACTCAACTCATTATGACTTCTGCGATCACTGATTGAAACTTTTCCCCCACTCATTAGGACTTTTGCCGATCACTTCTGGTGACATTACCAACACTTTTCTTGACTTTGCTCATCACTGATGATTACTTTGCCACCACTTATTTTGACCTTGCATTTCACTGATGGTGAATTAAAAACACTGATGATGACTTATCCCCTAATTTTGTTGATGTTCCACTTCACTGACGGTGACTTTTCCCCAACTTTTGTAGACTTTGCAATCACTTCTGGTGACTTAATCATCACTAATGGTAGATTTGCTCATCACTGATTGTGACTTTAACAACACAAATGGTGACTTTGCTTATCATTGATGGCTACTTAAACCACACTTATGGTGACTTTACAAACACTAATGGTGACTTAGCTTATCACTGATGGAGACTTTTTCCCCACTTATAATGACTTTACCGATCACTGATGGTGACAATACCAACAAAAATTATGATATGCTCATCAATAATGGTGGCTTTGCTCATCATTGATGGTGACTTTGCCCCTATTTATGTTGACTTGGCTCATCACTGAAGTGACTTTGCCACAAATCATGTTGATTTTGCACTTAACTGATGGTGACTTTACGAACACTAAATGAAACTTTGCTCATGACCGATGGATACTTTACTCAACTCATTATGACTTCTGCGATCACTGATTGAAACTTTTCCCGCACTCATTAGGACTTTTGCCGATCATTTCAGGTTACTTTACCGACACTAATCTTGACTTTACTCATCACTGATTGTTACTTTGCCACCACTTATTTTGACCTTGCATTTCACTGATGGTTTCTTAAAGAACACTTATTTTGACTTGGCTCATTACCGATGGATTGTTTCCCCCCACTCATTATGACTTCGCCGTTTAATGATTTTGACTTTGCCGATCACTGATGGTGACTTTAACAACACTAATAGTAACTATGCATATCACTGATGGAAACTTAGCCCCCAATTATGTTGATTTTGTCACTTCACTGACGGTGACTTTACGAAAACTACAGCTGACTTTTTTCATCACTGATTGTGACTTTAACCACACTAATGGTCACTTTACCATTACTTTTAAAACTTTGCACATCAATGATGGTGAAATTACCCCCACTTTTTTTGTCTTTGCCCTTCAGAGATGGTGATTTTACGAACACTTATGGTGATTTCCCTTATCACTGATGGAGACTTTTCCCCCACTTATAATGACTTTACCAATCACTGATGGTGACAATACCAACAGTAATTATGATATGCTCATCAAAAATGTCGACTTTGCTCATCATTGATGGAGACTTTACCAACACTAATGGTGACTTTGGTCATCATTGATGATTACTTTGCCCCCACTTATGTAGACTTTTTCATCACTGGTAGTTACTTTGCAAACACCTTTATAATTTTGCTCATCAATGATGGTGACTATACCCACACTTATATGACTTTTTTCATCACTTCTGGTGACTTTACAAACACTAATTTTGACTTTGCTCATCATAGATGGAGACTTTGTACCCACTAATTATGACTTTGCTGAACACTTCAGGCGACTTTACCAACACTAATAGCGACTTTGTTCATCACTGACGGTGATTTTGCCCCCACTTATGTTGACTTTGCTCATCACTGACTTTGATTTTACCACAACTAATGTTGACTTTGCTCATCAATGATGGTTACTTTTCCAACACTAATCTTGAATTTGCTCATCACTAATGGTTACTTTAACAACACTAACGATCACTTTGATCATCATTGATCATTACTTTGCCCCAACTTATGTTGACTTTGCCCTTCAATGATGGTGACTTTACGAACACTAATGTTAACTTTGCCCTTCAATGATGGTGACTTTACCTCCACTTATGTAGACTTTGCTCATCACTGGAAATGACTTTGCCCCAACTTTTGTAGAATTTGCCGATCATTTCAGGTTACTTTACCGACACTAATCTTGACTTTACTCATCACTGATTGTTACTTTGCCACCACTTATTTTGACCTTGCATTTCACTGATGGTTTCTTAAAGAACACTTATTTTGACTTGGCTCATTACCGATGGATTGTTTCCCCCCACTCATTATGACTTCGCCGTTTAATGATTTTGACTTTGCCGATCACTGATGGTGACTTTAACAACACTAATAGTAACTATGCATATCACTGATGGAAACTTAGCCCCCAATTATGTTGATTTTGTCACTTCACTGACGGTGACTTTACGAAAACTACAGCTGACTTTTTTCATCACTGATTGTGACTTTAATCACACTAATGGTCACTTTACCAACACTTTTAAAACTTTGCACATCAATGATGGTGAAATTACCCCCACTTTTTTTGTCTTTGCCCTTCAGAGATGGTGATTTTACGAACACTTATGGTGATTTCCCTTATCACTGATGGAGACTTTTCCCCCACTTATAATGACTTTACCAATCACTGATGGTGACAATACCAACAGTAATTATGATATGCTCATCAAAAATGTCGACTTTGCTCATCATTGATGGAGACTTTACCAACACTAATGGTGACTTTGGTCATCATTGATGATTACTTTGCCCCCACTAATGTTGACTTTACTCATCACTGATTTTGACAATAACACCACTAATGTTGACTTTGCCCCTATTTATGTTAACTTGGCTCATCACTGTAGTGACTTTGCAACAAATTAAGTTGATTTTGCACTTCACTGATGGTGACTTTACGAACACTAAAGGAAACTTTGCTCATCACCGATGGATTCTTTCCTCAACTCATTATGACTTCTGCGATCACTGATGGCAACTTTTCCCCCACTCATTATGACTTTTGCGATCACTGATGGTGACATTACCAACACTTTTCTTGACTTTGCTCATCACTGATGATTACTTTGCCACCACTTATTTTGACCTTGCATTTCACTGATGGTGAATTAAAGAACACTGATGATGACTTATCCCCTTATTTTGTTGATGTTCCACTTCACTGACGGTGACTTTTCCCCAACTTTTGAAGACTTTGCAATCACTTCTGGTGACTTAATCATCACTAATGGTAGATTTGCTCATCACTGATTGTGACTTTAACAACACAAATGGTGACTTTGCTTATCATTGATGGCTACTTAAACCACACTTATGGTGACTTTACAAACACTAATGGTGACTTAGCTTATCACTGATGGAGACTTTTTCCCCACTTATAATGACTTTACCGATCACTGATGGTGACAATACCAACAAAAATTATGATATGCTCATCAATAATGGTGGCTTTGCTCATCTTTGATGGTGACTTTGCCCCTATTTATGTTGACTTGGCTCATCACTGAAGTGACTTTGCCACAAATCATGTTGATTTTGCACTTAACTGATGGTGACTTTACGAACACTAAATGAAACTTTGCTCATCACCGATGGATACTTTACTCAACTCATTATGACTTCTGCGATCACTGATTGAAACTTTTCCCCCACTCATTAGGACTTTTGCCGATCACTTCTGGTGACATTACCAACACTTTTCTTGACTTTGCTCATCACTGATGGTTACTTTGCCACCAATTATTTTGACCTTGCATTTCACTGATGGTTTCTTAAAGAACACTTATTTTGACTTGGCTCATTACCGATGGATTGTTTCCCCCCACTCATTATGACTTCGCCGTTTAATGATTTTGACTTTGCCGATCACTGATGGTGACTTTAACAACACTAATAGTAACTATGCATATCACTGATGGAAACTTAGCCCCCAATTATGTTGATTTTGTCACTTCACTGACGGTGACTTTACGAAAACTACAGCTGACTTTTTTCATCACTGATTGTGACTTTAACCACACTAATGGTCACTTTACCAACACTTTTAAAACTTTGCACATCAATGATGGTGAAATTACCCCCACTTTTTTTGTCTTTGCCCTTCAGAGATGGTGATTTTACGAACACTTATGGTGATTTCACTGATGGAGACTTTTCCCCCACTTATAATGACTTTACCAATCACTGATGGTGACAATACCAACAGTAATTATGATATGCTCATCAAAAATGTCGACTTTGCTCATCATTGATGGAGACTTAACAACACTAATGGTGACTTTGGTCATCATTGATGATTACTTTGCCCCCACTAATGTTGACTTTACTCATCACTGATTTTGACAATAACACCACTAATGTTGACTTTGCCCCTATTTATGTTAACTTGGCTCATCACTGTAGTGACTTTGCAACAAATTAAGTTGATTTTGCACTTCACTGATGGTGACTTTACGAACACTAAAGGAAACTTTGCTCATCACCGATGGATTCTTTCCTCAACTCATTATGACTTCTGCGATCACTGATGGCAACTTTTCCCCCACTCATTATGACTTTTGAGATCACTGATGGTGACTTTACCTCCACTTATGTAGACTTTGCTCATCACTGATGGTTACTTTGCCACCAATTATTTTGACCTTGCATTTCACTGATGGTTTCTTAAAGAACACTTATTTTGACTTGGCTCATTACCGATGGATTGTTTCCCCCCACTCATTATGACTTCGCCGTTTAATGATTTTGACTTTGCCGATCACTGATGGTGACTTTAACAACACTAATAGTAACTTTGCATATCACAGATGGAAACTTAGCCCCCAATTATGCTGATTTTGTCACTTCACTGACGGTGACTTTACGAAAACTACAGCTGACTTTTTTCATCACTGATTGTGACTTTAACCACACTAATGGTCACTTTACCAACACTTTTAAAACTTTGCACATCAATGATGGTGAAATTACCCCCACTTTTTTTGTCTTTGCCCTTCAGAGATGGTGATTTTACGAACACTTATGGTGATTTCACTGATGGAGACTTTTCCCCCACTTATAATGACTTTACCAATCAATGATGGTGACTTTGGTCATCATTGATGATTACTTTGCCCCCACTAATGTTGACTTTACTCATCACTGATTTTGACAATAACACCACTAATGTTGACTTTGCCCCTATTTATGTTAACTTGGCTCATCACTGTAGTGACTTTGCAACAAATTAAGTTGATTTTGCACTTCACTGATGGTGACTTTACGAACACTAAAGGAAACTTTGCTCATCACCGATGGATTCTTTCATCAACTCATTATGACTTCTGCGATCACTGATGGCAACTTTTCCCCCACTCATTATGACTTTTGAGATCACTGATGGTGACTTTAACAACACTAATGTTAACTTTGCTCATCACTGATGGTTACTTTGCCACCACTTGTTTTGACCTTGCCTTTCACTGATGGTGACTTAAAGAACACTAATTTTGTCTTTGCTCATCATTGATGGATACTTTCCCACCACTCATTATGACTTTGCCGATCAATGATGGTGACTTTGCCCCTATTTATGTTGACTTGGCTCATCACTGAAGTGACTTTGCCACAAATTATGTTGATTTTGCACTTCACTGATGGTGACTTTACGTACACAAAATGAAACTTTGCTCATCACCGATGGATACTTTACTCAACTCATTATGACTTCTGCGATCACTGATTGAAACTTTTCCCCCACTCATTAGGACTTTTGCCGATCACTTCTGGTGACATTACCAACACTTTTCTTGACTTTGCTCATCACTGATGATTACTTTGCCACCACTTATTTTGACCTTGCATTTCACTGATGGTGAATTAAAGAACACTGATGATGACTTATCCCCTAATTTTGTTGATGTTCCACTTCACTGACGGTGACTTTTCCCCAACTTTTGTAGACTTTGCAATCACTTCTGGTGACTTAATCATCACTAATGGTAGATTTGCTCATCACTGATTGTGACTTTAACAACACAAATGGTGACTTAGCTTATCACTGATGGAGACTTTTTCCCCACTTATAATGACTTTACCGATCACTGATGGTGACAATACCAACAATAATTATGATATGCTCATCAATAATGGTGACTTTGCTCATCATTGATGGAGACTTTACCAACACTAATGGTGACTTTGCTCATGATTGATGATTACTTTGCCCCCAATTATGTTGACCTTGCCCTTCACTGATGGTGACTTTGCGACAGCTATGTTAACTTTGCACATCAATGGTGGTGACATTACCCCCACTTATGAAGACTTTTTTCATCACTGGTGGTGTCTTTGCCCCCACTTTTTAAGAATTTACCGATCACTTCTGGTGACTTTACCAACACTAATTTTGACTTTGCTTATCATAAATGGAGACTTTGTACTCAATAAAAATGACTTTGCCGATCAATAATGGTTACTTTACGAACGCTGATTGTGACTTTGATCATCACTGATGCAGACTTTGTCTCCACTAATAATGACTTTGTTGAGTACTTCAGGTGACTTCACCAACACTAATGGTGACTTTGCTCATCACTGACGGTGACTTTGCCCCGACTTATGTTGACTTTACTATCACTGACTGTGACATTAACACCACTAATGTTGACTTTTCCCTTCACTGTTGGTGACATAACGAACACTTTTGTTAACTTTGCTCATCATTGATGGATACTTTACGAACACTAAAGGAAACTTTGCTCATCACCGATGGATACTTTCCCCCACTCATTATGACTTTTGCGATCACTGATGGTGACTTTAACAACACTTATTTTAACTTTGCTCATCAATGATGGTGAATTTACCCCTACATATGTATACTTTTCTCATAACTAGTGGTGACTTTGCCCCCACTTTTGTTCACTTTGCCAATCACTTCTGGTAACTTAACCAACACTAATCTTGACTTTGCTCATCACTAATGGTTACTTTGCCACCACTTATTTTGACCTTGCCTTTCACTGATGGTGACTTAACGAACGCTAATTTTGACTTTGCTCAACATTGATGGAGATTTGTACCCACTAATAATGACTTTGCCGATCAATGATGGTGACTTTACGAACACTGAAGGTGACTTTTCCCATCACTGACGGGGACTTTGTCTCTTCTAATAATGAATTTGCCCCCACTTATGTTGATTGTACTCATCACTGATTTTGACTTTGCTACCACTAAAATTGACTTTGCCATTCACTGATGGTGACTTTGCCCCCACTAAAAATGACTTAACCGATCACTGATGGTGACTTTACCAAAACAAATTAAGATATGCTCATCACTGATGGTGACTTAATGAACACTAATTAAGACTTATCAACGATTGTGACTTTACGAACACTGATGGAGACTATGCTCATCACTGATGGAAGCTTTTCCCCCACAAACCAATGATGGTGACGTTGCCTCCACTTTTGTAGTTTTTTCCAATCACTTCTGGTGACTTTTACAACACTAATGGTGACTTTGCATATCATTGATGGTGACTTTCACCACACTAATGGTGACTTTACCAACACTTATGTAAACTTAGCTCATCAATGATGGAGACTTTTCCCCCACTTATAATTACTTTACCAATCACTGATGGTGACTATACCAACAATAATTATGATATGCTCATCAATAATCGTGACTTTGCTCATCATTGATGATTACTTTGCCCCCACTTATGTAGACTTTTTTCATCACTGGTGGTTACTTTGCAAACACTTATGTAATTTTGCTCATCAATGATGGTGACTATACCCCCACTTATATGACTTTTTTCATCACTTCTGGTGACTTTACAAACACTAATTTTGACTTTGTTCATCATAGATGGAGACTTTGTACCCACTAATTATGACTTTGCTGAACACTTCAGGCGACTTTACCAACACTAATAGTGACTTTGTTCATCACTGACGGTGATTTTGCCCCCACTTATGTTGACTTTGCTCATCACTGACTCTGATTTTACCACAACTAATGTTGACTTTGCTCATCAATGATGGAGACTTTTCCCCCACTTATAATTACTTTACCAATCACTGATGGTGACTATACCAACAATAATTATGATATGCTTATCAATAATCGTGACTTTGCTCATCATTGATGGAGACTTTACCAACACTTATGGTAACTTTGCTCATCATTGATGATTACTTTGCCCCCACTTATATGACTTTTTTCATCACTTCTGGTGACTTTACAAACACTAATTTTGACTTTGCTCATCATAGATGGAAACTTTGTACCCACTAATTATGACTTTGCTGAACACTTCAGGCGACTTTACAAACACTAATAGTGACTTTGTTTATCACTGACGGTGATTTTGCCCCCACTTATGTTGACTTTGCTCATCACTGACTTTGATTTTACCACAACTAATGTAGACTTTGCCAATCACTTCTGGTTACTTTTCCAACACTAATCTTGTATTTGCTCATCACTAATGGTTACTTTACCCCCACCAATGTAGACTTTGCCAATCACTTCTGGTTACTTTTCCAACACTAATCTTGAATTTGCTCATCACTAATGGTTACTTTAACAACACTAATGATGACTTTGATCATCATTGATCATAACTTTGCCCCAACTTATGTTGACTTTGCCCTTCACTGATGGTGACTTAACGAACGCTAATTTTGACTTCAGTCATCATTGATGGAGATTTGTACCCACTAATAATGACTTTGCCGATCACTGATGGTGACTTAGCGAACACTAATGTTTACTTTGCTCATCACCGATGGAAGCTTTTCCCCCACAAATCAATGATGGTGACGTTGCCTCCACTTTTGTAGTTTTTGCCAATCACTTCTGTTGACTTTTACAACACTAATGGTGACTTTGCATATCATTGATGGTGACTTTCACCACACTAATGGTGACTTTTTTCATCATTGATGATTACTTTGCCCCCACTTATGTAGACTTTTTTCATCACTGGTGGTTACTTTGCAAATACCTATGTAATTTTGCTCATCAATGATGGTGACTATACCCCCACTTATATGACTTTTTTCATCACTTCTGGTGACTTTACAAACACTAATTTTGACTTTGCTCATCATAGATGGAGACTTTGTACCCACTAATTATGACTTTGCTGAACACTTCAGGCGACTTTACCAACACTAATAGTGACTTTGTTCATCACTGACGGTGATTTTGCCCCCACTTATGTTGACTTTGCTCATCAATGATGGTTACTTTGCCCCCACTTTTGTAGAATTTACCGATCACTTCTGGTGACTTTACCAACACTAATAGTGACTTTGCTCATCACTGACTTTGATTTAACCACAACTAATGTTGACTTTGCTCATCAATGATGGTTACTTTGCCCCCACTTTTGTAGAATTTACCGATCACTTCTGGTGACTTTACCATCACTAATTTTGACTTTGCTTATCATAAATGGAGACTTTGTACTCAATAAAAATGACTTTGCCGATCAATAATGGTTACTTTACGAACGCTGATTGTGACTTTGATCATCACTGATGCAGACTTTGTCTCCACTAATAATGACTTTGTTGAACACTTCAGGCGACTTCACCAACACTAATGGTGACTTTGCTCATCACTGACGGTGACTTTGCCCCGACTTATGTTGACTTTACTATCACTGACTGTGACATTAACACCACTAATGTTGACTTTTCCTTTCACTGTTGGTGACATAACGAACACTTTTGTTAACTTTGCCTATCATTGATGGATACTTTACGAACACTAAAGGAAACTTTGCTCATCACCGATGGATACTTTCCCCCACTCATTATGACTTTTGCGATCACTGATGGTGACTTTAACAACACTTATTTTAACTTTGCTCATCAATGATGGTGAATTTACCCCTACATATGTATACTTTTCTCATAACTAGTGGTGACTCTGCCCCCACTTTTGTACACTTTGCCAATCACTTCTGGTAACTTAACCAACACTAATCTTGACTTTGCTCATCACTAATGGTTACTTTGCAACCACTTATTTTGACCTTGCCTTTCACTGATGGTGACTTAACGAACGCTAATTTTGACTTTGCTCAACATTGATGGAGATTTGTACCCACTAATAATGACTTTGCCGATCAATGATGGTGACTTTACGAACACTGAAGGTGACTTTTCCCATCACTGACAGGGACTTTGTCTCTTCTAATAATGAATTTGCCCCCACTTATGTTGATTGTACTCATCACTGATTTTGTCTTTGCTACCACTAAAATTGACTTTGCCCTTCACTGATGGTGACTTTGCCCCCACTAAAAATGACTTAACCGATCACTGATGGTGACTTTACCAAAACAAATTAAGATATGCTCATCACTGATGGTGACTTAATGAACACTAATTAAGACTTATCAACGATTGTGACTTTACGAACACTGATGGAGACTATGCTCATCACTGATGGAAGCTTTTCCCCCACAAACCAATGATGGTGACGTTGCCTCCACTTTTGTAGTTTTTTCCAATCACTTCTGGTGACTTTTACAACACTAATGGTGACTTTGCATATCATTGATGGTGACTTTCACCACACTAATGGTGACTTTACCAACACTTATGTAAACTTAGCTCATCAATGATGGAGACTTTTCCCCCACTTTTAATTACTTTACCAATCACTGATGGTGACTATACCAACAATAATTATGATATGCTCATCAAAAATCGTGACTTTGCTCATCATTGATGATTACTTTGCCCCCACTTATGTAGACTTTTTTCATCACTGGTGGTTACTTTGCAAACACTTATGTAATTTTGCTCATCAATGATGGTGACTATACCCCCACTTATATGACTTTTTTCATCACTTCTGGTGACTTTACAAACACTAATTTTGACTTTGCTCATCATAGATGGAGACTTTGTACCCACTAATTATGACTTTGCTGAACACTTCAGGCGACTTTACCAACACTAATAGTGACTTTGTTCATCACTGACGGTGATTTTGCCCCCACTTATGTTGACTTTGCTCATCACTGACTCTGATTTTACCACAACTAATGTTGACTTTGCTCATCAATGATGGAGACTTTTCCCCCACTTATAATTACTTTACCAATCATTGATGGTGACTATACCAACAATAATTATGATATGCTTATCAATAATCGTGACTTTGCTCATCATTGATGGAGACTTTACCAACACTAATGGTAACTTTGCTCATCATTGATGATTACTTTGCCCCCACTTATGTAGACTTTTTTCATCACTGTTGGTTACTTTGCAAACACTTATGTAATTTTGCTCATCAATGATGGTGACTATACCCCCACTTATATGACTTTTTTCATCACTTCTGGTGACTTTACAAACACTAATTTTGACTTTGCTCATCATAGATGGAGACTTTGTACCCACTAATTATGACTTTGCTGAACACTTCAGGCGACTTTACCAACACTAATAGTGACTTTGTTCATCACTGACGGTGATTTTGCCCCCACTTATGTTGACTTTGCTCATCACTGACTCTGATTTTACCACAACTAATGTTGACTTTGCTCATCAATGATGGAGACTTTTCCCCCACTTACAATTACTTTACCAATCATTGATGGTGACTATACCAACAATAATTATGATATGCTTATCAATAATCGTGACTTTGCTCATCATTGATGGAGACTTTACCAACACTAATGGTAACTTTGCTCATCATTGATGATTACTTTGCCCCCACTTATGTAGACTTTTTTCATCACTGGTGGTTACTTTGCAAACACCTTAGTAATTTTGCTCATCAATGATGGTGACTATACCCCCACTTATATGACTTTTTTCATCACTTCTGGTGACTTTACAAACACTAATTTTGACTTTGCTCATCATAGATGGAGACTTTGTACCCACTAATTATGACTTTGCTGAACACTTCAGGCGAATTTACCAACACTAATAGTGACTTTGTTTATCACTGACGGTGATTTTGCCCCCACTTATGTTGACTTTGCTCATCACTGACTTTGATTTTACCACAACTAATGTAGACTTTGCCAATCACTTCTGGTTACTTTTCCAACACTAATCTTGAATTTGCTCCTCACTAATGGTTACTTTACCCCCACCAATGTAGACTTTGCCAATCACTTCTGGTTACTTTTCCAACACTAATCTTGAATTTGCTCATCACTAATGGTTACTTTAACAACACTAATGATGACTTTGATCATCATTGATCATTACTTTGCCCCAACTTATGTTGACTTTGCCCTTCACTGATGGTGACTAAACGAACGCTAATTTTGACTTCAGTCATCATTGATGGAGATTTGTACCCACTAATAATGACTTTGCGGATCACTGATGGTGACTTAACGAACACTAATGTTTACTTTGCTCATCACCGATGGAAGCTTTTCCCCCACAAATCAATGATGGTGACGTTGCCTCCACTTTTGTAGTTTTTGCCAATCACTTCTGGTGACTTTTACAACACTAATGGTGACTTTGCATATCATTGATGGTGACTTTCACCACACTAATGGTGACTTTTTTCATCATTGATGATTACTTTGCAAACAACTATGTAATTTTGCTCATCAATGACGGTGACTATACCCCCACTTATATGACTTTTTTCATCACTTCTGGTGACTTTACAAACACTAATTTTGACTTTGCTCATCATAGATGGAGACTTTGTACCCACTAATTATGACTTTGCTGAACACTTCAGGCGACTTTACCAACACTAATAGTGACTTTGTTCATCACTGACGGTGATTTTGCCCCCACTTATGTTGACTTTGCTCATCACTGACTTTGATTTTACCACAACTAATGTTGACTTTGCTCATCAATGATGGTTACTTTGCCCCCACTTATGTAGACTTTGCCAATCACTTCTGGTTACTTTTCCAACACTAATCTTGAATTTGCTCATCACTAATGGTTACTTTAACAACACTAATGATGACTTTGATCATCATTGATCATTACTTTGCCCCAACTTATGTTGACTTTGCCCTTCAACGATGGTGACTTTACGAACACTAATGTTAACTTTGCTCATCTATGATGGTGACTTTACCTCCACCTATGTAGACTTTGCTCATCACTGGAAATGACTTTGCCCCAACTTTTGTAGAATTTGCCGATCATTTCAGGTTACTTTACCGACACTAATCTTGACTTTACTCATCACTGATGGTAACTTTGCCACCACTTATTTTGACCTTGCATTTCACTGATGGTTTCTTATAGAACACTTATTTTGACTTGGCTCATTACCGATGGATTGTTTCCCCCCACTCATTATGGATAGATTTTGACTTTGCCGATCACTGATGGAAACTTAGCCCCCAATTATGTTGATTTTGTCACTTCACTGACGGTGACTTTACGAAAACTACAGCTGACTTTTTTCATCACTGATTGTGACTTTAACCACACTAATGGTCACTTTACCAACACTTTTAAAACTTTGCACATCAATGATGGTGAAATTACCCCCACTTTTTTTGTCTTTGCCCTTCAGAGATGGTGATTTTACGAACACTTATGGTGATTTACCTTATCACTGATGGAGACTTTTCCCCCACTTATAATGACTTTACCAATCACTGATGGTGACAATACCAACAGTAATTATGATATGCTCATCAAAAATGTCGACTTTGCTCATCATTGATGGAGACTTTACCAACACTAATGGTGACTTTGGTCATCATTGATGATTACTTTGCCCCCACTAATGTTGACTCATCACTGATTTTGACAATAACACCACTAATGTTGACTTTGCCCCTATTTATGTTAACTTGGCTCATCACTGTAGTGACTTTGCAACAAATTAAGTTGATTTTGCACTTCACTGATGGTGACTTTACGAACACTAAAGGAAACTTTGCTCATCACCGATGGATTCTTTCCTCAACTCATTATGACTTCTGCGATCACTGATGGCAACTTTTCCCCCACTCATTATGACTTTTGCGATCACTGATGGTGACTTTAACAACACTAATGTTAACTTTGCTCATCACTGATGGTTACTTTGCCACCACTTGTTTTGACCTTGCCTTTCACTGATGGTGACTTAAAGAACACTAATTTTGTCTTTGCTCATCATTGATGGATACTTTCCCACCACTCATTATGACTTTGCCGATCAATGATGGTGACTTTGCCCCTATTTATGTTGACTTGGCTCATCACTGAAGTGACTTTGCCACAAATTATGTTGATTTTGCACTACACTGATGGTGACTTTACGAACACTAAATGAAACTTTGCTCATCACCGATGGATACTTTACTCAACTCATTATGACTTCTGCGATCACTGATTGAAACTTTTCCCCCACTCATTAGGACTTTTGCCGATCACTTCTGGTGACATTACCAACACTTTTCTTGACTTTGCTCATCACTGATGATTACTTTGCCCCCAATTATGTTGACCTTGCGCTTCACTGATGGTGACTTTGCGACAGCTATGTTATTATTGCACATCAATGATGGTGCTACCCCCACTTATGAAGACTTTTTTCATCACTGGTGGTGTCTTTGCCCCCACTTTTGTAGAATTTACCGATCACTTCTGGTGACTTTACCAACACTAATTTTGACTTTGCTTATCATAAATGGAGACTTTGGACCCACTAATAATGACTTTGCCGATCAATAATGGTTACTTTACGAACGCTGATGATGACTTAGCCACTAATTTTGTTGATTTTCCACTACACTGACTGTGACTTTTCCCCAACTTTTGTAGACTTTGCAATCACTTCTGGCGCTTTTATTAACACTATTGGTGACCTTGCTCATCACTAATGGAGACTTTGCCCCCACTAAAAATGACTAAACCGATCACTGATGGTGACTTAACGAACACTAATGTTTACTTTGCTCATCACCGATGGATACTTAACTCCCACTAATTAAGACTTTGCCGATCACTGATTGTGACTTTACGAACACTGACAGAGACTTTTCCCCCACTCATTATGACTTTGCCGATCAATGATGGTGACTTTACGAACACTGATGGTGACTTTGCTCATCATTTATGGTTACTTTACCAACACTAATCTTGACTTTGCTCATCACTGATGGTGACTTTACCCCCAATTATGTAGACTTTGCATATCACTGGTAATGACTTTGCCCCCACTTATTTTGACCTTGCATTTCACTGATGGTCACTTAACGAACACTAATTTTGACTTTGCTCAGCATTGATGGAGATTTAAACCCACTAATAATGACTTTGCCGATCAATGATGGTGACTTTACGTACACTGAAGTTGACTTTTCTCATCATTGACAGAGACTTTGTCTCTTCTAGTAATGAATTTGCCCCCACTTATGTTGATTCTACTCATCTCTGATTTTGACTTTGCTACCACTAATATTGACTTTGCCCTTCACTGATGGTGACGTTACGAACACTAATGTTAACTTTGCTCATCAATGATGTTGACTTTACCCCCACTTATGTAGACTTTGCTCATCACTGGTAATGACTTTGCCCCCACTTATTTTGACCTTGCATTTCACTGATGGTCACTTAACGAACATTAATTTTGACTTTGCTCAACATTGATGGAGATTTGTACCCACTAATAATGTCTTTGCCGATCAATGATGGTGACTTTACGAACACTGAAGGTGACTTTTCTCATCACTGACAGAGACTTTGTCTCTTCTAGTAATGAATTTGCCCCCACTTATGTTGATTCTACTCATCTCTGATTTTGACTTTGCTACCACTAATATTGACTTTGCCCTTCACTGATGGTGACTTAACGAACACTGATGGTGACTTTGCTCATCATTGATGGTGACTTTACCCCCACTTATGTAGACTTTGCTCATCACTGGTAATGACTTTGCCCCCACTTATTTTGACCTTGCATTTCACTGATGGTCACTTAACGAACACTAATTTTGACTTTGCTCAACATTGATGGAGATTTGTACCCACTAATAATGTCTTTGCCGATCAATGATGGTGACTTTACGAACACTGAAGGTGACTTTTCTCATCACTGACAGAGACTTTGTCTCTTCTAGTAATGAATTTGCCCCCACTTATGTTGATTCTACTCATCTCTGATTTTGACTTTGCTACCACTAATATTGACTTTGCCCTTCACTGATGGTGACGTTACGAACACTAATATTAACTTTGCTCATCAATGATGTTGACTTTACCCCCACTTATGTAAACTTTGCTCATCACTGGTAATGACTTTGCCCCCACTTATTTTGACCTTGCATTTCACTGATGGTCACTTAACGAACACTAATTTTGACTTTGCTCAACATTGATGGAGATTTGTACCCACTAATAATGTCTTTGCCGATCAATGATGGTGACTTTACGAACACTGAAGGTGACTTTTCTCATCACTGACAGAGACTTTGTCTCTTCTAGTAATGAATTTGCCCCCACTTATGTTGATTCTACTCATCTCTGATTTTGACTTTGCTACCACTAATATTGACTTTGCCCTTCACTGATGGTGACTTAACGAAAACTTATGTAAATTTTGCTCATCACTGTAGTGACTTTGCCCCAAACTTTGTTAACTTTGCTCATCAATGATGGTGAATATACCCCCACTTATGAAGACTTTTTTCATCACTGGTGGTGTCTTTGCCCCCACTTTTGAAGAATTTACCGATCACTTCTGGTGACTTTACCAACACTATTTTTGACTTTGCTTATCATAAATGGAGACTTTGTACTCACTAAAAATGACTTTGCCGATCAATAATGGTTACTTTACGAACGCTGATTGTGACTTTGATCATTACTGATGCAGACTTTGTCTCCACTAATAATGACTTTGCTGAACACTTCAGGCCACTTCACCAACACTAATGGTGACTTTGCTCATCACTAACGGTGACTTTGCCCTCACTTATGTTGACTTTACGCATCACTGATTGTGACATTAACACCACTAATGTTGACTTTTCCCTTCACTGTTGGTGACATAACGAACACTTATGTTAACTTTGCTCATCATTGATGGAGACTTTACGGAAACTAAAGGAAACTTTGCTTATCACCGATGGATACTTTCCCCCACTCATTATGACTTTTGCGATCAATGATGGTGACTTTACCCCTACATATGTATACTTTTCTCATAACTAGTGGTGAATCTGCCCCCACTTTTGTACACTTTGCCAATCACTTCTGGTTACTTTACCAACACTAATCTTGACTTTGCTCATCACTGATGGTTACTTTGCCACCACTTATTTTGACCTTGCCTTTCACTGATGGTGACTTAACGAAGGCTAATTTTGACTTCAGTCATCATTGATGGAGATTTGTACCCACTAAAAATGACTTTGCCGATCAATGATGGTGACTTTACGAACACTGAATGTGACTTTTCTCATCACTGACAGAGACTTTGTCTCTTATAGTAATGAATTTGCCCCCACTTATGTTGATTCTACTCATCTCTGATTTTGACTTTGCTACCACTAATATTGACTTTGCCCTTCACTGGTAATGACTTTGCCCCCACTTATTTTGACCTTGCATTTCACTGATGGTCACTTAACGAACACTAATTTTGACTTTGCTCAACATTGATGGAGATTTGTACCCACTAATAATGTCTTTGCCGATCAATGATGGTGACTTTACGAACACTGAAGGTGACTTTTCTCATCACTGACAGAGACTTTGTCTCTTCTAGAAATGAATTTGCCCCCACTTATGTTGATTCTACTCATCTCTGATTTTGACTTTGCTACCACTAATATTGACTTTGCCCTTCACTGATGGTGACTTAACGAAAACTTATGTAAATTTTGCTCATCACTGTAGTGACTTTGCCCCAAACTATGTTAACTTTGCTCATCAATGATGGTGACTATACCCCCACTTATGAAGACTTTTTTCATCACTGGTGGTGTCTTTGCCCCCACTTTTGAAGAATTTACCGATCACTTCTGGTGACTTTACCAACACTATTTTTGACTTTGCTTATCATAAATGGAGACTTTGTACTCACTAAAAATGACTTTGCCGATCAATAATGGTTACTTTACGAACGCTGATTGTGACTTTGATCATTACTGATGCAGACTTTGTCTCCACTAATAATGACTTTGCTGAACACTTCAGGCCACTTCACCAACACTAATGGTGACTTTGCTCATCACTAACGGTGACTTTGCCCCCACTTATGTTGACTTTACGCATCACTGATTGTGACATTAACACCACTAATGTTGACTTTTCCCTTCACTGTTGGTGACATAACGAACACTTATGTTAACTTTGCTCATCATTGATGGAGACTTTACGGAAACTAAAGGAAACTTTGCTTATCACCGATGGATACTTTCCCCCACTCATTATGACTTTTGCGATCAATGATGGTGACTTTACCCCTACATATGTATACTTTTCTCATAACTAGTGGTGAATCTGCCCCCACTTTTGTACACTTTGCCAATCACTTCTGGTTACTTTACCAACACTAATCTTGACTTTGCTCATCACTGATGGTTACTTTGCCACCACTTATTTTGACCTTGCCTTTCACTGATGGTGACTTAACGAAGGCTAATTTTGACTTCAGTCATCATTGATGGAGATTTGTACCCACTAAAAATGACTTTGCCGATCAATGATGGTGACTTTACGAACACTGAATGTGACTTTTCCCATCACTGACAGGGACTTTGTCTCTTCTAATAATGAATTTGCCCCCACTAATGTTGATTGTACTCTTCACTGATTTTGACTTTGCTACCACTAATATTGACTTTGCCCTTCACTGATGGTGACTTTGCCCTCACTAAAAATGACTTAACCGATCACTGATGGTGACTTTACCAAAACAAATTAAGATATGCTCATCACTGATGGTGACTGAAAGAACACTAATGCTTACTTTGCTAATCACCGATTGATACTTTCCCCCAACTCATTATGAATTTTCCGATCAATGATTGTGACTTTACGAGCACTGATGGTGATTTTGCTCAACACTGATGGAGACTTTTCCCCCACTAATAAGGACTTTGCTGATCACTGATTGTGACTTTTACAACACTAATGTTAACTTTGCTCATCACTGATGGAGACTAAGCCCCCAATCATGTTGATTTTCCACTTCACTGACGGTGACATTACGAACACAAAAGATGACTTTTCTTATCACTGATGGTGACTTTGCCCCAACTTTTGTAGACTTTGCCAATCACTTCTGGTGACTTTACCAACACTAATGGTGACTTTGCTCATCACTAATGGAGACTTTCCCCCCACAAATAATAACTTAACCGATCACTGATGGTGACTTTCCAAAACTAATTAAGATATCCTCATCACTGATGGAGACTTTACGAACACTGATGGTGACGTTGCCCCCAATTTTGTAGACTTTGCCAATCACTTCTGGTGACTTTAACAACACTAATGGTAAGTTTGCTCATAACTGATTGTGACTTTTACAAAACTAATGGTGACTTGGCTTATCATTGATGGTGACTTTAACCACACTAATGGTGACTTTACCAACACTAATGGTGACTTTGCTCATCACTGTGGTGATTTTGCCCCAAATTATGTTGATTTTGCACTTCACTGATGGTGACTTTTCGAACACTAAAGGAAACTTTGCTCATCACCGATGGATTCTTTCCCCCACTCATTATGACTTTGCCGATCAATGATTGTGACTATAAGAACACTGATGGTGACTTTGCTCATCACTGATGGAGACTTTTCCCCCACAAATAAGGACTTTGCCGATCACTGATTGTGACTTCACCAAAACTAATTAAAATATGCTCATCACTGATTGTGACTAAAAGAACACTAATCTTTACTTTGCTTATCACCGATGGATACTTTCCCCCTACTCATTATGAATTTGCCGATCAATGATTGTGACTTTAGGAATACTGATGGTGACTTTGCTCATCAATTATGGAGACTTTTCTCCCACTAATAAGGACTTTGCCGATCACTGATGGTAACTTTACGAACACTTATGTTAGCTTTTCTCATCAATGATGGTGACTTTTCCCCCACTTATGTAGACTTTTCTCATAACTAGTAGTGACTTTGCCCCCACTTTTGTAGACTTTGCGAATAACTTCTGGTGACTTTACCAACACTAATCTTGACTTTGCACATCACTGATGGTTACTTAACCAACACTTATCTTGACCTTGAATTTCACTGATGGTTACTTAACGAACACTAATTTTGACTTTGCTCATCATTTATGTAGACTTTGTCCCTACTAATAATGACTCTGCCGATCAATGATGGTGACTTTACGAACACTGATGGTGACTATTCTCATCACTGATGCAGACATTGCCTCTTCTAATAAGGACTTTGCCTATCACTGATGATAACTTTACGAACACTTTTGAAAACTTTGCTCATCAATGACGGTAACGTTACCCCCACTTATGTAGACTTTTCACATAACTAGCCGTGACTTTGCCCCCATTTATGTTGATTCTACTCATCACTGATTTTGACTTTGCCCTTCACTGATGGTGACTTAACGAACACCTATGTATACTTTGCTCATCACTGTAGTGACTTTGCCCCAAACTATGTTGATTTTGAACTTCACTTATGGTGACTTTACGAACACTAAAGGAAAATCTGCTCATCACCGATGGATACTTTCCCCCCTCTCATTATGACTTTGCCGATAAATGATTGTGACTATAAGAACACTGATGGAGACTTTCCCCCCACAAATAATAACTTAACCGATCACTGATGGTGACTTTCCAAAATTAATTAAGATATCCTCATCACTTCTGGTGACTTTAACAACACTAATGGTAAGTTTGCTCATCACTGATTGTGACTTTTACAAAACAAATGGTGACTTGGCTTATCATTGATGGTGACTTTAACCACACAAATGGTGACTTAACCAACACTAATGGTGACTTTGCTCATCACTGTGGTGATTTTGCCCCAAATTATGTTGATTTTGCACTTCACTGATGGTGACTTTTCGAACACTAAAGGAAACTTTGCTCATCACCGATGGATTCTTTCCCCCACTCATTATGACTTTGCCGATCAATGATTGTGACTATAAGAACACTGATGGTGACTTTGCTCATCACTGATGGAGACTTTTCCCCCACAAATAAGGACTTTGCCGATCACTGATTGTGACTTCACCAAAACTAATTAAAATATGCTCATCACTGATTGTGACTAAAAGAACACTAATCTTTACTTTGCTTATCACCGATGGATACTTTCCCCCTACTCATTATGAATTTGCCGATCAATGATTGTGACTTTAGGAATACTGATGGTGACTTTGCTCATCAATTATGGAGACTTTTCTCCCACTAATAAGGACTTTGCCGATCACTGATGGTAACTTTACGAACACTTATGTTAGCTTTTCTCATCAATGATGGTGACTTTTCCCCCACTTATGTAGACTTTTCTCATAACTAGTAGTGACTTTGCCCCCACTTTTGTAGACTTTGCGAATAACTTCTGGTGACTTTACCAACACTAATCTTGACTTTGCACATCACTGATGGTTACTTTACCAACACTTATCTTGACCTTGAATTTCACTGATGGTTACTTAACGAACACTAATTTTGACTTTGCTCATCATTTATGTAGACTTTGTCCCTACTAATAATGACTCTGCCGATCAATGATGGTGACTTTACGAACACTGATGGTGACTATTCTCATCACTGATGCAGACATTGCCTCTTCTAATAAGGACTTTGCCTATCACTGATGATAACTTTACGAACACTTTTGAAAACTTTGCTCATCAATGACGGTAACGTTACCCCCACTTATGTAGACTTTTCACATAACTAGCCGTGACTTTGCCCCCATTTATGTTGATTCTACTCATCACTGATTTTGACTTTGCCCTTCACTGATGGTGACTTAACGAACACCTATGTATACTTTGCTCATCACTGTAGTGACTTTGCCCCAAACTATGTTGATTTTGAACTTCACTTATGGTGACTTTACGAACACTAAAGGAAAATCTGCTCATCACCGATGGATACTTTCCCCCCTCTCATTATGACTTTGCCGATAAATGATTGTGACTATAAGAACACTGATGGAGACTTTCCCCCCACAAATAATAACTTAACCGATCACTGATGGTGACTTTCCAAAATTAATTAAGATATCCTCATCACTTCTGGTGACTTTAACAACACTAATGGTAAGTTTGCTCATCACTGATTGTGACTTTTACAAAACAAATGGTGACTTGGCTTATCATTGATGGTGACTTTAACCACACAAATGGTGACTTAACCAACACTAATGGTGACTTTGCTCATCACTGTGGTGATTTTGCCCCAAATTATGTTGATTTTGCACTTCACTGATGGTGACTTTACGAACACTAAAGGAAACTTTGCTCATCACCGATGGATTCTTTCCCCCACTCATTATGACTTTGCCGATCAATGATTGTGACTTTACCCAGTGACATGCATTAACGAAAAAAAAACGAAATTTTTCGAAAAAAGCACAATTTTTCGAAAAGCTTCGAATTCTCTTCGAAAATGTTCTTATTTGTCTCGAAGAATAATTTTTTTTTTTTAATTGATTAAAAAAAAGAGTGAATAAAATTTACAATTTAAATAAAATTTTTGTTTTTAATCGGTTAGTTTAATTATTATTATTATTATTATTTTTAAATATTTTTAACTTTTAAGATTTTTTTTAAAATTATTACTTATTAAACTTTTTATTATTTATTTTTAATTTATATTTTATAAAATCATATAAAATAAGAGTGTTGTCTTAGAGTTCCAGATTTGTAGTCAAAGTATTTAAAATTAAAATTTAATATATTTGTAAAATTTTTAATTTTTTCTTTCATTGACCCAACATTTTCGAATACAATTATAGTTTTATTGTTCACTATTTTTTTCTTTATCTGTGACGTGTTTATAAGCCTTTCAAGATTAAAATAGTAAATAATTATTACACATCTGCTTTTAAAGACTGAATGCATAAAAAAAATAAAAATAACAATTGAATTTTTATTTAGCAAATTAAAACAATCTTTTTGATTAAAAAAAACTTTTTGATTTTTCTATCCCAAAAAAAGAGTCATCTGTTATTTCAAAAATTCGGCTTTTTAGAAAAACATCTGTTATTTTAAATTAAGGATAATTGACTTGATTCTTTGAACAGTTTGAATTATCATACTAATGCTATTTGTGATTATGATAATTATGCTAAATAATTATGGAAAAAAACAAAGGTCGTGAACTCGACAGTCCTTATTTGATTTAAACTCTTATTTACAATTGAGTAAAAAAAGATTTTACTTTATGATTTAAAATTAAATTAGATAGTTTTCTAATCATCTAAGTCAGTCAGTCATACATTTTTGAAAAAATATATTAAATTAAAAACAATTTTTTTTACATTTAGACTTTTATAAACAAATTTAGAAACAAAGAAGTGTTTAACAAGGTGATCCAACTAGATTAATTAAAATACCAAACGATTTTTACGAATCGAGTTTGACGTGTGAGTTCAATACATAAACAAAAATAACCTTTGTTGTCAATTTCCCATTTAAGGTTAGTTTTTTATTAAAAAAATAAATATTTTTTTAAAAGCTTTATTTATAATCTCGTAATTTATAAATTAAAATCCAAAATTTTTTTATTATTATCAGAATTTTTAAACATGAAAAAATTTAGGAGAAACTATTTATCAATTGATTCAAAGCAATAATTTCTTCTAAAAGGTTTCCTCCTATAAATGAAAAGGTAAAACAGTGTAAAATAAATTACCAATTATCCAATCTAGATAATGATGTTTTATTAGATCACTCAACATCAAATAAAGATGAGAATATTGATGAACCACATTTAAAACGACGATCACGAAAATTTTAAAGACACAGAAAGAAAGTTGTCCGAAAGGGATTCTTTAATTTTGGATTTAAAGAACCAACTAAGAGATGAAAAGAAAAAAAATCTAAACCTGGAACAGCAAATAGAAATGTTCAAAGAATTTTCAAGTGAATTTTTGTTTATTAAAATATTATTTTTAATTTAAAGAAAGATTTAAATTTTGGATTGGTGGTATTAAACATGCCTATTTTCAACGGTTGAATTAACAAGAAAAAAATTTATTTATAGGGTAAAATTTTTAGTTAACTTTATTGATGCTTTTTATTTAGGAAGAAAAAAGAAAAATCTCATCTCTTTAGCTATTTCCATTAAAATCAAAATATTTTTGATAAGCAAAGATTTGTTTTTTGAATAAAATAAAAACAAAATAAATTTAGCAAAATAAAAAAAAAATATATAGTTTAAACTAATTAAATTAACTATTTAAAATGTTAATTTATTCATTATTTAGTCATTTTATTTTATGCACAAGTCCAAAATTAAAAGCTAAAAAAAAAATAAAAATTAAAAAAAAGATGATGACACAAATTTAAAATTAGATCAAACTTTGTTCAACAATTTGACAAAGTTGTCAATTCAAGTTTTGAAATATATTTGCTCAGAAAAAGACCGTGACGAGGTAAGAAAGTTTGGAAACACTTCGGGACAAATTCTGATACATGAAGACTATCCTGGAAAATTTATGAGCTTGAATTTGAATAATAGAGTAGAAATAATGATAGGTAAGCAAAAAAATGCTGAGTTTATATTTCGAACTATGGCAAAATCACTCGTTTCTGATGTAGATATATGGGCTAAAAGCAATGGAAAAACAATGATTGAAAAATTTACCGAGTTAAGTGCAGCTCGAGGTATAAACAAAATTTACATTTTTATTAAACTATTCATCTAATGTTTAATAAAGATTTCTTACTTTCAAAAAATGTCAGTCTAACTGAATCAAAATTCAAGACCGTTATGAGAGGACTCTGCTCTGAATGTAAATCAAAAAATTAAATAAAAAAAATTTACCTAAATATACTAAAATTTTATACTATCTTTATTTTGTATTTTTTTTTGTATTTTTTCTATTAAATTTTATACTGTTTTTTATTTTTATATCACCCATGAGTCACTTGAAAAAAAAATTAAAAAAAGTTCAATTAGATTATATGATATAAAATATTATTGTAATTAAATATTTTATTTTAATTAAAAAATTTTGTAAAATAATTGTATAAATACCATTAGTTTTTACTTGTAACTTTAAATTTCGATAATTTTATTCTTTTGTTAATAAATGTATGATTTAAAAATTTATTTTTTATTAGCTAAAATAATAAATATTTAAAATTATAACAAATTTTCGAAAAAAAAACGAAAAAAAATCCGAACATTAACCGGAAAATATTTTTGGTATTTTTTCAAAAATTTATTGCGAAATCTATTCAAAAATATGTTTCGAAAAAACGACGAAAAAATTGTCAATCTTCAACGTTTTTTTTTCGATGGCTGTTTTCGTAAAATTTTTGATTTTTTTTCGTTTTTTTAAATGACTGGGTAGGAATACTGATGGTGACTTTGCTCATCAACTATGGAGACTTTTCTCCCACTAATAAGGACTTTGCCGATCACTGATGGTAACTTTACGAACACTTATGTTAGCTTTACTCATCAATGATGGTGACTTTGACCCCACTTTTGTAGACTTTGCGAAAAACTTCTGGTGACTTTACCAACACTAATCTTGACTTTGCACATCACTGATGGTTACTTTACCAATACTGATCTTGACCTTGCATTTCACTGATGGTTACTTAACGAACACTAATCTTTACTTTGCTTATCACTGATGGATACTTTCCCCCCACTCATTATGAATTTGCCGATCAATGATTGTGACTTTAGGAATACTGATGGTGACTTTGCCCATCACTGATGCAGACATTGCCTCTTCTTATAAGGACTTTGCCGATCACTGATGATAACTTTACGAACACTTTTGTTAACTTTGCTCATCAATGACGGTGTTGTTACCCCCACTTATGTAGACTTTTCACATAACTAGCCGTGACTTTGCCCACATTTATGTTGATTCTACTCATCACTGATTTTGACTTTGCCCTTCACTGATGGTGACTTAACGAACACCTATGTATACTTTGCTCATCACTGTAGTGACTTTGCCCCAAACTATGTTGATTTTGAACTTCACTTATGGTGACTTTACGAACACTAAAGGAAAATCTGCTCATCACCGATGGATACTTTCCCCCCTCTCATTATGACTTTGCCGATAAATGATTGTGACTATAAGAACACTGATGGAGACTTTCCCCCCACAAATAATAACTTAACCGATCACTGATGGTGACTTTCCAAAATTAATTAAGATATCCTCATCACTTCTGGTGACTTTAACAACACTAATGGTAAGTTTGCTCATCACTGATTGTGACTTTTACAAAACAAATGGTGACTTGGCTTATCATTGATGGTGACTTTAACCACACAAATGGTGACTTAACCAACACTAATGGTGACTTTGCTCATCACTGTGGTGATTTTGCCCCAAATTATGTTGATTTTGCACTTCACTGATGGTGACTTTACGAACACTAAAGGAAACTTTGCTCATCACCGATGGATTCTTTCCCCCACTCATTATGACTTTGCCGATCAATGATTGTGACTTTAGGAATACTGATGGTGACTTTGCTCATCAATTATGGAGACTTTTCTCCCACTAATAAGGACTTTGCCGATCACTGATGGTAACTTTACGAACACTTATGTTAGCTTTACTCATCAATGATGGTGACTTTTCCCCCACTTATGTAGACTTTTCTCATAACTAGTGGTGACTTTGCCCTCACTTTTGTAGACTTTGCGAAAAACTTCTGGTGACTTTACCAACACTAATCTTGACTTTGCACATCACTGATGGTTACTTTACCAATACTGATCTTGACCTTGCATTTCACTGATGGTTACTTAACGAACACTAATTTTGACTTTGCTCATCATTTATGTAGACTTTGTCCCTACTAATAATGACTTTGCCGATCAATGATGGTGACTATTCTCATCACTGATGCAGACATTGCCTCTTCTAATAAGGACTTTGCCGATCACTGATGGTAACATTACGAACACTTATGTTAACTTTTCACATAACTAGCGGTGACCTTGCCCCCACTTTTGTAGACTTTGCGAATCACTTCTGGTGACTTTTACAACACTAATCTTTACTTTGCTCATCACAGATGGTTACTTTTCCACCACTTATTTTGACCGATGGATACTTTCCCCCACTCATTATGACTTTGCCGATAAATGATTGAGACTTTTCCCCCACTTTTAAGGAATTTGCCGATCACTGATTGTGACTTAATCAACACTAATGTTGACTTTGCTCATCACTGATGATGATTTAGCCCCCGATTATGTTGATTTTCCACTTCACTGATGGTAAATTTACGAACACTTATGTTAACTTTGCTCAACCATGATGGTGACTTTACCCCCACTTATGTAGACTTTTTTCATAACTGGTGGTGACTTCGCCGCCACTTTTGTATACTTTGCCAATAACTTCTGGTGACTTTACCAACACAAATCATGACTTTGCTCATTACTGATGGTTACTTTAACAACACTAATGATGACTTTGATCATGATTGATGATTACTTTGCCCCCACTGATGGTGACTTTACGAACACTTATGTTAACTTTGCCCATCAATGATGGTGACATTACCCCATCTTATGTAGAATTTGCCGATCACTTCTGGTGACTTTACGAACACTGATTGTGACTTTGCTCATCACTGATGCAGACTTTGTCTCCACTTAAAATAGCTTTGCTGAACACTACATGCGACTTTACCAACACTAACGGTGACTTAATGAACACTTATGTTAACTTTGCTCATCATTGATGGAGCCTTTCCCCCACTAATAAGGACTTTGCTGATCACTGATGGTGACTTTGCCCCCATTTATGTTGACTTGGCCCATCACTGTAGTGACTTTGCCCCAAATTATGTTGATTTTTCACTTCATTGATATTGACTTTACAAACGCTAAAGGAAACTTTGCTCATCACCGATGGATACTTTCCCCCACTCATTATGACTTTGCCGATCAATGATTGTGGCTTTACGAACTCTGATGGTGACTTCGCTCATCACTGATGGAGACTTTTCCCCCACTAATAAGGACTTTGCCGATCACTGATGGTGACTTTACCAAAACTAATTAAGATATGCTCATCACTGATGGTGACTTTAAGAACACTAATGCTTATTTTGCTCATCACCGATGGATACTTTCCGCCGATTTCATTATGAATTTGCCGATCTATGATTGTGACTTTATGAACACTGATGGTCACTTTGCTAATCACTGATGGAGACTTTTCCCCCACTAATAAGGACTTTGCCGATCACTAATGGTGACTTTACCAACACTAATGATGTCTTTGCTCATCACTGATGGTGATTTTGCCCCCACTTTTGTAGACTTTGCCAATCACTTCTGGTGACTTTACCAACACTAATGATAAGTTTGCTCATCAATGATTGTGATTTTTACAACGCTAATGGTGACTTTGCTTATCATTGATGGTGACTTTAACCACACTAATGGTGACTTTACCAACACTAATGGTGACTTTGCTCATCATTGTAGTGACTTTGCCCCAAATTATGTTGATTTTGCACTTCACTGCAGGTGACTTTACGTATACTAAAGGAAACTTTGCTCATCACCGATGGATACTTTCACCCACTCATTATGACTTTGCCGATCAATGATGGTGACTTTACGAACAGTGATGGTGACATTTCTCATCACTGATGAAGACATTGTCTCTTCTAATAAGGACTTTGCCGATCACTGATGGTAACTTTACGAACACTTATGTTAACTTTTCACAAAACTAGCGGTGACCTTGCCCCCACTTTTGTAGACTTTGCGAATCACTTCTGGTGACTTTAACAACACTAATCTTTACTTTGCTCATCACAGATGGTTACTTCTCCACCACTCATTTTTACCGATGGATACTTTCCCCCACTCATTATGACTTTGCCGATCAATGATTGAGACTTTTCCCACACTTTTAAGGAATTTGCCGATCACTGATTGTGACTTAATCAACACTAATGTTGACTTTGCTCATCACTGATGATGATTTAACCCCCGATTATGTTGATTTTCCTCTTCACTGATGGTACTTTTACGAACACTTATGTTAACTTTGCTCATCCATGATGGTGACTTTACCCCCGCTTATGTAGACTTTTCTCATAACTAGTGATGACTTTGCCCCCACTTTTGTAGACTTTGCCAATAACTTCTGGTGACTTTACCAACACAAATCATGACTTTGCTCATGACTGATGCAGACTTTGTCTCCACTAAAGATGACTTTGCTGAACACTTCATGCGACTTTACCAACACTTACGGTGACTTAACGAACACTTATGTTAACTTTGCTCATCATTGATGGAGACTTTCCCCCACTAAAAATGACTTAACCGATCACTGATGGTGACTTTACCAAAACTAATTGAGATATGCTCATCACTGATGGAGACTTTACGAACACTGATGGTGACGTTGCCCCCTTTTTTGAAGACTTTGCCAATCACTTCTGGTGATTTTACCAACATAAATGATAAGTATGCTCATCAATGATTGTGATTTTTACAACACTAATGGTGACTTTGCTCATCACTGATGCAGACATTCTCTCTTCTAAAAAGGACTTTGCCAATCACTGATGGTAACTTTACGAACACTTATGTTAACTTTGCTCATCAATGATGGTGACTTTACTCCCACTTATGTAGACTTTTCTCATAACTAGTGATGACTTTGCCCCCACTTTTGTAGACTTTGCCAATAACTTCTGATGACTTTACCAACACTAATCTTGACTTTGCTCATCACTAATGGTTACTTAAAGATCACTAATTTTGACTTAAGTCATCATTAATGGAGACTTTGTATCCACTAATAATGACTTTGCCGATCAATGATGGTGACTTAACCAAAACTAATTAAGATATGCTCATCACTGATGGTGACTTTCCCCCCTCTCATTATGAATTTACCGATCAATGATTGTTACTTTATGAACACTGATGGTGACTTTGCTCATCACTGATGGAGACTTTTCCCCCACTAATAAGGACTTTGCCGATCGCTGATGGTGACTTTATCATCACTGATGGTGACGTTGCCCCCACTTTTGTAGACTTTGCCAATCACTTCTGGTGACTTAACCAACACTAATTATAAGTTTGATTATCATTGATGATTACTTTGCCCCAACTTATGTTGGCTTTGCCCTTCACTGATGGTGACTTAACGAACACAAACGTTAACTTTGCTCATCTATGATGGTGACTTTACCCCCACTTATGTAGACTTTGCTCATCACTCGAAATGACTTTGCCTCCACTTTTGTAGAATTTACCGATCATTTCAGGCGACTTTACCGACACTAATCTTGACTTTACTCATCACTGATGGTTACTTTGCCACCACTTATTTTGACCTTGCATTTTCATGATGGTTACTTGAAGAACACTTTTTTTGACTTTGCTCATTACCGATGGATACTTTCCCCCCACTCATTATGACTTTGTCGATTAACGATTTTGACTTTACGAACACTGATGCTGACTATGCTCATCAATAATGGAGACTTTTCCCCCACTAATAAGGACTGAGCCGATCACTGATGGTGACTTTAACAACACTAATAGTAACTTTGCTCATCACTGATGGAAACTTAGCCCCCAATTATGTTGATGTTCCACTTCACTGACGGTGACTTAAGGTACACTAAAGCTGACTTTTCTCATCTCTGATTGTGACTTTTACAAATTAATGGCGACTTTGCTTATCATTGATGGTGACTCTAACTACACTAATGGTGACTTTCCCAACACTTATGTAAACTTTGCACATCAATGATGGTGAAATTACCCCCACTTATTTTGTCTTTGCTTTTCACTGATAATGACTTTACGAACACTTTTGGTGATTTCCCTTATCACTGATGGAGACTTTTCCCCCACTTATTATGACTTTACCGATCACTGATGGTGACAATACCAACAATAATTATGATATGCTCATCAATAATGGTGACTTTGCTCATCATTGATGGAGACTTTACCAACACTAATGGTGACTTTGCTCATCATTGATGATTACTTTGACCCAATTATGTTGACTTTGCCCTTCACTGATGGTGACTTTGCGACAGCTATGCTTTCTTTGCTTATCAATGATGGTGACTATACCCCCACTTATGTAGACTTTTTTCATCACTGGTGGTTACTTTGCAAACACTTTTGTAGAATTTACCGATCACTTCTGGTGACTTTACCAACACTAATTGTGACTTTGCTCATCACTGATGCAGACTTTGTCTCCACGAATAATGACTTTGCTGAACACTTCAGGCGACTTTACAAACACTAATGGTGACTTTGCTCATCACTGACGGTGACTTTGCCCCCACTTATGTTGACTTTACTCATCACTGACTTTGACATTAACACCACTAATGTTGACTTTACCCTTAACTGTTGGTGACATAACGAACACTTATGTTAACTTTGCTCATCATTAATGGAGACTTTCCCCCACTAAAAAGGACTTTGCTGATAACTGATGGTGACTTTGCCCCCATTTATGTTGACTTGGCCCATCACTGTAGTGACTTTTCCCCAAATTATGTTGATTTTTCACTTCACTGATATTGACTTTACGAACACTAAAGGAAACTTTGCTCATCACAGATTGATACTTTCTTCCACTCATTATGACTTTTGCGATCACTGATCGTGACTTTAACAACACTAATGTTTACTTTGCTCATCAATGATGGTGACTTTACCCCTACATATGTATTCTTTTCTCATAACTAGTGTTGACTCTGCCCCCACTTTTGTAGACTTTGCCAATCACTTCTGGTTACTTTACCAACACTAATCTTGACATTGCTCATCACTGATGGTTACTTTGCCACCACTAATTTTGACCTTGCCTTTCACTGATGGTGATTTAAAGAACACTAATTTTGTCTTTGCTCATCATTGAAGGATACTTTCCTTACACTCATTATGACTTTGCCGATCAATGATTGTAACTATGCTCATCACTGATCGAGACTTTTCCCCCACTAATAAGGACTTTGCCGATTACTGATGGTGACTTTAACAACACAAATGATGACTTTGATCATCATTGATGGTGACTTCGCCCCCACAAATGTTGACTTTGCCCTTCACTGATGGTGACCATATCAATATTTTTACGGCATTTCCAGATTAAGGGATTATGATAATTGTCTCTTTTAGTTTGATAGAAAATCTTCCTTATTGGATTAAATTCTACATTTCTATTGGATATCAAAATACTCATTTACTGAAATAACCTTTCATTGTATCTATTCTATCAATATGAAACGCTTTGCAGAGACATCAATGCAATTTAGAGGGATTAAACAAATTAAAAGATCAAATGACAAATTATTATTTTAATTGATCGGCTAAAGATAAAAGACAATGGAACAAAAAATACTAAGAAAATTGGGGATTTATCAAGTAATTAACAACTTGAAATCATAAATAATACAGTCAATTTGTTTAAATTTCCCACGTTTTACTTTGATTATTGAACACTCTCTTCTCTTTTAAAAGTCTAATAAAATTCAGTTTTAATAATGTTTCGATTTACACATGAATTAATAATAATAAATTAAAAACATTTTTGTGTCTTTTTTTACATGGGTTCGACTTGATATGCTTTACGAATACTAATGTTAAATTTGCTCATCAATGATGGTGACTTTACCCCCACTTATGTAGACTTTGCTCATAACTGGGAATGTTTTTGCACCCACTTTTGTAGAATTTGCCGATCACTTCTGGTGACTTATGTCTACCAACACTAATCTTGACTTTGCTCATCACTGATGGTTACTTTGCCACCACTTATTTTGACCTTGCATTTCACTGATGGTGACTTAAAGAACACTAATTTTGACTTTGCTCATCATTAATGGAGACTTTGTATCCACTAATAATGACTTTGCCGATCAATGATGGTGACTTTACCAAAACTAATTAAGATATGCTCATCACTGATGGTGACTTTCCCCCCACTCATTATGAATTTACCGATCAATGATTGTGACTTTATGAACACTGATGGTGACTTTGCTCATCACTTATGGAGACTTTTCCCCCACTAATAAGGACTTTGCCGATCGCTGATGGTGACTTTATCATCACTGATGGTGACGTTGCCCCCACTTTTGTAGACTTTGCCAATCACTTCTGGTGACTTAACCAACACTAATGATAAGTTTGATTATCATTGATGATTACTTTGCCCCAACTTATGTTGGCTTTGCCCTTCACTGATGGTGACTTAACGAACACAAACGTTAACTTTGCTCATTTATGATGGTGACTTTACCCCCACTTATGTAGACTTTGCTCATCACTGGAAATGACTTTGCCTCCAGTTTTGTAGAATTTGCCGATCATTTCAGGCGACTTTACCGACACTAATCTTGACTTTACTCATCACTGATGGTTACTTTGCCACCACTTATTTTGACCTTGCATTTTCATGATGGTTACTTGAAGAACACTTTTTTCGACTTTGCTCATTACCGATGGATACTTTCCCCCCACTCATTATGACTTTGCCGATTAACAATTTTGACTTTACGAACACTGATGCTGACTATGCTCATCAATGATGGAGACTTTTCCCCCACTAATAAGGACTGAGCCGATCACTGATGGTGACTTTAACAACACTAATAGTAACTTTGCTCATCACTGATTGAAACTTAGCCCCCAATTATGTTGATGTTCCACTTCACTGACGGTGACTTAAGGTACACTAAAGCTGACTTTTCTCATCTCTGATTGTGACTTTTACAAATTAATGGCGACTTTGCTTATCATTGATGGTGACTCTAACTACACTAATGGTGACTTTCCCAACACTTATGTAAACTTTGCACATCAATGATGGTGAAATTACCCCCACTTATTTTGTCTTTGCTTTTCACTGATGGTGACCTTACGAACACTTATGGTGATTTCCCTTATCACTGATGGAGACTTTTCCCACACTTATTATGACTTTACCGATCACTGATGGTGACTATACCAACAATAATTATGATATGCTCATCAATAATGGTGACTTTGCTCATCATTTATTGAGACTTTACCAATACTAATGGTGACTTTGCTCATCATTGATGATTACTTTGCCCCCATTTATGTTAACTTTGCTCATCACTGATGGAGACTTTGCCCCAACTTTTGTAGACTTTGCCAATCATTTCTGGTTACTTTACTAACACTAATGGTAAATTTGCTCATCACTGATTGTGACTTTTCCATCACAAATGGTGACTTTGCTTATCATTGATGGTTACTTAAACCACACTAATGGTGACTTTACAAACACTAATGGTGACTTCGCTTATCACTGATCGAGACTTTTTCCCCACTTATAATGACTTTTCTGATCACTGATGGTGACTTTACCAACAATAATTATGAAATGCTCATCAATAATGGTGACTTTGCTCATCATTGATGGAGACTTTACCAACACTAATGGTGACTTTGCTCATCATTGATGATTACTTTGCCCCCGCTTATGTTAACTTTGCTAATCACTGATGGAGACTTTGCCCCAACTTTTGTAGACTTTGCCAATCATTTCTGGTGACTTTACTAACACTAATGGTAAATTTGCTCATCACTGATTGTGACTTTTACATCAAAAATGGTGACTTTGCTTATCATTGATGGTTACTTAAACCACACTAATGGTGACTATACAAACACTAATGGTGACTACGCTTATCACTGATGGAGACTTTTTCCCCACTTATAATGACTTTGCTCATCATTGATGGAGACTTAACCAACACTAATGGTGACTTTGCTCATCATTGATGATTACTTTGCCCCCACTTATGTTGACTTTGCCCTTCACTGATGGTGACTTTTCGAACACTTATGTTAACTTTGCTCATCATTGATGGAGACTTTACCAACACTAATGGTGACTTTGCTCATCATTGATGATTACTTTGCCCCCACTTTTGTAAAATTTGCCGATCACTTCTGGTGAATTTACCAAAACTAATTTTCACATTGCTCATCATTGATGGTTACTTTGCCACCACTTATTTTGACGTTGCCTTTCACTGATGGTGACTTAAAGAACACTTATGTTTTTTTGCTCATCACCGATGGATACTTTACCTCACTAATTAAGACTTTGCCGATCAATGACTGTGACTTTACGAACACTGATGGTGACTTTGCTCATCATTGATGGTAACTTTTCCACCACTCATTTTGCCTTTGCCTTTCACTGATGGTGACTTAAAGAACACTTGTGTTTACTTTGCTTATCAATGATGGTGACCTTGCTCCCACTTATTTTGTCTTTGCCCTTCACTGATGATTACTATTCGAACACTAATGGTGACTACGCTCATACTGATAGAGACTTTACCAACACTAATGGTGACTTTGCCCTCAATAATAATGACATAACCGATCACTGATGGTGACTTTACCAAAACTAATTAAGATTTGCTCATCACTGATCGTGACTTAACGAACACTAATGTTTACTTTGCTCATCACAGATGGATATTTTGCCCCCACTAATAATGACTTTGCCGATCAATGATGGTGACTTTGCTCTTCACTGATGGAGTTCTTGCCCCCACTAATAGGGATTTTGAAAATCACTGATGGTGACTTTACGAACACTGATGGTGACTCTGCTTACACTTATTTTTACTTTGTCACCACTAATGTTGACTTTGCCCTTCACTGATGGTGACTTGACGAACACTTATGTTAACTTTGCTCATGACTGATGGTGAGTTTGCACCAAATAATGTTGATTTTGCATTTCACTGATGGTGACTTTACGAACACTAAAGGAAACTTTGCTTATCATCGATGGATACTTTCCCCCGACTCATAATGACTTTGTCGATCAATGGTTGTGATTTTACGAACACGAATGTTGACTTTGCTCATCACTAATGGAGACTTTGCCCCCAATAATGATGACATTACCGATCACTGATTGTGACTTAACCAAACTAATTAAAATATGCTCATCACTGATGGAGACTTTGATCCCACTAAAAATCTGTTTGCCGATCAATGATGGTAACTCTACTCATCACTGATGGATATTTTGCCCCCACTAATAAGGACATTGCCGATAACTGATGTTGACTTTAACAACACTAATGTTGACTTTGCTTATCATCGATGATGACTTTGCCACCAATTATGTTGATTTTGCACTTCACTGACGGTGACTTAACAAACTATAATGGTGACTTTGCTAACACTTGTGGTGACATTGCTCATCATTGATGGAGACTTTGTACCTACTAATTATGACTTTGCCGATAAATGATTGTGACTATACAAACACTAATTATGATATGCTCATCAATAATGGTGTCTATAATCATCATTGATGGAGACTTTACCAACACTAATGGTGACTTCGCTCATCATTGATGGTGACTTGTCCCCCACTTACGTTGACTTTGCCCTTCACTGATGGTGACTTTTCGAACACTTATGTTAACTTTGCCCATCAATGATGGTGACTTTGCTCTTCAGTGATGGAGTTTTTGCTCCCACTAATAGGGATTTTGAAAATCACTGATGGTGACTTTACGAACACTGATGGTGACTCTGCTCATCACTTATTTTTACTTTGCCACCACTAATGTTGACTTTGCCCTTCACTGATGGTGACTTGACGAACACTTATGTTAACTTTGCTCATTACTGATGGTGAGTTTGCCCCCATTTATGTTGACTTTGCTCTTCACTGTAGTGACTTTGCCCCAAATAATGTTGATTTTGCATTTCACTGATGGTGACTTAACGAACACTAAAGGAAACTTTGCTTATCACTTATGGAGACTTTTCCCCCACTAATTCGGACTTTGCCGATCACTGATGGTGACTTTAACAACACGAATGTTGACTTTGCTCATCACTAATGGAGATTTTGCCCCCAATAATGATGACATTACCGATCACTGATTGTGACTTAACCAAACTAATTAAAATATGCTCATCACTGATGGAGACTTTGATCCCACTAAAAATCTGTTTGCCGATCAATGATGTTAACTCTACTCATCACTGATGGATATTTTGCCCCCACTAATAAGGACATTGCCGATAACTGATGTTGACTTTAACAACACTAATGTTGACTTTGCTTATCATCGATGATGACTTTGCCACCAATTATGTTGATTTTGCACTTCACTGACGGTGACTTAACAAACTCTAATGGTGACTTTGCTTACACTTGTGGTGACATTGCTCATCATTGATGGAGACTTTGTACCTACTAATTATGACATTGCCGATAAATGATTGTGACTATACAAACACTAATTATGATATGCTCATCAATAATGGTGTCAATAATCATCATTGATGGACACTTTACCAACACTAATGGTGACTTCGCTCATCATTGATGGTGACTTTGCCCCCACTAAAAAGGATTTTGCCAATCAGTGATCGTGACTTTGCCCACATTTATGTTGAATTTGTTTATCACTGGAGTGACTTTGCCCCAAATTATGTAAATTTTGCACTTCAATGATGGTGAATTTACGAACACTAAAGGAAACTTTGCTCATCATCGATGGATACTTTCCCCCATTCATTAAGACTTTCCTGATCGATGATTGTGACTTTACGAACACTGATGGTGACTTTGCTCATCACTGATGGAGACTTTTCCCCCAAAAATAAGGACTTTGCCGATCACTGATGGTGACTTTAACAACACTAATGTTGACTTTGCTCATCACTAATGGAGAATTTGCCACCAATAATAATGACATAACCGATCACTGATGGTGACTTTACCAATACTTATTAAGATTTGCTCATCACTGATCGTGACTAAACGAACACTAATGTTTACTTTGCTCATCACAGAAGGAGACTTTGTACCCACTAATAATGATTTTGCCGATTAATGATGGTAACTCTACTCATCACTGATGGATATTTTGCCCCCACTAATAAGGACTTTGCCGATAACTGATGTTGACTTTGCCTTTCACTGATGGTGTTTTCCCAACACTAATGGTGACTTTGCTCATCACCGAAGGATGCTTTTCCCCCATTAGTCATGACTTTGTCCATGACTGATGGTGACTTTACGAACACTAATGTAAACTTTGCCCATAAATGATTGTGACTTTACCCCCACTTATTTTGTCTTTGCCATTCACTAATGGTGACTACGCTCATACTGATGGAGACTTAACCAACACAAATGGTGACTTTGCTCATCACGAATGGAGACTTTGCCCCTTTTTATGTTGACTTTGCTCATAACTGATGGTGACTTTGCCCACATTTTTGAAGACTTCGCCGATCAATTCTGGTGACTTTACCAACACTAATGGTCACTTTACCAACACTAATGTTGACTTTGCCTATCAATGATGGTGACTTTGCAACCACTAATGTTGACTTTGCCCTTCACTGATGGATACTTTGCCCCCACATATAATGACTTTACCGGTCACTGATGGTGACTTTACCAACACTAATTATGATATGCTCATCAATGATGGTGACTTTGCCCCCACTTATGTTGATTTTGCCAATCAATGATGGTGAATTTGCCACCACTAATGTTGACTTTGCCCTTCACTGATGGATACTTTGCCCCCACATATAATGACTTTACCGGTCACTGATGGTGACTTTACCAACACTAATTATGATATGCTCATCAATGATGGTGACTTTGCCCCCACTTATGTTGATTTTGCCCTTCACTGATGGTGACTTTACGAACACTAATGTTAACTTTGCCAATAAATGATGGTGCCTATACCCCCACTTATTTAGACTTTGCCCTTCACTGATGGATACTTTGCCCCCACATATAATGACTTTACCGGTCACTGATGGTGACTATACCAACACTAATTATAATGCTCATCAATAATGGTGTCTTTACTCATCATTGATGGAGACTTTACCAACACTAATGGTGAATTTAATCATCATTGATGGTGACTTTGCCCTCCACTGATGGTGACTTTGCTCATCACTAATGGAGACTTTTCCCCCAATAAAAATGACTTTACCGATCACTGATGGTGACTTTACCAAAACTAATTAAGATATGCTCATCACTGATGTTGACTTAACGAACACTAATATTTACTTTTCTCATCGCTGATTGAGAATTTTTACCCACTAATAATGACTTAGCCAATCACTGATGGTGACTTTACGAACACTGATGGTGACTCTGCTCATCACTGATGGATATTTTGCCCCCACTAATAAGGACTTTTCCGAAAACTGATGGTGACATTAACAACACAAATGTTGACTTTCCTTTTCACTGATGATGACTTTGCCACAAATTATGTTGATTTTGCACTTCACTGACGGTCACTTTACGAACTCTAATGGTGACTTTACCAACACTTGTGGTGACTTTGCTCATCACTGACGGTTACTTTGCCACCACTTATGTTCACTTTGCCTTTCACTGATGGTGACTTTTCCACCACTAATGGTGACTTTGCTCATCACCGAAGGATACTTATCCCCCACTAATCATGACTATGTCCATGACTGATAGTGACCTTTCGAACACTAATGTTAACTTTTCTCATCACTGATGGTGACTTTGTACCCACTAATAATCACTTTGCCGATCAATTAAGGTGACTTTACGAACACTTATGGTGACGTTGCCCCCATTTTTGTAGACTTTGCCAATCACTTCTGGTGACTTTACCAACACTTATGGTAAATTTGCTCATCACTGATTGCGATTATTACTACACTAATGGTGACTTTGCTTATCATTGATGGTGACTTTGCCCCCATTTATGTTGACTTTACTCGTCAATGATGGTGACTTTGCCCCCATTTTTGTAGACTTGCCGATCAATTCTGGTGATTTTACCAACACTAATGGTGACTTTACGAAGACTAGTTGTGACTTTGCTCATCACGGACGGTTACTTTGCCACTACTTATGTTCACTTTGCCTTTCACTGATGGTGTTTTCCCAACACTAATGGTGACTTTGCTCATCACCGAAGGATGCTTTTCCCCCATTAGTCATGACTTTGTCCTTGACTGATGGTGACTATTCGAACACTTGCGTTAACTTTGCTCATCACTGATGGTAACTTTGTACCCACTAATAATGACTTTGCAGATCAATGAGGGTGACTTTACGAACACTGATGGTGACGTTGCCCCCACTTTTGTAGACTTTGCCAATCACTTCTGGTGACTTTACCAACACTTATGGTAAATTTGCTCATCACTGATTGCGATTATTACTACACTAATGGTGACTTTGCTTATCATTGATGGTGACTTTGCTCCCATTTATGTTGACTTTACTCGTCAATGATGGTGACTTTGCCCCCATTTTTGTAGACTTGCCGATCAATTCTGGTGATTTTACCAACACTAATGGTTACTTTACGAAGACTAGGTGTGACTTTGCTCATCACGGACGGTTACTTTGCCACTACTTACGTTGACTTTGCCTTTCACTGATGGTGTTTTCCCAACACTAATGGTGACTTTGCTCATCACCGAAGGATGCTTTTCCCCCATTAGTCATGACTTTGTCCATGACTGATGGTGACTTTACGAACACTAATGTAAACTTTGCCCATCAATGATTGTGGCTTTACCCCCACTTATTTTGTCTTTGCCATTCACTAATAGTGACTACGCTCATACTGATGGAGACTTAAACAACACAAATGGTGACTTTGCTCATCACGAATGGAGACTTTGCCCCTTTTTATGTTGACTTTGCTCATAACTGATGGTGACTTTGCCCCCATTTTTGAAGACTTCGCCGATCAATTATGGTGACTTTACAAACACTAATGGTCACTCAACCAATACTAATGTTGACTTTGCTCATCAATTATAGTAACTTTACCAACACTAATTTTGACTTTACCCTTCACTGGTGGTGACTTGACGAACACTTATGTAAACTTTGCTCATCATTGATGGAGACTTTTCCCCCACTAATAAGGCATTTGCGGTACACTGATGGTGACATTAACAACACTAATGTTGACTTTGCTCATCACTGTTGGAGACTTTACAAACACTAAAGGTGATTTTTCTCATCACTGATGGTGACTTTACCCCCACAATTAAGGAATTTGCCGATCAATGAATGTGACTTTACGAACACTGATGGTGACTTTGCTCATCACTGAAGATGACTTAGCCCCTAATTATGTTGATTTTCTACTTTACTTACGGTGACTTTGCCCCAACTTCTGTAGACTTTGCCAATCACTTCTAGCGACTTTATTAACACTAATGGTGACTTTGCTCATCACTAATGGAGACTTTGCCCCCACTAAAAATGACTTAACCGATCACTGATGGTGACTTTACCAAGACAAATTAAGGTATGCACATCACTGAAGGTGACTTAACGAACGCCAATGTTTTTGCTCATCACAGATTGATACTTTCCCACCACTTATTAAAACTTTGCCGATCAATGATTGTTACTTTACGAACACTGATGGTGACTCTGCTCATCACTGATGGTTATTTTGCCCCAAGTAATAAAGACTTTTCCGATAACTGATGTTGACTTTTACAACACTAATGTTGACTTTGCTCATCACAGATGATGACTTTGCCACCAATTATGTTGATTTTGCACTTCACTGACGGTGACTAAACGAACTCTCATGGTGTCTTTAGCAACACTTGTGGTGACTTTGCTCATCATTGATGGAGACTTTGCACCCACTAATTATGACTTTGCCGTTCAATGATGGTGACTATACCAACACTAATTATAATGCTCATCAATAATGGTGTCTTTACTCATAATTGATGGAGACTTTACCAACACTAATGGTGAATTTAATCATCATTGATGGTGACTTTGCCCTCCACTGAAGGTGACTTTGCTCATCACTAATGGAGACTTTTCCCCCAATAAAAATGACTTTACCGATCACTGATGGTGACTTTACCAAAACTAATTAAGATATGCTCATCACTGATGTTGACTTAACGAACACTAATATTTACTTTTCTCATCGCTGATGGAGAATTTTTACCCACTAATAATGACTTAGCCAATCACTGATGGTGACTTTACGAACACTGATGGTGACTCTGCTCATCACTGATGGTGACTTTGTACCCACTAATAATCACTTTGCCGATCAATTAAGGTGACTTTACGAACACTTATGGTGACGTTGCCCCCACTTTTGTAAGCTTTGCCAATCACTTCTGGTGACTTTACTAACACTTATGGTAAATTTGCTCATCACTGATTGTGATTTTTACTACACTAATGGTGACTTTGCTTATCATTGATGGTGACTTTGCCCCCATTTATGTAGACTTGCCGATCAATTCTGGTGATTTTACCAACACTAATGGTGACTTCACCAAGACAAGTTGTGCCTTTGCTCATCACAGACGGTTACCTTGCTACCACTTATGTTGACTTTGCCTTTCACTGATGGTGACTTTACCAACACTAATGGTGACTCTGCTCATCACTGATGGATATTTTGCCCCCACTAATAAGGACTTTTCCGAAAACTGATGGTGACATTAACATCACAAATGTTGACTTTCCTTTTCACTGATGATGACTTTGCCACAAATTATGTTGATTTTGCACTTCACTGGCGGTCACTTTACGAACTCTAATGGTGACTTTACCAACACTTGTGGTGACTTTGCTCATCACTGACGGTTACTTTGCCACCACTTATGTTCACTTTGCCTTTCACTGATGGTGACTTTACCAACACTAATGGTGACTTTGCTCATCACCGAAGGATACTTATCCCCCACTAATCATGACTATGTCCATGACTGATGGTGACTTTTCGAACACTTATGTTAACTTTGCTCATCACTGATGGTGACTTTGTACCCACTAATAATCACTTTGCCGAACAATTAAGGTGACTTTACGAACACTTATGGTGACGTTGCCCCCATTTTTGTAGACTTTAACAACACTTATGGTAAATTTAATCATCACTGATTGTGATTTTTACAACACTAATGGTTACTTTGCTTATCATTGATAGTGACTTTGCCCCCATTTATGTTGACTTTGCTCGTCAATGATGGTGACTTTGCCCCCATTTTTGTAGACTTTGCCGATCAATTCTGGTGATTTTACCAACACTAATGGTGACTTTACTAAGACAAGTTGTGCCTTTGCTCATCACAGACGGTTACCTTGCCACCACTTATGTTGACTTTGCCTTTCACTGATGGTGACTTTACCAACACTAATGGTGACTTTGCTCATCACCGAGGGATACTTTTCCCCCATTAGTCATGACTATGTCCATGACTGATGGTGACTTTTCGAACACTTATGTTAACTTTGCTCATCAATGATGGTGACTTTACCCCCACTTATTTTGTCTTGGCCATCCACTAATGGTGACTACGCTCATGCAGATGGTTACTTAACAAACACTAATTTTGACTTTGCTCATCATGGATGGAGACTTTATACCCACTAATAATGACTTTGCCTATCAATTATGGTGACATTAACAACACTAATGTTGACTTTGCTCATCACTGTTGGAAACTTTACAAACACTAAAGGTGATTTTTCTCATCACTGATGAAGACTTTTTCCCCACAATTAAGGACTTTACCGATCACTGATGGTGACTTTGTACCCACTAATAATCACTTTGCCGAACAATTAAGGTGACTTTACGAACACTTATGGTGACGTTGCCCCCATTTTTGTAGACTTTAACAACACTTATGGTAAATTTAATCATCACTGATTGTGATTTTTACAACACTAATGGTTACTTTGCTTATCATTGATAGTGACTTTGCCCCCATTTATGTTGACTTTGCTCGTCAATGATGGTGACTTTGCCCCCATTTTTGTAGACTTTGCCGATCAATTCTGGTGATTTTACCAACACTAATGGTGACTTTACTAAGACAAGTTGTGCCTTTGCTCATCACAGACGGTTACCTTGCCACCACTTATGTTGACTTTGCCTTTCACTGATGGTGACTTTACCAACACTAATGGTGACTTTGCTCATCACCGAGGGATACTTTTCCCCCATTAGTCATGACTATGTCCATGACTGATGGTGACTTTTCGAACACTTATGTTAACTTTGCTCATCAATGATGGTGACTTTACCCCCACTTATTTTGTCTTGGCCATCCACTAATGGTGACTACGCTCATGCAGATGGTTACTTAACAAACACTAATTTTGACTTTGCTCATCATGGATGGAGACTTTATACCCACTAATAATGACTTTGCCTATCAATTATGGTGACATTAACAACACTAATGTTGACTTTGCTCATCACTGTTGGAAACTTTACAAACACTAAAGGTGATTTTTCTCATCACTGATGAAGACTTTTTCCCCACAATTAAGGACTTTACCGATCACTGATTGTGACTTTGCTCATCACTGAAGATGACTTTGCCAATCACTTCTAGCGACTTTATTAACACTAATGGTGACTTTGCTCATCACTGATGGTGACTTTACCAAGACAAATTAAGGTATGCTCATCACTGAAGGTGACCTAACGAACGCCAATGTTTTTGCTCATCACCGATGGATACTTTCCCCCCACTCATTAAAACTTTGCCGATCAATGATTGTGACTTTACGAACACTGATGGTGACTCTGCTCATCACAGATGGTTATTTTGCCCCAAGTAATAAGGATTTTTCCGATAACTGATGTTGACTTTAACAACACTAATGTTGACTTTGCTCATCACAGATGATGACTTTGCCACCAATTATGTTGATTTTGCACTTCACTGACGGTGACTTAACGAACTCTAATGGTGACTTTAGCAACACTTGTGGTGACTTTGCTCATCATGGATGGAGACTTTATACCTACTAATAATAACTTTGCCTATTAATGATGGTGACTTTACCACCATTAATGTTGACTTTGCCCTTCACTGTTGGTGACTTAACGAACACTTATGTAAACTTTGCTCATCATTGATGGAGACTTTTCCCCCACTAATAAGGCATTTGCGGATCACTGATGGTGACTTTAACAACACTAATGTGGACTTTTCTCATCACTGATGATGACTTTGCCACCAATTATATTTATTTTGCTCTTAACTGACGGTGACTTTACAAACTCTAATGGTGACTTTACCAACACTTGTTGTGACTTTGCTCATCATTGATGGAGACTTTGTACCCACTAATTATGACTTTGCCGATCAATGATGGTGACTATTCCAACACTAATTATGATATGCTCATCAATAATGGTGACTTTGCTTATCATTGATAGTGACTTTGCCCTCCACTGATCGTGATTTAACGAACACATATGTAAACTTTGCTCATCACTGGTGGTGACTTTGCCCCCACTTTTGTAGAAATTATCGGCGAACTCTGGTTACTGTACCAAAACTAATTTTGACTTTGCTCATCACTGAAGGTTACTTTCCCCCAACTAATCATGACTATGTCCATGACTGATGGTGACTTTTCGAACACTTATGTTAACTTTGCTCATCACTGATGGTGACTTTGTACCCACTAAAAATGACTTTGCCGATCAATGATGGTGACTTTACGAACACTGATGGTGACGTTGCCCCCACTTTTGTAGACTTTAACAACACTTATGGTAAATTTAATCATCACTGATTGTGATTTTTACTACACTAATGGTGACTTTGCTTATCATTGATGGTGACTTTGCCCCCATTTATGTAGACTTGCCGATCAATTCTGGTGATTTTACCAACACTAATGGTGACTTCACCAAGACAAGTTGTGCCTTTGCTCATCACAGACGGTTACCTTGCTACCACTTATGTTGACTTTGCCTTTCACTGATGGTGACTTTACCAACACTAATGGTGACTTTGCTCATCACCGAGGGATACTTTTCCCCCATTAGTCATGACTATGTCCATGACTGATGGTGACTTTTCGAACACTTATGTTAACTTTGCTCATCACTGATGGTGACTTTGTACCCACTAATAATCACTTTGCCGATCAATGATCGTGACATTACGCACACTGATGGTGACGTTGCCCCCACTTTTGTAGACTTAAACAACACTTATGGTAAATTTAATCATCACTGATTGTGATTTTTAGAACACTAATGGTTACTTTGCTTATCATTGATAGTGACTTTGCCCCCATTTATGTTGACTTTGCTCGTCAATGATGGTGACTTTGCCTCCATTTTTGTAGACTTTTGCCGATCAATTCTGGTGATTTTACCAACACTAATTGTGACTTTACCAAGACTAGTTGTGACTTTGCTTATCACTGACGGTAACTTTGCCAGCACTTATGTTGACTTTGCCTTTCACTGATGGTGACTTTACCAACACTAATGGTGACTTTGCTCATTACCGATGGATACTTTCCCCCCACTCATTATGACTTTGCCGATTAACGATTTTGACTTTACGAACACTGATGCTGACTATGCTCATCAATGATGGAGACTTTTCCCCCACTAATAAGGACTGAGCCGATCACTGATGGTGACTTTAACAACACTAATAGTAACTTTGCTCATCACTGATTGAAACTTAGCCCCCAATTATGTTGATGTTCCACTTCACTGACGGTGACTTAAGGTACACTAAAGCTGACTTTTCTCATCTCTGATTGTGACTTTTACAAATTAATGGCGACTTTGCTTATCATTGATGGTGACTCTAACTACACTAATGGTGACTTTCCCAACACTTATGTAAACTTTGCACATCAATGATGGTGAAATTACCCCCACTTATTTTGTCTTTGCTTTTCACTGATGGTGACCTTACGAACACTTATGGTGATTTCCCTTATCACTGATGGAGACTTTTCCCCCACTTATTATGACTTTACCGATCACTGATGGTGACTATACCAACAATAATTATGATATGCTCATCAATAATGGTGACTTTGCTCATCATTTATTGAGACTTTACCAATACTAATGGTGACTTTGCTCATCATTGATGATTACTTTGCCCCCATTTATGTTAACTTTGCTCATCACTGATGGAGACTTTGCCCCAACTTTTGTAGACTTTGCCAATCATTTCTGGTTACTTTACTAACACTAATGGTAAATTTGCTCATCACTGATTGTGACTTTTACATCACAAATGGTGACTTTGCTTATCATTTATGGTTACTTAAACCACACTAATGGTGACTTTACAAACACTAATGGTGACTTCGCTTATCACTGATCGAGACTTTTTCCCCACTTATAATGACTTTTCTGATCACTGATGGTGACTTTACCAACAATAGTTATGAAATGCTCATCAATAATGGTGACTTTGCTCATCATTGATGGAGACTTTACCAACACTAATGGTGACTTTGCTCATCATTGATGATTACTTTGCCCCTGCTTATGTTAACTTTGCTAATCACTGATGGAGACTTTGCCCCAACTTTTGTAGACTTTGCCAATCATTTCTGGTGACTTTACTAACACTAATGGTAAATTTGCTCATCACAGATTGTGACTTTTACATCAAAAATGGTGACTTTGCTTATCATTGATGGTTACTTAAACCACACTAATGGTGACTATACAAACACTAATGGTGACTACGCTTATCACTGATGGAGACTTTTTCCCCACTTATAATGACTTTGCTCATCATTGATGGAGACTTTACCAACACTAATGGTGACTTTGCTCATCATTGATGATTACTTTGCCCCCACTTATGTTGACTTTGCCCTTCACTGATGGTGACTTTTCGAACACTTATGTTAACTTTGCTCATCATTGATGGAGACTTTACCAACACTAATGGTGACTTTGCTCATCATTGATGATTACTTTGCCCCCACTTTTGTAAAATTTGCCGATCACTTCTGGTGAATTTACCAAAACTAATTTTCACATTGCTCATCATTGATGGTTACTTTGCCACCACTTATTTTGACCTTGCCGATCAATGACTGTGACTTTACGAACACTGATGGTGACTTTGCTCATCATTGATGGTAACTTTTCCACCACTCATTTTGCCCTTGCCTTTCACTGATGGTGACTTAAAGAACACTTGTGTTTACTTTGCTTATCAATGATGGTGACTTTGCCCCCACTTATTTTGTCTTTGCCCTTCACTGATGATTACTATTCGAACACTAATGGTGACTACGCTCATACTGATAGAGACTTTACCAACACTAATGGTGACTTAGCCCTCAATAATAATGACATAACCGATCACTGATGGTGACTTTACCACAACTAATTAAGATTTGCTCATCACTGATCGTGACTTAACGAACACTAATGTTTACTTTGCTCATCACAGATGGATATTTTGCCCCCACTAATAATGACTTTGCCGATATCTGATGGTGACTTTAACAACACTAATGTTGACTTTGCTCATCACAGATGATGACTTTGCCACCAATTATGTTGATTTTGCACTTCACTGACGGTGACTTTACGTACTCTAATGGTGACTTTACCAACACTTGTGGTGGCATTGCTCATCATTGATGGAGATTTTGTACCCATTAATTATGACTTTGCCGATCAATGATGGTGACTTTGCTCTTCACTGATGGAGTTCTTGCCCCCACTAATAGGGATTTTGAAAATCACTGATGGTGACTTTACGAACACTGATGGTGACTCTGCTCATCACTTATTTTTACTTTGTCACCACTAATGTTGACTTTGCCCTTCACTGATGGTGACTTGACGAACACTTATGTTAACTTTGCTCATGACTGATGGTGAGTTTGCCCCCATTTATGTTGACTTTGCTCATCACTGTAGTGACTTTGCCCCAAATAATGTTGATTTTGCATTTCACTGATGGTGACTTTACGAACACTAAAGGAAACTTTGCTTATCATCGATGGATACTTTCCCCCGACTCATAATGACTTTGTCGATCAATGATTGTGATTTTACGAACACGAATGTTGACATTGCTCATCACTAATGGAGACTTTGCCCCCAATAATGATGACATTACCGATCACTGATTGTGACTTTACCAAAACTAATTTTCACATTGCTCATCATTGATGGTTACTTTGCCACCACTTATTTTGACCTTGCCTTTCACTGATGGTGACTTAAAGAACACTTATGTTTTTTTGCTCATCACCGATGGATACTTTACCTCACTAATTAAGACTTTGCCGATCAATGACTGTGACTTTACGAACACTGATGGTGACTTTGCTCATTATTGATGGTAACTTTTCCACCACTCATTTTGCCCTTGCCTTTCACTGATGGTGACTTAAAGAACACTTGTGTTTACTTTGCTTATCAATGATGGTGACTTTGCCCCTACTTATTTTGTCTTTGCCCTTCACTGATGATTACTATTCGAACACTAATGGTGACTACGCTCATACTGATAGAGACTTTACCAACACTAATGGTGACTTTGCCCTCAATAATAATGACATAACCGATCACTGATGGTGACTTTACCAAAACTAATTAAGATTTGCTCATCACTGATCGTGACTTAACGAACACTAATGTTTACTTTGCTCATCACAGATGGATATTTTGCCCCCACTAATAATGACTTTGCCGATATCTGATGGTGACTTTAACAACACTAATGTTGACTTTGCTCATCACAGATGATGACTTTGCCACCAATTTTGTTGATTTTGCACTTCACTGACGGTGACTTTACGTACTCTAATGGTGACTTTCCAACACTTGTGGTGGCTTTGCTCATCATTGATGGAGATTTTGTACCCATTAATTATGACTTTGCCGATCAATGATGGTGACTTTGCTCTTCACTGATGGAGTTCTTGCCCCCACTAATAGGGATTTTGAAAATCACTGATGGTGACTTTACGAACACTGATGGTGACTCTGCTCATCACTTATTTTTACTTTGTCACCACTAATGTTGACTTTGCCCTTCACTGATGGTGACTTGACGAACACTTATGTTAACTTTGCTCATGACTGATGGTGAGTTTGCCCCCATTCATGTTGACTTTGCTCATCACTGTAGTGACTTTGCCCCAAATAATGTTGATTTTGCATTTCACTGATGGTGACTTTACGAACACTAAAGGAAACTTTGCTTATAATCGATGGATACTTTCCCCCGACTCATAATGACTTTGTCGATCAATGATTGTGATTTTACGAACACGAATGTTGACTTTGCTCATCACTAATGGAGACTTTGCCCCCAATAATGATGACATTACCGATCACTGATTGTGACTTAACCAAACTAATTAAAATATGCTCATCACTGATGGAGACTTTGATCCCACTAAAAATCTGTTTGCCGATCAATGATGGTAACTCTACTCATCACTGATGGATATTTTGCCCCCACTAATAAGGACATTGCCGATAACTGATGTTGACTTTAACAACACTAATGTTGACTTTGCTTTTCATCGATGATGACTTTGCCACCAATTATGTTGATTTTGCACTTCAATGACGGTGACTTAACAAACTCTAATGGTGACTTTGCTAAAACTTGTGGTGACATTGCTCATCATTGATGGAGACTTTGTACCTACTAATTATGACTTTGCCGATAAATGATTGTGACTATACAAACACTAATTATGATATGCTCATCAATAATGGTGTCTATAATCATCATTGATGGAGACTTTACCAACACTAATGGTGACTTCGCTCATCATTGATGGTGACTTGTCCCCCACTTACGTTGACTTTGCCCTTCACTGATGGTGACTTTTCGAACACTTATGTTAACTTTGCCCATCAATGATGGTGACTTTGCTCTTCAGTGATGGAGTTTTTGCTTCCACTAATAGGGATTTTGAAAATCACTGATGGTGACTCTGCTCATCACTTATTTTTACTTTGCCACCACTAATGTTGACTTTGCCCTTCACTGATGGTGACTTGACGAACACTTATGTTAACTTTGCTCATTACTGATGGTGAGTTTGCCCCCATTTATGTTGACTTTGCTCTTCACTGTAGTGACTTTGCCCCAAATAATGTTGATTTTGCATTTCACTGATGGTGACTTAACGAACACTAAAGGAAACTTTGCTTATCACTTATGGAGACTTTTCCCCCACTAATTAGGACTTTGCCGATCACTGATGGTGACTTAAACAACACGAATGTTGACTTTGCTCATCACTAATGGAGATTTTGCCCCCAATAATGATGACATTACCGATCACTGATTGTGACTTAACCAAACTAATTAAAATATGCTCATCACTGATGGAGACTTTGATCCCACTAAAAATCTGTTTGCCGATCAATGATGGTAACTCTACTCATCACTGATGGATATTTTGCCCCCACTAATAAGGACATTGCCGATAACTGATGTTGACTTTAACAACACTAATGTTGACTTTGCTTTTCATCGATGATGACTTTGCCACCAATTATGTTGATTTTGCACTTCAATGACGGTGACTTAACAAACTCTAATGGTGACTTTGCTTACACTTGTGGTGACAATGCTCATCATTGATGGAGACTTTGTACCTACTAATTATGACATTGCCGATAATTGATTGTGACTATTCAAACACTAATTATGATATGCTCATCAAAAATGGTGTCAATAATCATCATTGATGGACACTTTACCAACACTAATGGTGACTTCGCTCATCATTGATGTTGACTTGTCCCCCACTTACGTTGACTTTGCCCTTTACTGATGGTGACTTTTCGAACACTTATGTTAACTTTGCCCATCAATGATGGAGACTTTGCCCCCACTAAAAAGGATTTTGCCTATCAGTGATCGTGACTTTGCCCACATTTATGTTGAATTTGTTTATCACTGGAGTGACTTTGCCCCAAATTATGTAAATTTTGAACTTCAATGATGGTGACTTTACGAACACTGATGGTGACTTTGCTCATCACTGATGGAGACTTTTCCCCCAAAAATAAGGACTTTGCCGATCACTGATGGTGACTTTAACAACACTAATGTTGACTTTGCTCATCACTAATGGAGAATTTGCCACCAATAATAATGACATAACCGATCACTGATGGTGACTTTTCGAACACTTATGTTAACTTTGCCCATCAATGATGGTGACTTTGCTCTTCAGTGATGGAGTTTTTTCTCCCACTAATAGGGATTTTGAAAATCACTGATGGTGACTTTACGAACACTGATGGTGACTCTGCTCATCACTTATTTTACTTTGCCACCACTAATGTTGACTTTGCCCTTCACTGATGGTGACTTGACGAACACTTATGTTAACTTTGCTCATTACTGATGGTGAGTTTGCCCCCATTTATGTTGACTTTGCTCTTCACTGTAGTGACTTTGCCCCAAATAATAATGATTTTGCATTTCACTGATGGTGACTTAACGAACACTAAAGGAAACTTTGCTTATCACTTATGGAGACATTTCCCCTTCTAATTAGGACTTTGCCGATCACTGATGGTGACTTTGCTCTTCACTGATGGAGTTTTTGCCCCCACTAATAGGGATTTTGAAAATCACTGATGGTGACTTTACGAACACTGAAGGTGACTCTGCTCATCACTTATTTTTACTTTGCCACCACTAATGTTGACTTTGCCCTTCACTGATGGTGACTTGACGAACACTTATGTTAACTTTGCTCATTACTGATGGTGAGTTTGACCCCATTTATGTTGACTTTGCTCTTCACTGTAGTGACTTTGCCCCAAATAATGTTGATTTTGCATTTCACTGATGGTGACTTAACGAACACTAAAGGAAACTTTGCTTATCACTTATGGAGACTTTTCCCCCACTAATTAGGACTTTGCCGATCACTGATGGTGACTTTAACAACACGAATGTTGACTTTGCTCATCACTAATGGAGACTTTGCCCCCAATAATGATGACATTACCGATCACTGATTGTGACTTAACCAAACTAATTAAAATATGCTCATCACTGATGGAGACTTTGATCCCACTAAAAATCTGTTTGCCGATCAATGATGGTAACTCTACTCATCACTGATGGATATTTTGCCCCCACTAATAAGGACATTGCCGATAACTGATGTTGACTTTAACAACACTAATGTTGACTTTGCTTATCATCGATGATGACTTTGCCACCAATTATGTTGATTTTGCACTTCACTGACGGTGACTTAACAAACTCTAATGGTGACTTTGCTTACACTTGTGGTGACAATGCTCATCATTGATGGAGACTTTGTACCTACTAATTATGACATTGCCGATAATTGATTGTGACTATTCAAACACTAATTATGATATGCTCATCAAAAATGGTGTCAATAATCATCATTGATGGACACTTTACCAACACTAATGGTGACTTCGCTCATCATTGATGTTGACTTGTCCCCCACTTACGTTGACTTTGCCCTTTACTGATGGTGACTTTTCGAACACTTATGTTAACTTTGCCCATCAATGATGGAGACTTTGCCCCCACTAAAAAGGATTTTGCCTATCAGTGATCGTGACTTTGCCCACATTTATGTTGAATTTGTTTATCACTGGAGTGACTTTGCCCCAAATTATGTAAATTTTGAACTTCAATGATGGTGACTTTACGAACACTGATGGTGACTTTGCTCATCACTGATGGAGACTTTTCCCCCAAAAATAAGGACTTTGCCGATCACTGATGGTGACTTTAACAACACTAATGTTGACTTTGCTCATCACTAATGGAGAATTTGCCACCAATAATAATGACATAACCGATCACTGATGGTGACTTTTCGAACACTTATGTTAACTTTGCCCATCAATGATGGTGACTTTGCTCTTCAGTGATGGAGTTTTTTCTCCCACTAATAGGGATTTTGAAAATCACTGATGGTGACTTTACGAACACTGATGGTGACTCTGCTCATCACTTATTTTTACTTTGCCACCACTAATGTTGACTTTGCCCTTCACTGATGGTGACTTGACGAACACTTATGTTAACTTTGCTCATTACTGATGGTGAGTTTGCCCCCATTTATGTTGACTTTGCTCTTCACTGTAGTGACTTTGCCCCAAATAATAATGATTTTGCATTTCACTGATGGTGACTTAACGAACACTAAAGGAAACTTTGCTTATCACTTATGGAGACATTTCCCCTTCTAATTAGGACTTTGCCGATCACTGATGGTGACTTTGCTCTTCACTGATGGAGTTTTTGCCCCCACTAATAGGGATTTTGAAAATCACTGATGGTGACTTTACGAACACTGAAGGTGACTCTGCTCATCACTTATTTTTACTTTGCCACCACTAATGTTGACTTTGCCCTTCACTGATGGTGACTTGACGAACACTTATGTTAACTTTGCTCATTACTGATGGTGAGTTTGACCCCATTTATGTTGACTTTGCTCTTCACTGTAGTGACTTTGCCCCAAATAATGTTGATTTTGCATTTCACTGATGGTGACTTAACGAACACTAAAGGAAACTTTGCTTATCACTTATGGAGACTTTTCCCCCACTAATTAGGACTTTGCCGATCACTGATGGTGACTTTAACAACACGAATGTTGACTTTGCTCATCACTAATGGAGACTTTGCCCCCAATAATGATGACATTACCGATCACTGATTGTGACTTAACCAAACTAATTAAAATATGCTCATCACTGATGGAGACTTTGATCCCACTAAAAATCTGTTTGCCGATCAATGATGGTAACTCTACTCATCACTGATGGATATTTTGCCCCCACTAATAAGGACATTGCCGATAACTGATGTTGACTTTAACAACACTAATGTTGACTTTGCTTATCATCGATGATGACTTTGCCACCAATTATGTTGATTTTGCACTTCACTGACTGTGACTTAACAAACTCTAATGGTGACTTTGCTTACACTTGTGGTGACATTGCTCATCATAGATGGAGACTTTGTACCTACTAATTATGACATTGCCGATAATTGATTGTGACTATTCAAACACTAATTATGATATGCTCATCAAAAATGGTGTCAATAATCATCATTGATGGACACTTTACCAACACTAATGGTGACTTCGCTCATCATTGATGGTGACTTTGCCCCCACTAAAAAGGATTTTGCCAATCAGTGATCGTGACTTTGCCCACATTTATGTTGAATTTGTTTATCACTGGAGTGACTTTGCCCCAAATTATGTAAATTTTGCACTTCAATGATGGTGAATTTACGAACACTATAGGAAACTTTGCTCATCATCGATGGATACTTTCCCCCATTCATTAAGACTTTCCTGATCGATGATTGTGACTTTACGAACACTGATGGTGACTTTGCTCATCACTGATGGAGACTTTTCCCCCAAAAATAAGGACTTTGCCGATCACTGATGGTGACTTTAACAACACTAATGTTGACTTTGCTCATCACTAATGGAGAATTTGCCACCAATAATAATGACATAACCGATCACTGATGGTGACTTTACCAATACTTATTAAGATTTGCTCATCACTGATCGTGACTAAACGAACACTAATGTTTACTTTGCTCATCACAGAAGGAGACTTTGTACCCACTAATAATGATTTTGCCGATTAATGATGGTAATTCTACTCATCACTGATGGATATTTTGCCCCCACTAATAAGGACTTTGCCGATAACTGATGTTGACTTTGCCTTTCACTGATGGTGTTTTCCCAACACTAATGGTGACTTTGCTCATCACCGAAGGATGCTTTTCCCCCATTAGTCATGACTTTGTCCATGACTGATGGTGACTTTACGAACACTAATGTAAACTTTGCCCATCAATGATTGTGACTTTACCCCCACTTATTTTGTCTTTGCCATTCACTAATGGTGACTACGCTCATACTGATGGAGACTTAACCAACACAAATGGTGACTTTGCTCATCACGAATGGAGACTTTGCCCCTTTTTATGTTGACTTTGCTCATAACTGATGGTGACTATGCCCCCATTTTTGAAGACTTCGCCGATCAATTCTGGTGACTTTACCAACACTAATGGTCACTTTACCAACACTAATGTTGACTTTGCCTATCAATGATGGTGACTTTGCAACCACTAATGTTGACTTTGCCCTTCACTGATGGAAACTTTGCCCCCACATATAATGACTTTACCGGTCACTGATGGTGACTATACCAACACTAATTATGATATGCTCATCAATGATGGTGACTTTGCCCCCACTTATGTTGATTTTGCCTATCAATGATGGTGAATTTGCCACCACTAATGTTGACTTTGCCCTTCACTGATGGATACTTTGCCCCCACATATAATGACTTTACCGGTCACTGATGGTGACTATACCAACACTAATTATGATATGCTCATCAATGATGGTGACTTTGCCCCCACTTATGTTGATTTTGCCCTTCACTGATGGTGACTTTACGAACACTAATGTTAACTTTGCCAATAAATGATGGTGCCTATACCCCCACTTATGTAGACTTTGCTCATCACTGGTGTGGACTTTACCCCCACTTTTGTAGAATTTGCCGGCAACTTCTGGTTACTTAACGAACACTTATGTTAACTTTGCTCATCATTGATGGAGACATTTCCCCAACTAATAAGGACTTTGCCGATCACTGATGTTGACTATGCCTCCATTTTTGGTGACTTGGCTCATCACTCTGGTGAATTTGCCCCAAATTATGTTGATTTTGCACTTCAATGATTGTGACTTTACGAACACTAAAGGAAACTTTGCTCATCACCGATGAATACTTTCCCCCACTCATTATGACTCTACCGATCAATGATTGCGACTTTACGAACACTGATGGTGACATTGCTTATCACTGATGGTGACTTTAACAACACTTATGTTTACTTTGCTCATCAATGATGGTGACTTTACCCCCACTTATTTTGTCTATGCCATTCACTAATGGTGACTACGCTCATACTGATGGAGACTTTACCAACACAAATGGTTACTACGCTCATACTGATGGAGACCTTACCAACACAAATGGTTACTTTGCTCATCACTAATGGATACTTTGCCCCTTTTTATGTTGACTTTGCACATCACTGATGGTGACTTTGCCCCCATTTTTGA